>JASVEL010014164.1:0-600000 GCA_032618575.1 Nicotiana noctiflora
AAGGTATACAATTAAATCGGGTAAATTTCACAAATGGTCATATAACTATCACATCTTTTCAATAAAATCATATAACTTTCTTTTCTTACACAAAAATCATATAACTTTCACTACTTTACTCAAAAAGTCTTGGTCACCGGCAAAGACTATCTCCCGGTTGTTTTTTAGTATTATGTCATTTTTTTTAAATTCAGTCTAGTTTGTTAGTATTATGTCTTTTTTTTTAAATTCAGTCTAATAGCCATGATCCGACCCGATATCCATATCCACAAATTAAAATATTCTCCAAATTCCATACTTCTCATAATTCTACTTACCGACAAACTATACAACTTCATGAATGCAAAAAATATCATGTTATTTTCTTTTCTGTTATTTCAGGACCTCTCTCCTTGGGTAAGCATCTTATTTGTGATAAAGAGTAGGTGCTTAAGAGATCTCATGGCCAATTATTTAATTCTAAAGAAGAACATAACAGTGAACATCTTGAATTAAAATATTCTTGGGAACTAAAAAAAACTTTTATAGAAAAATAGAATTGTTTTTGTAGGAGAACAAGCAACGAGCAACACCACTAAACAAAATATTGCTTACTAAGCAATACAGAAAATAAAATGTGCATCAACCAAAAGACAAAAGAAAACCCAATATATTGTGCCAATTTAAGTGTATGCCATTTACAAAAAGACAAGAAATTTCAGACAAACATCCCTATTTTGTCTTTGAGAGTCTACAATTTTTCTTCACCATAACTTGCACATAATCTTGCATAACTTTCTTCTTGACTTCCCTGCCTCTTTTTGATACTTTCACAGCATCAGTGTCACCTTGCACAATTTTTTGACCATATACAACTCTCCCAACAACATCTTGTTGAGCAACATTCTATAAAACAATACAACACCATGAGAAAAAAATAAAACTAGCACATAAAAAGGACAATGAAAGGTTTGAAACTAATTTACCTCTATAGTTGATTGATTTGTTAAGATGAGGTCCACATCTATCCTTTCTTCTTGGTTTGGAGCAAGGTCTTTATTTTGGGTTGGAGCAGGGTCTTGACTTGGATTTGGAGATGGTAGTTGTTGGTTCGGAAAGCTAGAGGAAGTTGTTTTTGCATATTTACTATGGCCTCTAGCATTATGCCCAACCACTTTGCAAATAGAACAGCTAACTTGTACAGTTCCCTTCTTAGATATTCGTTGAGGTTTCTTCTTCACATCCCTTTTCTCCTTTGCACTTTGAGTAGCAATTTCTCTTTGTTTTTCTAGTTCTTCAGCCTCCTTTCTCCTAGCTTTGGGCTTCCTCCCTCTCTTTTTCTTGACTACCTTAGGTGGAAGAATGTCACCACCTCCTACAACCTCAGGCCAGTGATCTTCAGGGCCAGTAGGATTTATATAATAAGAGTATACTTTCTTGTAGTTTTCCACTTTGTAATAGTCCATGACATAATCTTCTATTAACTCATTGTTGCCAAGAATACTAACCACACCATGATGACAAGGCAATCCAGTCAAATCCCACCTTCTACAAGTACAAGTCTTGGCAAACATATCAACAATATATGGCCCTCCAGGACCTTCAACTAAGACCTTAGGGCCTCCTGAAAAATCAGGTTGAAACTTTGTTGCCTCCATCCTAATTTTCAACAACTTTTTTTCAATCTTAGGGCATATTGGCCCTTGGTATTTCTCAATCCACTCTTTTTTTTAACAACCTCCTCATCAACTTGTTCTTGATCATTTCTAGCATTGTTATTATGGCCTTGTCCCTAGCATCAAGTATATATCTAAAAAATATATATATAACTTAGTATATTATTAAAATTAAAAAATGCATAAGGAAGTGAGAATTCTTAATTACCTGTTGAAACTTTCACATAAATTGTTCAACAACATGTCACATTTGGTATTACATTTAAATAATGCTCGAGTCCAAGTATTAAATGGCCTCTCAGGGTGATTGAACCATTCTCTGGCTTCTTTATCCTCATTTTCCAGTTCATCTAGAAACTTCTTAAACCAGACTTCATTACTCGCTCTTGCCGCACTCCAAACTAAGTCTTTCAAATTCTTACCTTTGTGTTTTTGTCTGAAATTCTGATACATATGCCTAACACAATTACGGTGTTCAGCATTGGGGTACAAATCCTTCACAGCTCCAA
Organism: Nicotiana noctiflora; assembly: GCA_032618575.1. NCBI lineage: Eukaryota > Viridiplantae > Streptophyta > Magnoliopsida > Solanales > Solanaceae > Nicotiana > Nicotiana noctiflora. The sequence continues at coordinate 2,165 of JASVEL010014164.1, forward strand.
TCAGCCCCTTCAAAAGTATTATGAAACATGAATAAAAAAGAACAATGAATAAAATATAAAAAAAAATAGAGTAAAATACTAAAGAAATAATATTACCTTCTGTCTATCTGACATAAATGAAATGTGATGGCTGTTCTGAATCCCCAAATCCTCTCCCAGGTTAATAAGGAACCAACTCCAAGTTTCTTTACTTTCAGCTTCAGCTATGACTGCATATGCTATTGGAAAAATGCAATCACTTGGGTCAATAGCCACTGCACTCAACAAGTTCCCTCCATAATTTCCCTTTAACCAACAACCATCCAAGCTAATGAATGGTCTACATCCTGATTTAAAAGCATTCTTCAGAGCTCCAAGACAAACATAAAACCCAAGAAATCTGCCTTCGTCCCTCCATAAAATTACAGTAGAGCCTGGATTGCTTTTTAATAATTCCTCTCTATATGATAACAACTTTGCATATTGGGTTCCCTCATCTCCATAAACTAATTTTTGTGCCATATTCCTGGCCCTCCAAGCTTTCATATAACTAATATTATAGTTATAGTCATTTCTAACAGTTTCAATTAAACCATTCACGCTCCATGATGGATCAGCTCTGAATGTACTAAAATACCTATTAGCAAGCCACACAGTATTCATATGGAAGTTGTCATACACATTTCCACCTATGTGCTCCAAATTACAAGACTTGATCTGAATAGTTGGATCAGTCTTACTCACAGCAGTAGCATACACTCTAAAAGGACACCCATTATGTTTGCATTTACACACCACTCTCTCCTGGTCGTTATTAGAGAATTTAAGCTGAAACCTGCTTTTAATACCATAATTTCTACAAGCATCTTTAAATTGCTTTAAACTACTAAATTTCATTCCAAGTTCCAAACTTGGATTATATTTATGCTTATGTTCATCATATTCTTCATAGTGAATTGCCTCCTCTTTATCATCTTCCTGATCAGATATCCCCCCGTCTAATAATTCCTCTGATTCAGCAACATCCGAGTTATATTTGTCATTCTCCTCTGTTATAAGGATGCTAGAAGTTGATGGAACACTAATTGATCTTTTCTTAGGTCTTCCCCTCCCTTTCTTACTTACTTGCTCGGATGTTACTTGCTCAGCCATTACATCCTCAAAATCATCATCACTATCTTCCAAATTATAGTCGGGGTCACTAAAGTTGTCATCATCACTACCATCCCCAACACTCTTACTATCTTGAATTTTACTCAAAAAATTTTCAAAATTCAACACAATGGCTTCAGAGCTTTCATTGAACGAAAGACCCAAATTAATACTTGAACCCTACACATACATGCAATTTAAAAGAACACAAATTAAAATCGATAATATCAAGAAATCCTAACCCCGTAATTAGTATCCAAATATACAAAATAACACTAAAATAAAGATAAACCCTAACCCACACTCATTGTCGCAATATACAAAAATTCTAAATTAAAGCAAAATCCCTACCCGACAATCAGTGTCCCCAACTAAAATTCAAGCTAACAAAGGCAACACAAACAAATAATAATAATTTTTACCTCTTTTGGAGTCATTCCTAGTGCAGCAAAAGCATTTGTGTGGTCACTTACTGCAGCAAAAGTGTTAATGTTGTCCCTTAAAGTACTCCTCTTAGATGGAGAAGAAGCCATCTTTTCGACTTGAGAGCCGTGAAAGACGGCTGATTGCGATCCTTGAAACGTTGCTTGGGAAGAGAATTGAGATTGTAGTATGTGTTTTGCTGATCCTTGTTTGAGAGCCTTGAAAATTTCTTGAGAAATAAATGAGAAGTATGGAATTTGGGGGATATTTTAATTTGTGGATACGGATATCGGGTGGGTCGGGTCATGGCTACTAGACTGAATTTAAAAAAAATGACATAATACTAAAAAACAACCGGAGATAGTCTTTGCCGGTGACCAAGACTTTTTGAGTAAAGTAGTGAAAGTTATATGATTTTTGTGTGAGAAAAGAAAGTTATATGATTTTATTGAAAAGATGTGATAGTTGTATGACCATTTGTGAAATTTACCCCAATTAAATCATTTTCAAATATATAAAGGGGTCGTTCTTTCGGGAATCTATATCTTTATCTATATCTATATCTATATTCTATATATTATTAAAAGGAAGAAAGTTTGGTATAGAATTGTGACAAATGGCAGCATAAGAAAATGACATGTGTTAGTTTTAGGACAAGAAGTAGTTATTAGGAGTTATAATTAGTTATTAGGTATACTTTATTAGAATTAGAATTAAAATAATTAAATAAATTCTTTTAAGTAACTGCCATAGAATAGGAAGAAAAAGTAACAATTTATAACTAGTGGTGTCCTAACCACATGCAAAATAAAAAACATGTTTTTACGAGGTGGTTGTTCTATTTACGCAATAATAAAATTGAACAATAATTTTTTTAAATTTTTGATCTTTATAGAGCACATTTTATTTAAAATAATTAAATATTTTATTTAATTATTTATTATATATAATAAAAGGAGAGGCAAAAACACATTATTAAAACAAGTGGCATATCCACAAAAACCAAGTGGCAATATCAAGATAAAATAAACTAACTTTTTAACTAAAAAAACTTCTTAAATTTTGAATTAATTGATTACTCTATTTGAATTAATAAATATAGTTATATTATGATTAGCTATATTAAAAAAACAAAAATACAAAAAAAATAACTACTCATACACACTAGGGAGTAGTTTCACGTTGAATTTTTAAAGTTATTTTAAAATTAAAAAATAAGAAAAATTAAATTAGCTACAACAAAAAAAATGAAAATATTAATAATTTAAAAAGCATTATTAAGACAAAATAAACTACCTTTTTAACTAAACAAGTTTTTAATTAATTGGTTACTCTATTTGAATTACAAAATATAAATATAGTATAATAGCTATATTAAAACTACAAAAATATAAATAAAAAAATAACTACTCAATTGAATTGGGGAGCAGTTTCAAGTTGTTTTAAAATAAAAAACGAAAAAAAAGAAGTTAAATTAGCTATAGTAAAAAAGCGAAAAATTTACTAACAAAAAAAGTGTCTATTCAAGTTGGAAATTAGTTTCACGTTGTAGTTTTAATTTATTTAAAAATATAAAATAAAATTAAAGAAATAAATATTACCAATTCAATTGGGTGTGGTTTCAATTTGGAGTTTTAAAAAAATGAAAATTAAGAAATAAAATTTTGACAATTTAAATTGGAGAGTAGTAGTTTCTATATGTGTGAGTGTATATATGTGTGTGTGTGTGTGTGTGTGGTATATACAAAAAGTGAAATAAATAATTATATGATGCCAAGTGGTATAACAATAAGACGCTAAGTATTGATTTTTAGAACAAAGCTCCAACAAAGTGAGTGTTTTAAAATTATTTTAAATAAAAAATAAAAATTGCCAATTCAAAATTTTGGAGTAGTTTCAAGTTGGAGTTTTATGAAAATATAGAGCACATTTTATTTAAAATAATTAAATATTTTATTTAATTATTTATATTTATCTATCTATAATTAAAAGCAGAAGACAAAAGCCCCTCATGAAGCCAAGTGGCAAAATCCGAAAAAGACACTTGGCATTTTAAGACATTGCTCCAAATTATTAGAAATTGGAAATAGGAATTACCATTTTATAAAAACCACCAACTACTCCCACTTCCCCCACTCCCCTTCCTTTTAAAAACTAATTGAATTACACGTTTTTTTTTCAAAAATCAAGCAATAGAAACTAACAATAAAAACCACCAACTACTTACACTTCCTCCACTCCCCTCCCTTTTAAAACTAACTGAATTTCTCCTCTTGCATATATTGAATTAGAAAAAACGTATAGTTCCCTTTTTTCTTTCATCGAAAAATTTGTCGGGGAAAATTGCATCCAAATTTTCGTTGTTCGATGAGTAAATTGCTAAGCATATGATCATCATTTTGAAATTATGCATCTCAGATGATGTACTCCCTTCTATTTTTGACATTTTCCCATGTGTGAATGCTGATAAAAAGAAATTATATATATATATATATATATATATATATATATATATATATATATATATATATAGTTTTTATCAACGTAATACATAAAAAAATTCCCCTTTTCCTCGATTTAAATAGTGAAAGGAAGATTTTTTTTCTAGAATTCTTCATATCTGTTTAGCCTTTATTCTTATATATATACACTTTGTTTTTTATCAATGTAATACATAAAACTTTTCCCTTTTCTTTAAAATCTTTAAAACACAAAAAAGAATTTCTTAAGTTTTTGTTTGTTTCCTCGATTTAAATAGTGAAAGGAAGATTGTTTTTTCCTACGATTCTTCATATCAGTTTAGCCTTTATTCTTAGCAGGTGGGGTTATTTTTAAATATAGAATATTCTCATTAAAACTCATAAAGTATTAGGATTGATTAAACTACATGAATTAAAATTCATAATTTGCACGACTCTAAATGCAAAGAAACATTACCCTTTCAATTAGTTTAGGCATGATCTTACATATGTGAATGTAACATTGCCCGTATTTCTTTGCCAGATTCTATCTTCATCATTGTTGTAATATTTTTGTTAAGTTTTGAGCATCGACTTAACAATTCAGAAAGTGTAAAGTCATACATCGATAAACAACAACTTTGGTTGTGGAAGACAGACATCATACAAGTTTATCCAAAGTTTGATCTTTGAAGTTCGATCTTTGATCATAACATGAATTCATTTTTCCGATAAAGTTGCTAGCCAGAGAAAGCAAAACAATTTAATGAAATTTGTTGTGAAAAGTGAGTTAAGTTTGCATTTGCTTAGATTTATATTCCAGATTAAGATGGAGTTTCAAGATAATGCTTTGTTCGTAAAGCTCATTATTTTTATTTTATTTTATGTAATAAATTCAAGCTAATTGAATAGAGACAATGATTTATATATATTGCAGTCTTAAAGATTGTGACTATTTTTTTTGTTTTCCAAATACTGTTTTAAGAAGTAGATATTGTTACTTTCATTAACTAATAACAAATTATTTTTGATCACTTTTCATTACCATTTCAAGTAATATTTCTCATTATTTTTAAATTTTATAATTTCCCGCACATCGCGCGGGTACGGATACTAGTAGACTAATAAGGGAAACAATGTTATGAAACAAACCAAGTGCTTGAATTTTTCGAATACTATTGAGGCAGAAGCAAAGATTTGTACTCTTGAAGTTAAATGTGGAGCAAACCCCTACCACTGGATTACAATTCTTCTTCCTAATTTTTCCTGTGACAATTGTCAAAGGGGTAAACTTTCGATATCCTGATGTTGGAGCATGAGCAATAGGAGTTGCGTTTGATTAAACTTTCAATTTGACTACTAGCTCAATCATTATGAAATTTTTTTTGGCATTTGGACATGATTTGGTTGAAATTTGGAGGAAAAAAAAAGAGTATTTGAAGGTGAAGTTGAAAATGGAATGGTGTAATATGTGACGAGATTATTGAGTTTGATGTATACTAACTGATGTAATATGTTTATTATGTTCTTAGCTGAGCAGTTACTCCTCAATGGAAGGTGTTCTGTATTGCAAGCCCCATTTTGAGCAGCTCTACAAGGAGTCTGGCAACTTCAACAAGAACTTCCAATCGCGTATGTGTTACTTATTTCTTGCTTAATTCTATTATTCAGCATTGATGTCCATTTACTCTATCTAATACAAAAATGCATTTTACTCGTGACAGCTGCGAAGTCAGCTGAGAAGTTAACTCCAGAGCTGGTAAACTTTCTTTGTAGCTATTTGTATCCAAGATTAACAACCTGAAAAATAAGAAAAATCGTGTATTTCTTAGATCTTTCGCTATGTTGTGCCTCTTATTCTCTCTTCTCTTACTTTCGGTACACAGACAAGATCTCCTAGCAAAGCTGCCAGAATGTTTTCTGGAACACAGGAAAAATGTGCGACCTGTGGTAAAACGGCTTACCCACTCGAGAAGGTACAATTATCAATTTCTCAAAAATTTCACCCTATTATGATGTCTTTGTTGAGGATAAATTGTAGTTATCCTTTGATTGGCTTTGGTCAGCATTGTGGACCTTATCCGGGGAAGAGGGGAGAGGGGGGCGGAGGAGTGCTCATAATAATAATAACTTTTTTTCTTTCTGGAGTTAGCCTTGTGTGTCAAAATGTTTCATCTCTGTCCTCTACAAGCAATGGCCTCAAAATTCATTTCAGGTGTGATATTGTGCACCATGGATTCATGGAATGCTCTTGTAACGTCACTCATTTTCTAGTGGCACATGAAAGCAGATTTAGTTTGAAGTGGATTTGCAGTGTGGAAATATACAAGCCAGGTTTATGTTGGGAATATCTTCTCTTTCAATTGAAATTTGAAACATGCTATGTTTCTGCACAGCAATAAACAACAATACAGTGAACCTAAAGGAGTGGATAAGAGCTAAAAGATATTTAGGATAGTGGAACTTGCTCGACCTAAAAGATATTTAGGATAGTTGAACTTGCTCATGCCTCGAATGGACATTTTACATGGTTGAGAATTGTCGTAATGTCTATGTATGCTTTATTTAAATTAAAGATAGAATTAAACAACATAAGAAGTTCAAGTATCATCGATTTGATATGCGTCTTCTATCCTCTTAAAGGGGTTTAGAGAAAGTTAAGTTAAGCATATTTGAACTGAATTCCCTAAAGTTAGAGTTTTTTTGCTCACAAAATGATCATTCTTTGAAGATAGTGCCAGAAACTGATGCTATGCAATTTCTGAATTTGAGCAAATTGTATCCTCACTCACTCACCGCCGGCTTAAAAATAGAAAAGAGAAGCATCATCTAGTGCTGAACAATATGTTTTACTTTCTCATCGGGCATCCCACTGAGTACTAACTCGGAACCCCATCTTGTCAGTTGCCTCCCATATGTAAACTTCCACCTTTGAGTTGTAAGGTAGTAAAGAACTTGAATTTTTTTAAGGTAACGTCTACCCTGTGGTATGTAATACTACTACTACAACAACACCAATATATTCCCACAGGTGGGGTATGGAGAGGGGGTAGTGTGTACGAAGACCTTACGCCTAGAGAAGGTACAAAGGCTATTTCCAATAAACACCTTGTGGTATGTAATTATTACACAAAAACAGCTGAGTCATCTGAACTTGCATATGCTTATTTTATCCAGCCGCAAAGTGTTTGATCCGGTTATGGCTAACATACGTCTTTTTTCCTGAAGATATCTAAATGTGTAGCCATATGTGAAGCTGAAAGTTATCAAAGTGAACAGTGTACTTTTTGACTTGTTTATATCCCTCAGTTTTTGAGCTTGGGTTTACTTTCAACATTTTAGATTGTTGACAATATTTTCCCTTTTAACCATAGGCCACACTTGCTCAACATTCCAATTTTTGGATTTATATCTAAGTTATGCATATTTTTCAGGTGACAGTGGAGAACCAAAGTTATCACAAGTCATGTTTCAAGTGTTCTCATGGCGGATGCTCTTTAAATCCTTCGAATTATGCTGCACTGGACGGTATTTTATACTGCAAACCTCACTTTTCACAGCTTTTTAAGGAGAAAGGCAGCTACAATCATTTAATCAAGTGTGCTTCAGTGAAGCGTCCAGCAGCAACTGTTCCAGATTCTTAAACTAATCTCTCTGTCAGCTATATTTCCACGTGGGCTTGGTCTTATTAACTTTAAAAAGTTTTCTTATCTTTATATCTTCGGGTGTGCACCATCTTGGTTTACTGTGTGATCTGATTTCCACGATTGTGACAACTATTATCCTGTCGTTGTTCTTTTAACCTTTGGATGTTAAACAATCCTGCCGTTTTCTCATCAACATTGGCAGGAGTAACTTGTGCAGTTCATACGAGTGTTGGTACATTGTAGTCTTGTCGTGCTTTTGTTTCTCTTCGTTTCGGTTGAGCTGTTGATATGCAATTTCCAGTTATTGGAAGTATCATCATACTGCTTAAGCTAGGTAATTAGAGCATATCAGCGTGGCTTATGTACCTACATAGACATTTCAAAGGAAAACAATGATGCGTTGAACTTCAGGTTAATTCAAATAGTCACTGCTTTCAGTAAAATATGCTTGTGTGTGGAGTTTTCTGCTTGTATATGGCTGATGATGTTGCTATAATAGGTTAACTAGAAATAAAATTATGTCACATTACTATACTAGAGTTCAATTGCAGTATTTTCAACTCAACTGTGTAATTTTACCACCACCAAAACGACCCTTGTAAAAAATCGTGGTCGTCTATAGGCGATTAATTACACATTCTTCAATTGGTGCCAAAAAGGTTTATCCATCAATCCAGATTGTGAACTGGTTTTATATCCTCCTCCAAGTTCAAGGAAACAAACCCAGCCGAAAAGGAGAGTGATCTTGCTGCAACATCACACTGGTTTAACTATGACTGATGCCAGAGTCTTGCTTAAGGATGTTCTTGAATCGATAAGAAGTTTGTTGGATGATTCCAACTTTAGCTGCTAAGCCACTAGTAAGATTCATGGAGTTTCTGTTTTGTGTGTGTGCACGAGGGGAGCCTGCACAGAAGAAGCTACAGATGCAGAATGCAGATGTGACCCCCATGACGGAGGTCATGCTGACGAGGGTAGGTCAAGCAGGATTGATACACTTTTAGGTTGGCAAGATTCGAAGGGATACACATGTCACATTAAGCGAATCTCACATCAGAGTGGGAGAAGAAAGTAAAAAGCTTTATTAGTCCAACACAAGTTTGCATGGTACGCATGCTTTAGGGCTAAGTAGCCCGAAATCCGTGCAGGTGTGACAGCAGATTCCCATTGCTCTTTGGAACATGAAGCTAGTCCATTGGGAAATCAAATGATAATCAGCAGTTGCTGAGTTTGAATCAGGCAATCAGCTTAGGAGCAGATTGGACTACTTCCAAGTCCAAAGGGGAGTCATATTTCTAACAAGAAAAAGGAGCATGTAATGCTTGAGGTTTCGAATCAAAGTCCTGAACTCTTCATATAGCAGAAATCAGCAATAGACAGTCCTTTCCAAAACATCTGCCATGAACCTAAAACATAACGTGTGAGAACCACTTCATTTTAATAGTGGTGTTCGAGATAAGCTTGCGTGCACCTTCCCTATTCCACCACCGAATACACGCTATCTCCCACCAGCAACTAAGACTTAGGTAGATAGAAAGAAATGACATAGTATAAAAAGAAGCCATTAGCAGATCTTTAATTTTAAGATCTTTCATTAATAAATCAATTTGACAACTATAGGTAACATATTGTGTAGTCCCAATTTTACAATCTTCCTGATAAAAGAAAAGAAAAAAACATATCTATATTTGCCAGGAATGGATGGATAGATAAATCAAGTAAAGACTTTCTATTCAGCCTATTTTATCTCTTGGCTGATACAGATGGAAGTCTGTTTCCCAGGTTTCCGGGAGAAAAGATACAAATTCGAGGAAAAAATCCGTGACACCAATTGCAAGAGCATGATCCGACTTGCCTCATGAAAGTTGAACTATTTCTTCAACAGACAACTAATGCCAAAAGTTGCAAGTTGATGATTTTTCAATGTTCATTTACTACGTTTCTTTGCTTCGCTATAGAGTATGACCCCAAAAACAGTCAGTGCATAGCCAAGCATCCCGGTAACTGACACCGGGTTTCTGAAAATCAAGATTGAGATGACAACAGCTACGGCTCCTTTCGCATTTCCCAGGACCTGTGAAAGCAAGCAAAATTTGTTATAAGGACAAAGAATCTATAGAAGAGGTCAATACAAGGCATATTCCTCCTCAACCAAAAAGAATAAGGTAATAACAATGAACAGCGAAACCCAATGCAGATTAACTAAAACCACAAAAACTAAAGGGAACAAACATGAGTAGGGTGGACCATTCTAGGATTTACCCTCTCTCATCCCAATTTTAATTTACTCAAATCCCTATATAGTCCATCAAAATTACATGATACCTCTTTTCAAATAAAAAGTTCTTCATTTCCAAAATGTAAAATTCTTTATGACCGAGAAGTCCATCTAGAGCCAACCCTTTAAGCCAACCGCAGGCTTTGAAACTTAGGGATGACACCCACCCTCTTATAGCATTCTCCACTTAAATACAGAGTTAGTTCACTTGGCGCAGGACTCGAACGTGTGACCTAAAACATACACTGAAATAACCTAAGTGAACTGTTGTTCGTGGTGTTTAGTGTGACAAATCCTCGGCCATTTCTAAGAGGATGAGTCTTGAAATGCAACTCTATTCCCCCACCTTTATAGTAAAGATAGGAACATTGTGAAATGATAAGTTATCTCGTCCTGAACAGGTTTGTCACTGGAAGAGAGAATTCTCTAAATAGGGCTAAGCTTGAGTACTTCTAATCCTCTCCAAACTTAAAGTGGCGTCTTGCACCACCCCCATTATCTTAATTCTTTCATTGCGTACTTGTGTAATTTTTCCACGTGTTTAATTCAACTACCTGATACATTAGTCATGGTATCAACTATGAATAAGGGAAGAAGTACAAGTTCATTCATTTGCACAAAAAACTCCTACCTAGTACTGGAAATCTGGAACAATCAATTGAGAAACAGACAAAAATTCCAAAGTTAGAATAACAAATTGATGGTAAAACTAAACATCTGAAAGATCATAGATGATAACATTGAAGATACAATAAGACTGTTTACTAGGTGATGCTGAAGCTCTTCAAGCATACAGAATTCAAAATCTTAACGTTTATCAAAAGTTAGAATAAGAAGTGCAATGAAGCAATGAAAAGTGCCTCCCAGAAAATCAACCGATTATACTAAGCAAGAACATAGATATATTTGATGAAGCAAAGAAAGAGAAGATTTTCGAATAAGTAAAGCAGGTCCATCATCCATGCATAATTTGTGGAGTTATCATGAAATGCAAAGATGAACATTTACACACCATAGAGAAAAGATTCTACCATAATTTTGTTATCAAATTGCAGCAATGGTCTCTGAATTCAACGAGCAAAATTCAACCTTACCTGACGATATTGGAAAAAAAAAAGACTAATTCGTATGAAAAGAAAGTGACTAGTGAATGAAGAAGAGTACCTGAAGAGTCAGGGCACTGGTGTGCTTTGTCACCAGAAAGTTAGTGAGATTTACAAAATAGGCAAGGGCAGAATTGAATAGCAAAAGCCAGATTATTCTACTATCATCTCTTGCAAGTGCCAAAGTGATGCCAACTACGTTTTCTTCCATCATAAGGGTGGCCGGTAATAGAAATACAACCGCTATAGGAGCCATATAGAGTAGAAGGTTCATAGAATTCAGCTTCTCCCTTGATTCAAAAGAAAACGTTTCAGCATTCATATCCTACACCCCAAAATGTTCCCATCAAAAAGCACAAAACTTGACTACAGATTTGCTCGTGTAAAACCAATAAATCTATGTAATAATTACCCTTCGGAAGACAGCAAAATCCCCTGAAGCACTGATTTGAGTGCTCTTGCAGCTGTTGCACCGACACATATTATAAATCCAAATAGATGAAAACTTGGTTCACCCTGAGAGGATAAATTGAAATGAATCAGACACAAGTAGATTTCTCCAAAAACATTGCACTAATAACATGAAACTGCTAATACAATTTAGTCATATAGAATAGCAATGCAGTGCTTTTTATAAGCCTAGCTCAGAAGATATTTCTTCCACGCTAACTAGGAAAATAATGCTAAAACACTTCTTTTCATAGCCACTACACTGATTCTCTTTCACGGCATTACACTACAGACACTGTAATGCCAGCACAATTTAGCCATATATCAATGCAGTCCTTTTCATAACTCTAGCTCAGAAGATATTTCTTTTGGAACAACCTAATTATTATGCTGCTATTGAATATACAACCTGACTCGATGATCTAAAAACCTGGTTCACACCTGAATCCCCACTATGATTTCCAAAGTTCATAGGATTACGCTAAAAAGAGCATGAATTTAAAGTCTAAAATCCAAAAACCAAGCAAAACAGACCAATATCATTATACAATAATACCACAATTCAGCTAAAATTTAACAAGATACACAAAGGGCATACCCCACTAGCAATGATAACGCCGGTGACAACGGGAACTAGAGTGATATAAGTCAACCAAGCCTCCCTTTTCAGTGTCATCAAGTAAGCAAATATAGCAGTGAAAAAAGGTGTAGTAGCACCAATAGCTTGATTAAATGATACGGGCAAGTACCTAAGTGAAATATTTCCACTAACAACAGAAGTGCAAAAAACAAGACTTAAAGCTGAGATTTTCAAAAACTGAACTCTAGATCTTATAGTTTGCATTGGGACCATTTTCATCCAAGCAATTGCTATATAACTTAGTAAAGAACAAGCTGTCATATGACACATAGTTAAAAAGATTGGATATTTAAACCCATAATTACTTAACAAATATTTGTTCAGTAATAAAACCCCAATATTTGACGAGTACCAAGCTGTTACTAGCCCAATTGTGAAAAATTGGCCTGAATTTTTCATTGTTGACATTAAACCAAAAACCAAGAATTTACTTCGAATGAAAGCCCACAAAGGAAAGATTCTCTAGAATTAAATAAAATACAAAAAGATCAAGAATTTAGGCCTGAATTGATCACTTCTGACACTAAAAAAATGATCTTTTTGATAGCCAAAAATCCAAAAACTTCACATAACAAGAAGTGATTTTGAAACTATGTTTAGCATTAATTGGATCTGATTCAGTTTCATTAGCAAGAATTTGAGGAAACAAAAAAAAAAAAACAAGTAAATATATTGTGAAGAAAAAAGCAGCAGATATGTTGACAAGTTTACTTGTTTCTGAAGAGATAAAGCTAAAATGTGAAAGCTCAAGCAAATATTGAAAGATAAATGGGGCGGGGTGGGGATGGGGGTGGGGGTGGGGGTGGGGGTAGAAGTGTGAGAAATGAGAAAGGAGTTTGATGGTGGGAGAATAGAAGACGACCGACGCAGGATTTGCAGAGAGAGAGAGAGAGAAAGAAAAAGGTAAACGCGTGTAGTAAATCGTAGTCATTTACTCCCTAGCATGAATTAGTACCTAATTACGTAATCAATTTATTTTTCTTTATAAAAACGCAAATGGCCAAATATATATGTGTACTACGAGAAAAGATTTAAATATATATTTTGTTATACTTTAGATCCAAATATATATTGCCGTAATATTGTTGCTTCAAATATATTCTTTTTCTGTTAATTTTGTCTAAAGTAAATATTCAATCATATGTGACAGTGATATTTGATAAGGTGAATAACACATGATATGCCACCTCAACACCCATGTTTATATATAAAATGAATAAAATTTAAAATATAATATTTTTTTATGATAGCGGTAATGGTGGCAATAGTGGTGGAGGGGAAAAATTTTAGTGAAGAAAATAAAAAGGATGAGTAAAATGGGTTAGGGGCACTGTGGTGGCAAGCTGACATCCATCTCAATAAATGTTAGTGCCACATAGGTTTGGATGTCCACTACGGACAAACTTAACAGAAAAAAGTATATTTAAACCTGTTTGACTCAAAATGTTGATGAGCATTTATGAATTCAAAACAATCAATGTAAATGGAGGACCAATCATAGCAAGTCGTAACATATCCAAAATTTAACAAGGGAAAAGATAATGAAAATATTTGTATTAGTAACAGAAAATATGAGTGATCTTTATTCATGATAATAGAGTAGTCTGCCTCCCCATAGAAATGTTCAGAACTTTACAATCATGTTTCATTCGATCTACCATCTTTCTGCCTCTTGTTTTGGGTTCTCACTCTCTGTTTTACTCTATCTTTCTAGAGCCTCCATGGTGAGAGAGTGGAACCCCTTTTTCTGGCTCCTCCTTTGGTGTTTATAGATATTGTGGTATGAGTTGGCCTTTTAGGGTCGGGCCAACGTCAGGAGGTTATTTCGGACATATCAGTTGAGTCGTGACCTTAATAGTCGTTTTAGGCGGGTACGGAAAGCTCCCTTAATTAGAAGTGATCATGGCGCTTCTCACGCTTATATTAGTCAAAAGGAAAGATTAGTCTTGTTAATTGTCGTGGAATCGAATTGTGACCCATACATTTAGTCCTTCCGCTTATCATGGTCGCCTCGAGGTCGAACCTGATGAGCGGATTTTAGCGGTCGAGGAATAGACCTTTTTCGGGTGAGAGGGAAAATGACGACTGCTTGTGTCGAGGTCATGGCGTCTCTTCCCCTTGCATAATAAAGATCTGATATCGTATATAAATAGCACTAGCGAAAAGGAATAACCGATACGCCGTAAGGTGAACTAGGATTCGTACAGCCCATACGAATGTTGAGGGTGTAGGATTTGACCTGCCCTTGATGGTAAATCATCCGTTTTCCCATAATGAATGAGGCAGCGATCATGACTAGGCGAATGCTTTATGACCTCGATCGTGGTGACGCCTGTTTTGGTAGAATCGAACCATTTTTTGACGGTTGGATTACGCATTTAATAGCACCCATCGGTTTTCCTGAAAATCGGTTGTGTTGCCTATAAGACAGTCCAGGATACTTGACTCCTGATATTCTCTGGTTCATTTGTAGCTCTTATTTCTTGTGAGTTTTTAGGATTCTTTCTTCTTTGCTAAAGGTTCTTCTCCGTTCTCAGTTAAATCCAATACCCCACTTCAGTTTTTAAGCAACTGATCAATGGTTGGTTCTTCTTTCCGTGAAATTCTCCCGACGGTGGTGCCGGTTAGTCTTCCGGTAATTGAAGGCTTGTCTCCGGTGCTAGGGGATGACGGGCAAAATGAAATTGAGAGAGTTCCGCGGGTAGATGAAATATTTCCCGCAACTGGGAGCCTGGCGGTGGATTTCACCGTCGACGGTGGGGATGACCCAGTGGATGAGGCCCCATTGATGGGGGAGGTAGGTATGACCCAATTACGGGAACAAGGGCTCGTGCCTTCGAATGCTGACATCATGCTCGCCCGACCGGAGGAGAGGGTCTATACCAACCATGCTGGGTATTGTGTTTTTTACGCATACCCACCTAGGCTGGGATTCAGGGTCCCACTCCCAATTTGGTGGTTGACTTCTGCCGATACTATAACGTGTGCCCGGGGTAGCTCACCCCGTCTCTGTACAAACTTCTGGCGATGTTTTTAAAGTTTGCAGAGTTAACCATAAGGACTGTCACGCTGCAACATGTGTTGGCTCTATATGCTCCTCAGCGGGTGCGGGGCAGTATGCTTCGGATGAGCCCGCGTGGTTCGAAGGGGTTGATGGATGCTTTGGACGATGAGGTCGAACCTTGCCTGTTTGAACAATTTTTCTATATTAGGACCGAGCACCTGGTGGCACCCTCTCTAGGATTCCCGGAGGCTTGGAATTATAGACGTAAGTTGTCCTTTTTAAGTAGTAGGATTGATTCTCTTCCTCTTCTTATGTTTGGATAATTACTGATTTAGTTATCGTTTATGTAGCTGATAGGTTGCCTCCGTCTTTGTTCACCGGTCTACGTGGATGGCTCGAAGCCATTGTTCCCCACACTGAGGGGGTCCGCTCGTGGCTGTCTTTTTAGGAGAAATATGGTCGGGGGCCAGCCGTAGGTAAGAGGTTATATTCTCCGTGTATGGTTTATTTCGAATCCAATACAACCTGGGGCTAACCCGGTCCTTTTCCTGCAGGGAGAGTGTACCGAGGCAGAGCCCCTCAACTGGATTTCAGCGGCCTGGTGCGATTGCCAGGTTCTTTGCTGCACCGGTGCCATGTCGGGTACCCATGGCCGCATCGATCGAGTCTTCCACGGCGCCGTCCCCTTCACGCCTTTTGTTTTGTGGTGAAGGTCCATTGGGGAAAGTTCGCCCTCGAGATAGCTCATCTTCTTGTGATGAAGAAGAGAGGCCTTTGGTCAGGCGCATGGTTATTTCTCCTCTGGCTCCGTTAGTGGCGGTTCGACATGTCCCTCCAGTAGTGATAAATATGGATTCCCCCCTTCTGGGCGATGGAGGATGCGGATGCGGCGCATACTCCAGACGACAGGCCAGGAGAAACTGAGGCTCAGGTTCGAGAGGATCGAGATGGAAGTGCCGCCCCTACTGCTCAGTCCCATATGGTTGAGTTGGGGAACCTTCTTGGGTGGTCGTGGATATTGGCGGCTCGAGTACTCCTTCGACAGAGGTGGCGGCGGTGGGAGAGGGTTCTATATATGATTCTGACTTGGACTCTGAGGATGTCCGCATGTTTCGTGATGGGATCACAAATGCGGCGGTCCATCCGGACAGGAGACCGCATGTTGTTCAAATTTGTGTGAACGAGAATTTATTGTTGCTGGACTCTGCTTTGGTGTCGCGCTTGGTCAGTTGTGTTCTACGGTTGATAATGAATCGTTGAGAGGGGTACCAGACGTTGGTTTGATGAATGAAGTAGCAGTGATGGGGATGGGGGTACGTATTGGGGGTAACCGCTTATTTATTTGCTTATTTATTCCCCTCTTCTTACAAGCTTCTGTATCCCTGTCTGACCTCTCGTTCTTTATTTTTTCGGTCCGGAGTACTTTTGTGCGTGCTTGACAGGTGTCGTCGTTACCAGAACAAGTGTAGGGAGCTGAGTGAGCGTATAAGGGCTGATCCCCGTAACCGGGAGTTAGTTGAAGAGTTGGCGAGAAAGGAGTTGCAGGCGAACCAAGTGCTTGGTCGCAAGAGAGCCTTGGAGGATCAGTTGCGTCAGAAGGATGACAAACTCGAGGCTGGGCGGAGGGCTTCGATATAGTGTGAGCGTTTATGCTTGACCAAGGTGACGGAGGTTACCTCAGAATGGAGTGGGAAGGTTGCTGCGCTAGAAGGAGAAGTGGCTGCTTTGAAGCCAAGGTTGGCCGAGGCTTCGGCCCGGGCGGATGAATTGCAGGGGGTTATCCGTGCTAACGATTCCCAGTTGTCGTTGATGAGAGTTGTTGCTGCTTTCAGGGAGAGCAACCTTGAAGAGCGGGTTAGGGTTCTAGAGCGGGGCACTCAGGATGCGGCGGGGCAAATCGCGCTCCTGGAGGAAGAGAATAGGCGCATACCAGAGCAATCCGCTTTTATGGGTGGTTCACGTGAGGTTTGGGTTTATGCCGAGGCCCAGCAGGACATGTACAAGCACCTATTTGAGGCCGAAATCATTTCCGAAGTGGTTTTCGAATGAGTGCGCCAGAGGGCACGGGAGGCTCGCGTGGAATGCGATTTCGATACTGCAACGCCTGGTATCGATGATAGCGCTGGTGGGAGTCTGGCGGGAGCTGGCAATGGTATGGAAATTGCGGGCGGTGGCGAAGGCGGAACGGGTGGCAAAGAGACGAGAGCAGGAGATGGTGTGGCTGGCGCGGGCGACGGTGCGAATGGTCCTGAGTGAAAAAGAATGATCTTTTTCCCTTTCTAGCGGTTGTTACCGTATGTTTTTGTTCCTTTTTTTGTTTCGTTTTATTTTTCTTTTCTTTTTGGATAATGTTTGGTTTGATGTGGACGGGCATGTCCCGTGATTGTTCTTTTGAATCAAGGGGAGCTTCCCTTTCCGCATTGCTCGATTACTGCTTGTTTCATTTGTGCTTCCCCTCCCTAGTTCAACAGTCTATTGAACATTCGTTGACTAATTTGAGTCGAGGGCGCGTAGCCCGAGTACTGATTCAACTAAGGTTGAAATAATTTGGCGAAGGCTCATGGCCTGAGTCCAGTTCAATTGTCGTTGAACATTTGTTGATTCATTTGAGTCGAGGGAGCGTAGCTCAAGTACTAATTTAACTATGGGTGAATTAATTTGGTGAAAGATCATGGCCTGAGTCCCAGTTCAACTATCGTTGAACATTCGTTGATTCATTTGAGTCGAGGGCGTATAGCCCGAGTACTGATTCAACTATGGATGAATTAGTTTTGCGAAGGCTCATGGTTGAGTCCCAGTTCAACTGTCGTTGAACATTCATTGATTAATTTGAGTCGAGGGCGCGTAGCCTGAACAACATGCTCTGTGCTTTATCGCTTTTGGATATTATGTGTGTGAGCACGTGATTTTTGCCCTACATGAGAATCACTCCCGGAAAATTCAAAAATAAAATAGTTTTATGTTGAGCATGATTTTTGTGATTTTTGTGTTATTTTTATCTTACATTTGCATTTTTGTGTGTGCGTGTTTATTTATTTAAATTAGTAAAATACAAAATATATACATCATGTTTTGCATTTTTTAGTG
This sequence comes from Nicotiana noctiflora, assembly GCA_032618575.1. Lineage (NCBI taxonomy): Eukaryota > Viridiplantae > Streptophyta > Magnoliopsida > Solanales > Solanaceae > Nicotiana > Nicotiana noctiflora. The sequence continues at coordinate 20,387 of JASVEL010014164.1, forward strand.
TTTAATATCAAAATTATACGGTTTACATTTAAGTGATATGTAATTATGTGGGATGATTGTAGTAAAAATTAATTGTGTTATGAGTTAGTATATATATATATATATATATGTGTTATGAGTTTATGTGTTATGAGTTAGTATATAGATATATATATATATACATATATATACACACATATGTATATGATACACCATGGAATGTAGTATGGAAATCGGAATTGGGCCATAGCAAAACCAGGCCCAATGTAATTCAATACACCACCCAATTCCCTACCCAGCCAGCCCAACACCTCAGCCCAAAACCGGACCCAATCCTTCTACCCGAACCGGCCCCCCCTCCTTTGAAATCCTGGCCGTCCATCACATGATCCAACGGTCAGTTTCAACCTAAGGCTCAATTGAATAAAATAAAAAAAATTTATGAAGAGACATCGAGAGATATATTCATTTCTGTCTCTCATCTCCAGAGACACCCCATTTCTCTCCCAGCCGCACCGCTAGGGTTCCGCCGCGTGTGGCGGCGGCCGGCCTCTCCTTCGACCAAAACCAACGGCAAAACATCCCACACCTCCTCCTCATCACATCCCTACCATTGTTAACCTCCAAACACCAACCAATCTCTTCGAATTTCAAACCCTAGTCGCGCCGCCACCCACCACCCATGGCGGCGCACCACCCAAAATCACCCAAAAGCCTCGCCCGCCACTCGTACTAACATTGTTACATGAAGAAATCGAGCCAAAGCTGCGAGTCGTCAAGAACAACTTAAACCGCCGGGAACTTCAAGAAAAGTTCAAGAAATCCAAGATTCGAAGTCCGGTGAAGGAAATGATGAAGAAAACAAATAAAAAAAAACAAATAAAAAAAAAAGAAGCAAGAAGAAGAAACGGACTAGTTAACGGCTAAGCTAAGTTTCCCTCACTCTTCTGTTTTTGTTTAGTTAATTTGTCTTGATTGTTTGAATTGTTCACTCTGCGGTTGTTTTCTTTACATGAATAAGATAAGTCTTCTCCTCTTCTTCGATTAGTAATCTGCCGAATCGTTTGTGTAATGAGCTTTGCTCCAAGTCGGGATTTCGTAATCAAAAGAATCGATTTGTTTGTATTTTTGTTCGATTTGCCGATGCGGATAGCTATTTCTATTCTTACCCAAGTTCATCGATATTGATTAGAATATTCATCTAATTCTTTAACTCCAGTTTATGATTTCGAATGCGAAACTGTTTTCTTATATGATAGTTTTAGGCTAATTGTTTGATTAATCGGGTTTCATTCTGAAATTGATTAGATGGTATGTCTTGTCGAATTACCAATGGTTCCGAGTGCTTCGCTGATCCGCTTTGGTTGTGATTATTTAGTGGTACCTCGAATCTAACTCTGAGCGTTAGTGATATCAATAGCATGTCATTGTGGTTTTGCTTGATGAAAGGCAATGTGAACAATTGTTTTACCTCATTACAGCATGAACATACGCTCTTTGGATATAAATTTTTATGGATTTTCGTATTTAGCTAAATCTTTGGGTTGTGTGTGTGCAATTTGTGAAGGACTTTTAATCTGTGTGCAATTTTGGCTTGAGTTATTCCTCCCTACTCATTGTTGTTAATTGAGTTAATATGGTTATAGTACAAATTGAAAGGGGATGGATGTAGGATAGCGATTTCAGAGGTATTTTGGGATTTAAAAGTTTAAATATGCTTAGTTGAATATTCTGTCAGGGAACACTAATGGACCATTAAACTATTCTATTTGTTACAAGACATAATGGTATGGGGGAGCTTCAAGACAAAATGATTAAACAATTAACTCACCCATAACTTTTGAATTAATTAAGGAAAAGACAAGTGTTAGTGGGGAACCAAACAATAGGCATGGGAGTTAATATTAATACTATAATACACCCATGACTTTTGATTGAAACAAGAAGGTACAAACATGTAAGCATGGGGAACCATTTAACTTGAATCAAGAAGTCATTTAGGGGGAGGGGTCTGTTTTGAGCTATAAAGATAGCATTAATCTGAAACAGTAGAGAGGAGGAGATTCGAAAATATAGGGAGAAATATTCCTACACACACAGAGATATCTGGAGAACACTGGGAGGGGGATTGAGAGCATAAACATTCACTTAGACTCATACGAATAGAGAGTGTTGACTGCCTACTGGTGGCATTTTGCTTTGGCCTCTATTTCTTCTGTCATTACTGTTGTTTGGAGGCTGTAGTGGTCATTTGATTGCGGCTGTTCTGTTGGTGCTGGTATTCTTGTGTTGTTGATTGTTTGTCGCGCTGCTTGACTGTGTTTGATTACCACTGGTTGCTGTTTGGTCGAGTTTGTGTCATTGGTTGGCTAGCATCGTGTTTGGCCACTGATACTCTTGTGTTTGGCCACTAGTATTCTTGCGTTTGGTTGTTGAGTTGGGACTGCTGTAGTTTGTACCTGGGTGTTGATTGTTGCTGTTGTTTTGGCTCCTGTTTTCTCCTGCTATTGGCTGTTGATACACTGCTGTTGTTGCCATTACTGCATAGCTGATCCTTTGGTTCTTTAATTGCCAGGTACACATTTGTAATCTGAGGCTTATGGAAATGATTTGAAGTGCTGATTCTTTTCTTTTAACAATATCTCCCGATTTTCGTTAGTTTTCCTTCTATAAATTGCCATTGGTTAAAGAAGTTATGGAATGGGAATGTATTAATGATGGCTTGATAATTGTAAATTATTGTAAGTTAGAAATCAGAACTGTTCGTTAGTTTATTAGCACATATAGGCATTCATTAGTTGATTTTGTATTAGCTGTAATTTCGCTTTTATTTAGTACGTGTAGGTAATGAAAATCAGTATTCCTCACCTTCTCGCTTTTATTAGTTTAACGTTCAGCATTCCTGTTTTGTTTTGAATAAAGGAAAAGAGTTCATAGCTTCAGCGTATTAACGCCAATCGTCCATGACAGTACAATAATTAACTAATTGTGATCAAATATGAAGTAATAGTATGTTTGTGTTTAGGTTAAATCATTAGTAAGAATTAAACAATTAACTTGTCTCTTGCAATCAGCCAAAAATCAGTTATATTTTTACACTGGAAAAACATTTTTCACTTTGGTGTCCAGCGATTAGTGATAAACGTTGTTTTCCTATATGTACAGTGCTGGACGCCTATGAGCAACAAGATTAATGGGTTTAGCATAAAGATTTTATAATGGGCCTGGTTGTTGTCATATGGCCCATATCTAGAATACATTAGCTCATTCATTTGGACTGTTAATTACAAGCAATAAAATTCTATTTCAATTTAAAACTAATAGATGAAATAAGTAGAACATATAGACGGGTTAGGATTGGCCTTTAATAAAAGTGAGATGAGCGTCGCCGCACTAAATACACAATTGCGGGGCCCTCAAATAAAATTGTTATAAGAAGCATAGACTCGGGAAGACCGTTTAGCGAATTTCACGGTCTTTCCCAAAGTTAATAAAGATGATAGACACTTTAGGCGCATTGGCTAATAATAATACCTTCCTAATCACGGGTGCGCATTTATGTGACCCAAATCTTACTCTCGGCGAAATCGAAATACATTAAAGTCACAGGCGTACTGGTTGCGGTGTGACTCGTAATGTGTTTTCGTGACGTCGCAATTATTCTAAAATTAAAAGCGGAACATTAAAAGCACCTAGTTAAAACATATAAAGAAATCAGATAAAAGCAAAAAAATTGCAGTTGAGCGATCGTGCTAAAACCACGGAATCCGGGAGTGCCTAACACCTTCTCCCGGGTTAACAGAATTCCTTATCCAGGTTTCTAGTTTCGCAGACTGTATTACATAGTCATAAATTTCCTCGGTTCGGGATTAAATCGGTGACTTGGGACACCATTATTTTCCCAAGTGGCGACTCTAAATTAATTAAATAAATCCCGTTTCGATTGTCCTTTAATTGGAGAAACTCCCCCGCGCTCCCGCGGGCGCGTAAAAAGGAGGTGTGACAGCTCTGGCGACTCTGCTGGGGACATAACCCCTGAACTTCGGTTCAGGGTCTAAGAATTCGAGCTCAGTTAAATTGTTGTTTTGTCCATATCTGATTTTACTACATGTTTAATTAACATGCTACATGTCTACCGCTTTGATACTAGTTGCACTGTATATACAAACTGTTATATGTTTACCGCTTTGATATTACGTGAACTGTATATAAAACTGTGCCGCAAACCCTTCACTTCTCACCCCCGGGGATGTGCTCACTGGTTGAGACTCCCTATTCTGTTAGTGTCATACCCGAAATAATGAAGAGGCTCGAAAAGTTTCTAAGCCGGTTGGCCTTTTGGTTCCCGGAAAGGAGCTCCTTCCTCAGCCCGAGTTGTCCGCTTGGGTACACAGTCTAGATCATGCACCGAGGTTTTTAACTTAGAATAACATAACCGCATACCGGATCCCTAGTAGGAAACGCTTATTTGCATCACGTTGCATTTGACTTAGGGGACTCAACACAGGGGTTGGGTCCGTCTAGGACAGGCAACCTGAAATGAAAGACCATCCTGCTAGGCCATGTTTGTTTCAAGCATCTATTCGAACTTGCATGCTGACCGGCTTTTAAGAAACGAAAAACAAAAGGAAACAGTGTGGGTAAATAGATATTTTCAGAAAATACAAAAATGGGTCTTACCAACAAAATCAATAGTTTGTTAATAAGAGACAATGGAAGGTTGACTTTGCCGACAATGGGTTTCTTAACGAAATGTGTTTTCTTGGTCGGTCAATAAAAGAATAGGTGTTTCTTAACAAAATGTGTTTTCTTTGTCGGTCAATAAAAGAAAATGTGTTTTCTTAACAAAATGTGTTTTCTTTGTCGGTCAATAAAAGAAAATGTGTTTTCTTAACAAAATGTGTTTTCTTTGTCGGTCAATAAAAGAAAATGTGCTTCTTAACAAAGTGTGTTTTCTTTGTCGGTCAATAAAAGAAATAGTTTGTCTTGGAGGACCGAACTACGCGAGTTTGATTCTCACCGGATGTGAGATACGTAGGCAACCCCCGTCGGGTCCAACTTGCCATTTTTCAAAAAAAAAAATATACCAAAATCCGTAAATTTTGAAAAAATCATTGCCAACCAAAATGATCGTTTTCTTTAAATAAATGTGCAGGATGAGCACGATTCAAAATGAACCCTTTGCACTCATGACTAAAATCCCGGTACAAATACGGCTATGGTGGGATGATCTAGGCCAAGAAGGGCAGGATGAGGTTAAAAAGTATTTGAAGGGTCTCACAGGTCTGCTTGAAATAAAACCTCGTGGGGACATCGTAAGAGCCTTAGTCACATATTGGGACTCCGCGCACAATGTCTTTCACTTCTCGGACTTCGAGCTCACCCCAACTGTGGAGGAGATGACCGGATACATTGGAAACATTGATATACCATTGGGGCATCAATATCTAATCGCCCCCAGGGTTGTCGCCATACACCGGTTTTTAGACTCACTGAAGACGGCCAGAACGGTACGTAACCCAGATCTAGCACAAGGGTTTTGTACTTTAAACTTCGTCTATCAAAGGTACGGTCATGCGGGAGGTTTCAACGAGCCAGAAAACAAATTATGCAGCAAGGGTAATCGCCAGAAATGGGAGGAGCACAGACGAGTTGCTTTCATGATAGCCTTTTTAGGACTCGTGGTATTCCCGAGGAAAGACGGGAACATTGATATAAAGGTAGCCGGAGTCGTCCAGTACTTTGCTTGACCAAAGCGAAAGTACTCTTGCTCCTATGATACTATCGGACATATATCGAGCCCTCACAATCTGCAAAGCCGGGGGAGATTTTTTCGAAGGCTGTAATTTACTGCTACAAATGTGGATGATCGAGCACCCGTGTCGCCGCACCCAATTCTTGAGATATGGGTTGGTTGAGAAAACTTGCATAAGCGAATTCTATACAAGGATTGATAGGGCCGTCCTACCTGAAGGAACATTGGCATGGAGGGCATACTTTCAGGCTCTCAACGCAAGTCAAATACAATGGACGTTGGGTTGGTTGCAGATAGACAAAATCGTGTACATGCTAGCGGCTAGGTCCCCCTTTCTCTTAATGGGACTTAAAAGCATTCAACCTTACGTGCCCCATCGAGTGTTGAGACAGCTCGGGAGGTGCCAGATAGTACCCAAAGAAGAAGACCTGAGTACCCGGGTTATTGAAATTGGTCCCGATGGTCAATTCCCAGAAGCAAGGGTCCGCCAGATCTGGAGCAAATGCCAATATCTAGAGGCAAACACTTGTGTGCATGATCGAGCTAGAGGAGAGGTTGCACCTAGATATCTTACTTGGTACAAAGGAGAAACATCGGGGGAAAGACCAGCCAATAGACCTCACCTCAGGGAATTTGCTGAAGCGTCCCAAGACCAATGGGACTGGTTGGCTAAGGAAGAGGTTTACAGAACAAGGATCGGCAAGATAGAGCAACAGGTCCAAAATCTCCAATTTGAAAAAGATATGCAAGCCGCCGCCGACGAAGGAGATAAAAAGAAGTTGGCACAGGAAAATGACTTTTTGAGGGCTCAAATTCAGCAAATGAAAAGAGATGCTGACAGACAATTGAGGAGTCGAGCAGACGAAAAGTTGATAAAGGGTTTGAGAAGCCAAGTTGCCGATGTCCAAAGAGAATTGGAAGAATCGAAGGCCCAAACAATGAGGGTCCGTGCTAGCCGGAGAAAGGAGGCACATCAACATGCACTTCACCTGCAACGGATAGAAGAAGATTACACTGAGATCATCACTAGTCTAAGGGAAGCAAATGTTATCCTCAGGGAGCGGGTTTTCAAGCAAGCCCGAGATGCCAGGACGGACCTCGACCGTTGTCACGATCTGATGGCCCGACTACAAGAACAAGTAGATAGGCTCCTAGACCAAGTCACCAACAATGCTCGAAGATTGGGGGCGAAAAACCAGCAGATAGAGCGGCTACTCGGGGAAAGGGACATGATCAAGGATAGAATTGGAGAAATAGGGCACTATGTCACTATGAAGTGTTTAGATTGCGAACGGATGCCCCGCCATGCCCTTTTTGCTTCGGTTATGGGCTATGTTCATCAGATCATGAGGGATTTAAGGGGACTGCACAAGGACCTCACACCGAGACCCGCGGCAAGGCCGAATGATGCCTCGCGAGTTCCCAGGAATTTTAGAGCATTAGACTTCTGATTTAAAAGTGTATTTCGAAATATCGAGTCAAGTTGGTTGGCATTTTATTTTTTTTATTTCTCGAGTCAGGCATTCCTCTATTTTGTCGTTTATTGTAAGCCATGTTTTGTAACTTTGAGGTTTTATTTGATATAAAAGTTACTGAATTTTGCCACAATCTTGTTAACAGAACTACGCTTGGTCTGATTCACGCAAGAACGTGATACGTAGGCAATCCACATAAGATTCGACCACCAGCAAAAAGAAAAGAAAAGAATCCAAAGGTTAAATAACAATAAGGCTTTCAAAGATAGTCTAGTCGAAAAAAAAAAGAAAAAAAAAGAAGAAAAAGAAAAAGAAAAAGAAAAAGGGCCGGAATGACGCATGTTAAGAGTACATATAGAAAGGGTTATTTGGTTAGGTGCATTGCATCCAACGTGCTATAACATATCTGTCAAACTCGGTAAACTAACAAGTTTGTTGCATTGCCAAAAAAGTTTAGCAGTTGGTTTGACAGAATATACTGGCCAGCCATCATTACCGTACTAGATCCAAAGGACCGATTACGGTAAGCATGTCTAGTTCTGGTAAGAGTCTCGAGGAAGAAAAATCAGAGTTACAAATCATGAAAGAAGAGGTAGACCGGTTGAAATAGCAGATAACAGAGATGCACCTGGCCTGGGCCAGGGAACAGTCTTCACCAAACCGCCCTACTCTCGCCTCAGCTCCGGAACATCCGCCCATCGATCCTTCGACAAGCGCCCCAATCTATCCATACTTTTAGGGGGAAAACCCATATGCCACCCACATTCCACCAGCCAAACCAAATCCTCCTCCAGCCACCCCTATTTTTGTGGCACCTCCACCTGCTCCTCTGCAAAGGCCGGCCGGCGAGCCGCATGTTCAGATCCACGACAACTCTTACTATCCTCCAGAGCCTACTTTTAGGGCCCCTGAACCACAATCACATACCCCTCACTGGGATAATCCGGCAGAACCGGAAAAGTACTTCCAAAGTTCAGAACATGAGGAAGTTATCAGAAAAGTTAAAAGCCTGGAGCAGTCCTTCAGGAACATGCACGGTTTGGGCAATCAGGTCAGTGTCGCGTACAAGGATTCGTGTCCGTTCCCCGACGTCCAATTACCGGCCAGGTTCAAAATGCCCAAGTTTGACCTATACGAGGGGCATGGTGATCCTGTAGCCCACCTCCGAGGGTTCTGCAGTAAAATGCGAGGAGCTGGAGGACGGGACGAGATTCTGATAGCTTACTTCGGTCAGAGTCTGGGAGGATCTGCGCTGGAGTGGTACACTAGACAGGACCCCAGCAGGTGGTTTACGTGGGATGACTTGGCTCAAGCTTTCATCGGGCAGTTCCAGTACAATCTTGAAATAATCCCCGACCGCTTGTCATTGCTAAAATTAGAGAAGAAACCCGCTGAGAGTTTCAGAGAATTTGGTTTCCGCTGGTGGGAACAGGCGGCAAGGGTAGATCCGCCCATGAGAGAGAGCGAGATGGTGGATTACTTCTTGCAAACACTAGAACCAACCTATTTCGGACATCTGGTGACGTCCGTGGGCAAATCATTCACTGAGGTGATAAAAATGGGGGCTATGATCGAGGAAGGTTTGAAGGCCAACAAGATCATGAGCTACTCAGCATTGAAAGCCACCACTCAGGCTATCCAAAGTGGTATTGGAGGAGTACTTGGGAAAAAGAGGAGAGAGGAAGTCGCGGCCGTCGAGTCCGGGGCATGGTTCAGAAATAGAGGCCCTGCACCCCAATATAGCCCGCCCCAACCTCACCACCATAATTACTCCCACAATCCATATAACCACCCGCAACATTACTATCCCGCACCTGATCCCCATTTTACTGTCCACCACGCACAGTCCTATTCCGCACCTCCCGTCCATGCACCGTGGCGTGCACCAAACCCGCAGAACAATCATCCACCCCCAAGAGCTTACAGAAACCCCTCGGGCGCGAGTTTTCGTCCGAACCAGGCATTCAGGGGCGACAGGGCGCCGAGGCCAAAGACTTTCACTCCCTTAGGAGAGTCTTACACCAGTCTGTTCCACCGGTTGAAGCAAGTAGGGTTGCTAAATCCGGTTGAAGCTAAGCTACCAAACCCCCTCCCGAAGAACCTGGACCACTCAGTAAATTGTGCATATTGCTCAGGATGTCCAGGACACGACACGGAAAAATGTTGGAGGTTGAAAACGGCCATTCGGGAGCTCATCGACACTCGCAGGATTGAGGTCCAGACTCCAACAGAGCCCAACATCAACCAGAACCCGCTTCCAACTCATCATGAGACCAACATGATCGAGTTGGTTCGGGTGGAAGAAGGAAAGGAGAAAGCCTCTCAGATGGTAATGATGATCAAATCTGGCGGGGTAGGAATGAGAAAGGGGCCGAGCTTTGACGAGCCATCCATTTGCAAGAAGGACGTACCAGGAGGGTCAGAAGCGGGAAAAAGAAGTGTGAACGAAGTACCGGTGAGGCCGGGGGAAGCCAAGATAGTTGTACCAGGGGCAGCAATCAAGCCCATCTTGACGGTAGCAGGCGTTCGAATGGATCCTTTCATCATCCAGCCAGCAATACAGTTGCCAATAACTGATAGCCGGGCTGTTCCATGGAATTATGCTCGGATCACAACGACCTACAAAGGAAAGGAAGTGAAAGAGGAAGTTTGCGAAGCGCGAGGGTTGACCCGCTCAGGGAGATGTTTTGCCCTTGCGGAATTGAGGAAGATCACTCCGGCAACATTGAAAAAGCCGGTAACTGATGAAGAGGCAGAAGAATTCCTCAAAAAGATGAAGCTGCATGACTACTCTGTCTTAGAGCAGTTGAAGAAGACTCCTGCGCAAATATCATTGATATCCTTGCTGATACATTCTGAGGAACACCGGCAAGCTTTGATGAAAGTCCTGAATGAGGCACATGTACCCGATAAAATCTCAGTAAGTCATTTAGAGAAGATCACCAATAGGATCTTCGAGGCGAATCGGATCACCTTCACCGACGATGAATTGCCCGAGGAGGGCACCGAGCACAACAAGGCTTTATACCTCACGGTAAAATGCGAAGAGTCGGTGGTTACCAAAGTCCTTGTCGATAATGGGTCCAGTGCTAACATTTGTCCTCTCTCTACACTGGACAAGTTGAAAGTGGACATCGGCAGGATACGCAAGAACAACATATGTGTTCGAGGGTTCGATGGGGGAGGCAAGGCATCGGTTGGGGACATAGTGTTAATCTTGACGATTGGGCCGGTGGAGTTCACCATGGAATTCCAGGTGCTGGACATGGTGGTGTCATATAACCTCCTGATAGGGCGACCATGGATCCATGCCGCAAGAGCGGTTCCATCCAGCTTGCACCAACTCGTCAAGTTCGAGTGGGACCAACAGGAGATCGTCGTCCATGGAGAGAATGATCTACAATCAGGCACCATCATCCCCTTTGTTGAAACAGAAGAAGATGTTGGGCCGTGGGTATACCAGGTCTGCGATGTGGTGTCCGCCAACCGAGTTCCAGAAGGGGAATGCATTCCCGATGACAGAACAATTACTGCGGATGTCATGGTGGCTCATGAAATGTTGCGACATGGTTTCATACCCGGTAAAGGTCTAGGTGCATCTCTGCAAGGAATTATACAACCGGTATCAGTGGTCGAAAACTTAGGAACCTTCGGCTTGGGATTCAAGCCAACATCGGAGGACATCCGGCGAGCCAAGAGGAGTAAGCAGAAGACATGGGTGCTCCCGAAGCCGGTTCCACGCCTTTCCCAATCTTTTGTCAGGTCCGGAGCAAGAGGACATCCAACGACAAAGATTCCCGGTCCTACGGTCAGGCCAGACGAAGAGTTCTTCAGGAAGTTCGAAAACCTATTCACAGATGTATGTATGCTCGAAGATGGTGAAGGATCCAATCATGCCGAGATACAATTTGTGGGACCAAAGGCAAAACTGAATAACTGGAAGGCTACTCCTCTCCCTGTCCGGAAGGAGTCTTGGTAGTTTGTCTTGGATTGTTTTTCTTTCGAAATTTTGTGTTGGGGGTTTGTCCCCGGAGTAAAATCCAGTTGTTTTTAGTTCATTTTTGATTTAAGTTTGCAGTTTGTTTTCCCTTGTACAGTTCCCATTAATGAAATTTGGTTCCCTTCGTGTCTAATTTTGTTTATTTTTTCCTTCTTCTTTTTACTTTTCTGAACAGCCTTCTTTCAACTGATCTTAATGATATGGCGTGCTTAAAAATTAATCAACCCAGCCTAGAAAGTCAATCGAGTTTGGAAATAATAACGCATGAAATAAGAAGCGACGAGAATGAGTCAGAGTACAGCGATGATGAAGCCGTAGAAGAAATCGGTGAAGAATTAAGTCACTTCGAGGAAAAACCCAAACCGAATTTAAATGATACCGAGGCCGTTAATCTAGGGAATGCGGATGACGTCAAAGAAACCCGAATAAGTGTCCATATTGAACCAAACCTGAGAGAAGAGTTGATCAAAACACTCATGGAGTTTAAAGACATTTTCGCATGGTCGTACGACGACATGCCGGGACTCAGCACTGATCTAGTGGTTCATAAATTACCCACTGATCCGGCATATCCTCCCGTCAAGCAAAAACTGCGGAAATTCAAGACGGAGATGAGTGTAAAGATCAAAGAGGAAGTAACCAAGCAGTTGCAGGCGAAAGTCATTCGCGTCACCCGATACCCCTGAATGGTTGGCTAATGTAGTACCGGTGCCAAAGAAAGACGGAAAGATCAGAGTATGCGTGGACTATCGCAATCTCAACAAGGCGAGTCCTAAGGATAATTTCCCACTTCCCAATATCCATATCCTAATTGATAATTGCGCCGGACGTGAAATCGGATCCTTTGTGGACTGTTATGCGGGATATCATCAGATTTTGATGGATGAAGAGGACGCAGAAAAGACGGCTTTTATCACACCGTGGGGAACTTATTGCTACCGAGTGATGCCGTTCGGTTTGAAGAATGCAGGGGCAACATATATGAGGGCGATGACTACGGTATTCCATGACATGATACACAAGGAAATTGAAGTGTACGTGGATGATGTGATCGTAAAATCCCGACGCCAAGAAGACCATGTTGCTGACCTCAAGAAGTTCTTTCAAAGACTTCGAAGGTACGACATCAAGCTCAATCCGGCCAAATGCACATTCGGAGTTCCATCAGGAAAGTTGCTAGGATTCATCGTCAGCCGACGGGGCATTGAGTTGGACCCATCCAAAATCAAGTCCATTCAAGAGCTACCCCCGCCAAAGAACAAAATAGAGGTAATGAGTCTGTTGGGAAGGTTAAATTACATCAGTAGGTTTATTGCTCAACTTACTGCAACCTGTGAACCCATATTCCGTCTGTTGAAGAAAGACGCCGCGATAGAATGGACGACAGAATGTCAGGAAGCGTTTGACCAAATCAAAGGGTATCTATCCAATCCACCCGTACTAGTTCCGCCTGAACCGGGCAGACCCCTGATTCTTTATCTGACGGTCTTGGAGAATTCGTTTGGCTGCGTACTGGGACAGCATGATCTTACCGGCAGGAAGGAACGGGCCATTTACTACCTCAGTAAGAAATTTACAGTCCACGAGGTCAAGTACACTCATCTAGAAAAGACATGTTGCGCCCTGACTTGGGTAGCCCAAAAGCTGAAACACTATTTGTCTTCTTACACCACTTACCTCATTTCGCGTTTGGATCCGTTGAAGTATATTTTCCAGAAACCTATGCCTACAGGGAGGTTAGCAAAATGGCAAATATTACTTACGGAGTTCGACATCATATACGTGACAAGGACGGCTATGAAAGCTCAAGCCATGGCCGATCACTTAGCTGAAAATCCCGTTGATGACAAATACGAACCTTTGAGGACGTATTTTCCAGACGAAGAGGTATTGCAAATTGAGGGGTTAGAACTAACCAAGGATCCGGGATGGAAGCTCTTCTTCGACGGAGCGGCGAACGCAAAAGGAGTCGGAGTAGGGGCTGTGCTCATATCCTGAAACAGGACATCATTATCCTGTTACTGCTCAACTGCGTTTTTATTGTACCAATAATATGGCTGAGTACAAGGCGTGTATCTTGGGGTTGCGATTAGCGGTGGACATGGATGTACAGGACGTCTTGGTCTTGGGGGACTCGGACCTTCTGGTACATCAGATTCAGGGAGAATGGGAAACCAGAGATTTAAAGCTTATCCCGTATCGTCGGTGTTTGCATGATCTGACCAAACGCTTTCGATCAGTAGAATTCAAGCACATCCCAAGGATGCACAATGAGGTTGCCGACGCGTTGGCTACGTTAGCGTCAATGCTACACCACCCAGACAAGGTTCGTGTCGATCCCTTACATATCCAGGTCCGGAATCAGCATGCTTATTGTAATGTGATTGAAGAAGAGATGGATGGTGAGCCATAGTTTCATGATGTCAAAGAGTACCTCAGGTTGGGAATATACCCGGAGCAGGCAATCGGAGATCAGAAGAGGGCTATTCGGCGATTGGCAAACGAATTTTTCCTTAGTGGAGGGGTGCTGTACAAAAGAACCCCAGATTTGGGATTGTTGAGATGTATAGATGCAAGTCAAGCCACAACAGTGATGACGGATATACACTCGGGAGTTTGTGGACCACACATGAGCGGATACGTATTGGCAAAGAAGATTCTTCGAGCAGGATATTATTGGCTCACTATGGAGCGTGATTGTATAGGTTTCGTGCGAAGATGCCATCAGTGTCAGATACACGGAGATTTGATTCATTCTCCGCCGACTGAATTGCATACAATGTCAGCACCATGGCCGTTTGTAGCATGGGGTATGGATGTTATTGGACCTATTGAGCCTGCGGCTTCCAATGGTCACAGGTTCATTCTGGTAACGATCGATTATTTTACCAAGTGGGTGGAGGCCAAAACATTCAAATCAGTGACCAAGAAGGCGGTGGTGGACTTCGTACACTCCCACATCATCTGCAGGTTTGGAATTCCAAAGATAATCATCACAGATAACGGTGCCAATCTTAACAGTGGATTGATGAAAGAGGTCTGCCAACAGTTCAAGATCACACACCGAAATTCCACACCGTATCGTCCCAAAGCAAATGGTGCGGTTGAGGCGGCAAACAAGAATATAAAGAAGATATTGAGGAAGATGGTAGAAGGGTCTAGGCAGTGGCATGAAAAGTTACCATTTGCGCTGTTGGGTTATCGCACTACCGTCCGGACTTCGGTAGGTGCAACTCCTTACTTGCTGGTATATGGGACTGAAGCAGTAATACCAGCAGAAGTTGAAATCCCATCCCTCCGAATTGTCGCTGAAGCTGAGATTGATGACGACGAGTGGGTCAAAACCCGATTAGAGCAATTGAGCTTGATCGATGAAAAGAGATTGACAGCAGTATGTCACGGCCAATTGTATCAAAAGAGAATGGCGAGAGCATATAACAAGAAGGTACGTCCCAGGAAATTTGAAGTGGGACAGCATGTGCTGACGAGAGTTCTACCACATCAGGCCGAAGCGAAAGGCAAGTTCGCTTCAAATTGGCAGGGACCATTTGTGGTGACTAGAGTATTATCCAACGGCGCTCTATGTCTAACTGATGTTGAGGGAAGATGCACCGATATGGCTATCAATTCCGATGCAGTCAAGAGATATTATGTGTAATTCTTTAATGCATTTGTCAACGTTTGGTTTCGTTTGTGTGTATTTGGCATTTTTCGGAGAATGAAATGACAAAGGCAATTTTTCTACTACCCAAACACTTTAACCTTTGTTTCCCCCCTTGAGCCTTAATTATTCTTTCACATACCCTCTTTCGGAATCATCAAGGAAGATGTGTAATAAATAGAAAAAAAAAACAAAGAAAAAATACAAGAAAAAGTGAACTACGTTCGACCTGATTCCTCAAGAAGGATACGTAGGCGCCACACGGCTCGGTCATGATAAAATAAAAATCAAAGATCCCCCAAGCAACAAAACTGGGGCAGAAGTCATTGTTTCGTTTGAAAGATAGTGTGGATTCCGAAAGTTGTAATAAGCTGACCGTTGAGGCTAAACCCCTTTCTTTAGCCTCGCGCACAGAAACCACATGAAGGACCATAAAGACCTCTCGATCAGTATTTGAGAAATGCCAAGTCATGCGAATGAAAGCCAAAAGTGACGTCCTGACCGAAAGAGGATAACGCTCTAGAGGGAATCTCATGGGTGATACCCCACCACAGAGAAAGAAAGCATAAATGAGAGAGTCTTGACGGTGAAAACCCTCGTGGGCACCTTAAGGCGAAGAAAGTTGAGAGAAATAAAATGAGAGAGTCTTACGGTGAAAACCTTCACTGGCACCTTAAGGCGACGGGAGGTAGAGAGAAATGAGAGAATCTCATTAGTGAAAACCCTTTGAAGGGCACTGTGGGAGACAAGGCGAGATGGTTACAAGATGTCTGCATGAGACAAGGTTTGGACATCCGTTTACCTCTAGCAGAACGCGGCATCAGAAAGTGATTGACATGAATAGACTGGGTAGTTTAATCTCAAAGGCACGGCATAACCATTGGATCAGTCATACATTCAGATAAGTTTTCCTATTTTGAGTTCAGGAAAAGTTTTTCTCTTCTTTTGTCATTTGCGGTCGGTATTCTTTTCTTTTCTTTCATTTTCGAAAATTGATTTTTCAAAGCTTACTACCAAGTCTCCCAAAGCAATATAATGAAAATAAATAGGCGTGGAACGAGGCAATAAGGCAGAAGTCGTTACGATAGTAAGATTGGGACGACAGGCTGATTGGAAGGTTCGTAGGAATTATGGAGTATGATGGACACATGTGGCACGTCCGAAAGATGATTTCACGCAACAGATCACCGGCTAAAAAGAGTCGGATCAAACCAAAGATTGGAATAAAAGGAAAGATGAGAGGTCGTTCGTGGAAAGAGCATCGTCCCCGGCAAGCGTCAACGTCGCCCTCAAAGTTCGAGAAAGGCCAAGCAGCTGAAAGAGAAAAGAAAATGGCCCAACAAGAGTGGCACGACCACTCACCGCGTTTTGAAACTAACAATTTTTCTTTGATTTAAAAGCAGGAAAAGAGGGTTCGTTGGCCGAAAAGCACACCGTCCAGAAGCTTATCAAACTGGGGCAGAAAATTTTCTCCTGTTGCGAAAATTTTCTTGAAAGCAAAGACTCGGAGGATAAGGGTAGAAAGCAACACAAGATTGCGGGAAATACCAGCTCCGAGCAGAATAGTTTTGAGAAAGGCCAGACAACACGATGGGATGATTTTTGAGCCTGGTATCATCCCCAGCAGTTGATGGAAAAATGAAACAATGGCTTCGAGATTCCCCCAGCAGTATTACATTCCGTAATTTGCTCGAAGAGGCAAAAGCGTGAGTCCCAGAGGAGGTATGGGAAGAAAGAAGAGAATGAGGGGTGAAGGAAACAAAGAATACTTCCTCAGCAGCATCATCCCCAGCAGGCAAGTAAACAGTTCCAAAAATATCCCCAGCAGCCAGAAGAAAAAGTAATACGACCCAGGGGAAGGAAATTCCAAGACGGGATAATTCAGAAGAGAAGGTGGTCCGAGAGGCAATGCAGGAAGAAGAAAATGGTACAAGAGGCAAAGGAAGGTAATCAAGATAGGATGAAATCAGTGAGTTGTAATTGAAGTCAGGGAGCCCGCCTGGAGAACGGAGTGGCGATTTTATTTTGAAGTAGTAGTTGAAGTCAGGGAGCCCGCCTGGAGAATGGAGTGGCGATTTTATTTTGAAGTAATAGTTGAAGTCGGGGAGCCCGCCCGGAGAATGGAGTGGCGATTTTATTTTGAAGTAGTAGTTGAAGTCGGGGAGCCCGCCCGGAGAATGGAGTGGCGATTTTATTTTGAAGTAATAGTTGAAGTCGGGGAGCCCGCCCGGAGAATGGAGTGGCGATTTTATTTTGAAGTAGTAGTTGAAGTCGGGAGCCCGCCCTGGAGAATGGAGTGGCGATTTTAGTTTTGAAGTAGTAGTTGAAGTCGGGGAGCCCGCCCGGAGAATGGAGTGGCGATTTTATTTTGGAAAATTTTATTCTCAACATTTTTGACTCTTAAATCACTACCAAGGGTCCGAACCGTGGCGAGCAAGCTCGCCGCGAAGAATTCTACGCATTCCTAACACATTATTCGGACCATGACACCACAGCTACTAGGTTTTATGCACAAAAATTTTACGGGGCCTTACAGAAACGAAGGAAGGCGATTTTATTTTGGAGTTGTAGTTGAAGTCAGGGAGCCCGCCTGAAGAATGGAGTGGCGATTTTTGGAGTTGTAGTTGAAGTTAGGGAGCATGCCTGAAGAATGGAGTGGCGATTTTATTTTGAAGATGTAGTTGAAGTCAGGGAGCCCGCCTGAAGAATGGAGTGGCGATTTTATTTTGGAGTTGTAGTTGAAGTCAGGGAGACCGCCTGAAGAATGGAGTGGCGATTTTATTTTGGAGTTGTAGTTGAAGTCGGGGAGCCCGCCTGAAGAATGAAGTGGCGATTTTATTTTGGAGTTGTAGTTGAAGTCAGGGAGCCCGCCTGAAGAATGGAGTGGCGATTTTATTTTGAAGTTGTAGTTGAAGTCAGGGAGCCCGCCTGGAGAATGTAGTGGCGATTTATTTTGAAGTTGTAGTTGAAGTCAGGGAGCCCGCCTGAAGAATGTAGTGGCGATTTATTTTGAAGTTGTAGTTGAAGTCGGGGAGCCCGCTTGAAGAATGGAGTGGCGACTTATTTTGAAGTTGGTTGAGGAAAGCGGTAGAGTATAACGGAAATCTCCAGCATGAATCCAAGTTCATAATCAAAAGGAAGGCGGCAAGGACCAGAAAGATGGGTTCAGACTTCGAAGTAGAATAGTACGAAGATCACAAAGAAGGGACCAATGGTCGGAGTTCGGCAATCAAGATAGGCCTGGAGAATGGAGTGGCGATTTTATTTGATAGTAGTAGTTGAAGTCAGGGAGCCCGCCTGGAGAATGGAGTGGCAATTTACTTTCGAAGTTGTTTGAGGAAAGCAGTAGAGTGTAACAGAAATCCCCAGCATGAATCCAAGTTCAAAATCAGAAGGAAGGCAACAAGGATCAGAAAGATAGATTCAGACTTCGAAGAAGAATAGTTCGAAGATCATAAGGAAGGGACCAACGGTCGGAGTTCGGCAATCAAGATAGGCCGAAATAACAATTGGCGGAAGAGAAGAAACATCAGAAGGAACGATCAAGCCAACAAAAAGCAAGGTGGCAAAAGCAAGTTGAAGATAGATAGGAATCTTGTAACTCATAGTTGATAGCATAGCTAGCTTAGCTTTAATTTCTTTTTGGTGTAATAAGGAGGTCAGTAAGCAGTTAAGCAACAGCAGCAGCAACGATAGTAACAGTAACAGCAAAGTGTCAGTTCACGGTAGTCCCAGCTACCAAAACTTCCCGAACTACATCGACCCGATTCCCTTTTAGCTAGGGATATGTAGGAGACCTTTGAAGCGAAGGTTCGGTCAAACTTTTCCAAAAAATGCTTCACACGGGGTGCTCGAACAGGAAAAAATCGCTCGTATCCGCTCACTTATCTTTGCACGAAAACTCTTCATGTTTACGCGCAAAGAGGGGCAGCTGTGAGCACGTGATTTTTGCCCTACATGAGAATTACTCCCAGAAAATTCAAAAATAAAATAGTTTTATGTTGAGCATGATTTTTGTGATTTTTGTGTTATTTTTATCTTACATTTGCATTTTTGTGTGTGCGTGTTTATTTATTTAAATTAGTAAAATACAAAATATATACATCATGTTTTGCATTTTTTAGTGTTTAATATCAAAATTATACGGTTTACATTTAAGTGATATGTAATTATGTGGGATGATTGTAGTAAAAATTAATTGTGTTATGAGTTAGTATATATATATATATATATATATATATATATATATATATATATATATATATATATATATATATATATATATATATATATATATATATATATATATATATATATATATATATATATATATATATATATATATATATATATATATATATATATATATATATATATATATATATATATATATATATATATATATATATATATATATATATATATATATATATATATATATATATATATATATATATACACACATATGTATATGATACACCATGGAATGTAGTATGGAAATCGGAATTGGGCCATAGCAAAACCAGGCCCAATGTAATTCAATACACCACCCAATTCCCTACCCGGCCACAGCCCAACACCTCAGCCCAAAACCGGACCCAATCCTTCTACCCGAACCGGCCCCCCCTCCTTTGAAATCTTGGCCGTCCATCACATGATCCAACGGTCAGTTTCAACCTAAGGCTCAATTGAATAAAATAAAAAAATTTTTTGAAGAGACATCGAGAGATATACTCATTTCTGTCTCTCATCTCCAGAGACACCCCATTTCTCTCCCAGCCGCGCCGCTAGGGTTCCGCCGCGTGTGGCGGCGGCCGGCCTCTCCTTTGACCAAAACCAACGGCAAAACATCCCACACCTCCTCCTCATCACATCCCTACCATTGTTAACCTCCAAACACCAACCAATCTCTTCGAATTTCAAACCCTAGTCGCGCCGCCACCCACCACCCATGGCGGCGCACCACCCAAAATCACCCAAAATCCTCGCCCGCCACTCGTACTAACATTGTTACATGAAGAAATCGAGCCAAAGTTGCGAGTCGTCAAGAACAACTTAAACCGCCGGGAACTTCAAGAAAAGTTCAAGAAATCCAAGATTCGAAGTCCGGTGAAGGAAATGATGAAGAAAACAAATAAAAAAAACAAATAAAAAAAAAGAAGCAAGAAGAAGAAATGGACTAGTTAACGGCTAAGCTAAGTTTCCCTCACTCTTCTGTTTTTGTTTAGTTAATTTGTCTTGATTGTTTGAATTGTTCACTCTGCGGTTGTTTTCTTTACATGAATAAGATAAGTCTTCTCCTCTTCTTCGATTAGTAATCTGCCGAATCGTTTGTGTAATGAGCTTTGCTCCAAGTCGGGATTTCGTAATCAAAAGAATCGATTTGTTTGTATTTTTGTTCGATTTGCCGATGCGGATAGCTATTTCTATTCTTACCCAAGTTCATCGATATTGATTAGAATATTCATCTAATTCTTTAACTCCAGTTTATGATTTCGAATGCGAAACTGTTTTCTTATATGATAGTTTTAGGCTAATTGTTTGATTAATCGGGTTTCATTCTGAAATTGATTAGATGGTATGTCTTGTCGAATTACCAATGGTTCCGAGTGCTTCGCTGATCCGCTTTGGTTGTGATTATTTAGTGGTACCTCGAATCTAACTCTGAGCGTTAGTGATATCAATAGCATGTCATTGTGGTTTTGCTTGATGAAAGGCAGTGTGAACAATTGTTTTACCTCATTACAGCATGAACATACGCTCTTTGGATATAAATTTTTATGGATTTTCGTATTTAGCTAAATCTTTGGGTTGTGTGTGTGCAATTTGTGAAGGACTTTTAATCTGTGTGCAATTTTGGCTTGAGTTATTCCTCCCTACTCATTGTTGTTAATTGAGTTAATATGGTTATAGTACAAATTGAAAGGGGATGGATGTAGGATAGCGATTTCAGAGGTATTTTGGGATTTAAAAGTTTAAATATGCTTAGTTGAATATTCTGTCAGGGAACACTAATGGACCATTAAACTATTCTATTTGTTACAAGACATAATGGTATGGGGGAGCTTCAAGACAAAATGATTAAACAATTAACTCACCCATAACTTTTGAATTAATTAAGGAAAAGACAAGTGTTAGTGGGGAACCAAACAATAGGCATGGGAGTTAATATTAATACTATAATACACCCATGACTTTTGATTGAAACAAGAAGGGACAAACATGTAAGCATGGGGAACCATTTAACTTGAATCAAGAAGTCATTTAGGGGAGGGGTCTGTTTTGAGCTATAAAGATAGCATTAATCTGAAACAGTAGACAGAGGAGGAGATTCGAAAATATAGGGAGAAATATTCCTACACACACAGAGATATCTGGAGAACACTGGGGGGGGATTGAGAGCATAAACATTCACTTAGACTCATACGAATAGAGAGTGTTGACTGCCTACTGGTGGCATTTTGCTTTGGCCTCTATTTCTTCTGTCATTACTGTTGTTTGGAGGCTGTAGTGGTCATTTGATTGCGGCTGTTCTGTTGGTGCTGGTATTCTTGTGTTGTTGATTGTTTGTCGCGCTGCTTGACTGTGTTTGATTACCACTGGTTGCTGTTTGGTCGAGTTTGTGTCATTGGTTGGCTAGCATCGTGTTTGGCCACTGATACTCTTGTGTTTGGCCACTAGTATTCTTGCGTTTGGTTGTTGAGTTGGGACTGCTGTAGTTTGTACCTGGGTGTTGATTGTTGCTGTTGTTTTGGCTCCTGTTTTCTCCTGCTATTGGCTGTTGATACACTGCTGTTGTTGCCATTACTGCATAGCTGATCCTTTGGTTCTTTAATTGCCAGGTACACATTTGTAATCTGAGGCTTATGGAAATGATTTGAAGTGCTGATCCTTTTCTTTTAACAATATCTCCTGATTTTCGTTAGTTTTCCTTCTATAAATTGCCATTGGTTAAAGAAGTTATGGAATTGGAATGTATTAATGATGGCTTGATAATTGTAAATTATTGTAAGTTAGAAATCAGAACTGTTCGTTAGTTTATTAGCACATATAGGCATTCATTAGTTGATTTTGTATTAGCTGTAATTTCGCTTTTATTTAGTACGTGTAGGTAATGAAAATCAGTATTCCTCACCTTCTCGCTTTTATTAGTTTAACGTTCAGCATTCCTGTTTTGTTTTGAATAAAGGAAAAGAGTTCATAGCTTCAGCGTATTAACGTCAATCGTCCATGACAGTACAATAATTAACTAATTGTGATCAAATATGAAGTAATAGTATGTTTGTGTTTAGGTTAAATCATTAGTAAGAATTAAACAATTAACTTGTCTCTTGCAATCAGCCAAAAATCAGTTATATTTTTACACTGGAAAAACATTTTTCACTTTGGTGTCCAGCGATTAGTGATAAACGTTGTTTTCCTATATGTACAGTGCTGGACGCCTATGAGCAACAAGATTAATGGGTTTAGCATAAAGATTTTATAATGGGCCTGGTTGTTGTCATATGGCCCATATCTAGAATACATTAGCTCATTCATTTGGACTGTTAATTACAAGCAATAAAATTCCATTTCAATTTAAAACTAATAGATGAAATAAGTAGAACATATAGACGGGTTAGGATTGGCCTTTAATAAAAGTGAGATGAGCCTCAAAGCACTAAATACACAATTGCGGGGCCCTCAAATAAAATTGTTATAAGAAGCATAGACTCGGGAAGACCGTTTAGCGAATTTCACGGTCTTTCCCAAAGTTAATAAAGACGATAGACACTTTAGGCGCATTGGCTAATAATAATACCTTCCTAATCACGGGTGCGCATTTATGTGACCCAAATCTTACTCTCGGCGAAATCGAAATACATTAAAGTCACAGGCGTACTGGTTGCGGTGTGACTCGTAATGTGTTTTCGTGACGTCGCAATTATTCTAAAATTAAAAGAGGAACATTAAAAGCACCTAGTTAAAACATATAAAGAAATCAGATAAAAGCAAAAAAATTGCAGTTGAGCGATCGTGCTAAAACCACGGAATCCGGGAGTGCCTAACACCTTCTCCCGGGTTAACAGAATTCCTTATCCAGGTTTCTAGTTTCGCAGACTGTATTACATAGTCATAAATTTCCTCGGTTCGGGATTAAATCGGTGACTTGGGACACCATTATTTTCCCAAGTGGCGACTCTAAATTAATTAAATAAATCCCGTTTCGATTGTCCTTTAATTGGAGAAACTCCCCCGCGCTCCTGCGGGCGCGTAAAAAGGAGGTGTGACAATGGCCCGAGTCCCAGTTCAAATGTCGTTGAACATTCGTTGATTAATTTGATTCGAGGGCGCGTAGCCCGAGTACTGATTCAACTATGGTTGAATTAATTTGGCGAAGGCTCATGGCCTGAGTCCCAGTTCAACTGCCGTTGAACATTCGTTGATTCATTTGAGTCGAGGGCGCGTAGCCCGAGTATTGATTCAACTATGGTTGAATTAATTTGGTGAAGGCTCATGGCTGAGTCCCAGTTCAACTGTCGTTGAACACTCGTTGATTCATTTGAGTCGAGGGCACGTAGTCCGAGTACTGATTCAACTATGGTTGAATTAATTTGGCGAAGGCTCATGGCCTGAGTCCCAGTTCAACTGTCATTGAACATTCATTGATTCGTTTGAGTCAAGGGCGCATAGCCCGAATACTGATTCAACTATGGTTGAATTAATTCGGCAAAGGCTCGTGGCCTGAGTCCCAGTTCAACTGTCGTTGAACATTCGTTGATTCATTTGAGTCGAGGGCGCGTAGCCCGAATTCTCGCGTGTGGACGAGATGAATTAGGCTTGCTCTAATATGGTTATTTTCCCTTTTCTCGGTGTTTTCCCTTTGTTTCTGATTTCAGGAAGGGCTACGCGATCTTGCTAGGAAATCCCCACAGACGGCGCCAAATTGTTTGACTCAAAATGCTGGTGAGTATTTATGAATTCAAAATAATCAACGTAAATAGAAGGCCAATCATAATGAGTCGTAACATATCCAAAATTTAACAAGGGAAATGATAACGAAAATATTTGTATTAGTAACAGAAAATATCGGTGATCTTTATTCATGATAATAGAGTAGTCTGCCTCTGCATGAAGGGGTTCAGAGCTTTACAATCATGTTTCATTCGATCTACCCTCTTTCCGTTTTTTGTCTTGGGTTCTCACTCTGTATTTTACTCTGTCTTTCTAGAGCCCCCATAGGGAGAGAGTGGGACCCCTCTTTCCGGCTCCTCCTTTGGTATTTATAGATATTGTGGCATGAGTTGGCCTTTTAGGGTCGGGCCCCCGTCAGGAGGTTATTTCAGACATATGAGTTGAGTCGTGACCTTAATAGCTGTTTTAGGAAGGTACGGAAAGCTCCCTTAATTGGAAGTGAACATGGCGCTTATCATGCTTATATTTGTCAAAAAGAACGATTAGTCTTGTTAATTGTCGTGGAATCGAATTATGACACATACAAAACCAATAGTGTAATGACAGGGATATATATGAATTTAAAGTATAATGATGGGTACATTTAATTTTCTGATAGTATAAGGAATATATTTGGCCGTTTTTAGTTTACAAAAAGAAAAGAAACTCCATTCGTCTTATTTTATATGATGCACTTGAACTTAAAATTAAAAGACAACCAAAATAAGCTATATATATTTTTTGTAGTTATAAATCATCTTATTAAAGATTATGAAAACTATAAAGTTAAATTATTTTTAAATATAAAATTTTAAAAATAAAAAAGAAAAGTAATGCCATATAAATTAGACCAAGAGAAAACATTTTTGTTGGATTCTTTTTTTTTCTTGTTATAAAAAGAAAATTTTGGGAATATATGAACATTCTTTTTTTCTCACTAAATTAACAGAATATTAAAACCATTCAACTAAAAAAAAGGGATTTCTTTTTCTTGAAGTGAAATTGGTGATACTGTTATCTATATAGTATCTTGACTTGATGTTCAAAAAAATAATACCTAAGTTTCTTGATCTTTGAGCTGAGATGCTTTGCTGGACTTGTATAGTTGTATTGTGGATGTAAAGGGGCACTTTGTTTAACTTTAGTAGAGTATCTTTATTATTCTTTGTAATATTATATTCAAGATTTGCATTTTCATTATTTTAAATAAATAAAAGAAATTATAATAAATACCAAAAAGAAAAATAAGTTGGTGTTTCATTAAATCTTGCCGGCTTTTGTGGTGGTAGTTCATTTTCAACTTGCGTTTTTATTTTACTTTTTCCTTTTCATCTTTCTTTTATTTTGTTTAAGGCCTGTTTGTTCATAAATATTTTTTCCTTTTTTTTTAAATTGTTTTTTCAAAAATGTGTTTGCCCAAATTTTGCAATTTTTTTGAACTTTTCCGAAGAGTTTTTCAAAAGTAAAAAAAATCAAAAAAACTTTTTTCTCCACTCACAAAACTCGAATATTTTTTTCAAGTGGAATGCATGTCAAAACATAATTTCAAATTTCGAATACCATTTTTCAACTTACTCCAAATACTATAACCTTTTCAAAAATTACAATTTTATGTCCAAACGTCTACTAAAACTATATAGAAATAGCACAAGATTTTGGTAGATTAGCTAGATTTGGAAACCCCCCCCCCCCCCCCCCAATTAAAATAACAATCAAGCTTAGAATGTGATTGTATGAGCTACAATTTGACCTTATAATAATCAGAGTGGATTAATCATCCCTCTCGACCCAAGTTCACATAGCAAGCGTCGAGGCCTCCCTCGACTAGCGCGAACGCCACAAGTGGCGAGGCCACCCTCGACCACAAGATATAACCCTTATCCACCTAAAAGTTTTGGCCGGGGTCGACGTCCTGCGGGTACGCCCGCAGTAGTCTCCTGACACGGACCCAATCTCCAAGAAAAGTCAACTAGCATAACCAAGATCTATAAATACCGAGGCAATCATCAACAAAGGGGTTCCACTCTTTCCCCATGGGGGCTCTATAAATACAGAGTACAACACAGAGTGAGAACCCAATATAAAAAAATACAGAATATTAGTGGATCCATGAAAACATGATTGTAAGGATCTGAACATCTCCATGGAGAGGCGGATCAACCTATTATCATAAATAAAGATCACTGAATATTTCCTACTACCTCTACGTTCATCCTTAATATCTTTTTCTCTTATTGAATTTCAGATATGTTACGACCTGCTATGATTGGCCCTCTATCTTTAATAATTGTTTCGAGTTCATAAATGTTCATAAATATTACGGGCCAAACAATTTGGCATCGTCTGTGGGGATTTCATAGCAAGATCGCGTAGCTTTTACTGAAGTCTGAAAAGAAGGGAAAACACCAATTGTAGCAAGCCTGATTCATCTAATCTATACTCGGGCTATGAGCCCTCGACTCAAAAGAATCAGCAAAAGTTCAACTACGGTTGAACTGGGACTCAGGCCACGAGCCTTCGCCAATTAAAATGTTCAACGACAGTTGAAGTAAAATTTGGGCTATGAGCCCTCGACTCAAACGAATCAACAAAAGTTCAACTACGGTTGAACTGGGACTCAGGCCACGAGCCTTCGCCAATTAAAATGTTCAACGACAGTTGAAGTAAAATTCGGGCTATGAGCCCTCGACTCAAAAACATCAGCAAAAGTTCAACTACATTTGAACTGGGACTCAGATGTAACGACCCGGCCCGTCGTTACGGGAATTACCACCCCGTTATATTGCATTAACATATATTATGCTTCTATATCAGTGTTAGAACCTATCGGGTGAGTTAGGAGTGAATTGAATTGAAAATGAAGCAAATAGCATGTTTGAAGTAAGTTTGAATATGGAAAGTCAACCTAGAGTTCACTATCGAGTTAGAGTGCTCGGAATCGGATTCTGATGATTCGACTAGTTTCGGGGGATCATTTATGACTTAGGAGAGCAATCGGAATTGAATTTGGAGGTCCGGTGTAGTTTTAGGCTTGAATTGGCTAAGGTTGAATTTTGGCGAAATCCGAACGGTAGGTGAGATTTTGATCCGGGGGTCGGAATGGAATTTCGACAGTTGCAGTAGCTCCGTTAGGTGATTTTGGATATGACAGCAAATTTTCTGGTCATTCGGACGTCGTTTGGTCAGGTTTTTGATTGAATGAGCAATTCGGAAATTTTGAAGAAACTTAGGCTTGAATCCGTGTGTAATTGGTGATTTTGATGTTTAGGATGGTGTTTTTATGATTGGAATGAGTTTGTATCGTGTTTTGGAGTATGTTGGTGGTTTTCGTTGGGGTCCTGGGAGCCTCGGGATGAATTCGGGGTCCAAACGGACCAATTTGTGCCAAAAGGCACTGCTGTTCTGCTGCAATAATTGCATAGCAATTTTGCTCTCCGCGATCGCGAAGCTAGGTCTGCGATCGCGTAGGGTTAAGCTGGGAAGTGCTGCGATCGCAAGGTTGAGACTGCGATCGCGTAGGGTATCGAGATGAGGCCGGGAGATTGCTCTTCGCGATCGCAGGAGTAGTGATGCGATCGCGTGAGGTTGAGTGTTTGTGCATCGCGATCGCGGGTCGGTCGATGCGATCGCGTAAGTTCGTATTCTTGAGCAGTGCGATCGCGACCCCTTTGATGCGATCGCGTATGGTCGCTGAGTTGAGCACTGCGATCGTGTCCAGGCTCACGCGATCGCGTAGAGGAAAGTTGGCAGCCAGTTTTTTTTGTGCATCGCGATCGCACGCCCAGTGCTGCGATCGCGTAGAGTAAATGGCCCAGGCAGTGAGTTTAAGTCCATAAACATTTCATTACGGGTTCATACACCCCAAAGCACCATTTTTGAGCCCTAGAGAGAAGAAATCACGGGAAAACGCTGGGAAATCATCGGGTATTCATCGGAGGTAAGTTTCTTGACTCAAAAACATCACTTTATGGTAGAATTAACATCAATCTTCATGAATTTGGGTAGAAATTGTGAAGGATTGTGGCCTAGATATTGAAAACGAAAATTTGGGTTTTGAAAGGCCAAATGGAGTCCGATTTTGGTAAATTTTATATGTATGGACTCGTGGCGAGACGAGGGTTCCGGAAATATGAGTTTCGAAATTTTTCGAGATGTGGGCCCGGGGCTCGGGTTTTGCAAATTTCGTGATTTTTGATATTTTTCGAGTTCTTTCGATTGGGTTATGTTCCATTAGCCTATTTTTATATATTTGTACTGATTTTGGCTAGTTTGGACGTGCGTGGATGCCGGTTCGAGGAGCTAAGGCGTCGCGGGCATGAGTTTTCGTCGGTTCGAGGTGGGTAATACTTGTAAATGATGTCCCGAGGGTTAGTAAACCCCGGACTTGCACATGTTAGTGCTGTGTTGAGGTGACTTGCACGCCGAATAACGGGCGTGGTATAGAGCACCATTGGGAATCGTGACTTGGTCCGTCCCGCGTAATAAATAATAACACCTAATTGTTAAAATGAATTGGACTAATTATCATGTTTGGGCTTCGTGCCAATTATTTGTATCCTTCAAGGATTGGTATCACTGTTTTGATAACACTGTGCATATTTTTTTCTAAATTTAAGTTTTAAAATGGTATTTTAGCTATTCAGCATTTTTATAAGGTTATGAAAAACTTCAACAAGGTCTTAATAACATTTTTAGTTGTGAGCTAATATGATATTGTTGTCGTAGGGCTTTCTTGATTATTTGTTAGACTGATTGGGGCCGAGGGCCATATGTTAGGGCATGACATTCATATGAGCATATGCATACACATGCATGGATCGGACTGCACGCCGCAGTGGTATATGGATCGGGCTGCGCGCCGCAGCAGGTGTGATATTAATATTGTGCTTGGGTTGTAGGAGCCCCTCCGGAGTCTGAACCCCCACAGTGAGCACGGGTACCCAAATTGGATCGGGCTACACGCCGTAGCGGTCATATGCATTGCATGGCATACATACATTGGTTTACGTGTACTACGTGGCATAACATTTAGCACTCATATTACTGGCACACATGCATTAGTTGCCTTATTGACCAGATCTCCTGGTGTAAATTGATAAGGAGTGCTGAGCCCGAGAGGCTGATTTGAGTGCTGACTTGCACTGCTTGAGATTCTCCCATGTATTGGTATGTTATAATGAAAGAAAGTAGCTAAAAATTGAGATTTCTAAATAATCTACTCACATATGCTGAAAAGGAATAAAATGATAGTGTTTTGAAGTTTAATGATAGTTCTGTATTGTGTAGCAAGAGATAGTGCCTTGCGTGGTTTTCTTCCCTTCAGCATTATCTACTTTTATTACCGCTGAGTTGGAAGTACTCACACCCGACTCCCTGCACCTTGTGTGCAGATCCAGGTACATTACAGCAGAGCTGATTCCATTGCGGCTCGGGAGTGCTTTTGGACGGTCGAGGTAGCTGCCAGCGTTCGCAGGACCTGATTCTCCAGTTTGTCTATATTTTGTTCTGATCACCCCACATTTGTGCACAATTATATTCACTATTTACACTTGTATATTCCGTAGAGGCTCATGACTCTTGACCCTTCGGTCTATGGGAGTTGGCACGCGTTGGGACTTGGTTCCCTGTTTTTAATATGTATCTATCACTGTTGAATTATTTCCGTATGCTTAAATTGGATAAAGTGAGCTTATGGCTCCGTGATTGTTGTTAATTGGTCGGGCTGGCCTAGCAGTGTGCTGGGCGCCATCACGACCGGATTTGGGGTCGTGACATCAGACCACGAGCCTTCGCCAATTAAAATGTCCAAGGACAGTTGAAGTAAAATTCGGGCTATGAGCCCTCGACTCAAAAGAATCAACAAAAGTTCAACTACGGTTGAACTGGGACTCAGGCCACGAGCCTTCACCAATTAAAATGTTCAACAACAGTTGAAGTAAAATTCGGGCTATGAGCCCTCGACTCAAAAGAATCAGCAAAAGTTCAACTATGGTTGAACTGGAACTCATGCCACGAGCCTTCGCAAATTAAAATGTTCAATGACAGTTGAAGTAAAATTCGGGCTATGAGCCCTCGACTCAAAAGAATCAGCAAAAGTTCAACTACGGTTGAACTGGGACTCAGGTCACGAGCCTTCGCCAGTTAAAATGTTCAATGACAGTTGAAGTAAAATTCGGGCTATGAGCCCTCGACTCAAAAGAATCAGCAAAAGTTCAACTACGGTTGAACTGGGACTCAGGCCACGAGCCTTCGCCACATTAATTCAACGTCAATTGAAGTAAAACTCGGGCTATGAGCCCTTGACTCAAAAGAATCAACAAAGTTCAACTACGGTTGAACTGGGACTCAGGCCACGACCCTTCGCTACATTAATTCAACGTCAGTTGAAGTAAAACTCAAGCTATGAGCCCTCGACTCAAAAGAATCAACAAAGTTCAACTACGGTTGAACTGGGACTCAGGCCACGAGCCTTCGCCAATTAAAATGTTCAACGACCGTTGAAGTAAAACTCGGGCTATGAGCCCTCGATTCAAAAGAATCAACAAAGTTCAACTACGGTTGAACTGGGACTCAGGCCATGATCCTTCGCCAACTAAAATATTCAACGATAATTAAAGTAAAGCTCGGGCCATGAGCCCTTGATCCAAGATGACTAATGACCATGTGAAAGGAAAACGCACAGCACAGCGAGAAATAAGCGAACAGAAGAAAAAGGGGGAATTTCCTCCCTTAAATTAAAACAGACGGATACGGGCCACGCCCGTACGCCCCATAGCAAGCATTGTCTAAAGCAAACCACAACAATCAATCAAATAAAAAAAAGAGAGAGGAAGAAAAAATAGCCACATACGACAACAATCAAATAAGACACTATCAACTAATCATCAATTAACTGGGGATTGCCAATATCGCCATCCGCGCCAGTCCCATCATCGCCGGCCTATGCCGCTCCGTCGCCAGTTCCACCCCCGCCGGCCTCCGCTGTGCCCCCATCATTCCCAGCCTCGGCCATGCTCCCGCCGGGGACATTGTCGTTACCGGGTGTCGCGACGTCAAAGCCGTATTCCTCACGGGCCTCCCGCGCCCTCTGGCGCGTCTTCTCGAAGGTATCCTCGGTAATCAGGCCGGCCTTGAGCAGATGTTTGTATATGTCCCGTTGCGCTTCGGCGTAAACCCAAGCTTCACGGGAGTTACCCATGCATGTGGACTATTCCTGGATGTGTCTATTCTCCGGTTCAAGGAGCGCAATCTGCCCCGCGGCATCCTGAGCATTCCCCTCTAGTGTCCTGATCCGCTCCTCGATGCCGCTCTCCCTGGAAGAGACGATAGCTCTTATCGACGACAGTTGGGAATCGTTGGCACGGATGATCCCCTCAAGCTCGGTCGTCCTGGCAGAAGCTTCGGCTAGCCTACGCTTCAAGTCGGCCAACTCCCCCTCCAGCGCGGCAACTTTCCCGCTCCACTCCGAGGTAACCGCCGTCACCCTGGCCAAGCATTGACGCTCGCTCTCCAATGACGCCTTCCTCCCAGCCTCCAACTCATCGTTCGCCTGACGCAACCGCTCCTCCAGGGTCTCAACACGGCCAAGCGCCTGGTTCCTCTGTAGCTCCACCCGCGCTAGATCCCCAACCAACTCTTGGTTACGAGGATCATCCCTCAGGCGCTCATTAAGCTCCCTGCATTGGATCCGATACCGGCGACACCTCTCGAGAACGCGGAGAAGCACCCCGGATCGAACGTTGGCCCGACGTAGGCATTCCACCTGCAACATAAACACCTGCGAAATAAAGTAAAGAATAGGGGAGTCAGAGACAGGGACCCCAAGAAACGAAAGAGACAAATAAAGATGATCGGTCTAGTACGCATACCCTCATGCTCATCGACGCCACCTCATTCATTATGCCGGTGTATGTCACCTCTCCCAACGACTGATTTTCAATGGAAGAACACAACTGGCCCAGCATCGGCAACAGGGAGGACTCCCTCAATAATAAATTCTCATCTGCGGGAATCTCAATCACACGCAGACGCCCGTCCGGATGAACGGTCGCGTTCGTGACCCCGTCACGAAACATACGAACATCCTTAGAGTCCAAGTCAGAACCAGACGGAGACACCTCTCCCTTCGCCATCACCCCCGTCGACGGGGTGCTGGAATCTCCAAGATCCACGACTACCCGAGAGGGCTCACCCGCATCAAACCTGTTGGTAGAAGACTGAGTGGTAGCAGCGACGCTTCCTTCTCGCTCCTCCCGAGCTTGAAGATCATTTGGCCCGCCTGCTGGAGCGCGCGCCATTTCGACGTTCTCCCTCGCCTCGGAAAAAGACAGAGGGTCCACGGTTATCGCCTCATCAGCAGTTGGCCGTGCCGTTGAAGGGGCTGGAGGTGGAAGGATTCTCTGCCTAGTTAAAGGCCTCTCCTCTTCATCTCGAGAAGGCGACGCCTCCTGAGTGCGGACAACTCCCGACACGCTCCTGCCATCAAACAAAGGGTGAACGAGGGAGGGTGCAGCTACGGAATCGACAGATGTGGCCCTGGGCACCTGAGCGGCTGCCACCGGAATACTAGTTAAGGAGCCCTCCCGCGGTATACCCGCCTTATAAATATAGAAAATGGGTTAGCATCAAGTCGTGGCGACAACCAAAAGTCGAACACGTCCCAATAAAGCAAAACGACTTACCTACGACCAGACCTTGGCCGTACCTCCTCGAGAAGGACGCCCACAAGCGAATCCCATTGGTATGCGGGAAAATAACTTCCAACCACCCGCGCAGACCAGTGAATAAAGGCGGGGGCGACCTGTCAGCTGCAGAAACAACAAAATAACAAGCAGTCAAAAGAGAAAACAAAAACAAAAAGCGTAAGTTCAACCCCTCCAAAAAAAAAGGGAAAGCAAGACTTACGGCCGTGATTCCAGGTCTCCGGAAACCCTGGGGAAGGCACTACCAGATGACCGGTCCTGACGAAGAAAAACTATTCGAATTGATGAGGCTCGACCTCGTCGTCCAAAGTCGTCACCAGTCCCTACCACCCGCGCGGAACCATTCGGATCATGCTCCCCCGGACCCGCTGATGGGAAAAGAGAGCAAGAACGTGTTGTAGTGTGACCATCCGACCGGCCAGCTCCGAAAACTTCAGCAGCATGGTGTCACGACCCTAGTTCACTAATCGTGAACCTATCATGACGGCACCCAGCCTCCGCGACTAGGTAAGCCTAACACGATGCGGAATATACAAGTTTATGAACACTAAATAAGAAATAGCGTAAAACGATATAAAAAGGAATGTAATCAGTGCCGCTTGGCACATACACTCGTCAACCCCACTATATAACATACCACCAAGACCCGGAATCCCACGGGTAACACAGACTAAAAAGGGAAAGTACAATTGTGGCTCTATACATCAAGAGTATCTAAAAACAATAAAATGAGGGAAAATATCTACTAGCACTATCAGAATAGAAGGAGGGCCTCCGGATCCGCGGACGTAGCAGATCATACCTCGAGGTCTCCGAATGTACCGCTGAATCACCTAGGATGAACATGTCCTGATGTACCTGGATCTGCACAACAAAAGTGTGCAGAAGAGTAGCATGAGTACACCACGGCGGTACTCAGTAAGTGCCAAGCCTAACCTCGATGGAGTAGTGACGAGGAAGGTCAGGGCCCTACCAAGAGATAATAACATAATGACAATAACAATAATGAGCAGTTTTAAATAAGAATGAGTCTGAAATGGCAATAAAAGCAATTACTACAACTGTCTACAACTAAGCTAACAACGAGTAACCAACACAACGTAAACTCAAATCAACAAGTCCAGGACCTGTGGGAATTGAACCCACAGTCCCACTCTATAATCAACAACCCATGAGCTACGGGAATTTAACCTGCAGTCCCAATATACCTCTGGGTCTCCGAGAATCGAACGCGCAGCCCGTGTCTCAATATCTCGGGATGTGTCTCAATATCTCAAGATCTCGAGGAATCGAACCCGTAGTCCATATCTCAATAATATATCAATAAACTCCGGGTCTCCGAGAATCGAACCCGCAGCCCTTGGATCTCCGGGAATCGAACCCGCAGTCCACAAAAAATACCACTCTGGGTCTTTGGGAATCGAACCCACAGCCCTGGGATCTCCGGGAATCGAACCCACAGTCTAGCAACACAACAAATAAAGAAACGTACAGAGAAAATATAATATGCTTAACTACAACTTCACCAAAAACTAGTGCCAACAATTATCAAGGAGTTCAAGTAAGACAATTAGGCAATTAGACAGATAAATCCTATCTAATCATGCTTTCCTAACGAATACCAGGTAAATGTCACGATTTAATCAGCTAAGAACAGGAATATCATGAATTGGACAATTCAAGTAAAGTGAGTTACAACAACCAGCGCATGTACACGCACGTCACCTCGCGTACAAGACATTTAAACTATCACATAATATCCTAGGGGTGAGGGTTCCCCCACACGAGGTTAGACAAACCACTTACCTCGACTCCGATATAAAACCGCTAAGAGACAACTCTCTTGCCACGAATATCGACCTCCACAGGTGTAGTATCTGATAAAAATCAATAGAAATACATCAAATAGGCCAATTGGGCACTACCCAATCGAAACAATTCAAAATACACCAAAACCCACAAGTTGCCAAAACCCGACTTTCGGTACGCTTCTCGAAAAATTACGAAAGTTACATATTTGGAACCCTCGTCTCAATACGAGTCTAAGCATATAAAATTTACCAAATTCGGACTCCATTTGCCCATTCAAATCCCTAATTTTCTAAAATTTAAGCCTAGGGAGAAAACCCCCATGATATACCCCAAATTCCTCCCAATTTCATGAGATAATTGCATAATTTATCAATACAAAATCATAAATTGAGTCCATAGTTGATTACCTGAAGAATCCCCTTGAATTTCCCTTCAAAATCGCCCAAATCGCCTCTTAAGCCGAGCCCTAAATGTTTTAGAATGTTCTGAAATTTCTAACTTCTGATATTATTAAACCCCTCTGCGATTTCCGCTTCTGCGGACAAATTCCGCCTCCGCGAGACCGTATCCGCGACCAACTGGTCGCTTCTGCGTATCCCAGGCCTAGCTGGCCACTTCCGCTTCTGCGAGCACAGGACCGCTTCCTCGATTGAACCACCGCTCCTGCGAAGAATCCCGCTCCTGCACACCAGAGTCCGCTTCTGCGGACTCGCATACACGATCAAACATCCGCTTCTGCGGTTCTTCCCAACTCCACCTCTTGACCGCTTCTGCGTTCCCACCCTCGCACCAGCGATGTCGCCTCAGCGGACAAAGTTCCGCTTCTGCGCGACCAAGCGCTTCTGCGCTCCACAGTCCGCTCCTGCGGACTTGCCTCTGCACTCCTTTTTCCGCAGGAGCGAAAACAACAGAACCAGGCTTGCTCAACCTGCAATTTTCCATGTTTTCTTCCGTTTAACCACCCGAAAACACCCCGAGGCCCTCGGGACCTCATCCAATCACACCAACACATCCTAATACCTCATTCGAACTTGCTCCAACCCTCGAAACACGTCTAACAACACCAAAACTCACAATTCACATTGGATTCAAGCCTAAATTCCTTAAAACTTTCCGAATTACACATTCGATCAAACACCCGACCAAACGACGTCCGAATGACCTAGAAATTTACAGACACATCCAAAATCACATGACGAAGCTACAGAAATTGTCGGAATCCCATTCCGACCCCCGGATCAAAATCTCACCTATCGTTCGGATTCGCCAAAATTTCAAGTTTCGGCATTTCAAGCCTAATTGAGCTACAGACCTCCAAAATACATTTCGAACGCGCTCTCAACCCCGAAATCACCTAACGGAGCTAATGGAACAATCGGATTTCCGTTCCGAGGTTGTCTTAATACTGTTCCGAATACAAACCATTTTCCAATTATAAGGCTCTCATTTAGGGACTAAGTGTCCCAAAACACTCCAAATTCCAGAACCGACCATCCCGGCAAACCACAATAGCAGAAATGAACTTAGGGGAACAGTTAAATTGGGGATCGGGGCATAAATTTCAAAAACGACCGGCCGAGTCGTTACATATGGCCAAGAGCTTATACACGGACGAGGTGAGTTGCCCCGGGCAAACACTGTAATACCGGCAGAAGTCAACTACCAGATTTGGAAGGGGCATTCTGAACCCCAACCTGAGGGGGTAAGAGTAGAACACGCAATACCTGACACGGTCGGTGTGCTCCCTATCCCCCGGCAAAGCCATCACAACATCGGCGTGGGAGGGGATGACCCCTTGCTCGCGCAGCTGAGCCATGCTTACCTCCCCCATCAGTGGGGCCTCATCGATGGGATAAACCCATCCATCTGCGGTGAAATCCACCGCCAAGCTTCCCGCCCCTAGGAGTATATCATCTACTGAGGGCATTCTCTCAGTATCATTCCGATCGCCGGCCGGAAGCACCGGGGACAACCCCTCAATCACCGGAGAACTTGCTGGTAGCACCACAGGAAGACCGTCGCGAGAAGGAAGGCCATCCATTGATTTAGGTCACAAGAAATGCTAGAGGAAAAATGGAGAAGATGACTAAGAAAGGGCAACGATTATGCCGCAGGAAAAATAGGATTCTTTGGGAATTTGCTGGAGAGGAAGTCAATCAGTAAATCAAAGAGTGTTGAATGTCTGACATACCAGGCCCCCTTATAGGTAAAATCGAATCAAATCTCGGGAAACCGACAGGCGCCATTTAATGCGAATCCCAACCGTAAAAAACGGTTCAATTTTTATCAAAATCGTCATCGCCACGATCGAAATCAGAGAGTATGTGCCGAAATTTAAGTTGCCGCTTCGAATACTCGAAATGTAACGATGTCTTATCGGCCGAAAAAATCAGACCCTGCGTCCTAAAGCTCGCATGGACGAGAATGTAAC
Organism: Nicotiana noctiflora; assembly: GCA_032618575.1. NCBI lineage: Eukaryota > Viridiplantae > Streptophyta > Magnoliopsida > Solanales > Solanaceae > Nicotiana > Nicotiana noctiflora. The sequence continues at coordinate 57,136 of JASVEL010014164.1, forward strand.
TGAGTTCACGACTACGGCGTGCCATCAACCATCCAATGCCGCAAACGATCGGGGATCACTTTCCCTCTGTAAAAAGAAAGGACTGATGAGGAGACGCCTTTCGAGCTATCATATCCGCTTATCCCGGCCCGTCTCGACGTAACCACGATAAGCGGAGGGAATATCTGTATGAACTACAATTTGAACTTATAATAATCAGAGTGGATTAATCATCCCTCTCGACCCAAGTTCACATAGCAAGCGTCGAGCGCGAATGCCACAAGTGGTGAGGTCGTCCTCGACCACAAGATATAATCCGTATCCGCCTAAAAGTTTTGGCCGAGGTCGACGTCCTGCGGGTATGCCTGCAGTAGTCTCCTAACACAGACCCAATCTCCAAGAAAAATCAACTAGCATAACCAAGATTTATAAATACCGAGACAATCATCAACAAATGGGTTCCACTCTTTCCCCATGGGGGCTCTATAAATACAGAATACAACACAGAGTGAGAACCCAATATCAAAAAATACAGAATATTAGTGGATCCATGAAAACATGATTGTAAGGATCTGAACCTCTTCATGGAGAGGCAGATCAACCTATTATCAAAAATAAAGATCACTGAATATTTCCTACTACCTCTACGTTCATCCTCAATATCTTTTTCTCTTACTGAATTTTAGATATGTTAGGACCTGCTATGATTGGCCCTCTATCTTTAATAATTGTTTCGAGTTCATAAATGTTCATAAACTTTACGGGCCAAACAGTGATGAATCAAATGAAAAATTTGAGTACTTTAATTTCTTCGTCTTATAATTTGTTTAGTAAAATGTTAAGTAGAAGGAGAAATGTTAGAAAAAAATGTTTTTAGGTGTCTGGATTAGAGATAAAAGAAGATTAAAAAAAGATTAGAGATAAAGCCTCTTCAATTTGATAACAAGGTGATGTTAAGCGAAATATAGTAGTCATTTCACCCAACAATATACCCAGTATATTTCTTTAGTGTGTGGTTTGAAAAAAATAATATGTATAGGGGTGGCAAGTGGTGCGGTGTGGTTGCGCGGCAAACCCGCATTAACCCGCAAAGATCTCAACCCGCCCCGCCCCGCCCCGCATAGTATTTTCACCCGCGTATACCCGCACCCACAAAGACCCGCATCAACTCGCCCTGCCCCGCACCGCATAATATTTTTTTTTATTTTGTTTGCATATTTCATTTTTATATTTTGGATAGAATTCAATTTAAACAACCAAAGAATTATAAGTTTTTTGTTTTTTAAGTACTCTAATAACTTTGACACTTTTGTATGATTCAAACTTATAAGTCCTTTTATCTGAATTCGACAAAAGAAAAAGTCATTGTATGAATCATGTGTTTGATATTGGAAGTTTGATATTTTAGTACTTCTTGGAAAATACAACATATTATTATATCAATAACAACAACAACAACAACTACCCAGTATGGGGAGGGTTAAGATGGGCTTTGGGGAGGGTAATATGTAGACAGGCCTTACCCCTACCCAAAAGTGCAGAGAGGTTGTTTCCAATCGACCCTCGGCTTAGAGAAGGAAAAGGAAAGCAACAACAAAAACAAAAACAAAAGAGCATTAGTAATTCCCGCAGAAATTGCATAAATAGTTATCTAAACATAAGAATTATACATAAAATGACATGCAATAATATCAAACAATAGCTACCATAAATAACTACCATAAGGGGACACAATCCAATGCACGAATCATCTACGAGTCGCCCTGACAAGCCTCACCCAACCCCGGAAAAGGAGTACGAAAAATCCTAGGAGCCCTTATCCTACAATCCTGATACTAGACTAGACCTCCAGACTTTTCTATCAAGGACCATGTCCTCGGAAATATGCATCCTAGCCATGTCATGCCTAATCACCTCTCCCCAATACCTCTTAGGCCTCCCTCTGCCTCTCCTCACGCCGACCACCGCCAGTCGTTCACAACTTCTCACCGGGGCATCAGGACTTCTCCTCCGCACATGCCCGAACCACCCGAGCCTCGCTTCACGCATCTTCTCATCCACCGGGGCCACCCCCACCTTCTCTCGAATAACTTCATTCTTAATCTTATCTAACCTGGTGAGTCCACACATCCACCTGAGCATCCTCATCTCCGCAACCTTCATTCTCTGAACATGAGAGTTCTTCACCGGCCAGCACTCCGCCCCATACAACATGGCAGGTCTAACCACAGCTCTATAAAATTTTCCCTTGAGTTTCAGTGGCACTTTCTTGTCACACAGGACTCCTGATGCAAGCCTTCACTTCGACCATCCCGCTCCTATACGATGAGTGACATCCCCGTCAATCTCTCCGTCTCCCTGAATCACCGACCCAAGATATCTGAAATTGTCCCTCTTAGCGATGACCTGAGCTCCAATCATTACGTCCCTACCTAATTCGCTCGGCTCGGCGCTAAATTTGCATTCCAGGTATTCAGTCTTAGATCTACTTATTTTGAAAAAATAATATTAACTATACAAACAAAAATATATGAGAATGACAAAAATATGAGGATTTAGAATGATGATACAAAATCTCTTAAGAGTTTAGAAAGAGATTGCAAATTATTATCTAAAAGCTAATAAAATTTTATATATAACTTGTAAATGTGAAGTTGAAAAGGAATTGTTTTTTTTCCAAAGTCGTGTTTTTGCACCAATTTTTAAACTTTTAAAAAATCATCTGTTGCGTATTAAATTAGCAACTAAATGCTATTAAATGCTTAAGGAAATATGTGACTTGCTTCCGGTTGGATTATGTTATATTTGCAAATATATAATTGCCTAAAAATGTTAATTAAGTAATTATGCTAAGATCTTGTAAAAGTTTTAAAATGACGCCTAGTAATTTTGCCAAGTTTTATGGGTCAAATGTTGATCACACGAAACTCAAAATAAGAAGGAAAATCCGTACACCTGCATAAACCCGCAACCCGCCCCGCATAAGTTTTTATGAAAAGTATTTCAACCTGCCCCGCCCTGCATAAATTTACACCCGTCCCGCCCCGCATAGCCTTAAACTCGCACCGTCCCGCACTCGCACCGCCCATTTGCCATCCCTAAATATGTATGCAGACCTTACTATCTCACGAACGTGGAAATAGTACTTTCGGTGAACATTTGACCCAACCTAACAAATAATTTAATGTGTAAGCTAATTAGAATATAATTAAAATCTAATAGTACATTTCCATGCATTTTCCTAGTCAATGGAGAAAAATACAACTGTCGAATAAACAAGAAAAATTGGTCCATATATGGTGTGAAAGTAGGGATTAGACAACCTGGTCAACCATTTAGTTGGTTCATGTACGGCAAATTCAAGAAAGGATCAACTCTAATTTAGTGAAAATAAACCAAACTTGAATATCAAAATTCTTTTGCTTTTTCATGAAATACAACCAAGTAGAAGGGGAGAGTGTTACTTTGAAACTAGAAGGTATTCATCTGTCTCCCCCCCCCCCCCCCCCCCCCACCACTATATATATATAGAAAGCTCCCACACCAAAAATTTCTTTATTCTGGAAGCCAAGAAAACCAAAGCGAGTCACCAATCGCAATATGAATAAATAAATAAAACCTCAATCAGAAAGATCAAACTGCACGTTTGAGTTGAGGTTGTTGGCGGCATAGAACATCAGCTCATAAACGGTAATTAAGAGCAAATGGAATTCATTCATTCCACCATATTCCTTTATGATATGAAATTGAAATGGTTTTATCCAAGTAAACGAATATGCATTTACAATGGCAGTTATTGGTTTTTGGTGACAAGCGCAATTGGTCCCTATCCCAAGTAATTAATAGTGTCCAAAGTGACAGTACCATCTCATTTTGGAACGTGGACATTGTTTTCAAAAAGAAGAAAAACACTTCCAATTTGTTCTATGTTTCTCTTACCAATACGCTTTTGATCATGTTCATTTACTTACCACGTGTTCCGTATCGCTTTAAGGTCCCGATTAATCCAGATTTCGCAAGGGAAAGCATTATAAATAAGAAATTCACTCACAAAATTCGAATTCAAAATCTCTAATTAAGGGTTGATTATCCATGTACCACAAACCTTGACATATGCTGGCTAGACGCTTGTTCGACCAGTTCTTTGTGTATTTCCTCTATTAAGGATTAGTTCAATGAAACCCAAACAAAGTTACCATGATCTGAAACTCTTTATTGGAAATAATTGGACGGGGTTCTCGTAAATTTATGAAATTTTCACAAAGAGATCAATACATCAAATTATGTCTTTCTCAAGTCCGATAGTTCTTAATTCCCAAGATCAATTTGGAGTGCCACCGGATATTTTTTAATAATCAAATACTTCAAGAAGAAGATCCAAACAATGATCATCTTTTATGGAGATCAAATACATCCTTGGGAGGTCCGTACTATCCTATATTCATCGAGATACTACGCTGATACAACTTCAAATCACAAAGAATAATCTGAATAAGGGATAAATAAAATTGTACTCATAATTATATATCAATAAAAAAAAATTCTTCTAAAAAATTGAATGGGGTTCGATGTATTACCCTTTTCGTTATTAACGTCTTTATACACTAATGGGGCTAAATTAAAGTTCGGTTAAGGGTCAGATTTACCCTTCTAAAATAGGCTTTATTTATCCTCCGTTTGAGTTTCTTATAAAAAATATCCCTACTGTTATACTTTTGGTTTAAATTTACCCTTCACCCGTTAAATATATCTTATAAGTTTTTAATAGACACGTGGCAGCATGTCATTGGACCTGATTTAAAGCATTTTTATTAAAAACTGGAAAATAATTATAAAAATAGAAAAAAATACTTTTAATAAAGTATTTTCACTTTTTAAAAAACTAAAAAAATATTTTCGTTTTTTATTTTATTTTTTTCCAGTTTTTAAAGCATTTCGTTTTTTCAGTTTTTTTTTAAAGTAAAAGTATTTTTATTTTTATTTTTAAATAAAGTGAAGAACAAAAATTTCGAAATGCTAATTTGGACACAATAATAATACGGTTAAGTATTTCGAAATATTTTTCTTCTTCTTCACAAAATATTTCTTCACAAAAAATTTTGTGTCGTGTCCAAATATTTTCAACAATTTTTTTTATTCTTCACAAAAAAATTCGAAATGCTTAACCTTATTATTATTGTGCCCAAATTAGCATTTCAATTTTTTTTTCTTATTCTTCACAAAAAATTTTGACATGCTTAACCGTATTATTATTGTGTCCAAATTAGCATTTCGAATTTTTTTTCTTCATTTTATTTTAAAAAAACAAGAATACTTTTACTTTTTTAAAGAAACTGAAAAACGAAATAAAACGAATGCTTTAAAAACTGGAAAAAAATAATGGAAAAAAATAAAAAAAAACGAAAATATTTTTTAGTTTTTTAAAAAGTGAAAATACTTTATTAAAAGTATTTTTTTATATTTTTATAATTGTTTTCCAGTTTTTAATAAAAATGCATTAGCATTTCGAAATTTTTGTTCTTCACTTTATTTTTAAAAAAAATACTTTTACTTTTAAAAAAACTGAAAAAACGAAATGCTTTAAAAACTGGAAAAAATATTAAAAAAAAATGAAAATATTTTTTTAGTTTTTTAAAAAGTGAAAATACTTTATTAAAAGTATTTTTTTCTATTTTTATAATTGTTTTCCAGTTTTTAATAAAAATGCTTTAAATCATGTCCAATGACATGCTGCCACGTGTCCATTAAAAACTTGTAAGGTATATTTAACGGGTGAAGGGTAAATTTAAACCAAAAGTATAACAATAGGGATATTTTTGATAAGAAACTCAAACGGAGGATAAATAAGGCCTATTTATGATAGTAAAAGGACAAATCTGACCCTTAACCGATTAAAGTTCTAGAACTTTGCCTCTCCTATGAAGTTTGAGTTTTACTGCTTTCTTTAGTATAAAAGTACCATTTTCCTTTTGTTCAGCAAGTTGTTAACCCAAGTTCACTCAACTAGTGGCTCAAACCTTTAAAACCTCCCCTTTTTCGTGCGTAAAGCCATTAAAGCGGTAGCTTTAGGCTCCAGAATTTTTGAGGCCGCAACTGTTGTTTTCACTTCTTATTTGCTGTACCCTATTAATTCTAGATATTGATTAATTCAAATTCGTATAGTATAAAATTCATTAAAATTGAAACTGTTCCTTATAAGGAATTTTTTGCATTCCAAATAATTCCAAATAACAACAACAACAACAACAACAACTACCCAGTATGTTCCCACAAAATGGGGTCTGGGGAGGGTAATACGTACACAGGCCTTACCCCTACCCGAAAGGGTAGAGAGGCTGTATTTTGCATTCCAAATACTGAAACCAAATACTTCCAACTAAAGGAGATCCATCCCACCACAACTATTCTTGAGGCCCCAAATCTTTTAAAAAAATACGTATTAAGTATTTGAAACTAGAAAAGTAAAATATTTTATATAAACAAAGGATTACATTAATCATTAGATAATAAGTTGCACTTTTAAACTCATTTTTTTTCCTCATCGTCATTGCAACAAATATATTGAAACATCTAAATATTCTTTTAATACAAAGTTATACTAAATGGTTTATGCAAAAAAAATTAAGTAATTTTATTCTCAAAAAGTTAGAAAAATCTACTTCAACTAAAAATATATGAGTTTTTTTAAAATGGCCTTGCATCACCAAACTTATTGAGTCCCCACTAAAGTTATTTCAATGGCTTTGGAAATAAAAAAATTGATCAAAGTACATAAGTTGTGATACTTTAAACAAGGAGTGAGAAACCAAAGATTTCTCAGCTGAAAACATTTTTCTACATTTGGAACCTAAGGTAAAGTCCAATACAGCAGAAGAGCTGTATTAGGATTAGGACAGAAGATTTGCCAATAGTTAATTCAACATCAAGCTCATCTCAACATTGAAACCAGGGAAAACATTCATTTGGGAAAAGCAAACAATAACACATGTTGGAAATATCAAGATTTTTAGGGCAACAAATACCAAATAATCGTACATAGAAACTCCAAGAACAAAATTAGACATCATCTTGTCAGATGTTCACTACTTGGTATTTCTCAGGAAATGATAAACTTAAAATTTATGTCCAACTACTTTAAAAAGATTAAAATCCTTGATCACTAAATGACCTTGATTAGATGGCCGTAACGCCTCCAAAGCAAGCACCAACACAATATTGTGCTGCAAGAGTAAATAAAATCACATCACCAACTTCGCATAACGTCAACAGGTAAGATAAATAAGACAGAAATTGTAAATGACACTCATACAGCAGAACATCAAAGTAACAACAAACTGATTCTACAGAATGTGATGTCGTAATAATAAGATATTTTGAACAGGCTAAAACATCTATTAATCATAGCATCATTATTATCATGACAAAGTAAAGATGAAATCCATCATCTACCTGCGCTCAGTTTAAATGCTACATGTGGTATCAAGATGATGAAAAAAGCTATTTTGATGTCATATCTACAACAAAAATTGCACGGCTCCGTTAGAGCACCCTTCACCTTTCGTGCTGCGCAAGCATAGGTTTGCAATTAGTTATCTGCTTGATAGGAGGGCATGGAGGTGGAACATTAAGGTAGTAGGTTACTAGGTTACCGCACATTTTGTTTCCCCATACAGGTAGTATTAGTATTACGTTCATTTTCTCTTATGCTTAGATCTTTATTACTATCTGATGCTGCTTGCTTTGGCTATCTTATTTTTCCTGCTGTTATTACTGCTCCTTTTATGTCTTCTCTTATACTGTATTTTTTTCACAACTGATGGATTATGCTTTTATTGAGCAGAGGGTCTATCCGAAACAACCTCTTTACCTTCACAAGGTAGAGTAAGTCTGCATATACATTACCCTTCCCAAACGCCACTTATGCACTTGTGGGATTTCACCAGTTATATTGTTGTTGTTGTTTGCTTAAAGCTTATGTATATATCTTTATTGAAATGTGTTCCTCAAAAAAGATGAAAGTTGGAGCTAATTTCTGCTGGAACTAATGTGAATAAAGACCCTATAATTTGCCCGGAATAGGAGACATAATCATCTTTCTGCATGTTGCGAGCCTTAGTTTTTTTAACTTTCGCATGCACACAATAAACATGATGCAAATGTTTCCTAAAAGTAGAGAAAAGGTCACTATAGAAATGGGCTTCTTTGTGTGTTTTGATTAACATGGAATGAAAGAACATGACATTGATACGTAGGCCTGCATGTGCAAGAAATTTTGTAAGCGGTGTCACCATTTGAAAAAAATGAACAAATAATCTTGCAAGCGGTGTCACCATTTAAAAAAATGAACAAATAATAAATTACTGTAACTGGTGCCATTTTTATATTTTTACATTTTTCTCATTACCTAAAATATAATTTAGTAAAATAATTGACAAAGTAGTGTCACATGACACTGCTTGGGGTAAGGTGCCTGCGCCCCTGTCCATAGGAACAAAATAAGTATAAAAAGATTTCTGTTTCAAACACTTTTTGGGCGTAAAGTGAAAACACCAGCTGACCAGCATGTATAGATGACTGGCATAGCATGAGTGATAACTGAATTTTAGTCCATATCCTACAGCAGGCAATTCAGACAAATGCAACAACAAGTAACACACCAATACTGCATAACATAACATAATAAAAAATTTAAACAAAAATAAAGTACCTTATATGTTGCTTGGGTACATGAAAACTCTAACCTTAGCTCCCTGCAACAGTTGAAGAAAACAAATTTACAAAATTTTCCAAAAAGGAAATTTAATTATAACACAATTAATTTAGCACTGAGGTCAAGGTATACCATGGATTTAGGTGGCAGATTGGACTTGAATTTAGCTCTAACAACACCACTGTTACCGTGTGGCCTACAAACTTTACCCCAAATACAACGATAATGTGAATTATTCTTCTTAGTTTTGGCCTTGTAAACATAAGCCATACGCTTTCCTAAGTACCAATCCACTTCCTCTTTAGTGTTCACTCCCTCGATCTGAATCAATGACGTGCTCGGATACTGATTCGACTTCGACCTTAAAATCACAAATTAAAAAAAATCAATTAATGCCCAAAATTAATTTAAAAACAACATAAGTTAACGGAAAACAGTTAGCAAAATTAAGTTTACCTTTTGTAACCAAGAACGGTTCCTCTAACATAGAGTCTGCATCAGATAAAAGAAGTAAAGAGAAAGTGAAAAACTGATTTTTACAGAGGATTTATGAGCGGAGATTGTAGTTGAAAGTGAGACAATATACCTTACACGCTCTCCTTGGCGTCCTTTCACCATTTTCGATTGTGGAGCTGCACAACTGAGGAATATGGCGGCAAAAAAGCTAAGCTAAAACCCTAGACTGCAGTAGAAGAGAGGTACTTATAGTGTTGGGTGGTAACTGGTAATTAGTGAAGGAAGGATGGGATTTAGGCTCAGTGATATATTCGTTGGGCTCAAGTATGATTTGGGCCGGATCGAGAAGAAGGAAGGTCGAAAAGATTGCAGAAATGTGACATCATAAGGTATGGTCCTAAACTTTTGTCCCCTGTTTGTTGCAGAAATGTGACCGGATAGCCAAGTAAAGGGCTGCTATTTAGGAATTAGCCAGTGTGTGCTGAATTTCAGTTTTTTCAGCTTAAGTTTTCAGGACAAATCTTGAATTGTCCTTAAGTTAAAAAATTTAGCTTTAAATTTCAGGACAAAATAAGTATTGACTAATCTTAAATAACACTCCTGATAATGTTTACATGTGCACTTGCACCCTATTTGTTCCATGAACAGACTTTCAAAGTCAAAAGTTAAAAGTTCTACCCATGGATAAAAGCTTTTAAAACTTGGAGGTTTGCCCATAGGATAAGCCAGGTCAAAAGTTCAAGACTACTCACTTCCAAAGCAATAACAATAACATACTCAGTATAATCCAACAAGTGGTATGGAGGAGGATAGAGATTACATAGCGTTACCCTTATCTTGTGCAGTTAAAGGAGGAATATGCTAGGCTATACAAGTGTGAAGAACCTTCTTGTTATTAGCACGATGCTCTAACCAATTGAACTAATGGGCCTTGTTACTCACTTCCAAAGCTATTCTTGTAAATCACGTAGGGAGGTCAGGTCCAAGAAGTAATACAAATGGCGTGAGATGGCCAATTTTAGAGGTGCTTCTGAATGTTTAGCCCCTATCTAATGTAATTGAAAAGGGTTATTTTTTAATACAAAATTTAAAATATGAACAAAAATGCCCCTAATTAAGTACAAAAAACTACGTCATACGTTCGAGTTAAAGCTTTAGTATAGTATGTTGGAGTTCAAAAATCCTTTTTTAATATAAACATTCAATTTAGTGTGACACAAGTTCGAATTTTTATATGTGAAACTCCATCACGGTGAATTGGGATTCGAAATCTCCTCTTGATGTTAAACTCCAACATAGTGTGATGAGCTTAAGACATTTGTATGTGATCTCCATCACATTGTGCTAGATTTTAAAATTCACTTCATGTGAAACTCCAATTAAATCTTCTATCTTTGGCGGTATCTATGCAAAGCCCTCAACCCACTCCTTGAGTTGAGGAATGGCTTTCGGAACTCGAGCAAGGGTTGTGCCACAACAAACCTCAATGAGAAAAGGAAGATAAAACATAAAATCAATGCTTGAAGGGAGTTTGTACTTATGTGATACATTCCATCTCTCGGGGAATGACCTCCACTCGGCAGATACGAGTCGACGGTCCTCACCTGAACAAAACGTCCTTGCTAACTCCGATCCTGGTCCTTGTCCATTCAAGAGAGCGGGGCTTTGCTGGCTCGACGTACAAGCTTTATCAGTCTCCCCCCAGAAAATTCGGGGACTGTACAAGCAGAGCAGATGATTGATGGTGAACGTAGATTTTTTTCACGAAGAATTGAAGGAGGATCATAATCCTCCACAATGATGAATGAATTTGGCCCAAACATACGTTATACCCCCTGCAGAAATCTAAAATGACTAGGTCCACCGGACCCAATGTAAAGGAATAAGTGTAAACACTTAGAGAGATCCCTCGACATGAGTGGTAATGGCATCCTTAGAGTAAAGGACCACTATATCTTTGTCGGCCCAGTTATAGTCTTTTCGGACCCTAGGAAGGTCCTTTTCGGTAATCGAGCAGATTATCTCGAGGCCTCCGCACACCGACCCTGTGCAGAAGAAGGCTTCTCAACCTTGAAGTCGTTGTTGCCCGAACAACCACCAGGAATAAACATCTTGAAGGAGGGTTCTCCCTTCTGTTCGTCAACAACTATCTGAGGGGTTGTCTCCTTGGCCTTAGTGGTCATTCACGAAGAAGAAGGAGCATCCTTTTAACGAACGGATTTTGAGGTTTTTGCCATTGTTATGAAGGAAAATTATAGTGGGGAATGATTGAAAGTTGAAGGATCAGAGTTGTTGACTTGAGTAGTAGATGAGTAAAAGTTTTTGCAAAGTAGTGAAGAACCTTGAATAACAGAGGTAAAATCACTATAGAGTATTGAAATCTTGGAGGTACGAAGGTAGAAGATTTGGTGTAAAGTGAAAAATGAAGGAATGAGGGGTATTTGTAAGAGTTCAGCGGCGTTTCGCATCCAGGGACAACCAAACATCGGCTGACATGCATTTAATGCCATTATGACATGACTGGCGAGACGTTTCAATTTTTTTGTCATTTCTGACACAACGTATCAAAGAAGGAATCAGAGAGCTCATGTCGTTTCTCGTCAACTTACTCTCCGAGAAATGAGGGGACTATCTGTATACGGGTGGAACCGGACTCATGGTGCGCCCCGGTCTCCAGTAAGATAAGCCAAGCTCGAAACATGTTGACATGGGACCGAAATCAAGACAAGGGCCTCATCGAGTCAGAGTCCGGAGGCATGATGCCTACCATCGGATCTGGTATCAATCCTAGCATTGAACGACCTTGAAGAACATTATCGGGCAATCAAACACGACCAACGGAAGGCTGTGATATCCGAGACCGGCAATCAGTTGATCATAATATTTTTTTACCTTTTATAGAGTTGTAGCTAATGTAGGACTCCCCTATTGTATAAAGGGGTATGATAATTCATGGCAGATATTGTAACACGCATCTAAAGCAATATATTATTATTTTCTCTCTTATTATCTCTTTATCTTGTTCATCAATGTTGGCCATACCGCCATAGCAAGCCGGGATTGAGGGTGAATATTTCACTAAGGGAACTATCCTCCTCGTGGGGTTTGAACTCATTTTATCTTTGTTTATTCAAAATCTAACTCAATTTATCACTTTGTATCAAATTAATCCGCGTATCCTTAAAACCTCTTACAAATTTAATTGTTATCCTATTATGAGGATAAACACATATGATTAAAGTGGCTAGTTCAAAATGAAAGTTCCAGTGTTCAAATTATACTGAAGAATAGCTTACAATGCTACGCTTTACTTTCTTGAATGTTTTAGGTGACATTTGGATAATCTTTTTATAAAAGTTTTAAATTCCTTAGGAAAAACAAAATTGTGATTGAATAACAATTACAATTATATTGGTATTGGATAATTTTCGAAGGTAGAGAAATTTAAGAATGCAACAATTCACTTGCTTGAAACTTGAAATCTTAGATTGAATTTCTGGGTGAAATAATGGTACTCAATATAAGTATTTACAATTTACTGAGGATAAAATCAGAAGACCTTATTCTATCAGAATAATTTATATTTACATACAAATAACCCCCAAAGATGAAACATTATCCCCTTAACACTAAAAATTAAATTTATAAATCAGCAAAGACATGGTAAGTTTTAGAATCTACTGTAATAAGCTTCAATGCAGCTACAAATGCAGCAATTGCTATACAACTAAAGAAACAAATATTAAGCCAATGCCAAATCTTCTGTAATAATGACAACTTTTTTCTCCTAGCAACAAGGTACATATGATTTGGAAGTATAAATGTGAGTGGAAATACACTAATAGCCCCAGTAAAACTCATGAAATCTCCCAGAAAAGGCAACAAAGCAGAAAGGAAAGTTGTAATGGCTATATAACCACCTCTAACAATAATTCTGAATCCCAAGTTTTTTATAGCCAGTGCACTCCCTTTAGTTCCATATCTTGTGTCCAAGAACTCGTACATTGGACTCGCAAATATCTAGAATCATATATAGAATCAACATTCAGTATGCTAAACACAAGTAGAGATATAGCAGGTATATGTGCGAAGGTAAATCCAGGTTTATAGTCAGTAAGTTCAGAATGAGTCTACTATTTATAGACAGACCTTTCTATAACAATATCTCTATATAACAACCATTCACTATAAAAGCCAGGTTTTTCTTGGAACCGATGTTTATGTTATGTTATAATATATGTTTTCTATAACAGAACTTTACCATACCAGTCAAAAAATATCGAAACAAACGAGCGAGAAGTTTGACTGTACATATATACTCAAATCTCTCTATAACTACCTCGTTTGTTTTAATATTTTTAGCTGCTATAGTGAAATACTATTATAGAGGACATATATTACAGCATAACATAAAAATCAGTTCCAAGAAAAACTTGACTTTTATACTGAATGACTTTTATATAGAGATGTTATTATAGAGGTCTGGCCGTAAACACAAGCATAAATATTTTGCATATGTACTTATGGATCGAGCAGAGAGCAATTGGTTTAGTTGAACACAGTAAGATTAGAGCAGAGTGATAAGTACATGCAACGCGATGATAGCTTGCAAGAAAGCAGCAATGTTAGCGATTCCCTTCAACCAAACTGGACCGGAAACATTGTTCAGCAAATAGGAAGATGCATTGGATCCATAAGCCCAATATCCAATGTAAGTAACAGCATGCATTGGAACAATGCCTAAAGTAAACTGAAAGTTGAGGGCTTTAATCATGTTCTTGACAACTGGTTCTCTCACAGTAGCCTACAAGAAAGACGCGAGATTGTGGGAATTAAAAACAATGGAGAAAATAAATTCAAAAGATGATCAAAGTATCTGTATGTAAGGACGACGATAAGACTTAAGAATAATTGTCATTCTTCTATCATAACTTAAAAAGAGTCTCTTCAGTGGAATGTTGGGCTAACTTTAGATTCAAGAAGCAAAGGTAATCAGTAAGATTGTAATCCTAATTAGTTCAAGCATCTGAAAACATGCAGCTAGTTATGGACAGCCACACATTATCATACCAAATTGCAATTATCAACTTGTGTCAAGTAATTCGCTACTTTTGACTTCATAATAAGTCAGTCTGTTGACGAAAAATTCACTACATAAATTAAGTTATCAGTTCTAAGTCAGTTACCTGTATCTCTGGAAGCATTCCTGTGTTATATGCAAAAACAAGGTTTGCAGCAGCACCAATTGTTGTCCAAATCCTACTACTTTTGGTTCCTGGAACACTGTAGTCTCGAGGAGATGCCTCAAGCCCTGCAATTCAGGTTATTTAGAAAGGACGAACACACGCTAAGACGTGATCAAGGTACAACAGAAAGGAAAACAAATGTTGCAGAAAGGAATAATTTTCAATATATGCGTACATTGAAAATTGTAATGCATTTGACTCAAGAGATTAAGGAAGCAGAGGCATACCATCTTTAAGAGACAATGCAATCGCTATACAAACATACACCAGACTGAAGAATGTTGAAAACCCAAGCCAAACTCTTAAAGCTGACAAATGGGGTATAGCAACTGCGAAAAAGACACAGGCGAATCCAGCTAGCGCAGTGAAGAACGGTAGTTTCATTTGCTGGTCATCCCTAAAGAGAATATAAAAAGCCTGAAATCAAGTTATTGGAATCATTCCATAAGAAAACGAATGACGCTTAAAGAAAGAATCAAAGGAGTGAGAATTTCTATACAACAACAACATCGCCTTAGTCCTAAGCAAGTTTGGGTCGGGGATATGAATCCTCACTTCTTTCTTCAAGCTCATATAATATAAAGCAAGAAGAACAAAGAAATGAAACTTGCATTTATACTTGACAAAACACATTTTCCGCGTTTTGCAGGGTCCGGGGAAGGGCCACATACCAAGGGGTTGTTATGTAAGTAGCCCACCCTGGTACAAGCATCAGTGGCTGATTCCATGGCTCGAACACACGGAGACAACCTGGCCTGACCATTGCTCTAAGTATCCCTTTTTGGACCAGAAAAGTTACAGAAGCAAAATACCTTTAAGGCCTGTCCGCCCAAAATGACAAATCCAGTATTTATCAAGAACAGATTTGCATACTGTAATGCCCAAACAAGCGAATAGGCTGTCCGTCCTGCAGCAGCCAAAATCCCATTTTAAGACCAATGGAATCAAAACCAGATAAGTTAGAAAGGAGAAAAGCAATTGAAATTGAAATGCAGAACTTGACTATGTAATTTGATAAGTTTTTAGCAATGCGTACCATATATGAATCCTGAAAGATCTCTATATCTGATATGCCTCTTTCCCCCGAATTCATGGAGCTTAGCGATAAGAGTACTAGCATATAGCGATATAGCTGATGATAAAATTAGACCAACCACACCACCAATCCAACCTAAGGGAACCATGATTATTCCAGCATATCCGAGAGCAAAAGCACTGTTGACACAGTGCCCAAAACAATTCCCACCTGAAACCATGAGTCTGCAATTTGCACAACAGGTGAAATGAGCACAGATAAATAATAAATTAGCTCATAGCTTACAGATATTAAATCATACAATTCACTTCGTTCTTTTCTTCTTCTTATACACCTATCAAGGGGATTATGGCATTCAGAGTTTTGCAACGAGCTATACTTTAGGAAACAACAGGACTCAAATTCAGGGCAGCCCGATGCACAAAGCATCCCGCGTTCACATAGGGTCGGAGGGAAAAGTTGCACCCCGTTGGATATTATGTAAGCAGCCTACTCTGATGCAAGCATCAGTAGTAGCTGATTACACGGCTCGAACCCGGGACCTATAGGCCACACAGAGATAACTTGACTGTTGTTCCAAGAATCCCCTTCAGGACTCGAATTCAGCAAACAGAAATATTTAGTACCTCACAAACATCAGAAACTACAAGATCAGTCTGCTGGCTGATATGATAACACTATATCTGTAAAATTAGTAGCTACTACACCATTTTGCTGTACTTTAAAAATGAATTCCCTTCTGACCTTGGTTATGCAACATTACTAGGCAACACAGAGGTCACTGACTATATTTTTTTATCAAAATACTTCTGAATTGACAAAAAGAAAAAAGAGATACATTTGAAATTAAAAGGCTATCGAAACATGTGAATGTTAGGCTTAAAACAGTAATCAAGACACTAAGCTAGATCATTTACATCTTCAGGAGGATAAAACATTAACTTCTTCAAAATTGCTACGGTTTCTATAACAGCCATGTGAAGTAGCTACTTTTGGCGCCATAATATTCATAAGATTTTCATTACTCCCTGTGAACAACTCTAATGTAAAGAAGATCATATGTATCCACCAATCGACTCTACCTGTTCAGTGCAACTTAGTACATATATATATTGCATCTGTCCCATTTTATTTAACGGCTTTCCTTTTTAGTCTGTCGCAAAAAAAGACACATTTCTACATTCAGAAATAGTTTATCTTTAAACTTCCCGTTTTACCCTGAATAAGATTATTTATAACCACACAAATAGCTACAACTTGTTTTGACTGCAAATTTCTCTGTGACAGAAGGAGTATTTTTTAGTATGAATGGTTGCGCTCAGTGGCGTAGTTAGGATTTTCAACTGTGGCGATTCAAAAAATAAAATATAAAGTAAATACGCAAAGAAGCCAAGGGGATTCATCATCTAACATACATAAAGGGCAACCTGGTGCACTAAGCTCCATCTATGAGCATGGTCGAGGGAAGGGCCGTACTACAAGGGTGCCTTACCCTTTATTTTTGCAAGATATTGTTTCCACAACTCGAACCGATGACCTCCTCGTCACATTGCATTAACTTTACCAGTAAAGCCAAAGCTCCCCTTCATCATCTAACATACATATACATAATAAACAACCTTATATACACAGTACAATTTTTTTGGTGCCCTTCCACCCCCCTAGCTTCACCCCTGGCTACGCTCACACATTTTGTACATAATAAACTAGCATAAATAGAGCATGAAACCTAAATTGGGAATTTAAAGAACAAGGGAGGAAATATAAATTTACAGCATATAGAGAAAAAGAGAAAGAGACCATTACTAAGTAGGCGAGCAGTATTAGGAATATCCATAGCCAATAATTTGTCATCAGTATGGATTTTTGGGAGAAGGGGTTGGTCCAATGAAATCTTTGACATCTTTCACAGGATCAGAAAGGCTAAGAGCAAAGCAAAATACACTTTACTCTATAGCCTCTTTTGGTATGGCACTTCTTCTTTGAACTCTGCACAGATATAATAAAGTCTATTTTTTTTGCAGATATATTTTGGGGTGCAACTGTCCCACTTGTTTGTCCCATGATTGGCTAGTAATGGGTGCTTTGTTATGTCGTTATCTTTCACTTTTTCAGTTATTTTTGCAAGATTCGTTCACAGTCGATCCACTAAGAAAGAAGACAATCTGATATCAACTTATTGGGGGCCGCAACAAACATCTTAGTTCCCTTAAATAAAAAGAATTTTTCGTTCATTAAGACCTAATTAGAAACCCTTTTCTATATTACGTGGTATAGATATGTTTTACGTTATTTTATGATGTATATAATGTAATAAACGAATTGTATTCAATAATACAACATGAAATAACGCCGCACAAACAGGGATTCCTGTAAATCATAATCTGTATATAGGTGTATTAATCTGTATTAAGCGGGAAAAAGTAACGTTTCAGCGCAAATCATGGGAAGGTGAATCTGTATTTAGGTGTATTAAGCTGTATTAAGCGGCGTAATTTCACAAAAAAATGAGAGTTATACCATAAATTGGTGAGACAAAAATATTGTGTATCATCTAATAAGGCTAAATATAGGAAAGTATTAAATTTAAATTTTTTGCTACAAAATAAAAAAGATTATTATATTATGTAAAATCTTAAAAAAGTATTTATATATTATAAATATGGTACTAACCTATTCTATAGGTGGTAAAATTTCCATTAAAAAAATAACACAACTTTTATACTCCATCCGGTCCATCCGGGCCAAAATAAGTGATTTTTTGGCATTTTTTTTGTGGTCTAAAATAAATAATTTTTTCGGATTTCAAGAATGACTTAATCATTATCCTTGGAGTAAATAGTATTGGAATATGTGTTAGGAGTGTTTATGTGAGATAATAAGGTTAAATGGTCAATTCTATTGCTAATTAATGCTAAAAGATGACTTTCTTAATATGTGTGGAAACATCCAAAAAAAATCACTTATTTTGGACCCGAGGGAGCATTTAAGAACGTAACAATGTAACTTAAGCCTCCTATTTTAATTTTAATGAAAAGTCTTACAGACACAAAAATATTATAGTATGTTTATTATCATAGGTTTCAAAAGCTTTTAATTTTCCCTTAAAATTCGGATTGAGTCAGTTTATGTGTACTTAAATTGACACGGAGTGAAGAGTACATTGGAGAATACTTCAAAAATATTTAATAGTTATATGTTCTAGCTGGATACCATTTTAGTAATGGTTCACAATAAAAAAAGAATAAATTAGAGAAAACTCAACTATTTCCCATTTCGCTATTGATAAACTGATAGTCACATTTCACCAAAACCATTTCACCTAGAGAATAAGAATTCATTTTTTCCCCCTCACCTTTAACATGTAATTTATTTTATGCTGTAAAAGAAAATGTTTAAAATTTCTTTCTTTTCTGTAATAAAAAACAGTAGTAACAACTAACATCAATTAATAAGTTACCACCGAGGGGTAATGCAGGGATGGATATGATCCATGCGCTCTTAATCACAGATCTCGAATTCGAGTAAGGAGAATAGAAAAACTCTCTTCAGTAGATCTACACCATGTAATCCAAATTAATCGGACAGTGAGTCCAAATACGAAACAAATAAATTACTGCTTCTCTAACATATAACTTTTCCTTTTTGTAAATGCTCAAAGGAAATTATCTGAGCTTAAGCATTTAAACTTGTAGCTAGCCTTGTATATGGTCTAATAAATTTGTAAGATGCACTTTTCTTTTTTGGTGGATTCTCAAAGGGAATGGTCAGAGCTTAAGCATTTATATTTGTAGCCTGAATGAGATTTAGTAACTATGATGCAATTCAATAGTAAATAAAGGATATTAATCATGAGTTTATGGCCTTATGCTTCCTGGCAAAGAGCATATACACTAATATTATGGTAAATACTTATGTTTAAAGAACTTGAGTTTTGACAACATAAGAAAAAGGCAGTCCGGTGCACAAAGTAACATGCGTTCATGCAAGATCCATAGAAGGTGTGAGAAGGCACGGGAGAAAATATGATATATTGATATATTGTGTGTTCAATACAATACAAGAGGTCATTATTTATAGCTATACTATACAAGGACATTCTACTCCTATTCTAATGTGGGACAAGACTACATATCTAACACCCCCCTCAAGCCGGTGCATACACATCATATGTACCGAGCTTGTTACACATGTAACTAATACGAGAACCAGTAAGAGACTTAGTGAAAATATCTGCTAGTTGATCATTCGACTTTACAAACTTTATAACAAATATCTTCTGAAAGTATCTTTTCTCTGACAAAGTGACAGTCGATCTCAATATGTTTAGTCCTCTCATGGAACACCGGATTTGACGTAATATGAAGAGCAAATTGGTTATCATACACTAATTCCATCCTGCTGATTTCTTCGAACTTTAACTCCTTGAGCAACTGTTTGACCCAAACTAACTCACATGTTGCCATAGCCATGGTCCGATATTCCGCTTCAGCGCTAGAACGAGCAACTACATTTTGTTTCTTGCTCTTCCACGCGACCAAATTACCTCCTACTAGAACACAATATCCATATGTAGATCGTCTATCAGAAGGTGATCCAGCGCAATCAGCATCCGTGTACCCAACAATCTGCTCGTGTCCTCGATCCTCGAATAGTAATCCTTTGCTTGGAGCTGACTTTATATACCGAAGAATACAAACAACTGCATCCCAGTGACTATCACATGAAGAATTCATAAATTGACTTACAACACTCACCGGAAAAGAAATGTCAGGTCTAGTCACTGTGAGGTAATTCAATTTTCCAACCAACCTCCTATATCTCGTAGGGTCTCTAAAAGGCTCCCCATGTCAAGGCAGAAGCTTGGAATTCAGATCCATAGGAGAGTCAATAGGTTTGTAACCCATCATTCCAGTCTCCTCAAGAATGTCTAAGGCATACTTCCGTTGTGAAGTAACAATACCTGAGCTAGACTGAGCGACCTCAATACCTAGAAAATACTTCAGTCTGCCCAAATCCTTAGTTTGGAAGTGCTGAAAGAGATGTTGCTTCAGATTAGTAATACCATCCTGATCGTTGCTAGTAATAACAATATCATCAACATAAACCACCAGATAAATACACAGATTCGGAGCAAAATATCGATAAAACACAGAGTGATCAACCTCACTACGAGTCATGCCGAACTCCTGAATAATTGTGCTGAACTTACCAAACCAGGCTCGAGGGGACTGTTTCAAACCATATAATGACCTACGCAATCTGCATACACAACCACTAAACTCCCCTTGAGCAACAAAACCAGGTGGTTGCTCCATATAAACTTCCTCGTCAAGATCACCAGGGAGAAAAGCATTCTTAATGTCTAATTGATAAAGAGGCCAATGACGTACAACAACCATGTACAAAAAAAGACGAACAAATGCTACTTTAGCCACGGGGGAGAAAGTATCACTATAATCAAGTCCAAAAATTTGAGTATATCCTTTTGCAACAAGAAAAGCCTTAAGCCGATCAACCTGGCCATCCGGGCCGACTTTGACCGCATAAACCCAACGATAACTAACAATAGAAATACCTACAGGAAGAGGAACAAGCTCCCAAGTGCCACTTGTATGTAAAGCAGACATCTCGTCAATCACAGCCTCTCGCCACCCAAGATGAGATAGTGCCTCATCTGTAGACTTAGGAATATAAACAGTGGACAAAAAAGATATAAAAGCATAATGAGGTGACGACAGACGATGATAACTTAGACCAACATAGTGGGGATTAGGATTAAGTGTGGACCGTACACCTTTGTGGAGTGAAATTGGTTGACTAAGAGAAGACAAATCCATAGTAGGTGCAGAATCTGATGCAGGACCCGAATCACATGGGTGTAATGCTGGATGCGGACGACGATGATAAGTCAAGAGTGGCGGAGCTGCAGAAGATTGAACTGGATTGTGTGGAGGAATTGGACATAGAGCTATAAATGGTGGAATGAGAGCTATATGTGGTGGAGCCGGAAATGTAGAGGAAGAGGGATGAGAGATAGTGACTGAATCTCCAAAAGAAGGGGGATCGGCAATACCTCAGAAATATCTAAGTGATTATCTGAACCTGTGAAGTATGATTGGGTTTCAAAAAAGGTAACATTAGCAGACATAAGGTACCGCTGGAGGTCAGGTGAATAACATCGATACAAATTTCATCACGCCCAACTATGACTTATTAAAAGGACTCTGCGGACGCTACAAATATAACCTGAGTATTATGCCCAAGGTCGAATCCAAAGAAATTTAACCTATTAACTACTATCTTCAGACCCACTAACTCTTTAGAATCAGCTTCCCAAATATTCAAATCTCAGTTGAGTGTTTCTTTAATAACTACTTTTGCAGATAACTAAATAACTGTAAACTAAACTAATAAGGTTGTAAACAATAATGAGAAGAAACTAAGGTAATGATTTCCCCTATTGATGGAATCCCTTCTGTTTATACTCATACAAATTTACCAACCCATCTCTATTAATCATGAACGCTTATATTATCGTAAATCTCTCCCGAGTAATCACAATAATTTACTATTGTACTCTCCCGAGATACACTAGCTTACTTTAATTAACACAATTCACTTTAGATTATACCCAAGGCTTCGTTATCCCTAGTCCCGCTTTTAAACCCGCAATCATAGATTCCTCTAATAATCTAGGAGTGGTATTGTTCAATAATAACCTAAATATACATTCTTTTCCAAGTTATGCACACTAAATAGGCACTGCTAATTGAGGATCCTGTCACTTAACTACAACAAACATGGAGTTGAACAAATAGAGATTAAACTAGCAATTTACAACCAGAAGTTCATCACCCAATATGTTCTATCAAAACCTTAGACAAGGAATATAGCTACTCATGGCTATGAGAAAATAAACTAAGATAGAATTCATCATAAAAATAAAAAGAAAAGAAGAAAGATGTTTGGAGTATTCTCTCACAATAGTTTCCCTTGCCAAGATACTCTAAAATCAATACGTACCTCCTTTGAGTGAAGACTAATATTTTAAATAGGGTTTAGGTATAAAAATCCCGTATTTGACACTTTGACCCCTAAAGTTTCTGCGCCTGTCGCGGTCGCAGTAGAACCATGGCCAATCACCCTCTCTGAATCTATGAGGTTCTGAGACTGCCTTCCACCGCAGTTCTGTCGTGGTCGTGGTAGAACTGCGACCAAACCACTGTTCTGAATCTTGAGGGCTGGTATGGCACGACTTTAATGGGAATTTACCCATTTGGCCTCTTTTCTCCAATTTTGACTCCAAAATTGCTCCTTAGCCTTCCTTAGCCTTTCTTAGCCATATATCACCTACAAATCATGAAAAGCACTAATAAGAGAATTTTGCTATCATAATTATCATCAAAACTACATAAGAAGGTGATTATTTAAGGTGTGATATCAAATTTACCTATTATCAACACCCCACACTTAAACCTTTGCTCGCCCACGAGCAAACTAAATCACACTTCCAAGCCTAACTATTCAATGTATTGCCCAATATATGTCACACTCGCTATTATCAATGATTAACCTAAGCAGTGCAACAATCCTAACTCAAATGCAGACTGTCATGCCAAGACACACTAGTGCTCACTCTAATTACTCTAACAGACGTGAAAACTCACTTTTTCTTCCTGAGTCACATGCCCTAACATAAACAAAATCTGAGAGAAGTTCCACACATATAAAATTCAATAACAAGGAACCATTTATAGAAAGAATTCACTCACTCTCAGCAAAGAGCATTCACATGCCACATAGATACACCATAAGCTCGCCCCTAGTGTAATACTCTACTAATTGAGCCATTCAGTCAAAGATCAAGAGGTCTTTATAGGTTGTAATGTAGGCTAAGAGACGGGTAGGATATATTTGGATATAGTGACTAACCTCCCTAAGCACTTTTAATACACACTTCCTTTTATTTTACCTTTATGCTCATCCCAATTATTATTCCACATTTTTATTCACTTGTGACCCCCACTTTTCTTTAGGTGCAACTGGCTTCTTCTATTCTTCTTTTTTTCTTTTTAGATTTATTGTACAATGCCAGTTCACAATCTAACCATTCATTCTTGATTCCCCTTTTTTTACTAACTCCCTACCACCCCACACTTTGACTTTTGCATATTCTTTAGTGATTCAAGTGCTTGTAGGAGGTAAAGGTTCAAACACTTTTCTTATTCAAATACAGCTATTTTAGATCATTATAGGGTTATCAAAGAATAGGCTTCATGCTCAAAGAGGTTAACTATGGTAATATGTACATGTGGATTTACAATTATATAGGGTTGCACAAAGAAATGCCTCAACCATCTATAAGACTAAAGGACTTCTATTTCGCTTTGCAAACACACATGGCAAGTTCTAGGTATCATATGCAAGCACATAATAGTAACAACTCACACACACTTAGCATGTAACTCATTCCGAATCGGTTCATCAACATAATCATACGAGTGCTCAAGCAAGACAAGATGTGCAAAATTAAGGCATATATTATAAGTCTACAAACAAGCTTAGACGTCCCACTCTCAAGTTCTTTTTAGTTATTTTCAAGTGTGCACATTTGGGGTTACATTCTAACCTTCACCCATCTAATCCTAAAACTACAAAAAGAAAAATATACCTAACCCGGTTAAAAAAAAATCCTTGGAAAAGAACCGTGGTCAAAAGAAGAACCAAGGGGAGATATTACACTACCTAAAAGAGGAAAATGAAAAACAAAAAAGATTCTACATGGACTACTTAGTATTGTCCAAATAATCCATCATCAGGAAGAGTCCTCTAACTTTGTTTTTGGGTTTATATATATATATATATATATATATATATATATATATATATATATATATATATATATATATATATATATATATATATATATATATATATATATATATATATATATATATATATATATATATATATTAATTAGTTCCGACTTTGACCCTCAAGAGACCCATCGACAAGTGTCCGTCGTTGGGCCAAGTGAGCTAATTCTAATATAGACCTAATCAAATATATACAACACTAACTCGACACAACATTACAATTATATATAATACAACATACAAACAGAGTAAGTCTCCCACCTCACACTTAAAATCATGGCATGTCCCCATGTCATATAAACAAAGTAAAGAGCAGAAGGGTTAGAAGATTTCCCTCAGTCAGAGTTGGAGACAGTGCTGGGGTCGACATGGCAGGCTCTCCCCAATGTATGAAACCAGGCCATGAACCGTCTCTCAGTCCTGGACTGTTTTTGGGACATAACATCCATCCTCGTATGCAATCCATCCACCGAGGTATGGATATCCGCTACCTCTTCCTCCAAAGACCGTAGCATAGGTCTGGTGGACTGTGATCTTGATAGTTCAGCCCCAGAATGTGTGTGCCAAGAATGACCAGCACTGTCTGTAGACCTCCTAGATGGAGCAACAGGGACTGGGTGTCACGACCCGGATTTTTCCCCCAATATCGGGATCGTGATGGCGCCTACTCGTGGTAGCTAGGCAAGCCACCGTATTCATACTATCCTATTTTTAACACAATTTTAATTAAATAAATGCGGAATACTTTATCGAAATGGAAATAATAAATCACAAGGTAAAAATCATACCGAAATCCTCTACCCAAGACTTGGAGTCACCAACTCACAAACTACTATAGAATACTACACATAAAAGTCTGAAGGAAATATAACATAATTCTGTTTGTCTCGGAACAA
The DNA here is from genome assembly GCA_032618575.1 of Nicotiana noctiflora. Taxonomy (NCBI): domain Eukaryota; kingdom Viridiplantae; phylum Streptophyta; class Magnoliopsida; order Solanales; family Solanaceae; genus Nicotiana; species Nicotiana noctiflora. Next base: position 82,338 of record JASVEL010014164.1, read on the forward strand.
TGAGACTACAGCTATTAACATAAATAAAGAAAGAGACGCCGGGCCTGCGGACGTCTGCAAGCTACCTCGGTCTCAAATGTGATCAACTCCCACGCAATCTATTTACTGCTGCTGCTGCTCCTGATCGTAACCTGGACCTGTGCAAAAACGCACAGAAGTGTAGCATCGGCACAACCGACCCCATGTGCTGGTAAGTGCCTGGCCTATCCCGGCGAAGTAGTGACAAGCCTAGGACCAGACACCCACATAAACCTGTGCAATTCAATATATATATGTGTACCACAAAATAACAAGAAATAATCAAGTAATAACACAATAAGAAATATCTTAAAGAATTCAACAATTAACCACAGTTAATAATTTCACAAAGAAAACAAAGTATAATGTAAACACGAATTATATCACTTCAAGAAATAGCAAGCAATCGCACGGCATCACCCTTCGTGCTTTTACTCTCATCCTCACCAAATAAACAAATAAAGTACACGGCATCACCCTTCGTGCTTTTACTCTCATCCTCACCAAACAAACAAATAAAGTACACGGCATCACCCTTCGTGCTTTTACTCTCATCCTCACATCCATAAGTACGGCATGATCCTTCATACATGGTTCAATAACAGGGCACGGCATGATCCTTCGTGCATAATCAATAAATAAACATGGCACGGCATTAACCTTCGTGCATAAATAAATAAACATGGCACGGCATCACCCTTCGTGCATTATCACTCTTCCTTACCCAAATAACAATCACAGTTAAGGGCAGAGAAAGAAACAACAATTCATAAATCGTCCCATCAAGGGCAATCAATAATTATCTTCACAACAAGTCCCAACAAGGGAGAACAATAACAATTCACCCGTAATATATCTCAAAATATCATTTTCCAACGACTCACGGTCATACTAGACGCCAGTGTATGGATGCTCGTCACCACAGCCCATACACCGCACTCGATAACATAACACATAACACATAATCCTATTCCCTCAAGCTAGGATAGAACAAACACTTACCTCGAATGCTTATGAACAATTCACCCCGTGGAAATGTCTTTTCCTTTTGAATTTGACTCCAATCCAATCGTATCTATACACAATTGATTTAATATCATCAATTCTACTTAACAAACTAGTTTATATTGCTAAATATGGTTTTTACAACATTCTGCCCGGAATAGTAAAAACCGACCCCGGGCCCACATAATCGAAACTCAAGTTTCGAACCAAAATAATTTCACCCAATCTTCCATGAGTTCAAATATACAAATTGTTCTTAAGTTCGACTCCAAAACGAGGTCTAAATCGCAAATTCTTTGAAAGCCCTAACTATACCCATTTCTCAAATTTTCAACCAATTTATACATGTTTAAGCCTAAGGATTTGATTGATGTTGATGAAAAATGAAGAAAACGAGTTAACAATACTTACCCAATGAACTTTGATGAAGAAATGCCTCAAAAATCGCCTAAAATGCTGTGGAGAAGAGAGTTGAACAGAAATGGGATTTTTATCCCGTTTCTGTTCTGTTTTCTGTCTTAAATTCATTGGGCGAAAATTTACTCTATGCGATCGCAGGGCCTGTGATGCGATCGCATAGAAGAAAATAAGGAGACAGCAAAATTGCTCTATGCGATCGCGGAGGACAAATGCGATCGCATAGCAGGAAATGGATGAACTGAAATTACTCTATGCGATCGCAGGGAATGGTACGCGATCGCATAGAAGGAAATTCTGGGCCTCAGTCTTACTCTATGCGATCGCGAGGAATAGTATGCGATCGCATAGGATGAAAAGTGGAAGCTATGCGATCGCATGGGCTCTATTGCGATCGCACAGAAGGATTTTTGGGACCTCTAATCTTTGCTCTATGCGATCGCGGCCTCACCTATGCGATCGCATAGAAGAAAATCTCTGTGCAAAAATTGCAGAGTTTCTGCTGCAATTTCAAGTTCAAAACCATCCCGTTACCTATCCGAAACTCACCCGAGCCCTCGGGGATTCAAACCAAATATGCACACTAACTCAAAAACATCATACGAACTTGCTCGCGCGATCAAATCACCAAAATAACATCAAAATCAAGGAATTTAGCCTTAAATCTCAAGAATTCTTTCAAAATTTCATAACTTCCAAACTTTCCAATTTAAGGCCGAAACACGTCAAACGACGTCCGTTTCCAACCAAACTTTACAGGAAGCGCTTAACCAATATATATGACTTGTACCGGGCGTCGGAACCAAAATACGATCCCGATACCAGTACTTTTTAATAAAAAATCAGTTTCATTTTCCTTAAACATTTTCGGAAAACAATTTAACAGAAAAATTGTTTTACCGGGGTTCTAGACCTCGGATTTCAATTCCGGGCATACGTCCAAGTTCCATATTTTTCTACGGATTTTCTGAAATAGTCAAATCACGGATCCGGGTCCGTTTACCAAAAATGTTGACCAAAGTCAACCATATCAATATTAATATCAAAATTCTTCTACTTTTTCACATATTTCACATATTTCAACATAAATATTTTTCAGCTTTGTGCCCGGACCGTGCACGCAAATCGAGGCAACATAGAATGAGGTTTTCAATGCCTCAGAAGCTCGAAATGATTAATTAAATAAGTGATGACCCTTTGGGTCGTCACATTCTCCACCTCTAAAACAACCGTTCGTCCTCGAACGGACAAAAGAAAGAAGTACTCGAGTCATGGAATAAATGAGGATATTGGCTCGGCATGTCAGATTCGGACTCCTAGGTCGATGCCTCAGGAAGCTGTCCCCTCCACTAAACTCGCACAGAAGGAAAATTCTTCGACCTCAACTATCGAACCTGCCGATCTGGAATAGCTACCGGCTCCTCCTTATAGGATAGATCTTTGTCCAATTGGACAGTGCTAAAATCTAACACGTGCGATGGATCGCCGTGGTATCTCCGAAGCATAGATACATGAAAAACTGGATGCACGGCTGATAAGCTAGGCGGCAAAGCTAATTTGTAAGCCACCCCTCCCACTCTGTCTAGAACCTCAAATGGACCAATATACCTAGGGCTGAGCTTGCCCTTCTTTCCGAACCTCATCACGCCCTTCATAGGCGACACCCGAAGCAATACTCGCTCACCAACCATGAAATCTACATCTCGCACCTTGCGATCCGCATAAGTCTTCTGCCTGGACTGAGCTGAACGCAATCTCTCCCGAATAGTCTTGACCTTATCTAAGGCCTCCTGAACTAAGTCCGTACCCAACAACCGAGCCTCTCCCGGTTCAAACCATCCAACTGGTGATCGACATCGCCTACCATACAACGCCTCATACGGAGCCATCTGGATGCTAGATTGGTAACTGTTATTGTAGGCGAACTCTGCTAATGGTAGAAACTGGTCCCACGAGCCTCCGAAATCAATAACACAGGCTCGAAGCATGTCCTCAAGAATCTAAATAGTCCTCTCGGACTGGCCATCCGTCTGAGGATGAAATGCTGTACTCAACTGAACCTGGGTGCCTAACTCTTGCTGGACCGCTCTCCAGAACCGCGAGGTAAACTGCGTTCCCGGATCAGAGATAATAGATACTGGCACCCCATGGAGACGAACAATCTCCCTAATGTAAACCTCCGCTAACCTCTCCGACGAGTAGGAGACAGATACTCGAATAAAGTGTGCTGACTTGGTCAGCCTATCAACAATGACCCAAATAGCATCAAATTTCCTCCGAGTCAAAGGAAGTCCAGTAACGAAGTCCATAGTGATCCGCTCCCATTTCCACTCGGGAATCTCAATCCTCTGGAATACACCACCAGGCCTCTGGTGCTCATATTTCACCTGCCGACAATTTAGACACCGAGCGACATACGCAATGATATCTTTCTTCATTCTACGCCACCAATAGTGCTGCCGCAAGTCCTGGTACATCTTCGCGGCACCTAGGTGAATAGAATACCGCGAACTGTGGGCCTCTGCTAAGATCAACTCTCGAATTCCTTCGACATTGGGCACACAAACTCGACCCTGCAATTTCAATACCCCATCATCATCTAGATTTACCTGTGTGGCACCTCCCCGCTGTACTGTATCTCTCAACTCACACAAATGAGGATCATCAAATTGCCTCTCACGGATACGCTCTAATAATGAAGAACGAGCGACCGTGCAGGCTAACACCCTGCTAGGCTCAGAAATGTCTAATCTCACGAACCGGTTGGCTAAGGCCTGAACATCTAGAGCTAATGGTCTCTGATTGACCGGAATATATGCAAGACTACCCATGCCGGCATACTTTCTACTCAATGCATCGGCCACCACATTGGCCTTACCTGGGTGATATAATATAGTAACATCATAGTCTTTTAGCAACTCTAACCATCTCCGCTGTCGTAGATTCAACTCCTTCTGCTTGAACAAGTACTGTAGGCTTTTGTGATCGGTGTATACCTCACATGTCACACCATATAGATAATGCCTCCGGATCTTTAAGGCACGAACCACCGCCGCTAACTCAAGATCATGAACCGGATAATTCTTCTCACGTATCTTTAATCGCCTCGAAGCATAAGGCGATAACCTTACCATCCCGCATCAATACCGCTCCAAGCCCCGTACGAGAGGCGTCACAATAAACCGTATAAGGCCCTGTACCTGTAGGTAGTACCAACACTGGTGCGGTGGTCAAGGCTGTCTTGAGCTTCTGAAAGCTCGCCTCACACTCCTCTGACCACTGAAACTGGACACCCTTCTGGGTCAACCTGGTCATCGGGGCTGCAATAGAAGAAAACCCCTCTACAAAACGACGGTAGTAACTTGCTAATCCCAAGAAACTCCGGATCTCAGTCACTGAAGCTGGTCGAGGCCAATTCTGGACTGCCTCAATCTTCTTTGGGTCTACCTGAATACCTTCCACTGATACAATGTGACCCAGAAATGCTACCGAACTCAGCCAGAATTCACATTTAGAAAATTTGGCATATAGCTGGTTATCTTTCAGAGTCTGAAGAACCACTCTGAGGTGCTACTCGTGCTCTTCCTAGCTGTGGGAGTACACCAGGATGTCATCTATATAGACTATCACGAACAGATCTAAGTAAGGCCTGAATACCCGATTCATCAACTCCATGAATGCTGCTGGGGCATTGGACAACCCGAAGGACATGACCAAGAACTCATAATGCCCATATCTAGAGCGAAAGGTCGTCTTAGGAATGTCAGCCGCCCTGATCTTCAGCTGATGGTAGCCTGACCTCAAGTCTATCTTAGAAAATACCCTCGCTCCCCTGGAGCTGGTCAAACAAATCATCAATCCTCGGCAGTGGATATTTATTTTTGATAGTCACCTTGTTTAACCGCCGGTAATCAATACACATCCGCATCGAGCCATCCTTCTTCTTTACAAATAACACAGGTGCTCCCCAGGGGGAAACACTGGGCCTGATAAAGCCCTTCTCAAGAAGGTCCTGCAACTGATCTTTCAATTCTTTTAGTTCCGGCGGGGCCATACGATAGGGTGGAATAGAGATGGGCTGAGTGCCCGGTGCCAAATCAATACAGAAGTCAATATCCCTGTCGGGTGGCATGCCCGGCAGGTCTGAAGGAAAAACCTCAGGAAACTCCCGTGCAACAGGGACTGAATCAATGGAAGGAACTTCTGCACTGGAATCACGAACATAAGCCAAATAAGCTAAACACCCCTTCTCGACCATACGTCGAGCCTTAACATAAGAAATAACAGGTCGAACAGAGTGGCTTGAGGTACCCTTCCACTCTAATCGGGGTGATTCTGGCAAGGCTAAGGTGACAGCCTTAGCATGACAATCAAGAATAGCATGGTATGGGGACAACCAGTCCATCCCCAATATGACATCAAAATCTACCATATCCAAGAACAACAGATCAACACGGGTCTCAAGACCCCCAAATATAACTACGCACGCACGATGCACCCGATCGACTACAATAGATTCACCCACTGGCATAGCCACATAAACTGGAATATCCAGAGCATAGCTGGGCACAGCCAAATACGGTGCGAAGTAGGAAGACACATAGGAATATGTAGATCCAGGGTCAAATAATACTGAAGCACCTCTGCCACACACAAGAATAGTACCCGTAATCACAGCATCTGATGCCTCTGCCTCTGGCCTGGCTGGTAAAGCATAGAATCGGGGATCTGCACCTCCCCTCCGAGCCGCGTCTCTGGGACGACCATCAACTGGCTGACCTCTACCTCTGGCTGGCTGGTCTCCACCTCTACGGTCTCGACCTCCACCTCTATAATCTCTACCCCCGCCTCGGGCTGGCTGGGCAGGGCTGAGGGTCAGCTGGGGCCCGGATCATAGGACGAGGACCTCGCCGCGCTGAGAGTTGCCCGCCGCTATAGGCAATTCCCGATAAAATGACTCGGGTCGCCACAACCATAAGCAACTCCTGAGACCGATAGGGCCGCCGGCCCCGACGACCCGAATGGCCTCCACGAACACTGTGAAGAGGCCGAGCACTAACAGGAGACCGGTCTGAATAATACCCCGAGAACCACGATCACCCGATCCACCCCGCGAAGCTCGGCGGGCGGAATGAAAAGGCCCGGAAGACCGGCCTCTATCAAAGGATTCTCTCCTACCACAGGAAGAACCACCAAATCTACCCGAATGACGAGGCCTCTTATCCGACGAATAACCGCCTCCCCTAGCAAGACCATCTCAACTCTGCGTGCTGCATTGGCTGCCTCCCGAAATGATATGTCACTCCCCACACCCATAGCCATCTCGAGTCTAATCGGCTGATTAAGCCCATCTATAAATCCGCGGACCCTCTCCCGCTCCGTGGGAAGTATCACCACCGCATGACGAGCCAAGTCGATAAATCTCGTCTCATACTGTGTAACTGTCATAGTGCCCTGATGGAGGCGCTCAAACTGCCTCCGAAGTAAATCCCGCCGAGTAGTAGGGAGAAACTTCTCCATAAATAGTTCCGCAAACTGGTCCCATGATAGAGTTGGGGACCCTGCTGGTCGAGTCAGGCAATAATCTCTCCACCAAGTCTTGGCGGATCCTGCAAGTCTGAAGGTACAGAAGTCAACTCCGTTTGTCTCCACGATCCCCATAGTCTTGAGAATCTCATGGCAACCGAATAAAAAGTCCTGAGGATCCTCTGATGCGGCTCCACCGAATGTAGTGGTAAATAGCTTGGAGAACCGATCAAGCCTCCATAACGAATCGAAGTCATGGCCGCTCCATCGCCGCCATGAGCTGTGGTACCCGACCGAGTGGCCACACTGGGCCGAATCATCGGTGCCCAAGGCCGAGGAGCCACCGGCTCCGAGTACGAGCAACGTGAGTCCGGGCCCCTCCTCCAGCCTCGAGAAGTAGCTGGGGCAACAGATAATAAACCCGCTCCGGCAATGTTGTCCATAAATCCCGCTATTCTCGACCAAAGCATCCCGAGATCCGGGGTAATAAAGCCTCTCCCGGGACCCGAGCTGGGCCCACTGGAGCTGCCGGAATCGGAACCTCCTCGTTAATCTGAATATGGGGCTCCACCTCCGGGGTAGCCGCCTGAGGCCGAGCTCTACCCCTACCACGGCCTCTCGATACGGCCTCGGCCCCCGCCCCTCGCGGAGCCGCCCGGGGCTCGGCCGTCGGTCGACGGACGAAGAGCCGCGTGTCCTTCCCATCCGCGAAAGGACCAACAGAAATTCAATCGACAATCGAGGATCAAGTAGCACGACAAGAAAGAACAAATGAGAGACTCTTTCCTAACTCAATAGACTTTGGAGGACAAGTACGGACGTCTCCGTACCTACCTCTCAAACTCTACTAAGCTTGTTCGTGAGTGGCGAGACCTATGTAACCTAGAGCTCTGATACCAACTTGTCACGACCCGGATTTTTCCCCCAATATCGGGATCGCGATGGCGCCTACTCGTGGTAGCTAGGCAAGCCACTGTATTCATACTATCCTATATTTAACACAATTTTAATTAAATAAATGCGGAATGTCACACCTCTTTTTTACACACCCGCAAGGGTGCAAAGAGTTTTTCCAATTAAAGGACAATCGAGATGGGATTTATTTTAATTATTTCAGAGTCGCCACTTGGGAGATTTATGGTGTCCCAAGTCACCGGTTAAATCCCGAATCGAGGAAAAGAATGACTCTATTTAACAGTCCGCGAACCGGAAATCCGGATAAGGAATTCTATTAACCCGGGAGAAGGTATTAGGCATTCCCGAATTCCGTGGTTCTAGCACGGTCGCTCAACTGTCGTGTTTGGCTTATCTATCCGCTTTTTACAATTATGTACTTAGTGCAAGTTAATACCCCTTTACCGCTTTTATTATTGGTTGCGATTTACGAAAGAGAAAGTTGCTTAAAAATATGCTTTCGAATCACGTCACATGAAATGCACCCGGATCCTCAACATATTCTTATTCAACATTTCGGGGTTTGGATTTGGGTTACATGAAATGCACACCCGTATTTAAAAGGGTAAAACTAAAGTATGCGCCCGGATCGACTACTTATTTACACTGTTGAGAAAGGCGTGATATTCGTTAAGAAACGACGCATCTCGAAATCTAAGTATTTATATGTACATCTACGACGGCTATGTGATTAGTGTAACTATTGGGCGAGGCGTACCTTTGATTCAAATCTAAAGCGAACTACATCCCACTGTATCTTACTTAAGAGTTGATTCCAAATTACTTAAAACTTGCTACGAACCACACCACATGAAATGCGCCTGTGGTTCCTAACACGCTTTGTTTACTCTTGCCCAAAATTGGGGGTCGGGTCACATGAAATGCACCCCCGACTCTTTTTAATCTAATTACGTCATTCCGTCGAGTAACAACTCCCTAGCTAATCTTGCTTGTAACATAAGGTCTATCATTTAACAGGTTTGGAGATTACACACATGAGTAGGGAAGATTGAACAGAGATACAACAGACTAATTCGGGTTTACGTTCATATCTAATGATAGTGTATCTTTGGCCTAGCTACACTTTTCCATAACCAAGACTAACAATACAAGCTTAATTGGAGAATAACAGAATGTAATTGGACATAAGAGCTTTAGACGACTACATGTTTCAATAGACTTTATGCATAAGCTTCAAACTTCATTCTTTTCGAACCAAGGAACTACAATAACAGAGGTGTGTACCTGGAATGCGGAAGAACAAGGAAGAGTGAGCAATGGCAATGCAGCAACAGTAGCAGGAATAGTAACAGCAACAGTAAACCAGTAACAACCAGCAAACCAACAGCAACTCAATATACCCAAGCAGCCACAACAACCAATGGCATGCAATCAAATAGACCAATAGCAACAACACACAGTAACAACCAATGGACCAGCAATCACTTAGACCAACAACCAGTGACAAACTGGATTGACAAGCCACCAAAACCAGCCAGGCAGCACCACTATAAACAACAACCAGCAGCAACACAACAGACCAACCAGCAACACAACAATGAAACAAACAACAACAACCAACCCAGGCAGCAACCAAACAGATACACCAGTAGCAAACTAGACCAGCCCCATCAATATTGAACCAGCAACAATATTTGGACCAAACAGTAACAACACACAGCAACAACAACAATGACTAACAGCAGCCACCAACACCGGAACTACCACAGCCCTCAAACTGAACCAGCAGCACCAAATGAATACAACAGTAGCAACGACTAGTGGCAGCACTCAACTAAACCAATAGCAAGCAACAACCAGTGAACCAATCGAATGAACCAAGCAGCAAACACTGGAGCTATCACAACACTCAACACTGAATCAGCTAAAGCAATGGCTCAAGCACCACCAACACAAGACAACAGGCAACCAAAGACCACACACTCAGCCACTGAATCAAAATCACGAACCAGTAACCAAAGAAAAACCCAATGAAACAGTCACCTCTCTATCCCTTTTGTTCTCTTTGTATCTTTGTATGTATGTATCGAAAAGGTATCCTTGCTCTCTATGTTCCCTCAGGTTTTCTCTCTAAGCTATGACTGTTTTTGCTCTCCAGGTCTTGCCTGTTATCACTGTTTTATCTCCTCTCCAGGTACTCTGAAAAATGTCCTCACCGTCTCCCCCTTTACTCTCAGATTGTCTCCCATCTTATAGCTGACCAGCAGCCCCTAAGGTTACCCCCTACCCTGACTCCCCAACCCATCATATTCCCTGCAAACCCACTATCTACTGTCCAATGTATGGACTCCAGCATTAAACAATAAGGCTGGGGGCAGGGCATCAGTGGGATACCCTGCTGTGCAGGTTCCACTAGCCCCTTTATGGGCAAGTGATTTAAATAAACAATCTCAATTAAATCCTAACTCTGTAAACAATTAACTCTTTAATCCAGAATTAAACAAGCAACCAAATCCCACACTTGCATTGCATATGGGCAGGCCGAGGCAAATTATACAAACAAATCGAATTGTTGACGATATTAAACGAACTAGGCATTGAATTCAAACAACAATTGGTAAAGAATAGGAATCGACCACATAAAAGGTCTGTTGAAGGAGGAGAATAGATCAACTGATACGAGAAATTAATAACAGATAAAAATCGAAACACAAACCAAAACAAGCACATATGTTCACACAATTGAATTGAATTGACCGGAGAAGGAATGGATACCTCATAAGAAAACTGCCGACCCAGGCTTTGAACCAAAATTTGCGAACTATTGAAGCCAAACGGGCTTTAATCGAGATGTTCTCGATTGAGAACACCTAGACTAAAGTCCCTTGGACTTCAATTACGGCTAACCCGGCTTGAATTGAGTTTCTTCAAAATTAGGGTTCTTGGGCTCGGATTTGGGGCTTTTGCATTTTTGGTTAGATTCGAAGCAAACCAATGTCATTGGGAGTGTGGGGGAGGTGTGAGGAGACCGTGGTGTGAATTTGGGGTGATTTGGCATAGGTTCGAGTTTGACTCGAATCTTCAAATGAAGATTCGAGGAGCTCCGGCATGATTCGAGGTTAATGGAGGCTGGGATCGTGATGGGGGAGGTGAGGGGAAGGTTTTGGCGTTGGTTTGGGTTTGATTGGCCTACCGGAACCGCCGTGAGGCGATTTCCGGCAGGCGGCGCACGGCGGCGTTACGCTGGGTGTTTGAGAGCTTCTGAGGGACGAAGCAGGGGGGGGTCTGAAAGGGGGGCGGGGTAAGGGATCAGGAATATATACCACGCGTGGGATGGGATCTAGGCCGTTGGATCAACTTAGATCGACGGCTTGGATCCACCCACTTAATGAAACGATGTCGTTCGGGTGAGTCTTGGACCGGGTATGTTTGGAATTAAAGGATTAATCTGGGCCGTTGGATGATAAAATCCAACGGTCCAGATCGAATGCCACAATGATAGATGCTGGACGGATTGGGATTCGTTTGGGCCTGGTTTCCCTGGACTAAACTATGGCCCAATTTGATCTCATTACTACACATATATATATGTACATGTATATATATATATATATATATATATATATATATATGCATACAATTATCCCACACAATTACATATCACTTAAATGTAAATCACATGACTTCGATATCAAACACTAAAAATGCAAAGCTTAGCATATATTTTTTTTGTATTTTTAATTTAAATAAATAAACGTGCACACAAATGATAAAATAACACAAAATCACAAAAACCATACCCAACACGAAACTATTTTTATTTTTGAATTTTCTGGGAGTACTTCTCAAGTAAGGCAAAAATCACGTGCTCACAGCTGCCCCTCTTTGCGCGTAAACACGCAGAGTTTTCGTGCAAAGATAAATGAGCGGATATAAGCGATTTTTGCCCATCCGAACACTCCGTATGAAGCATTTTGGAAAAGTTTTGACCGAACCTTGCTTCAAAGGTCTCCTACATATCCCCTGGCTAAAAGGGAATCAGGTCAATGTAGTTCGGGAAGTTCTGGTAGCTGGGACTACCATGCCCGTTGCGATCTCGCTGTTACTGCTGTTGCCGCTGTTACTGCTGTTACCACTGCTTAGCTGATTTCCTTGTTACACCGCGCTAAGCAACAAAAACAAGAAGCTAGACTAAGTTACAGTACTACAAGTTCTTATCTATCCTTTTTAACTTGATCTTGTCGCGCTCCTTGCCATCTTGTCTGACTTGGCGTTCCTTCTGATGCTCCGTCTCTTCTTACGAACTTGGATTCATGCCGAAGATTTCCGTTACATTCTACCGCTTTCCTCTACCGAATTAAAACAGATCGCCACTCCATTCTCCAGGCGGGCTCCCTGACTTCAACTACTACTTCAAAATTAAATCGCCACTCCATTCTCCAGGCGTGCTCCCTGACTTCAACTACTACTTCAAAATTAAATCGCCACTCCATTCTCCAGGCGGGCTCCCCGACTTCAACTACTACTTCAAAATTAAATCGCCACTCCATTCTTCAGGCGGGCTCCCCGACTTCAACTACAACTTCAAAATTAAATCGCCACTCCATTCTTCGGGCGGGCTCCCCGACTTCAACTACAACTTCAAAATTAAATCGCCACTCCATTCTTCAGACGGGCTCCCTGACTTCAACTACTACTTCAAGATTAAATCGCCACTCCATTCTTCAGCGGGCTCCCCGACTTCAACTACAACTTCAAAATTAAATCGCCACTCCATTCTCCAGAGGCGGGCTTCCCGACTTCAATTACGACTTCAAAATTAAATCGCCACTCCATTCTCCGGGCGGGCTTCCCGACTTCAACTACTACTTCAAAATTAAATCGCCACTCCATTCTTCAGGCGGGCTCCCTAACTTCAACTACTACTTCAAGATTAAATCGCCACTCCATTCTTCAGGCGGGCTCCCTGACTTCAACTACAACTTCAAAATTAAATCGCCACTCCATTCTCCAGGCGGGCTTCCTGACTTCAATTACGACTTCAAAATTAAATCGCCACTCCATTCTCCAGGCGGGCTCCCTGACTCCAATTACAACTTCACAATTAAATCGCCACTCCATTCTCCAGGCGGGCTTCCTGACTTCAACTACAACTTCAAAATTAAATCGCCACTCCATTCTCCAGGGGGGCTCCCTGACTTCAATTACAACTTCAAAATTAAATCGCCACTCCATTCTCCAGGCGGGCTCCCTGACTTCAACTACAACTTCAAAATTAAATCGCCACTCCATTCTCCAGGCGGGCTCCCTGACTTCAACTACTACTCACTGATTTTCATCCTATCTTGATTACCTTCCTTTGCCTCTTGTACCCTATCCTTGTTCCCGCGTTACCTCTCGGAACACCTTCTCTTCTGAATTATCCTGTCTTGGAATTGCTTTCCCCTGGGTCGTATTACTTTTTCTTCTGGCTGCTGGGGATATTTTTGGAACTGTTTACTCGCCTGCTGGGGATGATGCTGCCGAGGAAGTATTCTTTGTTTCCTTCACCCCTCATTCTCTTCCTTCTTCCCATACCTCCTCTGGGACTCACGCTTTTGCCTCCTCGAGCAAATTATGGAATGTAATACTGCTGGAGGAATCTCGAAGCCATTGTTTTATTTTCCCCACAACTGCTGGGGATGATACCGGGCTCAAAGATCATTCCGTCTTGTGTTGCTTTCTACACTTATCCTCCGAGTCTTGCTTTCCAGAAAATTTTCGCAACAGGAGAAAATTTTCTGCCCCAGTGTGATAAATTTCCGGACGGTATGCTTTTCTGCCGTTGGACCCTCTTTTCCTGCTTTAAATCAAAGAAAAATCGTTAGTTTCAAAACGCCGTGAGTGGTCGTGCCACTCTTGTTGAGGCCATTCTCTTTCAGCTGCTTGGCCTCTCTCGAACTTTGCGGACGACGTCGACGCTTGCTTGGGACGATGCTTTTTCCACGAACGACCTCTCATCTTTCCTTTTATTCCACTCTTTGGTTTGATCCGACTCTTTTTAGCCGGTGATCCGTTGCGTGAAGTCATCTTTCGGACATGCCACATGTGTCCATCATACTCCATAATTCTTGCGAACCTTCCACTCAGCCTGTCATCCCAATCTTACTATCGTAACGACTTCTGTCTTATTGCCTTGTTCCATGCCTATTCACTTTCAATATACTGCTTCGGGAGACTTGGTAGTAAGCTTTGAAAAATCAATTTTTCGAAAATGAAAGAAAAGAAAAGAATACTGACCGCAAATGACAAAAGAAGAGAAAAACTTTTCTGAACTCAAAAATAGGAAAACTTATCTGAATGTGTGCCTGATCCAATGTTATGCCGCGCCTTTGAGATTAAACTACCCAGTCTATTCATGTCAATCACTTTCTGGTGCCGCGTCCTGCTAGAGGTAAATGGATGTCCAAACCTTGTCTCATGCAGACATCTCGTAACCATCTCGTCTTGTCACCTCACAGTGCCCTTCAAAGGGTTTTCACTAATGAGATTCTCTCATTTCTCTCTATCTCCCGTCGCCTTAAGGTGCCCGTAAAGGTTTTCACCGTAAGACTCTCTCGTTTTACTTCTCTCAACTTCTTTCGCCTTAAGGTGCCCGCGAGGGTTTTCACCGTTAAGACTCTCTCATTTATGCTTTCTTTCCTTGCGGCGGGGTATCACCCCTGAGATTCCCTCTAGAGCGTTATCCCCTTTCGAGGGTCGGGACGTCACTCTTGGCTTTCATTCACATGACTTGGCACTTCTCAAATACTGATCGAGAGGTCTTTCTGGTTCTTGATATGGTTTCTGCGCGTGAGGCTGAAGAAAGGGGTTTAGCCTCAACGGTTAGCTTATTACAACTTTCGGAATCCACACTATCTTTCAAACGAAACAATGACTTCTGCCCCAGTTTTGTTGCTTGGGGGATTTTTGATTTTTATTTTATTATGACCGAGCCGTGTGGCGCCTACGTATCCTTCTTGAGGAATCGTAGTTCACTTTTTCTTGTATTACTTCTTTGTTTCTTTTCTATTCTTGATGATTCCGAAAGAGGGTATATGAAAGAATAATTAAGGCTCAAATGGGGAAACAACGGTTAAAGTGTTTGGGTAGTAGAAAAATTGCCTCTGTCATTTCATTTTCCGAAAAATGCCAAATACACACAAACGAAACCAAACGTTTGACAAACGCATTAAAGAATTACACATAGTATCTCTTAACTGCGTCAGAATTGATAGCCATATCGGTGCACCTTCCCTCGACATCCGTCAGACATAGAGCGCCGTTGGATAATACTCTAGTCACCACAAAAGGTCCCTGCCAATTTGGAGCGAACTTGCCTTTCGCTTCGGCCTGATGGGGTAGAACTCTCTTCAGCACATGCTGTCCCACTTCAAATCTCCCGGGACGTACCTTCTTGTTATATGCTCTCGCCATTCTCTTTTGATACAATTGGCCGTGACATACTGCTGTCAATCTCTTTTCATCGATCAAGCTCAATTGCTCCAATCGAGTTTTGACCCACTCGTCGTCATCAATCTCAGCTTCAGCGACAATTCGGAGGGAAGGAAGCTCAACTTCTGCGGGTATTACTGCTTCAGTCCCGTATACCAACAAGTAAGGAGTTGCACCTACCGATGTCCGGACGGTAGTGCGATAACCCAACAGCGCGAATGGTAGCTTTTCATGCCATTGCCTAGATCCTTCTACCATTTTCCTCAATATCTTCTTTATGTTCTTGTTTGTTGCCTCGACCGCACCATTTGCTTTTGGGCGATACGGTGTGGAATTTCGGTGTGTAATCTTGAACTGTTGACATACCTCTTTCATCAATCCACTGTTAAGATTTGCACCGTTATCCGTAATGATCATCTTTGGAATTCCAAACCTACAAATGATGTGGGAGTGTACGAAGTCCACTACCGCCTTCTTGGTCACTGACTTGAATGTTTTGGCCTCCACCCACTTGGTAAAATAATCAATCGTTACCAGAATGAACCTGTGACCGTTGGAAGCTGCAGGCTCAATAGGTCCAATAACATCCATACCCCATGCGACAAACGGCCATGGTGCGGACATTGTATGCAATTCGGTCGGCGGAGAATGAATCAAATCTCCGTGTATCTGACACTGATGGCATCTTCGCACGAAACTTATACAATCCCGCTCCATCGTGAGCCAATAATATCCTGCTCGAAGAATCTTCTTTGCCAATACGTATCCGCTCATGTGTGGTCCGCAAACTCCCGAGTGTATATCCGTCATCACTGTTGTGGCTTGACTCGCATCTATACATCTCAACAATCCCAAATCTGGGGTTCTTTTGTACAACACCCCTCCACTAAGGAAAAATCCGTTCGCCAACCGCCGAATAGCTCGCTTTTGATCTCCGGCTGCTTGCTCTGGGTATACTCCTAACCTGAGGTATTCCTTGACATCATGAAACTACGGCTCACCATCCACCTCTTCCTCTATCGCATTACAATAAGCATGTTGATTCCGGATCTGGATATGTAACGGATCGACACGAACCTTGTCCGGGTGATGTAGCATTGACGCTAAAGTAGCCAACGCGTCGGCAACCTCATTATGCATCCTTGGGATGTGCCTGAACTCTACCGATCGAAAGCGTTTGGTCAAATCATGCAAACACCGACGATATGGGATAAGCTTTAAATCTCTGGTTTCCCATTCTCCCTGAATCTGATGTACCAGAAGGTCCGAGTCCCCCAAGACCAAGACGTCCTGTACATCCATGTCCACCGCTAATCGCAACCCCAAGATACATGCCTCGTACTCGGCCATATTATTGGTACAGTGAAAACGCAGCTGAGCAGTAACAGGATAATGATGTCCTGTTTCAGATATGAGCACAGCCCCTACTCCGACTCCTTTTGCGTTTGCCGCTCCATCGAAGAGGAGTTTCCATCCTGGATCCTTGGTTGGTTCTAACCCTTCAATCTGCAATACTTCCTCATCTGGAAAATACGTCCTCAAAGGTTCGTATTCGTCATCAACGGGATTTTCAGCTAAGTGATCGGCCAGGGCTTGAGCTTTCATAGCCGTCCTTGTCACGTATATGATGTCGAACTCCGTAAGTAATATTTGCCATTTTGCTAACCTCCCCGTGGGCATAGGTTTCTGGAAAATATACTTCAACGGATCCAGACGCGAAATGAGGTAAGTGGTGTAAGAAGACAAGTAGTGTTTCAGCTTTTGGGCTACCCAAGTTAAGGCGCAACATGTCTTTTCCAGATGAGTGTACTTGACCTCGTGGACTGTGAACTTCTTACTGAGGTAGTAAATGGCCCGTTCCTTCCTCCCGGTAAGATCATGCTGCCCCAGTACGCAGCCAAACGAATTCTCCAAGACCGTCAGATAAAGAATCAGGGGTCTACCTGGCTCAGGCGGAACTAGTACGGGTGGATTTGACAGATACCCTTTGATCCGGTCAAACGCTTCCTGACATTCTGCCGTCCATTCTATCGCCACGTCTTTTTTCAATAGACGGAATATGGGTTCACAGGTTGCCGTAAGTTGGGCAATAAACCTACCGATGTAATTCAACCTTCCCAACAGACTCATTACCTCTGTTTTATTCTTTGGCGGGGGTAGCTCCTGAATGGACTTGATTTTGGATGGGTCCAACTCAATGCCCCGTCGGCCGACGATGAATCCTAGCAACTTTCCTGATGGAACTCCGAATGCGCATTTGGCCGAATTGAGCTTGATATCATATTTTCGAAGTCTTTGAAATAACTTCCTGAGGTCGGCAACGTGGTCTTCTTGACGTCTAGTTTTTATGATCACATCATCCACGTACACCTCAATTTCCTTGTGTATCATGTCATGGAATACCGTAGTCATCGCCCTCATATATGTTGCTCCTGCATTCTTCAAACCAAACGGCATCACTCGGTAGCAATAAGTCCCCCACGGTGTGATAAAAGCCGTCTTTTCTGCGTCCTCTTCATCCATCAAAATCCTGATGATATCCCGCATAACAGTCCACAAAGGATCCAATTTCGCGTCCGGCGCAATTATCAATCAGGATATGGATATTGGGAAGTGGGAAATTATCCTTAGGACTTGCCTTGTTGAGATTGCGATAATCCACGCATACCCTGATCTTTCCGTCTTTCTTTGGCACCGGTACTACGTTAGCCAACCATTCAGGGTATCGAGTGACACGAATGACTTTCGCCTGCAACTGCTTGGTTACCTCCTCCTTAATCTTCACACTCATCTCCGTCTTGAATTTCCGCAGCTTTTGCTTGACGGGAGGATATGCCGGATCGGTGGGTAATCTATGAACCACTAGATCAGTGCTGAGTCCTGGCATGTCGTCGTACGACCATGCGAAAATATCTTTAAACTCCATGAGTGTTTTGATCAATTCTTCTCTCGGATTGGGTTCAATATGGACACTTATCCGGGTTTCTTTGACGTCATCCGCATTCCCTAGATTAACGGCCTCAGTATCATTTAGATTCGGTTTGGGTTTTTCCTCGAAGTGACTTAATTCTTCACCGATTTCTTCTACGGCTTCATCATCGCCGTACTCGGACTCACTCTCGTCACTTCTTATTTCATGCGTTATTATTTCCAAACCCGATTGACTTTCTAGACTGGGTTGATTAATCTTTAAGCACGCCATATCATTAAGATCAGTTGCAAGAAGGCTGTTCAGAAAAGTAAAAAGAAGAAAAAGATAAACAAAATTAGACATGAAGGAACCAAATTTCATTAATGTGAATTGTACAAAGGGAAAACAGACTGCAAACTTAAATCAAAAATGAACTAAAAACAAAGGGATTTTACTCCGGGACAAGCCCCCAATACAAAATTTCGAAAGAAAAACAATCCAAGGCAAACTACCAAGACTCCTTCCGGACAGGGAGAGGAGTAGCCTTCCAGTTATTCAGTTTTGCCTTTGGTCCCACAAATTGTATCTCGGCATGACCGGATCCTTCACCATCTTCGAGCATACATACATCTGTGAATAGGTTTTCGAACTTCCTGAAGAACTCTTCGTCTGGCCTGACCGTAGGACCGGGAATCTTTGGCGCTGGATGTCCTCTTGCTCCGGACCTGACAAAAGATTGGGAAAGGCGTGGAACAGGCTTTGGGAGCACCCATGTTTTCTGCTTGCTCCTCTTTGCTCGCCGGATGTCCTCTGAGGTTGGCTGGAATCCCAAGCCGAAGGTTCCCAAGTTCTCGACCACCGATACCGGTTGTATAATTCCTTGCAGAGATGCACCTAGCCCTTTACCGGGTACGAAACCATGTCGCAACATTTCATGCGCCACCATGACATCCGCAATAATTGTTCTGTCGCCGGGAATACATTCCCCTTCCGGAACTCGGTGGGCGGGCACCACATCGCAGACTTGATATACCCACGGCCCAACATCTTCTTCTGTTTCAACAAAGGGAATGATGGTGCCTGATCGTGGATCGTTCTCTCCATGGACGACGATCTCCTGCTGGTCCCATTCAAACTTGACGAGCTGGTGTAAGCTGGACGGAACTGCTCTTGCGGCATGAATCCATGGTCGCCCTATTAGGAGGTTATATGACACCACCATGTCCAACACCTGGAATTCCATGGTGAACTCCACTGGCCCGATTGTCAAGACTAGCACTATGTCACCAACCGACGCTTTGCCTCCTCCGTCGAACCCTCGAACACATACCCTGTTCTCGCGTACCCTGCCGATGTCTACTTTTAATTTGCCCAGTGTAGAGAGAGGACAAATGTTAGCACCGGACCCATTATCGACCAAGACTTTGGTAACCACCGCCTCTTCACACTTCACCGTAAGATATAAAGCCCTGTTATGCTCAGTGCCTTCCTCAGGCAACTCGTCATCGGTGAAGGTGATCCGATTTGCTTCGAAGATCCTATTGGTGATCTTCTCCAAATGGCTCACCGAGATTTTATCCGGTACATGTGCCTCATTCAGGACTTTCATCAATGCTTGCCGATGTTCTTCAGAATGTATCAGCAAGGATAGCAATGATATTTGCGCCGGAGTCTTCTTTAACCGCTCTAAGACAGAGTAGTCATGCAGCTTCATCTTTTTCAAGAATTCTTCTGCTTCTTCATCAGTGACCGGCTTTTTCAATACTGCCGGAGTGGTCTTCCTCAATTCCGCAGGGGCAAAACATCTCCCCGAGCGGGTCAACCCTCGGGCTTCACAAACTTCCTCTTTCACCTCCTTTCCTCTGTAGGTCGTTGTAATCCGAGCATAATTCCACGGGACAGCCCGGCTATCAGTTACTGGCAACTGTGTTGCCGGCTGGATGATGAAAGGATCCATTCGAACGCCTGCTACTGTCAAGATGGGCTTGATTGCTGCCCCTGGTACAAGTATCTTGGCCGGCTTCACCGGTACTTCGTTCACACTTTCCTTTCCTGCTTCCGACTCTCCTGGTATGTCTTTCTTGCAACCGGGCGACTCATCACAGCTTGGCCCTTTTCTCGTTCCTGCCCCGCTAGACTTAATCATCATTACAGTCCGAGAGGCTTTCTCCTTTCCTTCCTCCGCCCGTACCAACTCGATCATATTAGTCTCATGATGAGTTGGAAGCGGGTTTTGGCTGATGTTGGGCTCTGTTGGAGTCTGGACCTCGATCCTGCGGGTGTCAATGAGCTCCTGGACGGCCGTCTTCAGCCTCCAACACTTTTCTGTATCATGTCCCGGACATCCCGAGCAGTAAGCACAATTTACTGAATGGTCTAGGTTCTTCGGGAGGGGGTTTGGTAGCTTAGCTTCAACCGGATTTAGCAAACCTACTTGCTTCAACCGGTGGAACAGACTGGTGTAAGACTCTCCTAAGGGAGTGAAAGTCTTTGGCCTCGGCGCCCTGTCGCCCCTGAATGCCTGGTTCGGACGGAAACTCGCGCCCGAGGGGTTTCTGTAAGCTCTTGGGGGTGGATGATTGTTCTGGGGGTTTGGTGCACGCCACGGTGCATGAGCGGGAGGTGCAGAATAGGACTGTGCATGGTGGACAGTAAAATGGGGATCAGGTGCGGGATAGTAATGTTGCGGGTGGCTATATGGGTTGTGGGAGTAATTTTGGTGGTGAGGTTGGGGTGGGCTATATTGGGGTGCGGGGCCTCTATTTCTGAACCATGCCCCGGACTCGACGGCCGCAACTTCCTCTCTCCTCTTCTTCCCCAGTACTCCTCCAGTACCGCTTTGGATAGCCTGAGTGGTGGCTTTCAGTGCTGAGTAACTCATGATCTTGTTGGCCTTCAAACCCTCCTCGATCATACCCCCATTTTTATCACCTCAGTGAATGATTTGCCTACGGACGTTACCAGATGTCCGAAGTAGGTGGGCTCTAATGTCTGCAAGAAGTAGTCCACCATCTCGCTTTCTCTCATCGGCGGATCCACCCTGGCCGCCCGTTCCCTCCATCGGAAACCAAATTCCCTGAAGCTTTCAGCAGGCTTCTTCTCTAATTTTAGCAATGATAGGCGGTCGGGGATTATCTCAAGATTGTATTGGAACTGGCCGATAAAAGCTCGAGCCAAATCATCCTACGTAAACCATCTACTGGGATCCTGTCTAGTGTACCACTCCAATGCAGATCCTCCCAGACTCTGGCCGAAGTAAGCTATCAGAAGCTCGTCCCGTCCTCCGGCCCCTCTCATTTTACTGCAAAACCCTCGCAGGTGGGCCATCGGGTCACCATGCCCCTCGTATAGGTCGAATTTGGGCATTTTAAACCCTGCTGGCAACTGGACGTCCGGAAATGGACACAGATCCTTATAGGCGATGCTGACCTGGTTGCCCAAACCGTGCATGTTCCTGAAGGACTGCTCCAGGCTTTTAACTTTTCTGACAACTTCCTCGTGTTCCGAACTTTGGAAGTGCTTTTCCGGTTCTGCCGGATTATCCCAGTGAGGTGTATGTGATTGTGGTTCAGGAGCCCTGAAAGTAGGCTCTGGAGGATAGTAAGAGTTGTCATGGATCTGAACATATGGCTCGCTGGCCGGCCTTTGCAGAGGAGCAGGTGGAGGTGCTACAAAAACAGGGGTGACTGGAGGAGGATTTGGTTTGGCTGGTGGAATGTGGATGGCATATGGATTTTCCCCCCTGAAAGTACGGATAGATCGGGGCGCTTGTCGAAGGATCGACGGGCGGATGTTCCGGAGCTGAGGCGAGAGTAGGGCGGTTTGGTGAAGACTGTTCCCTGGCCCAGGCCAGGTGCATCTCTGTTATCTGTTGTTTTACCCGGTCTACCTCTTCTTTCATGATTTGTAGCTCGGATTTTTCTTCCTCAAGACTCTTGCCGGAACTCGACATGCTTACTGTAACTGGTCCTTTGGATCTAGTGCGGTAGTGATGGCTGGCCAGTATATTCTGTCAAACCAACTGCTAAACTTTCCGGAATACGCAACAAACTTGTTAGTTCACCGAGTTTGACAGATATGTTATAGCACGTTGGATGCAATGCACCTAACCAAATAACCGTTTCTACGTGTTACTCTTTAACATGCGTCATTCCGGCCCTTTTTCTTTTTCTTTCTTTTTCTTCTCTTTTTTTTCTTTTTCGACTATCTTTGCAAGCCTTTATTGTTATTTAACCTATGGATTCCTTTCTTTTTAGTGGTGGTCGAATCTTATGTGGATTGCCTACGTATCACGACCCCACGTGAATCAGACCGAGCGTAGTTCTGGTTTTGACGAAACAAACGGCATTATTTATTTATTCACTTTACTAGGGAAAACAAATAAGCTATTTCTATCTTAAGAGCAAAACACACACATTTTTTTTTTTTTTTTTTTTTTTTTCTAGTAGCCGGTCAGCATGCAAGTCTATAACATATAAATGCGCAAGACAAACAGGATGCAGCAGGATAGTCTGTTCATTTCAGGTCACCTGTCCTAGACGGACCCAACCCCTGTGTTGAGTCCCCTAAGCCAAATGCGACATGATGCAAATAAACGTTTCCTACTAGGGATCCGGCATGAAGCTTTGTTATTCTAGGTTTAAAACCAGGGTTTATTTGTTCTAGACTTGGCTTACCCGAGCGGACAGCTCGAGCCGAGGAGGAGGCAGCAACCCGGGAATACAGAAGCTTCACCGGTTTTGCAACTTATCCAAACCTCGTTCTAAAATGGGAATTAGACACTATACAGAAAAGAAGTCACACGAAGTGCACCCTTCTTCATGATTTAGAAGACTCAGAGAGGAGATTGGTTCCGGCACAATTTATATGTACAATTCACACAATATCAAAGCAGTAAAAACAACATTTTGCACATTGATGCCAACATGTAAAAAAAATCAGATAATAAAATATGCCAAATACAACAATTATTCCGAGCTCGAGTTCTAAAGATGGTCCCCAGCAGAGTCGCCAGAGCTGTCACACCTCTTTTTTACACACCCGCAAGGGTGCAAAGAGTTTTTCCAATTAAAGGACAATCGAGATGGGATTTATTTTAATTATTTCAGAGTCGCCACTTGGGAGATTTATGGTGTCCCAAGTCACCGGTTAAATCCCGAATCGAGGAAAAGAATGACTCTATTTAACGGTCCGCGAACCAGAAATCCGGATAAGGAATTCTATTAACCCGGGAGAAGGTATTAGGCATTCCCGAATTCCGTGGTTCTAGCACGGTCGCTCAACTGTCGTGTTTGGCTTATCTATCTGCTTTTTACAATTATGTACTTAGTGCAAGTTAATACCCCTTTACCGCTTTTATTATTGGTTGCGATTTACGAAAGAGAAAGTTGCTTAAAAATATGCTTTCGAATCACGTCACATGAAATGCACCCGGATCCTCAACATATTCTTATTCAACATTTCGGGGTTTGGATTTGGGTTACATGAAATGCACACCCGTATTTAAAAGGGTAAAACTAAAGTATGCGCCCGGATCGACTACTTATTTACACAGTTGAGAAAGGCGTGATATTCGTTAAGAAACGACGCATCTCGAAATCTAAGTATTTATATGTACATTTATGACGGCTATGTGATTAGTGTAACTATTGGGCGAGGCGTACCTTTGATTCAAATCTAAAGCGAACTACATCCCACTGTATCTTACTTAAGAGTTGATTCCAAATTACTTAAAACTTGCTACGAACCACACCACATGAAATGCGCCCGTGGTTCCTGACACGCTTTGTTTATTCTTGCCCAAAATTGGGGTCGGGTCACATGAAATGCACCCCCGACTCTTCTTAATCTAATTATGTCATTCCGTTGAGTAACAACTCCCTAGCTAATCTTGCTTGTAACATAAGGTCTATCATTTAACAGGTTTAGAGATTACACACATGAGTAGGGAAGATTGAACAGAGATACAACAGACTAATTCGAGTTTACGTTCATATCTAATGATAGTGTATCTTTGGCCTAGCTACACTTTTCCATAACCAAGACTAACAATACAAGCTTAATTGGAGAATAACAGAATGTAATTGGACATAAGAGCTTTAGACGACTACATGTTTCAATAGACTTTATGCATAAGCTTCAAACTTCATTCTTTTCGAACCAAGGAACTACAATAACAGAAGTGTGTACCTGGAATGCGGAAGAACAAGGAAGAGTGAGCAATGGCAAGCAAACCAACAGCAACTCAATATACCCAAGCAGCCACAACAACCAATGGCATGCAATCAAATAGACCAATAGCAACAACACACAGTAACAACCAATGGACCAGCAATCACTTAGACCAACAACCAGTGACAAACTGGATTGACAGCCACCAAAACCAGCCAGGCAGCACCACTATAAACAACAACCAGCAGCAACACAACAGACCAACCAGCAACACAACAATGAAACAAACAACAACAACCAACCCAGGCAGCAACCAAACAGATACACCAGTAGCAAACTAGACCAGCCCCATCAATATTGAACCAGCAACAATATTTGGACCAAACAGTAACAACACACAGCAACAACAACAATGACTAACAGCAGCCACCAACACCGGAACTACCACAGCCCTCAAACTGAACCAGCAGCACCAAATGAATACAACAGTAGCAACGACTAGTGGCAGCACTCAACTAAACCAATAGCAAGCAACAAACAGTGAACCAATCGAATGAACCAAGCAGCAAACACTGGAGCTATCACAACACTCAACACTGAATCAGCTAAAGCAATGGCTCAAGCACCACCAACACAAGACAACAGGCAACCAAAGACCACACACTCAGCCACTGAATCAAAATCACGAACCAGTAACCAAAGAAAAACCCAATGAAACAGTCACCTCTCTATCCCTTTTGTTCTCTTTGTATCTTTGTATGTATGTATCGAAAAGGTATCCTTGCTCTCTATGTTCCCTCAGGTTTTCTCTCTAAGCTATGACTGTTTTTGCTCTCCAGGTCTTGCCTGTTATCACTGTTTTATCTCCTCTCCAGGTACTCTGAAAAATGTCCTCACCGTCTCCCCCTTTACTCTCAGATTGTCTCCCATCTTATAGCTGACCAGCAGCCCCTAAGGTTACCCCCTACCCTGACTCCCCAACCCATCATATTCCCTGCAAACCCACTATCTACTGTCCAAAGTATGGACTCAAGCATTAAACAATGCTGGTGGCAGTGTTCAGTGGGATGCCCTGCTGTGCAGGTTCCACTAGCCCCTTTATGGGCAAGTGATTTAAATAAACAATCTCAATTAAATCCTAACTCTGTAAACAATTAACTCTTTAATCCAGAATTAAACAAGCAACCAAATCCCACACTTGCATTGCATATGGGCAGGCCGGGGCAAATTATACAAACAAATCGAATTGTTGACGATATTAAACGAACTAGGCATTGAATTCAAACAACAATTGGTAAAGAATAGGAATCGACCACATAAAAGGTCCGTTGAAGGAGGAGAATAGATCAACTGATATGAGAAATTAATAACAGATAAAAATAGAAACACAAACCAAAACAAGCACATATGTTCACACAATTGAATTGAATTGACCAGAGAATGAATGGATACCTCATAAGAAAACTGCCGACCCAGGCTTTGAACCAAAATTTGTGAACTATTGAAGCCAAACGGGCTTTAATCAAGATGTTCTCGATTGAGAACACCTAGACTAAAGTCCCTTGGACTTCAATTACGGCTAACCCGGCTTGAATTGAGTTTCTTCAAAATTAGGGTTCTTGGGCTCGGATTTGGGGCTTTTGCATTTTTGGTTAGATTCGAAGCAAACCAATGTCAATGGGAGTGGGAGGCCATGTGAGGGTTTGGGGTGAGTTTGGGGTGATTTGGCATTGGTTCGAGCTTGACTCGAATCTTCAAATGAAGATTCGAGGAGCTCCGGCATGATTCGAGGTTAGCGGAGGCTGGGTTCGTAATGGGGGAGGTGAGGGGAAGATTTTGGCGTTGGTTTGGGTTTGATTGGCCTACCGGAACCGCCGTGAGGCGATTTCCGGCAGGCGGGGCACGGCGGAGGAGGGCGGCGTTACGCTGGGCTTTGAGAGCTTCTGAGGGACGAAGCGGGGGGGGTCTGAAAGGGGGGCGGGGTAAGGGATCAGGAATATATACCACGCGTGGGATGGGATCTAGGCCGTTGGATCAACTTAGATCGACGGGTTGGATCTACCCACTTAATGAAACGATGTCGTTTGGGTGAGTCTTGGACCGGGTATGTTTGGAATTAAAGGATTAATCTGGGCCGTTGGATGATAAAATCCAACGGTCCAGATCGAATGCCACAATGACAGAGGCTGGACGGATTGGGATTCGTTTGGGCCTGGTTTTCCTGGACTAAACTATGGCCCAATTTGATCTCATTACTACACATATATATATGTACATGTATATATATATATATATATATATATATGCATACAATTATCCCACACAATTACATATCACTTAAATGTAAATCACATGACTTCGATATCAAACACTAAAAATGCAAAGCTTAGCATATATTTTTTTTGTATTTTTAATTTAAATAAATAAACGTGCACACAAATGATAAAATAACACAAAATCACAAAAACCATACCCAACACGAAACTATTTTTATTTTTGAATTTTCTGGGAGTACTTCTCAAGTAAGGCAAAAATCACGTGCTCACACGGAATACTTTATCGAAATGGAAATAATAAATCACAAGGTAAAAATCATACTGAAATCCTCTACCCAAGACTTGGAGTCACCAACTCACAAACTACTATAGAATACTACACATAAAAGTCTGAAGGAAATATAACATAATTCTGTTTGTCTCGGAACAATGAGACTACAGCTATTAACATAATTAAAGAAAGAGACGCCGGGCCTGCGGACGTCTGCAAGCTACCTCGGTCTCAAATGTGATCAACTCCCACGCAATCTATTTACTGCTGCTGCTGCTCCTGATCGTAACCTGGACCTGTGCAAAAACGCACAGAAGTGTAGCATCAACACAACCGACCCCATGTGCTGGTAAGTGCCTGGCCTATCCCGGCGAAGTAGTGACAAGCCTAGGACCAGACACTCACATAAACCTGTGCAATTCAATATATATATATGTGTACCACAAAATAACAAGAAGTAATCAAGTAATAACACAATAAGGAATATCTTAAAGAATTCAACAATTAACCACAGTTAATAATTTCACAAAGAAAACAAAGTATAATGTAAACACAAGTAATATCAATTCAAGAAATAGCAAATAGTTGCACCGCATCACCCTTCGTGCTTTTACTCTCATCCTCACCAAATAAACAAATAAAGTACACGGCATCACCCTTCGTGCTTTTACTCTCATCCTAACCAAATAAACAAATAAAGTACACGGCATCACCCTTCGTGCTTTTACTCTCATCCTCACATCCATAGTACGGCATGATCCTTCGTACATGGTTCAATAACAGGGCACGGCATGATCCTTCGTGCATAATCAATAAATAAACACGGCACGGCATTAACCTTCGTGCATAAATAAATAAACATGGCACGGCATCACCCTTCGTGCATTATCACTCTTCCTCACCCAAATAACAATCACAGTTAAGGGCAAAGAAAGAAACAACAATTCATAAATCGTCCCATCAAGGGCAATCAATAATTATCTTCACAACAAGTCCCAACAAGGGAGAACAATAACAATTCATCTGTAATATATCTCAAAATAATCATTTTTCAACGACTCACGGTCATACTAGACGCCAGTATATGGATGCTCGTCACCACACCCCATACACCGCACTCGATCACATAACACATAACACATAATCCTATTCCCTCAAGCTAGGATAGAACAAACACTTACCTCGAATGCTTATGAACAATTCACCCCGTGGAAATGTCTTTTCCTTTTGAATTTGACTCCAATCCAATCGTATCTATACACAATTGATTTAATATCATCAATTCTACTTAACAAACTAGTTTATATTGCTAAATATGGTTTTTACAACATTCTGCCCGGAATAGTAAAAACCGACCCCCGGCCCACATAATCGAAACTCAAGTTTCGAACCAAAATAATTTCACCCAATCTTCCATGAGTTCAAATATACAAATTGTTCTTAAGTTCGACTCCAAAACGAGGTCTAAATCGCAAGTTCTTTGAAAGCCCTAACTATACCCATTTCTCAAATTTTCAACCAATTTATACATGTTTAAGCCTAAGGATTTGATTGATGTTGATGAAAAATGAAGAAAACGAGTTAACAATACTTACCCAATGAACTTTGATGAAGAAATGCCTCAAAAATCGCCTAAAATGCTGTGGAGAAGAGAGTTGAACAGAAATGGGATTTTTATCCCGTTTCTGTTCTGTTTTCTGTCTTAAATTCACTGGGCGAAAATTTACTCTATGCGATCGCAGGGCCTGTGATGCGATCGCATAGAAGAAAATAAGGAGACAACAAAATTGCTCTATGCGATCGCGGAGGACAAATGCGATCGCATAGCAGGAAATGGATGAACTGAAATTACTCTATGCGATCGCAGGGAATGGTACGCGATCGCATAGAAGGAAATTTTGGGCCTGAGTCTTACTCTATGCGATCGCGAGGAATAGTATGCGATCGCATAGGATGAAAAGTGGAAGCTATGCGATCGCATGGGCTCTATTGCGATCGCACAGAAGGATTTTTGGGACCTCTAATCTTTGCTCTATGCGATCGCGGCCTCACCTATGCGATCGCATAGAAGAAAATCTCTGTGCAAAAATTGCAGAGTTTCTGCTGCAATTTCAAGTTCAAAACCATCCCGTTACCTATCCGAAACTCACCCGAGCCCTCGGGGATTCAAACCAAATATGCACACTAACTCAAAAACATCATACGAACTTGCTCGCGCGATCAAATCACCAAAATAACATCAAAATCAAGGAATTTAGCCTTAAATCTCAAGAATTCTTTCAAAATTTCATAACTTCCAAACTTTCCAATTTAAGGCCGAAACACGTCAAACGACGTCCGTTTCCAACCAAACTTTACAGGAAGCGCTTAACCAATATATATGACCTGTACCGGGCGTCGGAACCAAAATACGAGCCCGATACCAGTACTTTTTAATCAAAATTCAGTTTCATTTTCCTTAAACATTTTCAGAAAACAATTTAACAGAAAAATTCTTTTACCGGGTTCTAGACCTCGGATTTCAATTCCGGACATATGCCCAAGTTCCATATTTTTCTACGGATTTTCTGAGACAGTCAAATCACGGATCCGGGTCCGTTTACCAAAAATGTTGACCAAAGTCAACCATATCAATATTAATATCAAAATTCTTCTACTTTTTCACATATTTCACATATTTCAACATAAATATTTTTCAGCTTTGTGCTCGGACTGTGCACGCAAATCGAGGCAACATAGAATGAGGTTTTCAATGCCTCAGAAGCTCGAAATGATTAATTAAATAAGTGATGACCCTTTGGGTCGTCACACTGGGTCATCATCCTCATCGTCAATGTCAATTATTGTTCTTACACCCCGGCCTACCCTGATTCCAGATGCTCTGAATGGTGCTTTTGGTAGAAAATCTCTATCGGTAGGGTGTGTGGGTGTATTCTTCATCAAGCACAAGGTGGTTACCAAAGAAGAGAAATAGAATCCCTTTGTCTGTAGTGGTCCCCAGAGTACCATCTCATATCCAATTACCCGTGCCGGATCAAACTCCTTCTGAGTGACAAAACACCAAGTCAATATTTTGCCCGATTGAAGTTCACATCCGTTGTATTGTTGGATGGCAGGAATCTGCTGCAGATGACTGTCATCCAACATTTGTCCAAGTGAGTGAAGGAGCTAGAGTTGACGGTGATTTGGTCCCGTATCCAAATGGGTCGCCCCTCTGTGCATAGTGCATCTATCATAATCTCCCATGTGACATTTGGCCTATTATGATAATAGTCAATGTCACTAGTGAATGGAGGCTACTTCAACACCTGGAGAATTGTCGGAACTTTTGCATTAACTATTTTGCCACGTACAATCACCTCACTACACATGTGGAATGAGGAGTTGGCGTAGAATTCTCAAACTAACATCTTGTTAACTAGAGCGGGGTCATCGAATAGGAATTCCATCTCCCTCCTCATAATCTCCTCATACATATCCTCCTTTTCAGCACGGAGGGCTACCCGGTCGATCGAAATGTCATGAAGGAAACTCTTTGTAGCTTTAGCATGAAAATCATCCCCAGCCAGTTCCGATGCGAACCTGGACTCATCATAAGTAGGGCATCTAGAAGGTCCTGCTGACTGCCTTGATCTTTTGGGAGCCATATGACCTGCAAAGAATCAAACAAACTATCAAAATATGCCCTAACAATAGTTAATCGGATGGTTAATCAAACTTTACCACCCGATGGCACCGAATACTCTTCCTCAATTCATTCATAACAACTTCCAGAACAGGTACACAATTTTATTACCACATCCGGCATAATACACCCCACACTTACTCCTTTCAATGTTATACATAAGAACAATATCACTATATAACTACTACAACAATACCATACATCAACTACCACAATACCACCATTCAATTACACACCATCATCCATCAATTACAATACCCAAACCTTTGGCCGTAAAGTACCCCAAAAATATACAACACAATACCAAAATTTCGGCCAACACATGACCCCATACCATACTACACCACAAAAAGATAGTTTAGGCCTACAAGCCACCAAAACAACTTCACAATTATATAATAATGGAGACCCAATCAATTTTGCACCAAACAACCGCATAAACATCTACTACAACAATGGCAGATATAGAAGAAAGTAAAAAAATTCAAGTTTTACACTAATCCTAACTAGAGTTTAATTAAAACTACTAACTAAATAAACTACACTACTTATATGAGAAAGAACTAGAGAGAGAGGAGAGAAAACTTACTTGAGTTGAAGAGGTGGGTGATTGAGTGGTGTTAATGGAGATTGGGAAAGAAGGGGGATGAAGTAGAAGGAAGAGAGGAGAGATGTTTGTTGAAAGAATTGTGTTTTTAGAGAGAGAGAAGAGGAATAAGGAAGAAGGGGGGGGGGGGGAAGAATAATTTTTAGGTTAAAAAGGGTAAGGGGAAGGGAAAAAAATTTAAAAATACTTACTTGGGCCGCGTCTGGGCTCGTCGCGGCTCTGCCGTGGTCACGGTAGAACCGCAGTCAATGAACTTCAGAGAGGGTAATCCACCGCAGTTTGACCGCGGTCGCGGTGCAACCGCGGTGGACTAACTTCAGGGATGCCGTATGACCGCGGTCGCGGTGGAACCGCGATCTGGATACCTCTCTGATTTTGACATTTTTTTAGATATCTAAACTACAAAGGTTACAATTACAACAATTTCATGAGTTGACTCCCACGTAGCGTCTGATTTAACATCACGACATGACTCATATGAGCGCAATTAAGGATCGCTCGACCTCTGTGGTTCATTCAAATGCATCTCGAACATCTCCTTTGGCTCGTTCATCCCCATATACAATTTTAACCGCTAACCAGTGACTCTAAATGTACGAGAGTCATCTTCAGTAGAAACTTCCACATCTCCGGATGGAAACACTTCAACCATGCAAAACGGTCTAGACCACCTTGACTTAAGTGGGAACAACCGCAGTATTGAGTTATAGAGCAATACCGTGTCCCCAGATTTGAAATTTTGCTCAATGATGTGCTGATCGTGTAACTGCTTTATTATCTCCTTATATAGACTTGTGCTTTCAAAAGCCAGATACCGAAACTCCTTTAGCTTATGTAATTCATTGACCCTTGACGTGCCCGCAACTTCCAAGTCTAAATTCAGTTGTTTCAATGCCCACCCCGCTTTATGTTCAAGTTTAATAGGTAGGTGACATGCCTTCCCAAACACCAACTTATATGGTGACATACCAATTGGTGTCTTGAAAGCTGTCCTGTAAGCCGATAGTGCATCATCTAGCTTCCTTGACCAGTCAGTTCTTGTAGCGTTCACAGTTTTCGTTAATACACTCTTGATCTCTTTGTTGGACACCTCAACTTGTCTACTAGTCTCCGGATGGTATGGAGTATCCACCTTATGGCGCACATCATATTTAGCCAACAACTTCTCAAAGGCCCTACTGTAGAAGTGAGTGCCACCGTCGCTTATAATTGCACGTGGTGTCCCAAAGCGGGTGAATATGTTCTTCTTGAGAAACACAACCACCACCTTAGCATCATTGGTGGGTAACGCTGCCGCTTCCACCCATTTGGACACATAGTCTACAGTAACAAGAATGTACTTATTACCATAGGAGCTGACGAAGGTACCCATGAAATCTACCCCCAGTCATCAAACACTTCTACCTCCTGAATTGGGTTCATGGTCATCTCGTGATGCCGGGAAATTTTACCGGTGCGATGACATTCATTACAACCCTTGACCCACAAGTGAGCATCTTTAAACACCATTGGCCAGAAAAATCTAGCCTCTAGCACCTTAGATGCTGTCCTGATCCCTCCAAAGTGACCACCATACGCCGAAGCGTGACAAGCCCGCAAGATAGAAGATTGTTCGATCTTGGGGATGCATCCCGGATCATGTTATCAAGACAAATTCTAAACAAGTAGGGCTCATCCTAGTAATACAATTGGCTTTCACGAAAGAATCTCTTCCTCTAGACCGATGACAGGTCGTAAGGGACAATACCACTGCCCAGGTAATTAGCATAGTCTGCATACCATGGCGCTCCCTGATGATTTGTAGTGAGAAACTGCTCATTTGGAAACGTTTCCAGAATATCTTCAACTTCTACAATATTTTCAGCTCCTTCAAGTCATGATAAGTGATCAGCGACTTGATTTTCAGTGCCCTCGCGGTCATGAATTTCAAGATCGAACTCTTGCAGTAGCAACACCCAACGAATCAGGCGTGGCTTAGAGTCCTTCTTTTCTATTAAATATCTCAGATCTGCATGGTCAGTGTATACGATTACCTTGGATCCTATCAGACAGGACCGGAACTTGTCAAAAGCAAATACCACAGCTAGCATCTCCTTTTCCGTCACTATGTAATTCAACTGGGCTCTTCAGCGTCTTACTAGCATAGTAGATCAGGTGCATCAATTTGTCCTTCCGCTGGCCCAGCATTGCCCCCACCGCGTAGTCACTAGCATCACACATTAATTCGAATGGTTGCTCCCAATTAGGGGCAATGATGATGGGTGCTGTGACCAGCCTTTGCTTCAACTCCTCAAAAGCTTCCCTACAATCATCAAAAAATACAAAAGGGTGATCTTTCTCTAATAACTTACAGAGAGGGTTGGCGATTTTGGAGAAGTCCTTGATGAACCTCCGGTAGAAACCGGCGTGTCCAAGAAAGCTTCTTATGGATTTGACTGAAGTTGGTGGTGGCAGCTTTGCTTTGACATCAACCTTTGCTCTATCAACCTCTATTCCTTTGCTTGAAACCCGAAGCCCCAAGATTATTCCTTCTTGTACCATGAAATGGCACTTCTTTCAATTTAGAACCAAGTTAGTCTCGATGCACCATTTCAGCACACGCGTCAGATTTATTAGGCATTCCTCAAATGAATTCCCCACCACTAAGAAGTCATCCGTGAACACCTCCATTATATCTTCTACCATGTCAGTGAATATGGCCATCATGCACCGTTGGAATGTGGCGGGTGCATTGCATAGGCCAAATGGCATCCTCCTAAAGGCATAAATGCCATATGGGCATGTGAAAGATGTCTTTTCTCTATCCTCAAGGGCAATGGAGATCTGGTTGTACCCTGAGTACCCATCTAAGAAGCAAAAGTGTGACATCCCTGCAAATCTATCTAGCAACTAATAAATGAAGGGAAGTGGGAAGTGGTCTTTCCGGGTGGCTAGATTTAACTTCCTGTAATCCATGCAAATCCTCAGCTTGTGACGATTCTTATTGAGATAAGATCATTGTTTTGATTCTTCACCACCATCATGCCACCCTTTTTAGGTACACATTGAACTGGGCTAACCCAGATACTGTCAGAAATTGGGAAAATGATTCCCGCATCTAACTACTTTATCACTTCCTTCTTTACCACTTCCTTCATATTTGGGTTCAGCCTCCTCTGATGTTCCTTGGAAGGCTTGTGCCCCTCTTCCAACAGAATCTTATGCATGCAATAGTCAGGACTAATCCCCTTGATGTATGCCATAGTCCACCCAATGGTAGTTTTGGACTCCTTTAGTACCTGTATAAGCTGTTGAACCTGCACATCTAACAAACCATGAGATAATAACAGGTAATATGGAGTTGGGACCCAGAAGCTCATACCTGAGGTGGGATGGTAATGGCTTTAGTTCCAACTTGGGTGGTTCTTCAATGGATGGTTTTACTAGAGGGGTCTCTCTCTTTTCTAAGTGTAAGGGCTGAAACTCTAAATTTCTATCCCAGGACCTTCTACCTTCCAAAGATATTCTGTCAAATTCTCCCTATTCACTTCATCTAAGTTCATTAAGCATGAAACTAGGGGATCCTCAACCGTCAACACCTCATCATCCGACTCTATATCTACATCCACTACATCAATAAAAGAGCAATTTGCGAACTCACTCGGTCGCCTCATAGATTTCTGCACATTGAATATAATTTCTTCATCATTGAGCCTCATCTTAAGCTCCTTAGTTTCACAATCAATCAACGCTCTCCCCCTGGCCAAGAATAGTCTTCCTAAGATTATAGGAACTTCTTCATCCACCTTGTCGTCCAAGATTACAAAATCTGTGGGGAACATGAATTTCCCCACCTGAATAAGTACATCATCAAGAATCCTAAATGGACGTTTCATAGTCCTGTTGGCTAGATGCAGCAACATAGAGGTAGGTCTAGCGCTCCCAATGCCCAGCCTCTTATAAATAACCAAGGGCATAAGATTGATGCTGGCCCCCAAATCACAAAGTGCCTTAGTAAAGGCGAAATTCCCTATAGTGCATGGAATTGTAAAGCTACCTGGATCAGATAACTTTTCAGCTACAGGTCTAGACAATACTGCACTATAGGTCTGAATAAGTGTCACCGTTGCCAAGTCTTGGAAGTCAAACTTCCGAGACATCAAATCCTTCATTATTTTAGCAAATCCAGGCATCTCTTTTAAGGCTTCAATCAATGGAATGTTTACCGGAATTTGCTTGAGCATTTCAAAGAACTTTTTGTACTGCTCCTCCCTTTGGTGCTTGGCCAACCTCTGTGGGAATGGTGGAGGAGGTATCTTCTTCCCAATCACTTAGGATTTCTCTTTCTCAGCTAAACTTTCGACTACTAGCTCTTCCACTGGCACAACTGTTTTCTCGGTCTCTTGTTCTCCTCTTTAGGTACGAGCAGGACTGCTACCTCTATCAATACCGTAGACTCATCCAGCTCAATGGGCACTGGAATGAGTGTCTCAGCCTATATGTTACCTCGTGCTCTCTCTTACTTAACATCAAGATCTATACTATACTGCTACTGAGTCTGCTGACCCCAATTTTGATTTCCTTGTCTCTAACCCCCATAGTTAGCCATGTAGTTCATATCTTCATATTGATGATGATGATCATGCTCTGCATTCCATGGATTATCAATAGATTGGCTAATGCAAGATGCGCACAAGCCCCCATTGGTAGTATCTACTATATGTACCTACTGCTTAACCCTTGATTCATCCACCTTTTTGGCGAGGATGCTCATCTGTGTCAAGAGAGTTGCCATATTTTCAGCCATAGTGTTCGAAGGATCAAGAGGCACTGGGTGCACCACATGAGTGATAGGTGTATTCCTAGTTGTCCATCCTGAATTTTGTGCCATTTTGTCCAGCAAATTCTGAACTTCTCTCCAAGTCTTGCTAAAAAATGCTTACCTGCTGAGGCATCTACAATATTTTTCATGCTATCAGACAACCCCATGTAAAATTGTTGTCCTAACATCTGTTCTGGAACATCGTGGTAAGGACACATAACCAATATTCCTTTAAACTTGATCCATGTCTCATGTAAAGTCTCCATTGGTTTCTGTTTGAAGCTCAATTTGTTGAGCAGTTTTGTTGGGCGGGTGGAACTTGTTGTGGAATTGCTTGACTAATTCATCCCAAGTTTCTATAGAATTGATAGGAAGTGAACTAAGCCATACCCGTGCAGCTCCTGTCACCGAGAATGGAAACAATAATAGCCTGACTGCTTCCGGAGTCACGTTGGGTTGCCTTTATGTTTTGCATATGGACAAGAAGTTCTTCCAGTGCTGTTGAGGATCTTCTATTTGTGTCCCATAAAAGAGTCCCTTGTTTTGCAACAAGTGTAGCATATTGTTTGTGATCTGGAATGATTCAGCTTGTATTGCAGGCACACCAATGGAAATGGCCAAATTGTCAGTAGTGGGTTGTGCACAGTCATAAAGTGATCCTTCATGCATATGATGTGCCTATTCCCTGACGTTTCCGTTAGGATCATTGACGTCCTCCATGTCAATTTCAATTATCAGTGGTTGTTGGGATTGTTGAATATGTTTGTTGGCACGGTTCAATTCCCGGAATATTTTCTCGGGGTCTGAGAGTCCTTCAAGTAGTTCTCCAGTCCTCGTAGACTTTCTAGGCATACACCTGAGCAACCAAGTCAACAACCGTCAAATTTTTAATCAAAAGTTGGGTAGAGAGATAACTGACTACAATAAGAATCTTTGTATTTCTATCAATGGCAATTAATAATTCTGTTAAATGCTCAACAACGGCGCCAAAATTTGATCACGCCCAACTATGCCTAATAAAAAGGACTCTGCAGACGCTGCAAATATAACCCGAGTATTATGCCTAGGGTCGAATCCACAGAGAGTTAACCTATCAACTACTATCTTCAGACCCACTAACTCTTCAGAATCAGCTTCCCAAATATTCAAATCTCAATTGAGTGTTTCTTTAATAACTACTTTTGTAGATAACTAAATAACTGTAAACTAAACTAATAAGGTTGTAAACAATAATGAGAAGAAACTAAGGTAATGATTTCCCCTATTGATGGAATCCCTTCTGTTTATGCTCATACAAATTTACCAACGTATCTCTATTAATCATGAACACTCATCTTATCGAAAATATCTCCCGAGTAATCACAGTAATTTACTATTGCACTCTCCCGAGATAGACTAGCTTACTTTAATTAACACAATTCACTTTAGATTACACCCAAGACTTCGTTATCCCTAATCCCGCCTTTAAACCCGCAATCATAGATTCCTCTAATAATTTAGGAGTGGTGTTGTTCAACAATAACCTAAATATGCACTCTTTTCCAAGTTATGAACACTAAATATGCACAACTAATTGAGGATCCTGTCAATTAACTACAACAAACACGAAGTTGAACAAATAGAGATTAAACTAGCAATGTGCATTCATATAAACCAGAAGTTCATCACCTAGTAGGTTCCATCAAAATCTTAGATGTTGAATTTAGCTACTCATGGCTATGGGAAAATAAACTAAGATAGAATTCATCATAAAAAAAAAAGATGCTTGGAGTATTCTCTCACAATAGTTTCCCTTGCCAACATACTCTAAAAATCAATACATGCCTCTTTTGGGCGAAGTCTAATAGGTATAAAAATCCCATATTTGACACTTTCACCCCTGAAGTTTCTGCACCTGCTACGGTCGTGATAGAACCGCGGCCAATCACCCTTGCTGAATCTCTGAGGTTCTGAGACTACCTTCCACCGCGGTTCTACCGTGGTCGCGGTAGAACCGCGAACAAACCACTGTTCTCAATCTTGAGGGCTGGTATGGCGTGGCTTCAATGGAATTACACATTTGGCCTCTTTTCTCCAATTTTGACTCTAAAACTGCTCCTTAGCCTTCGTTAGCCATATATCACCTACAAATCATGAAAAAGCACTAATACGAGTATTTTGTTATCATATTTATCATCCGAAACTACATAAGAAGGTGATTATTTAAGGCATGATTATAGTCAAATTCACCTATTATCACCCCTTCTGCGTTCTCGAGAAACCAATAAATACGTACTTAAGAGCACGAGGAGCTAACTTATTTTTTCCCGGAGTAAGGTTATGGATAAAACAAGTGCTTCCAAAGACACGAGGTTGAAGAGAAAACAAAGGTAAGTGGGGAAACATAACAGAGAATGAAACTTGGTTCTGGATAGCTGAATATGGCATACGATTAATAAGATAGCAAGATGTAAGAACTGCACCCCCAAAAACGCAACAGAGCATGAGATTGTACGAGTAGGGTACGAGTAGTTTCAATAAGATGTCTATTATTCCTTTCAGCTACCCCATTTAGTTGAGATGTGTACGGACAAGATGTTTGATGAATAATCCCATGAAATTTCATAAATTTCTGAAATGGAAAAGACAAAAACTCTCGGGCATTATCACTACAAAATGTGCGAATAGAAATCCCAAATTGATTTTAAATTTCAGCGTGAAAGGTCTAAAATATAGAAAACAACTTAGATCGATTTTTTATCAAAAATATCCAGGTGCATCTAAAATAGTCATCAATGAAACTAACAAAGTAGTGGAACCCTAAGGCAGAACTAACCCGACTAGGACCCCAAACATGTGAATGGACTAAATTAAAAGGTGACTATGCTCGATTATCAATACGTCGAGGAAAATGAGAGCGAGTATGCTTACCGAGCTGACAAGACTCACACTCTAGAGATGGCAAGTGAGATAAACCAAGTACCATTTTCTGTAGTTTTGACAAACTAGGGTGTCCCAACAGTTTATGTAATAAATCTGGTGAATCAGTAACATGACAAGTTGTTGAAGGAAGACAAGATGTGAGTCCATGCGATTTAGCGAGGATAAGGTAATAAAGTCCATTTGATTCACGTCCGGTACCAATGATCTGCCCTGTACTACGTTCATGTATAAAAACATGGTCATCAAGAAATAAAACGGCACATTTAAGTGATTTGGCTAGACGACTAACAACTATGAGATTAAAAGGACTATTAGGGACATAAAGAATTGAATCTAAAGGTAAGGAAGGAATTGGGCTTGATTGACCTATTGCAGTTGCCATGGTTTGAGACCCATTGGCCATTGTGACTCTAGGAAGAGATTGAGAATACGAAATAGTAGTGAAAAAAGATTTGTTACTAGAAATATCATCCGATGCACCTGAATCAACGACCCAAGACTTAGAGGATGAAGATTGAGAGACACAAGTCACGCTATTACCTGTCTGAACAACGGAAGCTATCTCAGAAGATGTCTGCTTACATGCTTTGTACCGAAGAAACACAAAATAATCCACTAAAGAAACCATCCGACTATTTGAAGCACCGGTTCCCATGTCGCTACAATTAATAGTAGTAAGATTAACTTGAAATAGTGAAAATTAATAACTCTTTTGGGAAAAC
This sequence comes from Nicotiana noctiflora, assembly GCA_032618575.1. Lineage (NCBI taxonomy): Eukaryota > Viridiplantae > Streptophyta > Magnoliopsida > Solanales > Solanaceae > Nicotiana > Nicotiana noctiflora. Next base: position 122,058 of record JASVEL010014164.1, read on the forward strand.
TGAAGAAATTGCTGAGAAAACACTGTTTTTAGCAGGAAAATAGAACACTATTTTGCACCAAAAAATACTGTTCACTTCAGAAATACTGTAGCTCTCGAAATATTACTGTAGCCGCCGGCAATAATTCAAATTGGTCGGAATGAAATAAAATAGTAGGGAGGATTGGAATTAACAGATGACCCAACTGTTCTGAAGGAACTTTTTCAAAAAATGGTTGGAAGTCCACTTTTGAAATCACTATTCATGCCGGAAAAATATAAGTGGTCGAAACTTAGTGTAACCTGGATGGGTAGGTCCGAAATTGCAAGGGGAACAATCTATCCTGAAGAGTCGTCACCAAAAAAAGGGCCGGAAGGTGTCCCACACGATGTCGGAACTTTACCGGAAAATTTTCTTCGGACAACTACAATATCGTCGGATATTTTCACTGGGGTTTGGTCGTCGGACACTGACTACTCTTGTGGTAGTGTTGTATTTTTTACGCAACACTGACAGAGACAAAGGAGACGCAAAACAACTTTGAAAGTCGCCGGAAAAAGGGTTTCGGTGACTAATTTTACTTCCAGGAATCGCTGGAATTTATGCACAACGATAAATCTCTCACGATAGCTCTAATACCATGTGAGAAGGCACGGGAGAAAATATGATATATTGATATATTGTGTGTTCAATACAGTACAAGAGGTCCTTATTTATAGCTATACTATACAAGGACATTCTACTCTTATTCCAATATGGGACAAGACTACATATCTAACAGAAGGGACGCATCCCATGGGGGTGCAATGTAGGCAGCCTATCCTAGTACATGCATCATTGGTTGATACCAGGGCTTGAAAGTGTGATCAATAGGTCACACAGAAACAACTTTACTATTGCTCCAAGATATCGGTTGGGACTAAGTACTGAAAACCCTAGACTAGTCACCTTAACCTTGCATCAGTTGGTGATTGTAATCAGGTTATGGCTCATAAAAAGGTGCAGGCCAGGTTGTAACTGAAGACTAATGAGGGCTGTATGAAATGGAGGCTATATATAGTTTAGTATCCAAACCTTATTATTAGTAAGTTACTATAAGTAGAAAAGAATTGGATGCAGTCAAGTAATCACTACATAATGATACTATACAAAATTGAAAATGTGCTAATCGATCAAAAACAAGTTTGGGTCGCAAGTTCAACACAAAATGATCAGAACAAAATATCCTTTCCACATTTCATCCAAATCAATCTGAATCTGCTTAATATCACTCACACAATATATAGTACAAACATATACCTCATTGAGGCCAAGAATTGAGAAACTTGACATAATTTTGAATGCCATTAATTAAAATAACATGAGGGACATTCCCCTCCAAATAATGACTTAGAAAGCTACAAATCAGCAAATGCATGGTAAGTTTTCGAGTCCACAGCTATAAGCCTGAATGCAGCTACTAATGCAGCAGCAGATATGACACTAAACAAGATAACATTAACCAAATGCCAACTCCTTTGTAACGAGGACAGTTGCTTTTTCATGGCAATAAGATACATATGATTCGGAAGAATAAACGTGAGCGGAATCGAGCTGATAGCACCAGTAAGACTCATGAAATCTCCCAAGAAAGGTAACAGAGCTGATAGGAAAGTAGTAATCACTAGATAACCACCTCTAACTAGAGTTCTAAATCCCAGGTTTCGAACAGCAACTACACTTCCTTTAATCCCATATTTTGTATCCAAGAATTCATATGTTGGACACGCAAATATCTACAATAAGCAAAATTAAGGCAATGTTACATGTGAATAGAGTAATAATACTATAGTGAGTTGATTTCTTTAAATGGATATGGTTAACTGTAGTTATCATTTATGTAAGCGTAAAAGTCCTTTATACTACAAGTGTGTGTTAGACTCTTTAGTATATAGTATCCAAAAATTAAATTCTGGAAAAGTAAATACGAAACAGAAATGTAGAAGAGCGAAAAATTAATCCGAGCCCACTGAATCATAGTGTTTCCTTAAGGAACTTAATCTCCTCCTAGTACCTGAGGTTTAAGATTATTTTCTTTCAGGATTGAACGGACTACCCTCACTGGTATAGCAGTAAAACCCAATGACCAAAAAACTCAAAAATTAGTATAGTAAATCATACATGTTGTTATTTTCTTTATATTAAAACAATGCAGAAGGAAGGAGAATTCAGAATTTTCATAACAAAACTCTGAACAAATATGAAGCCGAGCCGAGTGACAACGAGGGCGAGGCTTGACTTCTTCTCAACTTTTTATGAGCTAGATAAAGTGCACTTATATATATATATATATATATACCCAACAAATGAGCTTTCCTCCTCCAATATTGAACAAACCCAACAGTTTATATAGAAGTTAAACTCAATACGATAAGATGAAAGTGGAAAGATAATTACATGTAAAGCAATGATGGCCTGCAAAAATGCACTGAGGTTAGCGAGTGCCTTAACCCAAACCGGACCGCTGACATTGTTGAGCAAATAGGAAGATGAACTCGATCCATATGCCCAATATCCGACGTAAGTAACAGCATGAACAAGCACAGCTCCTAAACTAAACTGAAAATATAAGGCTTTCAACATGTTGTCAACAACAGGTGCTCTCACTGTAGCCTGTTAAGGAAAATGATTTTTAAAAAATTAGTCAAGAAAAAGAGGTCATAGACTAGATATACTTCAGTCAATTGCAAATATTTTTGGTACAGAGATGAGTTTATTAATGACACAAGTGTTAGGATCGAAATAATCATGTGTCATGCTGAAGCTAGTAAAGTAAACCTTGAACGATGATAAATCAATAATAATATGTATATACTAAAAGAGACACAAATATTTAACGTGGTTCGATCAATTGACCTATGTCCATTGGCAGAAATGAGCAATCCAATATATAAAAGAATACAGAATATCGGAGAACAACCTTACAAAGAGGCAAATATAAGTGACACGCAAAAGAAGGATACTCTCAAACCTCATATGGTATGGATACTACCGAATGAAAAAGTAGGATCCTCAATTTATAAAAGTACAAAAACTATTAGCCAAACATGAAAGAATTATACTTTCTTCACAAGAATATATCAAATTCGAGGTTAGTTACCTGGATCTCTGGAATCATTCCGGTGTTGAATACAAAAACAAGACTTGCAGCTGCACCAGCGGTTGTAAAAACTCTGTTTATCTTTGATCCTGGAATGCTGTAGTCCCTGGGAGGAGCATTAATACCTGCAAATACGCAGATAGTTATCAAATACACAGTACTTACAAAGAAATTCAGACGTAAATTGAAGGAGAGATGCATACCGTCTTTAAGAGCTAAAGCAATGGTTATAATGAGATAAATTAGACTAAATACTGATGAAATCACCAGCCAAGTCCTTAGTGATGACAAGGTGGGAACGGCAATGGCGAATAAACCGCACGCAAATCCAGCAATCGCAATGAAGTATGCTAGCTTCATATGATCATCATCCCTAAAGAGATGATAGAAAGCCTGCCAATCATAAACAAAATTGTTTCAGAATCATGTCTACTAATTAACAGATTTCATAAAAATTAACTTGACAACATATATAGTTTAAAGTTTTAAAGTTTTTAGCAATTAACTGATTACTATATTTTTAAAGTTATGTTACATATAAATTTTTACTTCGCATCGAAAGTTATGCGTTTAATTGAACCTGTCCTTAATACACTACATCCGTCCCTGCACAGGACAAAGGGCAGAATGACGAGGGTGGATCAAGGAGAAGGACTGACAAGCTTATAGGTTGACAAGCTTCTGAAGAAAAAGTACATATGACATCTTAGGCAAGTTCCGAATTGATTGAAATTGAGGACAAAGTGAAATGCTATATAAGACAAATTACAAATCCACGCAATATATGACGGTAAGGTCTATCAGGCTAAAACCCACGATATGTACCATGCGCTTGGACTCTGACTAGAGGCGGAGCTCTGGTTTTGGTAATGGGTTCGCGAGAACCAAATAGTTTTGGTTCAATTTCTATATTTGTATTAATAATGTACTTAATACGTATAAATAATTTATTAAGAATCTAGTAAGTTGCCTTTTCTAAAATTCAAAACCCATAAATTCAAAATCTGAGCTCCGTCTCTGTGACACGATGACAAGCTCACGAATTCTCGGACATAAAGATCTAGAACAGGCTGGGGCGGATTTAGCATAGCCCAAGCAATGTCACATGACACCGCTTTGTCAAAAATCTTTACTAGTTATTTATGTGTAATTCAAATGAAAAAACAAGAAACACGGTCATATTAAATAAGTGATACCACTTGGAACAAAGAGTTGTTTAGCTTATTTGGTTAAAGTCTTAGAATTCCTAAGTAGGGGACTTGAGTTTAAACCTGTGTAGCCATATTCTGTGTTATACTATTTCTGTACTATTGCACGATACATTTTATAAATTCAAGGATACTGCATTGTAAATTGTGTTATTTCTTTTTTTTTTTTTTTTTTAAATATGATATTATTACAGTAATTTTTTTATTTGTTCACGTCTAAAATGGTGACACCGCTTACAAAAATTCCTGCGTACGCCACTGAGAATAGGGGAATTCATCTTACCTTTAAGGCTTGTCCACCTAAAATGATGAATCCAATATTTATCAAGAAAAGATTTGCATACTGCGATGCCCACACAAGTATATAACCCGTCCGACCTGCAATATTAACCAAGTCTCCATTTAACTATAAGTAGAGGAATTAAAATCTAGTAAAGCTTAAGAGAAAAGAAGGGCAAGGTCCAAGGAAGGGCCGCACGCCAAGGGGTCTGATGTAGACGGCCTAGTCTAATGCAAGCATTAGTGGCTGCTTCCAAGGCTCGAACCTCTGACCTATAGGTCACAAGTACGTAACTTTCTCTTGTTTACTTTTCTTACCATACATAAATCCGGCAAGATCTCTATATCTGATATGCCTCTTTCCACCATATTCATGAATCTTGGCAATAAGAGTACTTGCATATAATGATATTACAGTTGATAAAACCAGACCAATGACACCACCAGTCCAACCCAAAGGAACCATAACTGTGCCAGCATATCCTAGTGCATAGGCACTGTTGATACCAGTGCTTAGAACAACTCCCACCTGAAGCCATGAATCTACATTTTGCAGAAACAAAAACACCACACAAAAATTATTACAATTAAGTAAAAATAGAAAAAATAAATATACATAAGAGATTGAACATTGTTCTTTTTTCTTAATGTAACTAATTTCATACCATCACTAATTATGGCCGGTTATTTACAGTTATTTTTTTGGATTTTACACCGACAATGTAAAGATTTTTCAATGTACACCACACAAAAAGTTATCACAATTAAGCGAAAGTACGAGAAATCAATATATTGAACGTTTGCACTTTTTACTTACTTCAACTCCCAGATTTTCAATGTTAACATTGTTTATATTATCACTTGGTATGAACCTTTGCTTAGTTGAGGCTTTTTACTTATCTTATATTTTATTATTCATTATAAAACTATTAATAAGCAGTGTCAATCCTAATGACATGTGATTCGTCCTGATATTTTTAATTTTTCCTTTTTTATAGTTAGGAAGAGTCCTCTGAACATGTAAAGACATTTTATAAAAAATCCAAGGAAAAAAAAAAAGAGTGACGTATACAGATAGCCACTAATGGCTCATGTATTTATTTTAAAGTCAGCGTTTTAAATATCTTTAGTCTTTAGCCATTGGTTTAAGGGTACATGTTCAAATACCCCCTATACTTTGCGAAAAGGACCAAATATATCTCTCGTTAAAAGTTTGGCTCATATCCAACCTTGCCGTTACACTATTGGCCCGAATACCCCCTAGACTTTACGATAAGGTCTATATATAACCTTTGTTTTTTAACAATTTTTTTTTGTAAAAACTGAAAATTATTTGTTGAAAATAATTTCTTCAGTCCTTAAAAACAACAAATATTTTTTAATAAAATGATTTTTTTTCCTTTTTTACAAGAAAAATAAAACAACAGTTTTTACAAATTTATTTTTTCAGTTCTTACAAAAAAAGAATTAAAAAACTAAATAATGAAGAAAAAAACACTTTTCAAAAGCGAAAATAATTTGTTGAAAATATTTTATTCAAATTTTTAAAAATAAAAATATTTTTTTAAAAACTGAAAATGTTCTAATTCCTCTGTTTTTACATTTTATACATTTTTTTACAAATATGTTTTTACAAAAAATATATTTTGTTAAAAAAATAATTTTTGCAATTTTTTTAAAGTTTTACAAAAAGAAATTAGAACATTTCCAAAAGAAAAAGACATTTCTTTTTGTGAACTTTAAACAAATTGCAAATATTAATTTTTTAACAAAATATTTTTTTATGTAAAAACTGGAAAAAATTGTAAAAAATAGAGGAATTAGAACAATTTCAGTTTTTAACAAAATATTTTTGTTTTTTAAAAACTGAATAAAATTTTTTCAAGAAATTATTTTCGCTTTGAAAAATATTTTTTTTCTTCATTTTTCCGTTTTTAAAGGTTTTTTTTAAACCGGAAAAAATGGAAATTTGTAAAAAACTATTTTTTTTTGGAATAACAGAAAAAAAATATTTTTTAACAAAATATTTTCGTTTTTTTGAGAACTGAAGAAATTATTTTCAACAAAATATTTTCAGTTTTAACAAAAAAAAATATTTTGTTAAAAAAAACGAGGGTTATATATAGACCTTATCGTAAAGTCCAGGGAGGTATTTGTCTCCGTTTAAAGTTCAAGGGGGTATCCAGGCCAATAATGTAACGGCAAGGTTGGATATGGACCAAACTTTTAACGATTGATATATTTGGCCCTTTTCGTAAAGTATAGGGCGGTATTTGGACCTTTTCCGTAATTTTAATAGACTAGTGACTACTATTACTTAGTATTAAAAATGCTGGATAAAAAATAAATACCACTTTAAATAGTGGTTACCCCATACAATTTTTACAAAAAAAAAAAAAAACACAATTGTGGCTCTAAAATACAATTTTCGTCAGCCGTTCCATAAGACTGCTCTTTGAGATCTTTTTATATTAGTCCACACTGTCTGTAGCCTAAAAGTCTTTCAACTGACGGACATCAAGTGTGTATATATAATGTATTTAAGGACATCAAGTGTGTATATATATGTGTATATATATATATATATATACTAGATGAGTAAAGGCTCTTTGCAATTTTGTTAAGATCATTATTTTATTGGTGTTTAGTTAATTAAATTTTGAGGTTTAATAAGCTATATATTTTAAAATTACTTTTAAATATCAAAATATTTAGTTTGAAATCGTCTTCAAATAATATGTAGATGAAAATTATTTAATTTTTATTTTCATATTACTTTAAGATAGTAGGGTAAATTTGAAAATCTTGTAAATATCAATACTTCTATTTTCGCTATGGAAACTTCTATTTGCATAATGTATTTAAAGGAGAGTTGTGGCTAGAGGAATGTGAGGTCCATGTATATTTTACATTTAAGAAATACAAACATGAAATTTTTATGAAATGACATTTATACCCTTTCCTTTTCTATATAATAGAAAAGAAATACAACTACTATTTTAAAAACAACTATACATATATTATCTGGAGAAAGGCTTCACTAACTATATTGGAAAAGATAGACCATAGAGTCAAATAGTTGACTATTACTTCGTCCAAATAGTTGACGAAATCTCACGCTTCCCGCTTTGATAGAAAAAGTATGAATATAGTAATACGTATACATATGTGGGGTTGATTCGTGTTTTTCATTTATGAAGCTAAATCAATTGTCATGAATTTTTAAATTTATAAACTAAACCAAACTAATGAAAGTGGAGTTTTCAATCACAATTGGATTTTTCGGATTTTTTTTTTCCGACAAAATCATCATAGCATAAAATTTATAATTTGCAATCTAATATTTCTGATAAAACTATATAAGATGTTACCCAATAAAATAATACGAAATAATAGGAGATGAGTCATGATTATATTAAAATACTCAACACATTATATAAGATAAAATATTGCTAATTAATAAACCATAATAAAAATAAACATAATTTGAAAGTACTAAGTTGTGTTAAAATAAGTATGACTAATAAGTACTAAGTATTAATTACATAACTAAATAATATTAAAAGTGAGTTATGCATTTTCACTATCTAAATCAATGCAAACTAAAAAAATAAATATTCAATACTATTGTCATTTCTAGTATTCAATTGATTTTTTTTAGCATTAATATTAATTTGATTTTTTTTTGGGCTTTATTTCAGTTACTAACTTTTATGGGCTATAAAACATATTTTACCGTGCAAAAGTTCTAAGTCCAAGCTTGAAATAATACATTAAGAGAGGGAACTATTAAAGAGTTTAAATTATATTTATAAATTACATTACAATAATTATTTTTATGTATAAAATATTTTTAAAACTTGTATACATGTAATGTCGGGTTGCTTTGTTTTGATTTGACTCTTTTTATTTAAAACCAAACCAGACTAATGACGGTAAGGATTTTTTTTCTAACACCAAACCAAATCAAATCAAACCATAGTCAAATTTTTTTCTCGGCTTGACTCAGATTATTAGTTTGGTGCAATTTATCGGTTTCCTTCGTATATCCCTTTGTACATAATCTTAAAAGATGACAAAATAAAATTTTTTCACAATTATTATGTTGACTCACTGTTCTAAAGATGGAAACTAAAAAGTGAAAAGTAAAGCACAACATCCATATTATGTTGACTCAGTGTTCTAAAGATAGAAACAAATAACTGAAAAACAAAGAAAAACATCCACAATAGACTAATATTAAATTTTCAACAAAGTGAATTTTTGATAAATACTTGCTCCTATAATAAAGTGTTTACACCAAATTATATAACATATGAAATACAAGTGTTATGAATTTGTTTATTTGGTCTTTGGTGTAAATATCGGGTGCAAATAAATTTTCACTAGCTAGATAGTTTTAACAGGCATACTATGTGGTGCTAATTAAAGAGTTGGAACGATAATTTTGTCTGCCTTTAGACAAAAAAAAAAAAGTCGAATTGAAATAGAGAATAAAAAGTTTATTTGAAGTTGAAAAGAAAAAAAAAAGATAATGACATTAATTAGTTGAGTAATTGTATTTGAACATAAATTTCCAAGTGAAAGTTAAAGACCTGTGAGATGAAGATGAAGATTAGTAAAACTTCATATTCTTAAATCTTAACTCAGAACTTCATGACCAAACTTCAACTTACTGTTTCTTGTTTTACGTCGAATATTATTTTGTTAGGGTATATTTTTCGATATTAATTAATAAAGTGGAAAAGGGCAGCCGGCTGCACAAGGTATCTTGTGTTCATATAGGGTTCGGGAAAGGGTCACACGCTCGAACCCCTAATCTATAGGTCAAAAGTTCACGCATGGTTCGGGAAAGGGCCACACTCCATGGTTTGAACTCGTACCTATATGTTAGGAGTGTGTGAACAAAATCTTATATAAAAATGTAGAAAAGAAAAATAAGCTTATTATAAATAGTTAGATACTCTTAATTGTACGAGGCATTTTGGAAAAATCGTGCAGGCTTAGCCAAAAACGGATAATTTCACTATGTTAAGAATATCTTTGGGCGGTTTTAGCTCAACAACTGGTATCAGAGCAATGATTGGCAGGACAAATGGAGATGGTGGAGTGTGGTGTGGAGGTCCAGCTTAGTGCCTTTGCTTGTCTACGAGGTTTACGTCCTTTACCGGTAGCTTTGAAGATGCAGACACAACCTTTGAATTTCGGTGACCGTAAATACTCAAAATCACACACACCCAACATTATATAGATAATTTTACCATTGCTCCAAAGTTCCTTTTTTATTAACAAGGCGGAAAGAACCAAGAAAAAGAACAAAAAAGGAAAAACGAGAGCTGAAATGAATTAAACAAATTAAAGAGAAAGATATATGAAAGAGAGAACCTGTTCCAACTTGATGAAGAGTTTCAGGAACTTCAACTTCTAAAGCCACCATATTATCATCATTAAACCTCTGTGAACGTGATGGAGTAGAAATAATTGCTACTTCGTCCCTGTATTTATCTTCTCCCATTTTTCACACTGATTTTAATTTCTTTGAACAACTAATTTTTCAATGAAAAACTCAAAGTTACAGTTCAGAATCCTTTTGCACGTAAAACACAATGAAATGAGCTAAGCATTTATAGTATGAATTGATCTGTAATTATTGGTGGTTGGATGGGAGAGTCGACAAATTCTTGTTTTCCTACTATAATTATATACTCCCCCTGCCCATCTCGCACATTTTGGATTTCGAGAGTCAATTTTTTTTGAAAATTTTGATTGTGAATTCGAACATAAAATTTTTAAGTCTTCTTTTAAAAAATTAAAATTTATATATTTAAAAACAATGTAAAAAGTACGTTGGAGCAACAATAAGGAATCTCTATATAACTTACATGTCATAGGTTCGAATTCAAGAAACAATTACTATACTTGCATTAGGATATACTGTCTACATCAAACTACTTGGGGTATGGCCCTTCTCTCGAACATGCGTGAACGTGAAATGTCTTGTGTACCAGACTGCCTTATTTATGTAAAAAGTAGTATATTCATCGGCGGATGCAATGTATTAGTAACGGGTTCATCTTAACTCAACGTGAAGTATAAATTTATACAAAAAAATTTACCAAAATTATCATAAATTACAGATATGAACTGACAACTTTAAAAATTGAACTTATAGAACTTAAATTCTGAATCCGCCTCTAACTACATTATAAATTTGTTTTCAGTATAACCACCTGCTACTACTCAGAATGCACCGAACCGATTAATTTTAATTAGGAGATTTTCCTAGTTATACAAAATTAGGGCGCTAAGTACTCTACCTAACTATAAAACATGACTTTCAAAAACTAGCAATAGTTTTATAACACTATTTACATATTCAACCTCCAACAAAATATTACAAAATTAGGTATTTTCGAGATATTCCTTTCTTATTTTTCTTCATATATTCTCTTTCTTCCTGTCTTCTCTTCCCACAAACCCAAGCCTAATACTTCCAGACCCAGCTTTACAAATTATAGTCAAGCCCTACGATTCATGAAATAAAATCTAAATAAAATCTATTTGTCACATGGAAAATGGTAAATAAGACAACAATGGTGTATTAATAATTATAAGAAGATACATTTTATAAATTCCATGTAAACATTGATGCACAAATTTAAGATTAATGCCAACAGATTAGCATTAGAATAATGCCAAGATGCTTAGACTCTTGTATTATTGTCTGTCGATGTCCCAAAACAAATATTTATTCTTGATTAGCTGATGCAAGGGTTTTAACTTATTTTATTCTCTGGGTACGTACCCCATGTGACGTCGAAACAGATCAGAACCAAGAAGAAACAAAAAAATGAAGGAATTATATAAGTTTTCTCCTATTTTTTTTACTAATAAACTTCAATCAAACTATTAGTTAAATTATCATTGTATATGGTATTTAAATAAATAATTTATGTTGAATAAAAACAATCTTGCACAATTATTTTGGAGTTGAGACATAAAAAAATTTGTGTTTGAGCTAATTTTAAAATGTTGCAATAATAAACTTATTTTTTTTGTTTTAACAGCTTTGATGGCATTTCAATCATTTTATTAAAAAATGTAATTTTCACCATTTTTACTAAACACATCATATGCATTTTTATCTGAATACGTAATCGTTTATGTATAAAACTAGTTTTCAAGTGAGAAAAAACTATTTGTATTCATCCGATACACTTGATCTTTTACCTGGATTAAATGCCTATACGGCTATACCCACTTGAAGCCATCCTAAAGATAACTATATGTGAAAATTCAATACTTTGAGATAACTAATTAAGTCGTCCTAATGATAACTATATTTAAAAGACTAAATTATTTTTAAATATGAAAATGTTACACTCTTTTGTGTACAAACTAAAAACAACGGAATTAAATGTAACATCTCAAATCTCAACAAATTCAACGGTAATGCAAAGAGAAACATCAGAGGGAAGGTTTTGGAGTCCATTTTTGTCACGACCCTAGTTCACCGATTGTGAACACGTCATGACGACACTCAGATCAGGTAAGCCTAACATATTGTGGAAGTATCAACAATTGCGAAGTTTATAATTAAAATTTAACAACATGAATAATTTATACAATTGCCGTCTGGCACATACACTTTAACAATTTAGAAATATGAAAATGTCCCAAAGACCCGAAAACCCACGGACAACACAGGCTAAGAATGAAACATAATATGACTCTGATTTAACAGTCCGCGAAACTAGAAATCTGGATAAGGAATTCTGTTAACCCGGGAGAAGGTGTTAGACACTCCCGAATTCCGTGGTTCTAGCACGGTCGCTCAACTGCTGTATTTGTCTTATTTGATTTCTTTATATGATTTTTACAAATGTTAATGTCCCGCTTTGTTATTTTTTGAAGACTTGTGACGTCACAAAAACGCATTTTGAGTCACATCGCAACCAGTGCACCTGTGACTATCAGCTTCGCCGGGATTTGCGTTTTGAGTCACATAAATGTGCACTCGTATTAAGAATGGAGCCAATAACGTCTACGTCTTATTAACTTTAGGAAAGACCATAAAATTTGCTAAACGGTCCTTCAGAGTCTAACACTTTATATTAAAATTCATAAGGGGGGCCCCGTGTATCTTTTCATTTTCAAGACGAGGCTCATCCCTTATTATTAAAAGTTCAAACTTAATCGTATACTATGTTTTTCTATTATGTTTTTTCTTCCTAATTTGGAAATGGTTTTTGTGTTATTCTTAGACTTATGATATCAGGGTCCAAGACATTTATTTACTACTGGGCCTGGATTTTTGGACTACTTTAACAGTCCATCATGGAACGGACGGGCATCTGTAGCCTAGCGTATGCTATTACCTCTACTTGAGAACTCAGATGTTACGTTAATCAAATCTGGGCCTGTATTCATGACTAGGCCCAGAGTAGGTGGACGAAATACAGAACATGCTTGTAACTTCAAAATAATATTTAAGCAAATGTTTCTCGAATGACAGAAGAAGTCAATAAAATTCATATTATTTCAGAAGGTATCAAATTACATCTCAATCACTACTAATTTTTTATTCTAATAACTAATTGAACATTCTAAGAACAGAAATTTTGTATTAGTGCTATTATTCCAGATACTTAAGTAATTATTATGATACTAGTTGTAAACTTATTTTGTTACCTAATTTTAACTAAAGGAAAACGATGTCGAAACATTAACTGAACATGCTTGAGTTATTAACAATTACAAAACTTTAAAACTAATCTATAGATAAGTCATTTTTAAGTGAGGCTATACGACAATACAGTTTGAACTTAAACCACTCATTTCCTTTTTCTAGATTAAATTGATCCCGATTCAGAATTTAACTAACAAAAGTAGTTTGGTATCAATTTATATACCAGTTTTATAAATGTATTAACTTTGTATTAGCCTATTTTAAATTTGGATTAAGTGATAGCTATATCTAATTACGTTTAACTACTATACTAGCTACTCTACTCTAATCTAGGTCGAATTCATATAGCTATTAGTTATTACAACCATTCCTAACAAATTACAAATGAATCTACAATTTAACAACAGCTAAAATAGAAGAAACATAAATGACATTATCAAAATAATCAGGCTTCATTTCTTCATCAAATCTCGATTACAATCTCCAGAAAATAGATGTGTACCTGATTCAAAACAAGTCTATGAGTCTAGGGCTTTGGGGAAGAAGAATAATCAGCAAATAGTAGCAGCAGAACAACAACAACAATGAGATAGGTCTGTCATACCTCCTTTTTACGCACCCGCGAGGGCGCGAGGGAGTTTTTCCCAATTAAAGGACAATCGAAACGGGATCAATTTATTTAATTCAGAGTCGCCACTTGGGAAAGTAATGGTGTCCCAAGTCACCGGTTTGATCCCGAACCGAGGAAATTTATGACTTTGTAATATAGTCTGCGAAACTAGAAAACCGGATAAGGAACTCTGTTAACCCGGGAGAAGGTGTTAGGCACTCCCGGATTCCGTGGTTTTAGCACGGTCGCTCAACCGTACTTTTGCTTTTATCTGATTTCTTTATATATTTTAACTATGCATTTTTAATGTTCCGCTTTTATTTCTTAGAAGAATTGCGACGTCACGAAAACACATTTCGAGCCGCACCGCAACCAGTATGCCTGCGACTTTAGTGTATTTCAGTTCCACCGAGAGTAAGATTTGGGTCACATAAATGCGCACCCGCATTTAAGAAAGTAATTTACTTATACATCGTGCCTAAAGAGTCTATCGTCTTTATTAACTTTGGGAAAGGACCGTGAAATTCCCTAAACGGTCCTTCCAAGTCTAAGTCTTCTTATAACGACTAATTTGAGGGCCCCGCAATTTGGGTAGTTTTGTTTGGCGAGGCTCATCTCATTATTATTTATTAAGGGCTGATCCTAACATGACTATAGTTTTCTATTTTTGATTCTTGTCTCTAAGAAAAGAAAGAAAAAAAATAGAATAAAGAGAAAGGTCCTAATTGATTAATCCGTGAACAACCTTATTAGCAAAGAAAAACCCGCATTCACTTACTCGTATTGATTATTCGCGTTCAAGTTTAAAGTCCTCTTCATTTTTTTTATTTAATTGCTAATCGAGAATCACGATTTGAACAACATAATCATAAGCTAATCATCTTCTAAGTGACTTATGCTTACGCCACGTAATTCGAGTTGTCGAAGTTAACATTCGAAGAAAACGTGATTTAATATGAATGATAGGCCTAAATACTTATTGTTGAATAAACTAACCCTTTCCAATCCCTAAGTTTCAAGCCATTCCAGATAATGTATGATTTATATTAACATGCTTCAACTTTGCTGCTAATTTTATTTTGAAAGGAACCTGGATTGGTTTCTAGTTTATGCATATCTCCTACTTCACTGGCTTGAGCCAACATTAGCAACATAGCTTTGCATTTTTAGATCAACACTTCTAGATGTAACATTCACAAGCTATCTACTTGGTCTAATATTCCCATAAAAAAACAGTCCAATTTCAAGCACAATGCAAGTACAAATACGAGGTAATAATAGACATGTACACATCTCCTAATGTATATTCTAATATCATATTTGAACATGCCCTTCAACAGGCTAACGGTTGAACATTTTTCAATTCAGCATTTCGATTTGAAGTTACACCAAGCCAGTCTCGAAAACACATACCTGGAGTTCGAAAAATCAAAAATACGGAGGTGAGTCAGTGATAACTTCTAGCAATTTGCAGCTGGCAGACAGCAACAACAACAGCAAACCAAACAGCAACAACCAGTGACGAACAGTAAAGAAAAACCCACGACCAGCAAAACAGTTGACCCAGAAATAGATAAGAGAAAATCTGTGTAAATTCCAGACAAGAAACCAACGAGACAACAACCAGGAATCTAATGGCAAGCCAAGCAAGATCAGTTGAAATCCCAGTAAACCAAATCGAACCCAGGTGTAAGAGAAACACTAGCCTTTCTGATATGCCAACGTGTTTGAACTTAAATACTTAACACTCTCACTCTATTTTCTCTCAAAGAAGTGTATGCCTCCTCTCTGTCTAAGATCTATGCCCTCTTTAATGTTTTAAAAAAAAGACTCCCTGTAAGTTCCCTCAACTCCCAGAATCCTTCTCCAATACTCTCTATCCTGTGTATATTTTTCGACCAGCCTCTATCTCTAAGCCTGTAGGTATGAATGTCTTCCCTTTTTTCTTTTCAGAATCTCTCTTTTTATAGCCTGAACTCACAACCTTCAGCCCCCTTTTTAAATTGTTTTAAACTAAACAGCCCCATATTATTCCCTCTGTTTTTACCACTTAAACTTGTCTAAGCATGGGTGTTATTAGTTTAAACAGTGACCTCTGTCCAGACATGGCTAAGTTCCCTGCTGGTGACAGCAGGTTCCACTGCTCAGCCCCATGTGCAGGGCATTAAACTATTCTAAATGCTAAACCTTAATTTCCTAATTAGCTAATTCGAATCTTAATTTCTATATCCAATAACTCCTAATCTGAATCAAGCAACAATAGGCCCTAGGCTTATGAATTGCATACGGGCAGACAATTAAATGAACAATCATACGAACTAGTTAACTCGTTGACGACGTTAAATAAACTATGCATTCAAAAGCAATTAGCATCGAATTAACACAGATGGGAATTGATCGGAATAAAGGTCTACTGGAGATGAAGAGAAACAGAAAACTAAAAAGAAAGAAAGATAAAATTCAACTGATTAACAAATGGGATAAGAAGAAATACCATAAGAGAAGACAAATCCGCACTTGAACGGACCCGGACCTGTCTTGGGTTCAACTCGAACTTGGGATTCAACTTGGACTTGGATTCTTCGTTTTTGAGGCCAATGGACCTTAATTGAGATGTTTTAAATAATGAAAACATCCCTATTAAGGTCTATTAGACCTCAATTAGGCGGGAAGCGAGTTTAGGGTTCATGGCCGAGATTTTGGGGCTCGACTGGTTCTGGCAAGATTCGAACAAAACTAAGGCCGGTGGGGGTATGAGGGAGCTCATGGGAAGCTATGGTGTGATTTTGGTGAGGTTTGGCATGGTTTTCAAATCCCGGCGACCTTTGATTCAATATTCGACATGCTCGAAATGGATTCGAGACTAACGGAGGCCGGATTCGAAGAGAGGGAGGTGAGGAGAAGGGTTGGTGTAAATTTGGTGGCCGTTGGCCTACCGGAATCGCCGTGAGGCGATTTTCGGCAGGCGGAGCACGGTGGTGGGCGGCGAGGTTGATTCGTCTCTAAGGGAGACGACGAGTGTAAGGGGGTCCGGCTTGGGGGCGGGGTGGGCTTTTGGGATTTATATACCAATGTGAGAAATAAATCCTGGCCGTTTGATCTGATGAGATCAACGGCCTGGATCGTTTCATTTATCCAAACGATATCGTTTGGTCGTTTATTGGAGCCGGGTTGTCGGTGGGTTGATTGGGTCGGGTAGCATAACGGGTTGGGGGACGAAGCATTGGCCGTTGGATCCACTGAATCGAACGGCCCAGATCAGTGCTCCTTGAACGGGTAGACAAGGGAGATCGTGGCCCTAGGATCAATTCGAAATGAACGGCCACGATCGAGGACGGGTTGGACTGGACCAGAGGTGATTCGCTTGGGCCTGGTTATATTGAATTGGGTTTTGGCCCAATCTAATTTCCATGTCTTACAACTAGACTCCATGCTGTGTTATATATATATATATATATATATATATATATATTAACTTGTAACACAATTAATTTTTACTACAATTAACCTACATAATTAAGTACCAAATCACACAATTGTATATTAAATGACACAAAGGCAATAAATACGATTTTATAATTTTTATTTCTTTAAGAAATTAAACATGGTTTAGTTAATTCCTAAACGCGCAATTGAATTCCGAAATGCGCGCGCGACACATATTTTGTATTTTTATTAATTTTAAACAAATACATGCACCGAGAAATACGAACAATAAGTAAAATAACAATAACAAAAGAACATCCACTAAATCACACACAACACGAAGCTATTTTATTTTTATTTTTTTGCATTTTTGGGAGTAATTTTCATGCAGGGCAAAAATCACGTGCTCACAGCTGCCCCTCTTTGCGCGAAAACACGAAGAGTTCTTCGTGCAAAGATAAGTGAGCGGATACGAGCGATTTTTGCCCGTTTGAGCACTCCGTGTGAAGCATTTTCTAAAAAGATCTTGACCGAGCCTTTACTTCAGGAGGCCTCCTACATATCCTGGGCTAAACAGGAATCAGGTCAATGTAGTTCGGGAAGTTTTGGTAGCTGGGACTACCATGATCGCTGTGATCTTGCTGTTACTGTTGTTGCTGCTGTTTCCACTGCTCAACTGATCTCCTTAGTACACCGTGCTAAACAAAAATAAGAAGCTAGACCAAGTTACAATACTACAAATTCTTATCTATCCTTTTTAACTTGATCTTGTCGTGCTCCTTGCCATCCGGTTGGCTCTGGTGTTTCTTCAGCATGCTCCTTCTCCTCTGACAATTGTTGTCTCGGCCTATCTTGATTGCCGAACTCTGACCATTGGTTCCTTCTTTGTGATCTTCGAACTATTCTCCTTTGCAATCTGAATTTATCTTTTCTGATCCTTGTTGCCTTCCTTCTGCTTATGAACTCGGATTCATGCCGGGGATTTTCTGTTACATTCAACCGCTCTCCTCAACCAAATTAAAAATAGCTCGCCACTCCATTCTTCAGGCGGGCTCCCTGACCTCAACTACAACTTCAAAACTAAATCGCCACTCCATTCTCCAGGCGGGCTCCCCGACTTCAACTACAACTTCAAAATAAAATCGCCACTCCATTCTTCGGGCGGGCTCCCCGACTTCAACTACAACTTCAAAACTAAATCGCCACTCCATTCTTCAGGCGGGCTCCCGATTTCAACTACAACTTCAAAACTAAATCGCCATTCCATTCTCCAGGGGGCTCCCCGACTTCAACTACAACTTCAAAATAAATCGTCACTCCATTCTCCAGGCGGGCTCCCCGACTTCAACTACAACTTCAAAATAAAATCGCCACTCCATTCTCCGGGCGGGCTCCCGACTTCAACTACAACTTCAAAATAAAATCGCCACTCCATTCTCCGGGCGGGCTCCCTGACTTCAACTACAACTTCAAAACTGAATCACCACTCCATTCTCCAGGCGGGCTCCCTAACTTCAACTACTACTTCAAAATAAAATCGCCACTCCATTCTCCAGAGGCGGGCTCCCCGACTTCAACTACAACTTCAAAATAAAATCGCCACTCCATTCTCCGGGCGGGCTCCCCTGACTTCAACTACAACTTCAAAATAAATCGCCACTCTATTCTCCAGGCGGGCTCCCCGACTTCAATTACAACTTCAAAATAAATCGCCACTCCATTCTTCCAGGCGGGCTCCCCGACTTCAACTACAACTTCAAAATAAAATCGCCACTCCATTCTCCGGGCGGGCTCCCTGACTTCAACTACAACTTCAAAATTAAATCGCCACTCCATTCTTCAGGCGGGCTCCCCGACTTCAATTACAACTTCAAAATAAATCGCCACTCCATTCTTCCAGGCGGGCTCCCCGACTTCAACTACAACTTCAAAATAAAATCGCCACTCCATTCTCCAGGCGGGCTCCCCGACTTCAACTACAACTTCAAAATAAAATCGCCACTCCATTCTCCAGGCGGGCTCCCCGACTTCAACTACAACTTCAAAATAAAATCGCCACTCCTTTGTTTTCTGTACCATTTTCTTCTTCCTGCATCGCCTATTGGGCCACCTTTTCTTCTGAATTATTTTGTCTTGGAATTGCTTTCCCCCTTGGGTCGTGTTACTTTTCTTTTTGCTGCTGGAGATATCTTCGGAACTGTCTATTTACCTGCTAGTGATGATGCTGCTGAGGAAGTATTCTTTGTTTCCTTCACCTCTCATTCTCTCTCGGACTCGCCGGGGTTGAAATGTTATGGACCGGGGATTATCCCGGCGGGGGAGCCCTTTTCCTCTTCCTTCTTCCCATACCTCCTCTAGGACTCACGCTTTTGCTTCCTTGAACAAATTATGGGATATAATGCTGCCGCGGGAATCTCGAAGTCGGTGTTTCATTTTCCCAACAATTGCTGGGGACGATACCGGCTCAAAGATCACTTCCTTGCCTTGTCGGGCCTCTGTCAAAACTATTCTGCTCGGAACGGGTATTTCCCAAAATCTTGTGTTGCTTTCTATCCTCATCTACTGGGTATTTGCTCTCAAGAAAATTTTCGCAACAGGAGAAAATTTTCTGCCCCAGTTTGATACACTTCTAGGTGGTATGCTTTTCCGCCAACGAACCCTCCTTTCCTGCTTTAAATCAAAGAAAAAATGTTAGTTTCAAAATGCAGTGAGTGGTCGTGCCACTCTTGTTGGGGCCATTTTCTTTTCTCTTCCAGCGGTTTGGCCTCCCTCGAACTTTGGGGACGACGTTAGCGCTTGCTGGAGATGATGCTCCTTCTACAGATGGTTTCTCATCTCTCCCTTTCATTCCAATCTTTGGTTTGATCAGACTCTTTTTAGCTGGTGATTTGTTGCGTGAAATCATCTTCCGGACGTGCCACATGTGTCCATCATACTCCATAATTCCTGCGAACCTTCCAATCAACCTGTCGTTCCAATCTCATTATCGGAACGACTTCTGCCTTATTGCCTCGTTCCACGCATATTCATTTTTATTATACTGCTTTGGGAGACTTGGTAGTAAGCTTTGAAAATCAATTTTTCAAAAACGAAAGAAAAGAAAAAGAATGCTGACCGCAAATGACCAAAAGAAAAGGAAAACTTTTCTGAACTCAAAAAACAGGAAAACTTATCTGAATGTGTGACTGATTCAACGGTTATGCCGCGCCTTTGAGATTAATCTACCCATTCTATTCATGTCAATCACTTTCTGATGGCCGTATTTTGCTAGGAATAAACGAATGTCTAAACCTTGTCTCATGCAGACATCTTGTAACCATCTTGCCTTGTCACCTCATAGTGCCCTTTGAAGGGTTTCCACTAATGAGATTCTCTCATTTCTCTATCTCCCGTTGCCTTAGGGTGCCCGTAAAGGTTTTCACCGTAAGACTCTCTCATTTTATTTCTCTCAACTTTCTTCGCCTTAAGGTGCCCGCGAGGGTTTTCACCGTTAAGACTCTCTCATTTTCGCTTTCCTTTCCCTGCGGTGGGGTATCACCCATGAAATTCCCTCTAGAGCATTATCCCTTTTAGGCTTGTGCATCCTGGATTCAATCGAGGGTCGGAATTTCACTTTTGGCTTTCATTCGCATGGCTTGTCATTTCTCGAATACTGATCGAGATGTCTTTTCGGTTCTTAATGTGGTTTCTACGCGTGAGGCTAAAGAAAAAGGGGTTTAACCTCAACGGTTAGCTCATTACAACTTTCGAAATCCACACTATCTTTCAAACGAAACAATGACTTCTGCCCCAGTTTTGTTGCTTGGGGAATCTTTGATTTTTATTTTATTATGACCGAGCCGTGTGGCGCCTACGTATCCTTCTTGAGGAATCGGGTCGAACGTAGTTCACTTTTTCTTGTGTTTTTTTTTTGTTTCTTTTTCTATTTTGTTACACATCTTCCTTGATGATTCCGAAAGAGGGTATATGAAAGAATAATTAAGGCTCAAAGGGGAAAACAAGGGTTAAAGTGTTTGGGTAGTAGAAAAAATTGCCTTTGTCATTTCATTCTCCGAAAAATGCCAAATACACACAAACGAAACCAAACGTTGACAAATGCATTAAAGAATCACACATAATATCTCTTGACTGCATCAGAATTGATAGCCATATCGGTGCATCTTCCCTCAACATCGGTTAGACATAGAGCGCCGTTGGATAATACTCTAGTCACCACAAATGGTCCCTGCCAATTTGGAGCGAACTTGCCTTTCGCTTCGGCCCTGATGTGGTAGAACTCTCTTCAGCACATGCTGTCCCACTTCAAATTTCCTGGGACGTACATTCTTGTTATATGCTCTCGCCATTCTCTTTTGATACAATTGTCCGTGACATACTGCTGTCAATCTTTTTTCATCGATCAAGCTCAATTGCTCTAATCGGGTTTTGACCCACTCGTCGTCATCAATCTCAGCTTCAGCGACAATTCGGAGGGATGGGATTTCAACTTCTGCTGGTATTACTGCTTTAGTCCCATACACCAACAAGTAAGGAGTTGCACCTACCGAAGTCCGGACAGTAGTGCGATAACCCAGCAGTGCGAATGGTAACTTTTCATGCCATTGCCTAGACCCTTCTACCATTTTCCTCAATATCTTCTTAATATTCTTGTTTGCTGCCTCAACCGCGCCATTTGCTTTGGGACGATATGGTGTGGAATTTCGGTGTGTAATCTTGAACTGTTGACAGACCTCTTTCATCAATCCGCTGTTAAGATTTGCACCGTTATCTGTGATGATTATCTTTGGAATTCCAAACCTGCAGATGATGTGGGAATGTACGAAGTCCACGAAGTCCACCACCGATTTGAAGGTTTTGGCCTCCACCCACTTGGTAAAATAATCGATCGTTACCAGAATGAACCTATGACCATTGGAAGCCGCAGGTTCTATAGGTCCAATAACATCCATACCCCATGCAACAAACGGCCATGGTGCTGACATTGTATGCAATTCAGTCGGTGGAGAATGAATCAAATCTCTGTGTATCTGACACTGATGGCATCTTCGCACGAAACTTATACAATCACGCTCCATCGTGAGCCAGTAATATCCTGCTCGAAGAATCTTCTTTGCCAATACGTATCCGCTCATGTGTGGTCCACAAACTCCGGAGTGTGTATCTGCCATCACTGTTGCGGCTTGACTTGCATCTATACATCTCAACAATCCCAAATCTGGGGTTCTTTTGTACAACACCCCTCCACTAAGGAAAAATCCGTTCGCCAATCGCCGAATAGCTCTCTTTTGATCTCCAGTTGCTTGCTCTGGGTATATTCCTAACCTGAGGTATTCCTTGACATCATGAAACCATGGCTCGCCATCCGTCTCTTCCTCTATCATATTGCAATAAGCATGTTGATTCCGGACCTGAATATGTAACGGATCGACACGAACCTTGTCCGGGTGATGTAGCATTGACGCCAAAGTAGCTAGAGCATCGGCAACCTCGTTATGCATCCTTGGGATGTGCCTGAATTCTACTGATCGGAAACGCTTGGTCAGATCGTGCAAGCACTGACGATACGGGATAAGCTTTAAATCTCTGGTTTCCCATTCTCCCTGAATCTGATGTACCAGAAGGTCCGAGTCCCCCAAGACCAAGACGTCCCGTACATCCATGTCTACCGCTAATCGTAACCCCAAGATACATGCCTCGTACTCAGAGCCATATTATTGGTACAATGAAAACGCAGTTGAGCAGTAACAGGATAATGATGTCCTATTTCGGAGATAAGCACAGCCCCTACTCTGACTCCTTTTGCGTTCGCCGCTCCGTCGAAGAAAAGCTTCCAACCTGGCTCCTCGGTTAGTTCCAACCCATCAATTTGCAATACTTCTTCGTCTCTGGAAAATATGTCCTCAAAGGTTCGTATCCGTCATCAACAGGATTCTCAGCTAAGTGATCGGCTAGGGCTTGAGCTTTCATAGCCGTCCTTGTCACATATATGATGTCGAACTCGGTAAGTAATATTTGCCATTTTGCTAACCTCCCTGTAGGCATAGGTTTCTGGAAAATATGCATCAACGGATCCAAACGCGAAATGAGGTAAGTGGTATAAGAAGACAAATAATGTTTCAGCTTTTGGGCTACCCATGTCAATGCACAACAGGTCTTTTCCAAATGAGTGTATTTGACCTCGTGGACTGTGAATTTCTTACTGAGATAGTAAATGGCCCGTTCCTTTCTGCCAGTAAGATCATGCTGCCCCAGTACGCAGCCGAACGAATTCTCCAAAACCGTTAGATAAAGAATCAGGGGTCTACCCGGTTCAGGCGGAACCAGTACGGGTGGGTTTGACAGATACCCTTTGATTTGGTCAAACGCTTCCGACATTCTGTCGTCCATTCTATCGCAGCGTCTTTCTTCAACAGACGGAACATGGGTTCACAGGTTGCTGTAAGCTGAGCAATAAACCTACTGATGTAATTTAACCTTCCCAACAGACTCATCACCTCTGTCTTATTCTTTGGCGGGGGTAGCTCTTGAATGGACTTGATTTTGGATGGGTCCAACTCAATGCCCCGTCGGCTGACGATGAATCCCAACAACTTTCCGGATGGAACTCCGAATGCACACTTGGCCGGATTGAGCTTGATGTCATATCTTCGAAGTCTTTGAAATAACTTCTTGAGGTCGGCAACGTGGTCTTCTTAACGTCTAGATTTTATGATCACGTCATCCACGTACACTTCAATTTCCTTGTGTATCATGTCATGGAATACTGTAGTCATTGCCCTCATGTATGTTGCCCCTGCGTTCTTCAAACCAAATGGCATTACTCGGTAGCAATAAGTCCCCCACGGTGTGATGAAAGCCGTCTTTTCTGCGTCCTCTTCATCCATCAAGATCTGATGATATCCCGCATAACAGTCCACAAAGGATCCGATTTCACGTCCAGCGCAATTATCGATCAGGATATGGATATTGGGAAGCGGGAAATTATCCTTAGGACTTGCCTTGTTGAGATTGCGGTAGTCCACGAATACTCTGATCTTTCCATCTTTCTTTGGCACCGGTACTACGTTAGCCAACCATTCAAGATATCGGGTGACACGAATGACTTTCGCCTGCAACTGCTTGGTTACTTCCTCTTTGATCTTTACACTCATCTCCGTCTTGAATTTCCGCAGTTTCTGCTTGACGGGAGGATATGCCGGATCAGTGGGTAATTTATGAACCACTAGATCAGTGTTGAGTCCCGGCATGTCGTCGTACGACCATGCGAAAATGTCTTTAAACTCCATGAGTGTTTTGATCAACTCCTCTCTCAGGTTGGGTTCAATATGGACACTTATCCTGGTTTCTTTGACGTCATCTGCGTTCCCCAGATTAACGGCCTCGGTATCATTTAAATTTGGTTTGGGTTTTTCCTCGAAGTGACTTAATTCTTCGCCAATTTCTTCTACGGCTTTATCATCGCCGTATTCCGATTCACTCTCGTCACTTCTTATTTCAAGCGTTATTATTTCCAAACCCGATTGACTTTCTAGACTGGGTTGATTAATCTTTAAGCACGCCATATCATTAAGATCAGTTGAAAGAAGGCTATTCAGAAAAAGTAAAAAGAAGGAAAATAAACAAAATTAGACACGAAGGGAACAAAATTTCATTAATAGGAACAGTACAAGGGAAAACGAACTTGCAAACTCAAATTAAAATGAACTAAAACAAATGGATTTTACTCCGGGGACAACCCCCAACACAAAATTTCGAAAGAAAACAATCCAAAACGAACTACCAAGACTCCTTCCGGACAGGGAGGGGAGTAGCCTTCCAATTATTCAATTTTGCTTTTGATCCCACAAACTGTATCTCGGCATGGCTGGATCCTTCGCCGTCCTCGATCATGCATACATCTGCAAATAGGTCCTCGAACTTTCTTAAGAACTCTTCGTCTGGCCTAACCACAGGACCGGGGATCTTTGTCGTTGGATGGCCTCTCACTTCGGGAGCACCCATGTCTTCTGCTTATTCCTCTTGGCTTGCTGGATGTCCTCTGATGTTGGCTTGAATCCCAAGCCGAAGGTTCCTACGTTTTCGACCACGGATACCGGTTGTATGATTCCTTGCAGAGATGCACCTAGACCTTTGCCGGGTATGAAACCATGTCTCAACATTTCATGAGCCACCATGACGTCCGCAGTAATTATTCCGTCATTGGGAATGCATTCCCCTTCTGGAACTCGGTTGGCGGATACCACATCGCAGATATGGTATACCCATGGCCCAACATCTTCTTCTGTCTCAACAAAGGGGACGATGGTGCCTGGTTGTAGATCATTCTCTCCATGGACGACGATCTCCCGTTGGTCCCACTCAAACTTGACGAGTTGGTGTAAGCTGGATGGAACTGCTCTTGCGGCATGGATCCACGGTCGCCCTATCAGAAGGTTATATGACACTACCATGTCCAGCACCTGGAATTTCATGGTGAACTCCACTGGCCCAATCGTCAAGATTAACACTATGTCCCCAACCGATGCCTTGCCTCCTCCATTAAACCCTTGAACACATATGCTGTTCTTGCGTATCCTGCCGATGTCCACTTTCAACTTGTCCAGTGTAGAGAAAGGACAAATGTTAGCACTGGACCCATTATCGACAAGGACTTTGGTAACCACCGACTCCTCACACTTTACCGTAAGATATAAAGCCTTGTTGTGCTCGGTGCCTTCCTCGGGCAATTCATCATCGGTGAAGGTGATCCGATTCGCTTCGAAGATCCTATTGGTGATCTTCTCCAAATGACTCACCGAGATTTTATCAGGTACGTGTGCCTCATTCAGGACTTTCATCAAATCTTGCCGATGTTCTTCAGAATGTATCAGCAAGGATAGCAATGATATTTGCGCGGGAGTCTTCTTCAACTGATCTATGACAGAATAGTCATGCAGCTTCATCTTTTTCAAGAATTCTTCTGCCTCTTCATCAGTTACCGGCTTTTTCAATGTCGCCGGAGTGATCTTCCTCAATTCCGCAGGGGTAAAACATCTCCCCGATCGGGTCAAACCTTGCGCTTCGCAAACTTCCTCTTTCACTTCCTTTCCTTTGTAGGTTGTTGTAATCCGAGCATAATTCCATGGAATAGCCTTGCTATCGGTTATTGGCAACTGTATTGCTGGCTTGATGATGAAAGGATCCATTCGAACGCCTGCTACCGTCAAGACGGGCTTGGTTGCTGCCCCTGGTACAACTATTTTTACTTCCCCGGCCTCACCGGTACTCCGTTCATACTTCCCTTTTCTGCTTCCGGCCCTCCTGGTAAGTCCTTCTTGCAAATGGATGGCTCATCAAGGCCCGGCCCCTTTCTCATTCCTACCCCGCTAGACTTGATCATCATTACAGTCTGAGGGGCTTTCGCATTGCCTTCTTCTACCCATACCACCTCGATCATGTTGGTCTCATGATGAGTTGGAAGTGGGTTTTGGTTGATGTTGGGCTCTGTTGGAGTCCGGACCTCAATCCTGCGAGTGTCGATGAGCTCCTGGATGGCCGTTTTCAACCTCCAACACTTTTCCGTGTCGTGTCCTGGACATCCTGAGCAGTAGGCACAATTTACTGAATGGTCCAGGTTCTTCGGGAGGGGGTTTGGTAGCTTAGCTTCAACCGGATTTAGCAACCCTACTTGCTTCAACCGGTGGAACGGACTGGTGTAAGACTCTCCTAAGGGAGTGAAAGTCTTTGGCCTCGGCGCCCTGTCACCCTTGAATGCCTGGTTCGGACGAAAACTCGCGCCCGAGGGGTTTCTGTAAGCTCTTGGGGTTGGATAATTGCTCTATGGGTTTGGTGCACGCCACGGTTCCTGGACGGGAGGTGCAGAATAGGACTGTGCGTGATGAACAGTGAAATGGGGATCAGGTGCTGGATAGTAATGTTGCGGGTGGTTATATGATTTGTGGAAGTAATTTTGGTGGTGAGGCTGGGGCGGGCTATATTGGGGTGCAGGGCCTCTATTTCTGAACCATGTCCCGGACTCGACTGCCGCGACTTCCTCCTTCCTCTTTTTTCCAAGTACTCCTCCAGTACCACTTTGGATAGCCTGAGTGGTGGCCTTCAATGCTGAATAGCTCATGATCTTGTTGGTTTTCAAACCTTCCTCGATCATAGCCCCCATTTTTATCACCTCAGTGAATGACTTTCCCACGGACGTCACCGGATGTCCGAAATAGGTTGGCTCCAGTGTTTGCAAGAAGTAATCCACCATCTCGTTCTCTCTCATAGGCGGATCCACCCTTGCTGCCTGTTCCCTCCAGCGGAACCCAAATTCTCTGAAACTCTCGACGGGTTTCTTTTCTAACTTTAGCAATGACAAACGGTCTGGGACTATTTCAAGGTTGTACTGGAACTGGCCAATGAATGCTTGAGCCAAATCATCCCACGTAAACCATCTGCTGGGATCCTGCCTAGTGTACCATTCTAGTGCAGATCCCCCCAAACTCTGACCGAAGTAAGCTATCAGAATTTCGTCCCGTCCTCCGGCTCCTCGCATTTTACTACAAAACCCTCGAAGGTGGGCTACTGGATCACCATGCCCCTCGTATAGGTCGAATTTGGGCATTTTAAACCCTGCTGGCAACTGGACATCCGGAAATGGACACAGATCCTTGTAAGCGACACTGACCTGGTTGCCCAAACCGTGCATATTCCTGAAGGACTGCTCCAGGATTTTAACTTTTCTAATAACTTCCTCATGTTCCGAACTTTGGAAGTGCTTTTCCGGTTCTGCCGGGCTATCCCAATGAGGGGTGTGTGGATGTGGTTCAGGAGCCCTGAAGGTAGGCTCGGGAGGATAGTAAGAATTGTCGTGGATTTGAACATGTGGCTCACCGGGCGACTTTTGTAGAGTAGCATGTGGGGGTGCCACAAAAACAGGGTTGACTGGAGGAGGATGTTGCTTGGCTGGTGGGATTTGGGTGACATAAGGGTTTTCCCCTTGGTAGTATGGATAAATTGGGGCGCTTGTCGATGGATCAAGGGGTGGATGTTCTGGAGCGGATGCGATGGTAGGGCGGTTTGGTGAAGACTGTACCCTAGCCCAGGCCAGGTGCATCTCTGTTATCTGCTGTTTCAACCGGTCTACCTCTTCTTTCATGATTTGTATCTCCGATCTCTCTTCCTCGAGGCTCTTGCCGGAACTAGACATGCTTGCTGTAATTGGCCCTTTGGATCTAGTACGGTAATGATGGCTGGCCAGTATATTCTGTGAAACCAACTGCTAAACTTTTCTGGAAATGCAACAAACTTGTTAGTATACCGAGTTTGACAGATATGTTATAGCACGTTGGATGCAATGCACCTAACCAAATAACCCTTTCTACATGTACTCTTAACATGCGTCATTCCAGCTTTTCTCTTTTTTTTCTTTTTTCTTTTTTTTTCCTTGAAAGCCTTATTGTTATTAGCCTTTGCATTCTTTTCCTTTCTTTTTAGTGGTGGTCGAATCTTATGTGGATTGCCTACGTATCACGTTCCCGCGTGAATCAGACCGAGCGTAGTTCTGGTAACAAGATTGTGGCAAAATTCAGTAACTTTTATATCAAATAAAACTTCAAAGTTACAAAACATGTCTTACAACATAAAAAGAAATGCTTGACTCGAAAACGTAAAATAACATGCTAACTGGCTTGACCCAATATTTCAAAATACATTTTTAATCAAAAGTCTAATGCTCTAGAATTCCCGGGGGCCCGCGAGGCATCATTCGGCCTTGCCGCGGGCCTGGGTGTGAGGTCCTTGTGTAGTCCCTTTAACTCTCTCATGATCTGATGAACATAGCCCATAACTGAAGCGAAAAGGTCGGTGCGGGGCATTCGTTCACAAGCTAAGCACTTCATGGTGACATAATGCCCGATTTCTCCAATTCTATCCTTGATCATGTCCCTTTCTCCGAGCAGCCGCTCTATCTGCTGGCTTTTCGCCCCCAATCTTCGAGCATTGTTGGTGACTTGGTCTAGGAGCCTATCCACTTGTCCTTGCAGTCGGGCCATCAAATTGTGGCAACGGTCGAGGTCCGCTCTGGCATCTCGGGCTTGCTTGAAAACCCGCTCCCTGAGGACAACATTTGCTTCCCTTAGACTAGTGATGATCTCGGTGTAATCTTCTTCCACCCGTTTTAGGTGAAGTGCATGTTGATGTGCCTCCTTTCTCCAGCTAGCACGGATCCTCGTTGTCTGGGCTTTCGACTCGTCCAATTCTCTTTGGACATCGGCAACTTGGTTTCTCAAACCCTTTATCAATTTCTCGTATGCTCGACTCCTCAACTGTCTGTCAGCATCCCTTTTCATTTGCTGGATTTGAGCTCTCAAAAAGTCATTTTCTTGTGCCAACTTCTTTTTATCTCCTTCGTCGGCGGCAGCTTGCACATCCATTTCAAATTGGAGCTCTTGGGTCCGTTGCTCTATCCTGCTAATATTTGTTCTATAAGCTTCTTCTCTGGCCAACCAGTCCCATTGTTCTTGTGACGCTCCAGCAAACTCCCTGAGGTGGGGCCTTTTTGCGGGCCTTTGATGCTCCAGATCTCTACTATACCATGCGGGATATTCCGACGATACTTCGCCCCGGGCTCGATCTCGCACCCGAGTGTCTATTTTTAATGTCTGACACTCACTCCAAATCTTTCGGACCAATGCTTCAGGGAACTGTCCTCCTGGTCCAATTTCAACTACATGTGGGCTGAGGTCCTCTTCTTTTGGGATTATTTGGCATCGTCCCAATTGTCTCAATACTCGACCTGGTGCGTAGGGCTGGATGCTGTTGAGGCCCATTAGCAATAAGTACGATTCCGTGGCTGATGCATATATGACTTCTTCCACGGGTAGCCAACCAAACGTCCATTCTATCCTGCTGGCTGTAATCAAACGCAAAAGTCGTATCCATCCGCTAATCCCCTCTGGCAAATCATGTCCCTCGACCCTCGTAGGAAATTCTTCTATACAAGTTTTCTTCGGTGAACTATACCTCATAAACTGCGGATGACGACATAAGTGATCGATCATCCACATTTGGAGCAATACATTGCAAGCTTCAAAGAAGGCCCCTCCAGCTTTGCAGATAGTGAGTGCACGAGAGATGTCTGATATTATCATGGGAGCCAAAGTACTGTTGTTCTGTTTCATCAAAGTGCTGACGACCCTTACCACATGTATGTTGATATTCCCGTCCTTTCTGGGAAATATCAACGAACCCAGGAAAGCTATCATGAAGGCGATGCGTCTATGCTCCTCCCATTTTAACTGGTTGTCTCCGCTGCAGATTTTGCTTTTGTGTTTGTCGAAGCCCCCATAATGACCATATTTGTCATATAGAAATGCTAAAGTGCAGAACCCTTCTGATAAGTCTGGGTTGTGTACAGTTCTGCGGATTTTCACCGTATCCAAAAACCTATGTACTGTCACTACCCTTGGTGCAATGAGATATTGTTCCCTCATAGGGACTTTTGGTCTTCCGACATATCCGGCTAATTCTTCCAATGTTGGTGTGAGTTCAAAGTCTGAAAAGTGGAACACATTGTGTGCCGGATCCCAGAATGAGATCAAGGCTCGTATGATGTCTCCTCTCGGGGGAATATTTAGTAGCCCCACTAGATCTCCCAGGTACAGCTTAACCGCGTCTTGTCCTTGCTCGCCCAAGTCGCTCCACCACCTATGCAAACTTAAGGGGACCTTGTTTATGATAGCTTCGGTTGTATTCTGACTCGTGCTCATTCTGCACATTTATTAAGGTAATTTTTAGATGAAAGCGAAATTTTTATTTGCCCCAAAACTATCTTTTCTAAAAAAACGAAACGGGCCACAGGAATTGACTGGTCAAAAAAGGTGGTCGTTAAGGCAAAATTAAATATCCTGGCGTTCCGTCATTAAAACTTATTTTGAAATATATGGGAGTTGGACCCGTTAAAGGCTGCCTACGTATCTCACACCCGGTGAGAATCAAACTAGCGTAGTTCGGTCCGTCAAAACAACTATTTTTCTTTTATTGTCTGTCAAAGAAAACACATTTCGTCAAGAAACCATTTTGTTGGCAAAGTCAACCTTCTGTCGTCTTTTATCGGCAAACTAAATTTATTGACTTGTTGGTAAAACACATTTTGTATTTTTATGAAAAAAATATTTACTTCCCCATACTATTTCCTTTTGTTTTTTTTTTTTTTTTTTTTTTCGTTTTTCTTCAGTATTTAAAAGAACCCGGTCAGCATGCCAGTCTAAATAAATGCTCACAACAAATATGATATGGCAAGATGGTCTTTCATTTCGGGTTGCCTGTCCTAGACGGACCCAACCCCTGTGTTGAGTCCCCTAAGTCGGATATGATGCAAATAAACGTCCTAAATCTAGGCTCAATATCCTGATGCTTTTCAATGGTACTAGACCGTGTACCCGAGCAGACAACTCGGATTTGAGGAGGGAGCTACGTACCGGGGACCCGCGGGATCGCCCGGCTTTGTAACTTATCCTGCCTCTTTTCTTATTTTGGTATTGACACTAACAGAAAGGGGAGTCTCAACCAGTAAGCACATCCCCGGGGGTAAGAAGAGACGGGTTTTCGGCACAGTTTTATATACAGTTCACGCAATATCAAAGCGGTAAACATATAGCAGTTTGTATATACAGTGCAACTAGTATCAAAGCGGTAGACATGTAGCACATTAATTAAACATGTAATAAAATCAGATATAGACAAAACAACAATTTAAATGAGCTCGGATTCTTAGACCCCGAACCGAGGTTCGAGAAGATTTCATCCCCAGCAGAGTCGCCAGAGCTGTCACACCTCCTTTTTACGCACCCGCGAGGGCGCGAGGGAGTTTTTCCCAATTAAAGGACAATCGAAACGGGATCAATTTATTTAATTCAGAGTCTCCACTTGGGAAAGTAATGGTGTCCCAAGTCACCGGTTTGATCCCGAACCGAGGAAATTTATGACTTTGTAATATAGTCTCCGAAACTAGAAAACCGGATGAGGAACTCTGTTAACCCGGGAGAAGGTGTTAGGCACTCCCGGATTCCGTGGTTTTAGCACGGTCGCTCAACTGTACTTTTGCTTTTATCTGATTTCTTTATATATTTTAACTATGCATTTTTAATGTTCCGCTTTTATTTCTTAGAAGAATTGCGACGTCACGAAAACACATTTCGAGCCGCACCGCAACCAGTACGCCTGCGACTTTAGTGTATTCCAGTTCCACCGAGAGTAAGATTTGGGTCACATAAATGCGCACCCGCATTTAAGAAAGTAATTTACTTATACATCGTGCCTAAAGAGTCTATCGTCTTTATTAACTTTGGGAAAGGACCGTGAAATTCCCTAAACGGTCCTTCCAAGTCTAAGTCTTCTTATAACGACTAATTTGAGGGCCCCGCAATTTGGGTAGTTTTGTTTGGCGAGGCTCATCTCATTATTATTTATTAAGGGCTGATCCTAACATGACTATAGTTTTCTATTTTTGATTCTTGTCTCTAAGAAAAAAAAGAAAAAAAAATAGAATAAAGAGAAAGGTCCTAATTGATTAATCCGTGAACAACCTTATTAGCAAAGAAAAACCCGCATTCACTTACTCGTATTGATTATTCGCGTTCAAGTTTAAAGTCCTCTTCATTTTTTTTATTTAATTGCTAATCGAGAATCACGATTTGAACAACATAATCATAAGCTAATCGTCTTCTAAGTGACTTATGCTTACGCCACGTAATTCGAGTTGTCGAAGTTAACATTCGAAGAAAACGTGATTTAATATGAATGAGAGGCCTAAATACTTATTGTTGAATAAACTAACCCTTTCCAATTCCTAAGTTTCAAGCCATTCCAGATAATGTATGATTTATATTAACATGCTTCAACTTTGCTGCTAATTTTATTTTGAAAGGAACCTGGATTGGTTTCTAGTTTATGCATATCTCCTACTTCACTGGCTTGAGCCAACATTAGCAACATAGCTTTGCATTTTTAGATCAACACTTCTAGATGTAACATTCACAAGCTATCTACTTGGTCTAATATTCCCATAAAAAAACAGTCCAATTTCTAGCACAATGCAAGTACAAATACGAAGTAATAATAGACATGTACACATCTCCTAATGTATATTCTAATATCATATTTGAACATGCCCTTCAACAGGCCAACGGTTGAACATTCTTCAATTCAGCATTTCGATTTGAAGTTACACCAAGCCAGTCTCGAAAACACATACCTGGAGTTCGAAAAATAAAAAATACGGAGGTGAGTCAGTGATAACTTCTAGCAATTTGCAGCTGGCAGACAGCAACAACAACAGCAAACCAAACAGCAACAACCAGTGACGAACAGTAAAGAAAAACCCACGACCAGCAAAACAGTTGACCCAGAAATAGATGAGAGAAAATCCGTGTAAATTCCAGACAAGAAACCAACGAGACAACAACCAGGAATCTAATGGCAAGCCAAGCAAGATCAGTTGAAATCCCAGTAAACCAAATCGAACCCAGGTGTAAGAGAAACACTAGCCTTTCTGATATGCCAACGTGTTTGAACTTAAATACTTAACACTCTCACTCTATTTTCTCTCAAAGAAGTGTATGCCTCCTCTCTGTCTAAGATCTATGCCCTCTTTAATGTTTTAAAAAAAAGACTCCCTGTAAGTTCCCTCAACTCCCAGAATCCTTCTCCAATACTCTCTATCCTGTGTATATTTTTCGACCAGCCTCTATCTCTAAGCCTGTAGGTATGAATGTCTTCCCTTTTTTCTTTTCAGAATCTCTCTTTTTATAGCCTGAACTCACAACCTTCAGCCCCCTTTTTAAATTGTTTTAAACTAAACAGCCCCATATTATTCCCTCTGTTTTACCACTTAAACTTGTCTAAGCATGGGTGTTATTATTTTAAACAGTGACCTCTGTCCAGACATGGCTAAGTGCCCTGCTGGTGACAGCAGGTTCCACTGCTCAGCCCCATGTGCAGGGCATTAAACTATTCTAAATGCTAAACCTTAATTTCCTAATTAGCTAATTCGAATCTTAATTTCTATATCCAATAACTCCTAATCTGAATCAAGCAACAACAGGCCCTAGGCTTATGAATTGCATACGGGCAGACAATTAAATGAACAATCATACGAACGAGTTAACTCGTTGACGACGTTAAATAAACTATGCATTCAAAAGCAATTAGCATCGAATTAACACAGATGGGAATTGACCGGAATAAAGGTCTACTGGAGATGAAGAGAAACAGAAAACTAAAAAGAAAGAAAGATAAAATTCAACTGATTAACAAACGGGATAAGAAGAAATACCATAAGAGAAGACAAATCCGCACTTGAACGGACCCGGACCTGTCTTGGGTTCAACTCGAACTTGGGATTCAACTTGGACTTGGATTCTTCGTTTTTGAGGCCAATGGACCTTAATTGAGATGTTTTCAATAATGAAAACATCCCAATTAAGGTCTATTAGACCTCAATTAGGCGGGAATCGAGTTTAGGGTTCATGGCCGAGATTTTGGGGCTCGACTGGTTCTGGCAAGATTCGAACAAAACTAAGGCCGGTGGGGGTATGCGGGAGCTCATGGGAAGCTATGGTGTGATTTTGGTGAGGTTTGGCATGGTTTTCAAATCCCGGCGACCTTTGATTCAATATTCGACATGCTCGAAACGGATTCGAGACTAACGGAGGCCGGATTCGAAGAGAGGGAGGTGAGGAGAAGGGTTGGTGTAAGTTTGGTGGCCGTTGGCCTACCGGAACCGCCGTGAGGCGATTTCCGGCAGGCGAAGCACGGTGGTGGGCGGTAACGACGGGCCGGGTCGTTACAGTAAGGGGGTCCGGCTTGGGGGCGGGGTGGGCTTTTGGGATTTATATACCAATGTGAGAAATAAATCCTGGCCGTTTGATCTGATGAGATCAACGGCCTGGATCGTTTCATTTATCCAAACGATACCGTTTGGTCGTTTATTGGAGCCGGGTTGTCGGTGGGTTGATTGGGTCGGGTTGCATAACGGGTTGGGGGACGAAGCATTGGCCGTTGGATCCACTGAATCGAACGACCCAGATCAGTGCTCCTTGAACGGGTAGACAAGGGAGATCGTGGCCCTAGGATCAATTCGAAATGAACGGCCACGATCGAGGACGGGTTGGACTGGACCAGAGGTGATTCGCTTGGGCCTGGTTATATTGAATTGGGTTTTGGCCCAATCTAATTTCCATGTCTTACAACTAGACTCCATGCTGTGTGTTATATATATATATATATATATATATATATATATATATATATATATATATATATATATATATATATATATATATATATATATATATATATACTTGTAACACAATTAATTTTTACTACAATTAACCTACATAATTAAGTACCAAATCACACAATTGTATATTAAATGACACAAAGGCAATAAATACGATTTTATAATTTTTCTTTCTTTAAGAAATTAAACATGGTTTAGTTAATTCCTAAACGCGCAATTGAATTCCGAAATGCGCGCGCGACACATATTTTGTATTTTAATTAATTTTAAACAAATACATGCACCGAGAAATACGAACAATAAGTAAAATAACAATAACAAAAGAACATCCACTAAATCACACACAACACGAAGCTATTTTATTTTTATTTTTTTGTATTTTTGGGAGTAATTTTCATGCAGGGCAAAAATCACGTGCTCACAAGGTCAATCACAATAGAGCAGCTAACAGAATCCAAAATATAGAAATCCAGCAGATCAACAAAGCAGAATCAAGGAGTTCAAGAAAAGCCCTGATGAATTGAAGAATAGTAGACCCAGCAGGAATTCCCAAATTAACACCCAAGTTAATCAACTAAGAGCTATAGTATATGGAACCCTTTTCTAATTTGAAAATCTGGACCTAGGTTGTAACCTTTAATTCTAAATTTCAGAACTGAACCCAGAATTTTTCAGATTTTGGAACCTCTATTTTTAACTTCTGAACTAAACCCCCTCTTCAGGCTTATTAATAATCTATTTATAGACTGATTTTGGGGGGAAATGGGGGAAAATTCAAATAAGTTAATTTCATTTCCCTCCCCTTATTCTTTCAATTATTTACAGTTTAGTTTATTAAGAGTATGTCGAAATGCCTTTGAACCTTTGCTAGAAGGTTCTAGGCAATTCTATATTGTTCCATTAGGTGTATTTTACCTAGTTACCCTCACTTGCTAAAGTTTGTTACAGGAATGCCTTTTAATTATGCCAGTTTGTCCTTTGTTTAATAGGTAATTACAGAAATACTAGGCACTAAAGTCATTTTTAACCTTGTAGGCTCTATTAAATCTTCAAGAATGCCATTTACTGTTCCTGTTATACCCTTATTATTTATTTCAAATTACCCGACCTTCTAAGGTCTGGTAGAGCTAGGGTTATGAATTATTTAATTAGTAACCACTACATATAGATGTTTTAAGACTTCGCCAATTCTAGACTCCAAACCCTTTTCATATTCAGCCAACATTTATTAGACCCAACCCATTATTTAACACATAGCCTTTTAGTAGAAGTATGGTCATTCAATCAACAGAGATAACCTCTTAACGACCACATACTTAGAAGCACAGTCAAACGGAGGTAGTTTTCAGAAACAACCACTTAATAAAAATATAGCTAAGTAATCAGTATAACCACTCAACAACAGAAATAGCCACTTAATGACCAGACTTCATCTTTCAGAAATAGCCACGTACTTAACTTTCAGAAATATCCCAAGAACCTTTGCACTCATAACCTAAATCACAAAAGCATCCAAAGATTCAGAATGGACTCACAAATGAATCAGGTTACAAATATAGCCAGTTTTATGTTATTTTGCACATATAGTCTTAATCGCAAATTAACTTTCAATCGATCAGAACTCAGAGGAGAAGTTTGATAATGGTTGAATTCCAACTAATCAAAACTCAATTTTAGACAGAGCATGATGAACAAACACATAAACATGCTTATTTACTCATGATTCATGCGTGATAAACATTAAAAACCCTAAGAACACTTTAGCAGACTTAGGCATGTGTAAGATTCACACAAACAGAGATAGATTATTGTTCTTCAAACATGCAGGAGATATAGGCTCATAAGAATATCATAGACATGCCAAGAAAACATTTTCAGAATTAGCAAACAAGAAAAATAGAAATAGAGATAGTAAACTTAGCTTTTAGGGCTTTTCTTTTTCCTTTTCTTTTCTTTCTTTTCTTTTCTTTCTTTCTTTCTTCTTTCTTTCTTTCTTTCCAGATCTCCAAAATTCGAAGACGTTTAGTCTTATGATTGTTGGACTTCTCCGATGAGGCTTTTGATTTGAGTTTTGGTGTGTGTGGGGTGGTCTGGAGGCTTGGTATAGTGGTTTTGGGGGTAGGGTTGTTTTTGAGTGCTCGCCGGAGTAGGGTTCCGACGAGTCTTTTTCTTATATTCGAGAAGTTTCGGGGTTATTCGAGACTAGCCATATAAATGGGGTGATAGATCACCTCAAGGTGGTCTTAGGGTGTTAGTCTCAGAAGCTGGTTCATAGTTGGTGAGGTCGCCGGCTAGGGTTCCGGCGACCGGAATTTCAAGAAGAAGGGGGGTCTTTGGTTTGGTAGGTTTTTTATAGTGGTTGCAGGGTTTGTGGGTAAGGGGTGAAGTGTTAATGGCTCGCCTGAGCCGAAGAAGGCAGCTGTGACAGGTTGGCCGGCCAGTCTCCATGGGAGACCAAGGAAGAAGAAGAAGGGTCTCTGGGAGGCGGCTAGGGTTATACAGGTTGTATATGGGGGTGTGTGTATATTGAACGAGAGATGAGAGTATTTATACCCATCACGTCTCGTGGAATCCTGGCCCTTGGATTAACTAAGATCAACGGCCAAGATCCTTTGCGTCAAAATGACAACGTTTGGTTAAATGAAAGGCTTGCTTATGTCCGTTGGATGTTGAGTTTGAACGGCTGTGATTGTTTCACTTATACTACGTCGTAAGATTTTTAATGAGAACTTAGTGTCTTCTGTTTGATCAATTGCTTTGAACGGTCATGATTAATCTCTTTCACGACGTTGTTTAATTTTCAATGGAGCCGCCTCATCTGGTCCGTTAGATTCAGTTCATCAACGGTTGATATTTATTTTGGCTCATACGGCGTCGTTTGGCCACGAGCCTGGGCAGACCAGGCTTGTCTTTGGGCCTGGTGTGCTTGGGCTTGTGTATTCTTATGTATATCCTTGTATACAGCCCAAATACTATATTGTATTTTACATTTTAGCTTGTATTTAATTATTTCTTGTATATTTTTGTATTTTATATTTCTCTTTTTGTATTTATTTTCAACTATTATATTTCCTTTACTTTCTATTTTTCCTTTATTTTTCCTTAATTTTCTGATATTTACCATTTTTCTTCTATTTTCCGGTATTTTTGTATTTTGTTGATTTTTCTGGATTTTCATATTTTTTGTGATATTTTATAATTTATTCCTTTTGTAATTTTAATTTCAACTTTATTTTTAAAGCAAACACACAAGTATTTTAATTAAATCACACAATTGCACACCAAAACTATTTTTGTATTATTTTTATATTTATATTGGAATTTAATTGCTCAGGGCAAAAATCACGTGCTCACAAGGACTACCTAGAACAAGGTATGGTAAGGATAGCATATTTGTTGTGGTAGATAGGTTCTCAAAAATGGCTCGTTTTATTCCTTGTTTAAAGACTAATGATGCTTCTCATGTTGCTTGATTTATTTGTTAGAGAAGTTGTAAAATTGCATGGTATACCTCGAACTATTGTTAGCGATAGGGATGCTAAGTTTCTAAGCCACTTTTGGCGTGTGCTTTGGGGAAAATTGGGCACAAAGTTGTTGTTTTCTACTTCGTGTCATCCACAAACTGATGGGCAAACTGAGGTAGTAAATAGAACTTTAGGAAATATGTTAAGTGTTGTTCTAAAAGGAAAGTTAACTTCTTGGGAGGAGCACTTGCCTATGGTAGAATTCGCTTACAATCGAACTATTCATTCATCTACTGGTTATTCTAATTTTGAAGTTGTTTATGGTTTTAACCCCCTTACACCCCTTGACTTATTGCCCTTGCCTACTAATGAGATAGTTAGTCTTAATGGAAAGAAGAAAGCTGACTTGATGAAGACTATTCATGAGCATACAAGACTTGCAATTGAGTGGAGGAATGAACAAGTAGCTAAACGAAGGAATAAAGGTCGAAAATCAGTTATCTTTGATCCTGGTGATTTGGTTTGGGTTCATATGAGGAAGGAGAGATTTCTTTCAAAAAGGAAGACAAAATTGCACCCTAGAGGAGATGGACCATTTAAAGTACTTGAACGAATTGGAGATAATGCTTATAAATTGGACCTTCCAGGTGAGTTTCAAGTAAGTACTACTTTTTATGTTGCTGACTTATCCTTGTTCGATGTAGGTTCAAATTCGAGGACGAATTCTTTTCAAGAGGAGGGGAATGATAGCTTCATGGACAAGGATAAAGCTGTAGAAGCTCCAAGAAGGCCATTCACGAGGTCTCAAACAAAGGAGAAGCAAGACAAGATTATTGGGCTTCAATGGGAGATCAAGAAGGCGCTAATGGTGGAACAAGATCTACAAAATTATGTAGAGGATTTAGCTAAGTGCTACACTCATTTCGTGGTCGAAGTCCAAGTCCAAGAGGAGGTTGATTGGGGTCCAAGCACCAGCCTTAAAGGCACCTGAATTAAGCACCACCCATAAAGGGATTTTTCTAGTTTGTTAGGACATATTTATTGCTTTCCTAGTTAGTTAAGGATAATAGTTTCCTTTTCCTAAGTTAGGTAGAATTACTTTCCCAGATTGACTTGGTTTTGGTTTCCTAAAATTTTACTTTTTCTTATTTTAGTTGGACTTGTTGTCCAAAGTAGTTTAGGACTTTATTTCCTAATATTTAAGGATAATTTCGTGATCACCCTCTATATAAAGGGGTATCTTCTTTGTTTTTAGGGAGATCATTCAGATTGTTATCAATAAAAATTATGAGATTTTCTTGCACTCTTGTGTGGCTACTCTTGAATTTATTCTTCAACCTTCAAGATTCAACTTAAGGTGGTAAGAATTAAACCTTTTCGAAATATTAGATCACTTTTAGGTATTCAATAATGGTGATAAGTTTAGGCTTATTGTTGTTCTTGTAATTCTAAAGGGCCGGGTTTCACAATCTATTTCTTGTTTTTAATTTCTACCAAAGGCGATTAGTTCTTTGTTAGCTAATTGTTGTTGTTAGGATTCAACTTCAAGAATAGACTTCTTGAATTCAAGAAACTTTTTCTTGAATTCAATCTTTCTTTAATTTTGTATTTTAGTCGTTTCTTTATTTTCTTTTAGCTTCCGCACGTTTCTTGTTTTTCTTTAGTAATTCTTGAATCCCTATCGTGTTGCTATCAGAATGGTTACACTTTGAACATGCAACAACAACTACAGCTAATCAAGTCAATTACTACAGAGGAAGTGAAGAAAGATCAACAAGACAACAACAACACAAACAACAATAACGACCTAGTGAAATCCCACTAGTGGGATCTGGGGAAGGTAGTGTGTATGCAGACCTTACCTCTACCCCGAAGGAGTAGAGTGTCTATTTCTGAAAGACCCGCGGCTCAAGAAGAAAAGCTCTACAAGACTCTAATGATTATAAAGAACCTGGATGTGATGGCTATAATTCTTACTTTTTCAAGAAGATAAGGCACATAATTGGGGAGGATGTTACTGCACCAGTAATGGTATTCTTTGAAACTACTGAAATGTGCAAACCATCAACTGTACCACTATTACCTTGATACCTAAAGTAAAAAACCCAACTAACATCAAGGAATTAAAGCCTATTTCTTGTTGCACAATCTTGTACAAGATGTCCTTACAGTAAGATCACATGAAGTTATGACATACCTCATAGATAACAACTAAACAACTTTTGTACCAGGCAGAATGATTACTCACAACATTATTATGAGTTATGAATTGGTCAAAGGATGTGGGAGGAAGAACATATTGCTAAGATGCATGCTTAAAATTGATATGCAGAAAGCATATGATTCTGCAGAATGAGTATACATTGAGCAAGTGATGAAGCTACTGGGGTTCCCTGAGAAATTTGTAAAATGAATAATGATATGCATTAGTACACTTGCCTACTCATTTATAATTAAAGGGCAGCTAGCTAAGACTTTTGAGGCAAGAAAGGGACTTAGACATGGGGATCCCCTATCACCAAATGAAATAATTGGGCAGATTACGGAAGCCTTTGAAGGAGAAGAAAGAATCAAAATTACACAAAAAATGTGCCAAAGTCAACCTAGTGCACTTAGGATTTGGTGATGATCTATTACTTTTCTGTAGAAGGGACATACAATCAATCAAGGTACATCACCAACAATTCAATATTTTCTCTGCATCCTCGGGGTTAATTGAAAACCCAAACAAAAGATATATTTACTTTGGAGGAGTGAACAACATGATTCAAAAGCAAATTATGGAGCTAGGATATGCCAAAGGAGAACTACCTTTCAGATATCTA
Organism: Nicotiana noctiflora; assembly: GCA_032618575.1. Lineage (NCBI taxonomy): Eukaryota > Viridiplantae > Streptophyta > Magnoliopsida > Solanales > Solanaceae > Nicotiana > Nicotiana noctiflora. Next base: position 163,954 of record JASVEL010014164.1, read on the forward strand.
GGGGTACCTTTGAGCACAAATAGGCAATGATCTGTCCAATGTGAACCTTTAATTGATAGAATGTTGAGCAGGAAACAATGTTGGACAACAAATTTTTGTCATATGCAGGCAAATCAATGCTAATCAAAAGTGTCCGGGTTGCAATCCAAACATTTTGGGCTCAGATTTTCATTCTGCCTAAAAAGATCATCTAGTTCATATATACAATTTACAGAAGGTTCTTATGGTCAGGGACTGTTGAACCTTCCAAAAAGGCATTGATTGCAGAGACAAACTATGTACTCCAAAGGTTGCAGGTGGCCTAAACTCCATCAATGTGGAGTGTGTAATAAAGCATCTATTTGCAAGCTCTTGTGGAACATTTGTACAAAGAAGAAAACGTTGTGGGTCCAATGGATTCATGCATACTACATAAATGGGAACACTATATGGAACATAGAACCAAAAATTGTATTGTGGTTCATCCAACAGGTTTTCAAGGAAAGAAACTACATTGAGGTTGCTGGATATGTAGAAGAGGAGGTGAATAGGATGTCTAGCTTCTCTATAAAACACATTTACAAAGCTATGCAGCGGGAGTTTCAGAAAGTATCATGGAGGAAACTAGTTTGTAATAATCATGGACTACCAAAGTAGATCTTCATTCTGAGATTGGCGATGCATGAGAGGCTAGATACAAAAGAAAGGCTAGCAAGATGGGGATAAATGTAGACAAAACATGGTCATTTTGTGACAAAGAAAATGAAACCTTACAACACCTATTCGTTGAATGTGAAGTATCAGAAACTATATGGCAAGACATTCAGAGAACAAAGCTAGACTGGCAGGAATAGCTAAAGTGGATAGAAAAGAAGGCCAAAGGTAAAGGTGGAGGGACAGTAGTATGCAGAATGTCGATAGCAACAATAGTTTACCATATTTGGCAAGAGAGGAACAAAGTTATCTTCCAGCAAAAGAGAAGAACCGCTAAAGCGATCCTTAGACTAATAATTTAGGAAATACATGTTAGAGGTAATATATTTCTTAGTCTAGATAGAATCATGAATATAATGAATTGGTACCCTGATATAATGTAGCTGAGAAGAGATGTAGAAGAGGGAGAGTAGAAAGGATAGAAAACTCTTAGCTGGGGCTTCATATTCAGCAGGAGCAAAGATAGAAGTTAGTCTCAATTTTGTTAGTGCATAAATATTTGGTAATTTAATTACCAAAAAAAAAAAGAGAAAGAATTGGATATAGTCAAGTAATCACTACATAATGATATATTCAAAATCGAAAATGTGCTAATCGATCAGACACAAGTTTGGGTCGCAAGTTTAACACAAAATGATGAACATGATTTCCTTTCCACATTTCAGCCAAATCAATCTGAATCTGTTTAATATCTTTCACACAATATATAGTACAAACATACACCACACTGAGGCCAAGAATTGAGAAGCTTGACATAAATTTGAGTGCTATTACAATTACATGAGGGACATTCCCCTCCAAATAATGACTTAAAAAACTACAAATCAGCAAATGCACGGTAAGTTTTCGAGTCCACAGCTATAAGCCTGAAGGCAGCTATTAATGCGGCAGCAGATATGACACTAAACAAGAAAACATTAAGCAAATGCCAACTCCTTTGCAACGACGACAATTGCTTTTTCATGGCAATAAGATACATGTGATTCGGAAGAATAAACGTGAGTGGAATCGAGCTGATAGCAGCAGTAAGACTCATGAAATCTCCCAAGAAAGGTAACATAGCAGATAGGAAAGTGGTAATCACAAGATAACCACCTCTAACTAGAGTTCTAAATCCCAGGTTCCGAACAGCAACTGCACTTCCTTTAATCCCATATTTTGTATCCAAGAATTCATATGTTGGACTCGCAAATATCTACAATAAGCAAAGTCAAGGCAATGTAACATGAGAATGGAGCAATGATGCTATAGTGAGTTGGTTTCTTTATGTGAGCGTAAGAGTTTTTTTATATTACAAGTATATATTAGACTTGTTAATATTCTGTATCCAAAATTAAATTCTAGAAATGTAAACATGAAGAACAGAATGTAGAAGCAGAAAATTAATCCGGGCCAATTGAATCATAGTGCTTTCTTAAGGAACATAATTCCCTTATAGTACCCGAGATTTAGGATTATTTTTTTCCAAGATGGAATGGATTACCTTCACTAGTGGAGGGGTACTTCAAACCTTAGTAACCAACAAACTCAAAGATGTAAGAGATTACACTAATATTGTTTTCTTTATGTTAAACGATGCAGGGGCAAGAATGAGAATTCTGAATTTCCAGCAATGTATAGAAGTTAAACTCAATACGACGAGATGAAAGTGGAAAGATAATTACATGTAAAGCGATGATGGCTTGCAAGAATGCACTGAGGTTAGCCAGTGCCTTAACCCAAACTGGACCACTGACATTGTTGAGCAAATAGGAAGATGAACTCGATCCATATGCCCAATATCCAATGTAAGTAACAGCATGAACAGGCACAGATCCTAAACTGAACTGAAAATATAGGGCTTTTAACATGTTGTCAACAACAGGTGCTCTCACTGTAGCCTGTTAAAGAAACAGATTTTAGAAAGTTAGTCAAGAAAAAGAAGTCATAGACTGGATATACTTCAGTCAATAGCTGAGTTTATTGATGACACAAGTGATCAAGATCGAGATAATCAGTTGTCTTACGAAAGTTAGTAAAGTAAACTTTGAACAATGATAAATCAGACAACAAAAGAGAAATATACTAAAAGAGACACAAACATTTAACGTGGTTCAATCAATTGACATACATACGCAGGCGTAGATGGCAATCCACTAAGTATAAAATATCGAAGAATAACCTTACAAAGAGACAAACACAAGTGAAAAGCCAAATACGATTCTCAAACCCCATATGGCTACATTGTGAATTCTGCTGAATGAGAAAGAAGTATCCTCAATTTATAGAAATACAAAAAAAATTTCTCCAAGAAAAAATACTGGCCAAATATGAAAGAATTATATTTTCTTCTAAGAAAAAAGGAAAATCCATTTACGGTATATATGTTGGCATTTCCCTCGAGAGATAGAAAAATTAATTATGGTAAGAAAATCAGGACAAACGCCTAACAACAAGTTCATTGATAAAGTGTTCCATGCTTCACAAGAATAGATCTTCGAGGTTAGTTACCTGGATCTCTGGAATCATTCCGGTGTTGAATACAAAAACAAGACTTGCAGCTGCACCAGCAGTTGTAAAAACTCTGTTTATCTTTGACCCTGGAATGCTGTAGTCCCTGGGAGGAGCATTAATACCTGCAAATACGCAGATAGTTATCAAATACACAGTACTTACAAAGAAATTCACATATCTGGTGGTGTCGTCAGATGTTAAGGAGAGATGCATACCGTCTTTAAGAACTAAAGCAAAGGTTATAGTGAGATAAATTAGACTGCACACTGATGAAATCACCAGCCAAATCTTTAGTGATGACAAGGTGGGAACAACAATGGCAAATAAGACGCATGCAAATCCAGCAATCGCGATGAAGTATGCTAGTTTCATATGATCATCATCCCTAAATAGATGATAGAAAGCCTGCCAATCATAAACAAAATTGTTTCAGAATCATGTCTACTAATTAACGGATTACATAAAAAATTTAGTTGACAACATATATATATAGTTGTATCCGATATGAATCCATCTCATTCAAATTGTTTGGTAACTAATATTGTTGACTTGATTTGGTAGCCAACCTTGTTGAGTTTGTCAAATATTGGTAGCCAATTTTATTGAGTTGGTTTAGTAGGTAACCAACCTTGTTGAAATTGTCAAAAAAATGTATAAATTGTCAAATATTGTAGGTGAGGTTTTGGCTATAAAATGAGAGCTTCAACTCTCATTTCTACACACCAACAAAGAAAGAGAAGAGAGAGTAAGGTATTCCATAAACTATAAGAAAATAGTTTGTGAAGAAAAATAGAATGTGAGAGATATTGCATTGAGGTGAAAGAAACGAAAGAGTGTTTACTTCTTTTGAGGGTGTAGAGGTCTTAGGAGTATTTTTACATCATTACTACACAGTGTAAAATTCCTCGCTATAGTGATATCAGTTGCTCATCTTGGCCGTGGTTTTTTTTCTTATTCAGAAGGGTTTCCACGTAAAATCTTGTTGTCATTATTGCTGCATTTCTGTTCTTGCTGATTTAACCATTACTTTGTGTTATGTGTTTATCACTAATACCGTGAATACTATTTTACGGGGTTTATTCCTAACAATATCTTCATATTCATTATTTCTATTGTCTATATATAGCTTTCGATCAACCTCCACGTTCACAACCTTTTCTCATTTCTCTTTTCTATTTCGTTATCCCTACCTTTAGGAATAGCAGGGGAGCTTCAGGAGGAGGTACATGTGATGCACAGGACAAAGCGCAAGATGATAAAGGGCGGGTCAAGGAGGACTGACAACCTTCCGTAGAAGAAGTACATATGACACCTATGCAAATTTCACATTAATGGAAACAGAGGATAAAATGAACCGCTATATAAGACAAAGTACAAAATCACACAATATGTGACCTAAGGTTTATTGGGCTAAAACGGACAATATGTACCATGAGCTTGGATTTCGACCAGAGACAGAGCTACAATCTTAATTACGGGTTCGAAAGAACCCATAGCTTTGGCCCAGATTCAATATTTGTGTTATGCATATAACATATAAAAATGTATGTATATATACACATATAATCAATCCAGAACCCAATAAGTTACTGTTTCTAAAATCCAAAACCCATATAATCAAAATCCTAGCTCCACCTCAGTAGTGGCGGAAACATAAATTCTGCTAAGGGGGTTCAAAAAAGAAAAAAGTTAAAAATTAAATGAGATTGTAACTAGTGAAAATTGAACCTATGACCTCACGAATGCTTTGAATCCCCTTTACAACTAAACTATGTTTTTGGGCTATATCAAGGGGATTCCAAAATATAATATATAGTGATAAAAAAATAGATTTTACCTACTATATACAATACTATAATATTACCCAAACCCCCTTCCGCCTCCTAAATCCATCCCTACGCCTCAGACGCTGACATGATAACAACTAACAAGCTGACATATTCTAAGTCATAATGATTTAGAGCAGGAGAAGAGGATAGGGAAATTTATTTTACCTTCAAGGCCTGTCCACCTAAAATGATGAATCCAATGTTTATTAAGAAAAGATTTGCATATTGCGATGCCCAGACAAGTCCATAAGCTTTACGACCTGCAATATTAACCAAGTCTCCATTCAACTATAAATTCAAAGGAATTAAATTCTTGTAAAGCTCAAGAGAAAAGAACGCAAGATCTGAGGAAGGGATGTGACGTAGACAGCCTACACTAATGAAAGCATTAGTGGCTGGTTTCAAGGCTCGAATCACAATGATACAATTTTCTCTCGTTTACTTGTTCTTACCATACATAAATTCGGCAAGATCTCTATATCTGATATGTCTTTTTCCACCATATTCATGAATCTTGGCAATAAGAGTACTTGCATATAATGATATTACAGTTGATAAAACCAGACCAATAACACCACCAGTCCAACCCAAAGGAACCATGATTGTGCCAGCATATCCTAGAGCATAGGCACTGTTGATACCAGTGCTTAGAACAACTCCCGCCTGAAACCATGAGTCTACATTTTGCAAAAACAGAAGACACCACACAAATTATTTCAATTAAGTAAAAATAGAAAAAAAATCAATATATATAAGAGATTGAACATTACTCTTTTTTTTTCTTCAACTCCTAGATATAAGTGTAACTAATTTGTACAAAGATTACTTATTATCGGCGATTATCTACAATTATTTCTTAAGACGTAAATAATGATAGAATAGTTCAATTCATTTTCTAATTAATATTTTTTAAGAAACGTGTAAAAAAAATATGACACATAATATGAGATAGAGGGAGATTACGTCACGTTAAACACTTTACTATCTTATTCTTTTTTTTTCTGCTTTTATATGGCTTTTTGGTGCTGTTCTTTTTTGTCTATATTTTCATTTATGGGGTGCTTATACTTTCATGAGTCGAGGGTCTGTTGGAAACAACCTTTCTATCCTTACAAGGTACAGATAATGTCTACGTATGTACACCATCCCCCGACCCCACAGTGTGGAATATTACTGGGTATATTATTGTAGTTGTTGTTGATGTTGCATATTTTATTACATGTCACGACTAATCTCATATTTATGTTATCTAATTGAAAAACACCTTATATAGTTCTATCTTTTTAGGATTAAAGAAATATCTGGATCATAAATTTTATTTTTTATGCTATGAAGACATTATGAAAAAAAAATCAAAAACTCGAAAACCCAAAAAGTCGAGAATGAAAAATTCGACTTTTATTAGTTTGGTTTGGTTTGGTCTTTAAATTTAATAATCTGATACGAGAATGGCCCCACCCGATGTGATCGACGTCGCACAATTGGTTTGGTTTGCTAATTAGAAATCCGAACTAACATATCTATGTACACCCCTAATAAAAATTATGGATATAGTAATGTGTACATGATCTTAACAGGTGACAAAATAGAAACTTTTCACAATTATTATGTTGACTCAGTGATCTAAAGATGGAAACTAAAAAGAGAAAAATAAATCAAAACATCCATATTATGTTGACTCGGTGTTCTAAAAATAGAAACAAATAAGTTAAAAATAAAGAAGAACATCCACGTCAGATTAATATTAAATTTTCATATTCTTTTGGTGCAACAAGGTGGATTCTAGGCAGGATAAATACTTACTCCCATAAAATATTACATCAAACTAACGACAACAACAACAACAACAACAACCCAGTATAATCCCACTTAGTGGGGTCTGGGGAAGGGTAGTGTGTACGCAGACCTTACCCCTACCCTGGGGTAGAGAGACTGTTTCCAAATAGAAACCCGGCATCCTTCCCTCCAAGAACTTCCCACCTTGCTCTTGGGGAGACTCGAACTCACAACCTCTCGGTTGGAAGTGGGGGTTGCTTACCATCAGAGCAACCCCTCTTGTCCAAATTACATCAAACTAAATAATATATAAATGACAAGTGTTTTGAATTTATTATTTTGGTGTAAACACCCCGTGTTGAAATTGAAATTAGTTGAGTAATTATGTATGAGCATAAACTTCCAAGTGAAAGTTAAATATCTTTGAGATGAAGTTGAAAATAAGTAAATGCAATTACCATTTCTTGTTTATGTAGAATATTTTCTTGTTATGACTCTTCGCTATTAACAAAGCGGGAAAAAGGTACCCGATACACATGACATCTCGTATTAATGCTGGATTTTCATAGTTCGAACTCGTGACCTATAGGTCATAAGTTCATGCAGGATCCAAAAAAGGACCACACTTAGGGACGAATCTACATTGGTTGAAGGTTCGCTGAAAATTTATACTACATACAAGGTAAAATATTACTTGTTATTAATTAAAAACAGATTTTGAACACCCTTGCATAGCCCACTGATAAAGGGTGTTCGAAATTTGAACACCCTTATTCTATTTTCTGGCGTTGCCACTAACCACACCCCATGGTTTGAGACCGACCGTGATCTTTATGTTCCTAAGGACACAGCTTTATTGGCGACCTTTCTTATTAACAAGACGGAAAGAACAAAAAATGAAAAACAAAAGATGAAATGAAACAAAGAGAATTAAAGATCAAAGAGAGAACCTGTTCCAACTTGATGAAGAGTTTCAGGAACTTCAACTTCTAAAGCTACCACATGATCATCATTATACCTCTGTGAAAGTGAAAGAGGAGAAATAATTGCTACCTCGTCCATGTATTTATCTTCTCCCATTTTCCACAGTGATACAAATTTATTTGAACAGCTAATTTTTCAATGAAAAAAACTAAAAAATGCAGTTCAAATATTCAAGTTCTAATTTATATATGAATGAGAGGAGAGGACAAAGCAGAATGGCTGAGTGATACCATCTGCACGTAAAATTGATGAGTTACGCATATAAAGTATGAATTAATCTATATAATTATGGGTGGTTGGAAGGGACCGTCCGCAAACTCTAGTTCCTTTACTATAAATATATTACTCCCCTGCCGTCTTTAGCGGCGGATTCAGAATTTTCATCAAGATTATCATAGTATAAATAATTAGATATATCGAAAAGTGAAAAGGAGTCAACGTTTAGTAAATATACATAAAATAAAAAAAAAAGATAACTGGCAAAATAGTGTAATTTTTCGGTGAAGATGTATCACATGACACCCATTTGCTATAATGTGGCTCCGCCACCGTCCATCTTGCAATGTTTTTAGATTTCAATAATTAGATATTTTAATTTTGATTGTGTATCCGGACATTAAAGTTTTAATTTTTTTTAAACTAAGAAGTATATATTTGAAAATTATGTAAAAAATATTATATTCAGAGGCAAATGCAACATATATATGTGTTCATTTCAACCCATCGCAATTATATGCGAAAAAATGTACTTATGATAAATCATATATACAAACCTATAACATTAAAAGTTGAACTCATAGAACATAAATCCTGGATTTGCCCTAGTTACACTACCAATTCATTTTGGTATAACCACCATTAGTACTTAGAATTTACTGACCCGACTAATTTAAAATGAAAGATTTCCTAGAATAAATATCACAAATGGACATATAACTATGAGTTGCTTTCACCACAGTTATATAACTGTATTTTCTCACATAAAAAACATAAAATTGCCAATAATTCACAAAAAAATCATAGTGCCTGAAAAATACAACTTTCCGATAATATTTTCTTATTCCATACATTTGTATTCTTATTTAATAAATAATAATCAAATTAAAATAGAAATAACTCAATCCAATCATATACATAAATTAAAATAATGTTAAAATTAAATTATTTCATCAAAATACATGATACTTTATTTTTCGTTTTCTTTATATCAAGAGCTCTTAGATTATTCATATATTTTATTTCTTTTCTGACCGAATGACATGCAAAATACTCCAAAGAAAGAAAAGAATATATATATTGACCACCTACTGTCTATCTCACATGAATATTTTGGAGTATTTTGCAAACAATATATTTTTTGAAGTATTTTGCCTGAGATTCATACAACAACAAAAAAGGATATACCAATACATACACAACCTCCAACAAATTATTAAAAACTAGGGATTTTGGAGATTTTCCTTTCTTATTTTTGTTCATCTATTCTCTTTCTTCCTATCGTCTCATCCCACAAGTCAGAGCCTAATACTTCCAGATTCTACTTATCCATTCATTGTCAATAGCACTCCGATTCCTGTAATAAAATCTAAGTAATCTATTTGTCACATGGGAAATGGAATATAAGAAAACAATGGTGTATTATTAAACTATAACAGATGATGACGCCAAATAGCTGTAGACACCATTAGATGTCACGATCCAAAATTATATGGCACTTAGTCTCCAAATTAGGTAAGTTTAATATTAATTGAGATTATATTTATATTTACTAAATTTAATTTAAATAATTCTTCACAAATTACAATTCTCAAAATCAGTGGTACATGTCATAAGCCTTTCTAAGAGTAACTATACAAAATAAATACATCACTATTTCAAAACAAAAGAAACAATGAAATAAGTACAAGTGAAGGTGACGCCGAGGCCATCGAACGCTGCAGCAGGTTTATGTGACGACCCGAAGGGTCATCACCAGATTTCTCCCTTATTCCGCGCTTTCAAGGCCTTTAAAACCTCAATTATAGTTATCTCAATTTGCGTGCGTAGTCCGGGCGTGTAGCCGAAAAGTTTTGTTGAAATATGTAAAATATTTAAAGAAATTTTGATATTAATATGGTTAAAGTTGACTTCGGTCCACATTTTCGGTAAACAGACATAGATTCGCGATTTGATGATCCCGGAGGATCCGTAAAAATATATGGGACTCGGGTATGTGCCCGGAGTCGAAATCCGAGGACCAGAAACCGAGTAAAAGATTTTTTCGGTTAAATTATTTTTCTAAAATTTATAAGGAAAATAAAAATAAAAATTGATTAAAAGACTATAGTATCAGACTCGTATTTTGGTTCTGACGCCCGGTACAAGTCTTAAATATGTGTTAAGAACTTTCTGTGAAGTTTGGTCGAAATCAGACGTCGTTTGATGTATTTCATACCTAATTATCTAAAGTTAGAAGTATAAGAAGTTGAAATGAAAATGATGATTTTGAGGCTTGATTAATTGATTTTGATGTTGTTTTGGCGATTTGATCGCTCGAATAAGTTCGTAGTATGTTATTGAGTTAGTGTGTATGATTGGTTAGGATCCCCGAGGGCTCAGGAGTGAATTGGAGGTGCTTCGGGATGTTTTTACACTTAGGAAAGGATCAGATTTCTGTTGCAGACATTTTGTTCTTCGCGAACGCGGCCTAGGATCGCGTTCGCAGTGCTTTGGTGTCCCCTCTTCTTCGCGTTCGCGCCCTTTGTCCCGCGTTCGCGATGCCTTGGTATTCCCTTTATCGCGGTCGCGTAACCTCTTTCGCGTTCGTGTAAGTCAAAGACCCTATTTATTGCGTTCGCGTGTGGCCTCACGCAATCGCGTGTGGCCTCACGCGTTCGCGTAGGCCACCTTTTGGACCCCCAGTAATCTTCCTCTTTGCATTCACACTTCTCCTCTCGCGAACGCAATGGTTGTTAACTTGTGCCCTTCACGAACCCGAACCTACTGCCGCGAATGCGTAGGGTAATTTTTTCCAGTGATTTTTTTTTTAAAGTTTTCAAAATAGTACATTCGGGATTCTCCCATTATTTCCACACGAGCTCTTCTCCTTCACCCTTCATAGACAAGTTTGAAGAACCTTTTCCTTCATAACTTCATAGGTAAGTGTTCCTAACTTCCTTCTCTCTTAATTTCTTTGACTAGTCACTAATTTCCTTGCCCTAAATCATGAAATCAAAGTAGAAATTAGGGGTTTTGGGTAGAGTTAGGATTTTGAGAATTTTGGGTGATTCAACCTCAATTTGGGGTTGATCTTAAAATAAATTATATATTTGAACTCGTGGGGTTATGGGTGACTAGGTTTTGGTCTGAGCCTCGTGTTTGGACCATGAGGGCCCGGTGTCAAATTTTGGTATTTTTGGAAGAATGTTAGAAAACATATTTCTAGGCTACGCGATTATGTTGTTGAGCCTTTAGTGATATTATTGAATTAATTATGCCTAGATACCATTATTTCGGAGTCGAATTTTAGAGGAAAGGCGGTATTGGAGAGTTGATTGCTATTCTTTGGACCGAGGTAAGTATTTGATTTAACTTTGGCTTGAGGGAATAGAATTAGAGTGTTATTAATTGCTATTTGCTAAATGATCGAGTGCAGTGTATAGGCATGGTGATGGGTATCTGTACACCGATATCTAGCATGACCGTTGGTCTTTGTTGCTACTTGTTTTTGGTATATTTTGGGACTCTTCCAAACTAATTAATGATTTCTACATCATGTGAAGTGTTGAGGAAAAATTGTGAATTTGTGGATTCTATGGAGCGTTGGCTCGAACGATAAAACGCTATTGAGTAAGAATTGAAAGAAATGTAAAGATGTAATTAAATCCCTTGCTGGGATGACTTGAGTATATTGATTATCTCACATGTCGGGATGTGTAAGTTGTTGTTATTGCTCCTTTGCCGGGATTTAGTTATTTAATTTTGTTTTTCTCTTGATGGGACAATTCTTGTTATTATTTATTTTCCTCGCCTGTTTGGTTGTGATTGCTGTTTGGGTGAGGAAGAGCGGTAATGCACGAAGGGTCATTCCGTGCTATTGTTGATTATAATTTGCACGAAGGGTCATTCCGCTCTACTTTTGATTATTTATGCACGACGGGACATTTCGGGCTCCGATTTGATTATATTTGCACGAAGGATCATTCTGTGCCATGAAGTGAGAGTTATGTGAGAGAAAGCACGAAGGGTAATGCCATGCATTTTATCTGATTGCTTTGGATGAGGATGAGAGTAAAAGCACGAAGGTTGATACCGTGCAACTGTTGGATTTCCTGTTCTTGTAATTGTTGTGGTGTCCTGTTTCTTATTTAAGTTAATGATTTTTTCTATATCCGGATTGTACTGCCCCACATCATATTTTCCCTTCCCTATTAACTGTTTAGCTTTCGTTATTTCCTTTTCTTCTATTATGTATATATATATATTGAACTGCACAAGTTATTTTGGTAGTCTTGTCTAGTCTCGTCACTATCGCACGGGTTAGGCCAGGCACTTACCAGCACATGGGGTCGGTTATGCTGATGCTACACTTTTGTACTTTTGCACAAATCACGGTACCGGACCAGCTTTTGGACCACAGTAGTAGCACATCGAGTGGGAGATGACTTCAATCTAGGGACTACGAGGTAGCCTAGATGGCGTTCGCAGGCCGGAGTCACTTTCTATATCTTCTGTTTGTTTTAATTGTATCGACACAGAAACGATGTATTTTTCTATTCAGACTTGTTTGTAGTATGCATTAGTAATTCATGAGATAGCGACTCCAGTCTTGGATAGTGAAATATTAAACTTCTGCGTTTTGGATTTCCAGTTATTGATGTTATAAAAGACTTACGTTTTCAATTAATGGTTTATTATTGTTATTACTGTTGTGATGCTATTCAAAATGTTTAAATGTTTGTCTTGCCTAGCTCCAACAGTAGGAGCCATCACGACTCTCGATGCTGGGAAATCCGGGTCATGAATTTGATATCAAAGCTCTAGGTTGCATAGGTCTTGCTACTCATGGACGAACTTGGTAGAGTCCTTGGGATCGGTACAGAGACGTTTGTATTTATCCCCCGGAGGCTACAGAGTTAGGAAATGTTTCACTTTTATTATTTCTTATCGTGCAATACTGTTTCTCAAATATTGATTGTCTTTCTACTCTGCTCTTTCGCAGATGGTGAGAACACGTGCTTCCTCTTCTACCATGCAGCAGCCTGAGCCCCCAGCAGCAGCTCCTACAAGGGGCAGAGGTCGAGGACGTGCCAGAGGCCGAAGCTGGGGAAACGCTCAGCCCCGGGCAGCAGTTCTAGAGGTGGAGCCTCATATTGACATGATGAGGAGGTTACAGCCCCATGAGCCCCAGTGGGCCCAATTCAGGCCCCAGGAGAGTTCATGGTCACCCTAGATCTTCAGACGCTTTAGTCAGATTGGCAGGCTTTATGGAGAGTGTCACTAGAGCGGGTTTGCTGCTAGTAGCACCAGCCACTTCTCAGGCTGGGGGAGGGTTCAAACTCCTGCTATACGTACTGCGGAGCAGGTAGCTCCCTAGACTCATGTCCCAGTGGTTCAGCCAGCTGTGGTAGCTCAGCCAGGTATTACAACTTAGGCCATTGATGGAGCGGCTATGTCTTCGGATGCTTTGTGGAGACTTGATCGGTTCTCCAAGATCTTCACCACCACATTTAGCGGTGCTTCATCAGAGGATCCACAGGATTTTCCATTCAGTTGTCATGAGATTCTTAGGACCATTGGTATAGTGGAGACCAATGGGGTCAATTTTGCCACCTTCCGGCTTGCAGGGTCCGCCAAGACTTGGTGGAGAAATTTTTTCCTATCTAGACCAGCAAGGTCGCCCGCTTTGACAAGAGATCCGTTCGCAGAGTTATTTTTGGATAAGTTTCTCCCAGTCACTGAGCGGGAGGAACTTCGCAGGTAGTTTGAGCACCTCGAGCTGGGCTCCATGATAGTTACATAGTATGAGACTCAATTTGTTGACTTGGCATGCCATGCAATTGTGATACTCCCCACAGAGCGAGAGAGGGTCCAAAGATTTATTGATGGATTGATTCAGCTGATCCGTCTCCAGATGGCTATGGAGTTGGTAGTCATATTTTCTTTTAAGAGGCGGCCAACGCGGCCCGCAGAGTTGAGATAGCCCTCGCACGGGGCGGTGGTCAGATGTCGGATAAGAGTCCTCGTCATTCTGGTAGGTTCAGTGGTACCTCGTCTGGAGGTAGGGATTCCTATGGTAGAGGTAATTTATCGAGGCCCTTTCAGTCAGAACTTCAGGTTTCTCATGGTACTCCAGGTAACGGTGGTTCTCAATAGTATTATTCAGATTAGTAGTCTATCGGTGCACCCCCAGTTCAGAGCTTCAGGGGAGGACATTCAAGTCGACAGGGCTAGTAGACGCAACAAGCGATGTCTTCTATTGGTTGTGGTAACTCTGGTCACATTATAAGTATTTTCCTCGAGCCTCGGGCATCTCTCAGCAGTAGGGTCCTCGCCTCATAATTTAGGCAGCATGTGATCCACAGCCCGCCCAGCTAGCTAGAGGCGGGGGTAAGGATCATAGAGGTGGAGATATAGAATGTAGAGGTGGAGCTCGGACCGGCAGAGGTAGAGGTCAGTCAGTAGCCGATCGTCCTAGAGACATGGTTCAAGAATATGGGGCCCAGCCCAGGTGTTACGCTTTGACAGCTAGGCCAGAAGGTGAGTCTTCTGATGCTGTGATTATATGTACTATTCTAGTTTGTGATAGGGATGTTTCAGTGCTATTTGACCCTGGGTCTACGTATTCATATGTGTCGTCTTATTTTGCACACTACTTGGCTATTCCTAGTGATGCTTGGGTATTCCTGTATATGTATCTACACAAGTGGGTGATTCTATAGTGGTCGATCGAGTCCATCTTTCCTGTGTAGTAGTATTTGAGGGTCTTGATTATCGTGTTGATTTATTGCTTCTAGACATAGTGGATTTTTATGTTATATTAGGGATGGATTGGTTGTCCCGGTATCATGCTATCTTGGATTGTCACGCTAAGACTGTGACCTTGGCTTTACCATATTTACCTCGATTGTAGTGAAGAGGGACCCCAGGACATGCCACCCACAGTGTCATTTCATATGTTAAGGCTTGACGCATGGTCAAGAAGGGATGTTTAGCTTATTTGGCATATGTTCGTGATTCCAGCATAGAGGTTCCTTCTATTGACTCAGTTCCTATTGTTCGGGAGTTTCTCGAGGTTTTCCCTTTAGACCTGCCGGGTATGCCGCCCAACAGGGATATTGATTTCTATATTGATCTGGCCCCAGGCACGCAACCCATTTTTATTCCACCGTATCGTATGGCCCCGTCAGAGCTGAAGGAGTTAAAGGACTAGTTGCAAGATTTGCTAGAGAAGGGTTTTATCAGGCCTAGTGTTTCTCCTTGGGGTGCGTCGGTGTTATTTGTAAAGAAAAAGGATGGTTCGATGAGGATGTGCATTGATTATCGGCAATTAAACAAGGTGACGATAAAGAACAAGTATCCATTGCCGAGGATTGATGATTTGTTTGACCAGCTACAGGGTGCGAAAGTGTTTTTAAAGATAGACTTGAGATCTGGCTACCATCAGTTGATGATTAGGATGTTTGATGTCCTTAAGACAACATTGCACACTCGGTATGGGCATTATGAGTTTTTGGTCATGTCATTTGGGTTTACCAATGCCCCAGTAACATTTATGGAGTTGATGAACCGAGTGTTCTTGCCTTATCTAGACTTATTCGTGATAGTCTTTATTGATGATATTTTTGTGTACACCCGCAGTTAGGAAGAGAACGAGCAACACCTCAGAGTGGTTCTTCTGACACTGAAGGATAGTCAATTGTATGCTAAGTTCTCAAAGTACGAGTTCTGGTTGAGTTTGGTTGCATTTCTGGGTCACGTTGTATCAATAGAGGGTATTCAGATGAACCCGAAGAAGATTGAGTTAGTCAAGAATTAGCCTCGACTAGCTTTAGTGACTGAGATTCGGAGTTTCTTGGGGTTATAATGTTTTTACCGTTGCTTCATGGAGGGGTTTTCATTTTTAGCATCCCTATTGACCAGGTTGACCCAAAAGGGTGCCCAGTTCAGGTGGTCAGACGAGTGCAAGGAGAGCTTTCAGAAGCTCAAGACAGCTCTGACTACGGCACTGATATTGGTTTTTCCCACAGGTTCAGGGCCTTATACAGTTTATTGTGATGCTTCCCGTATTGGGCTTGGCGCAGTATTGATGTAGGATGGTAGAGTCATTGCTTATGCTTCGAGGCAATTGCAGATCCACGAGAAGAATTATCTAGTCCATGATTTAGAGTTGGCATCCATTGTTCATGCTTTGAAGATTTGGAGGCATTACTTATATGGTGTGACATGTGAGGTGTACACTGATCACACGAGTCTGCAATACTTGTTCAAGCAAAATGAGTTAAAGTTGAGGCATTGGAGGTGATTGGAGCTATTGAAGGATTATAATGTTACTATTTTGTACCACCCGGGGAGAGCCAATGTGGTGGCAGATGCATTGAGTAGGAAATCAGCCAGCATGGGTAGTCTTGCTTATGTTTCGGTCACCCAGAGACCACTTACTTTGGATATTCAGGCTTTGGCCAATAAGTTTGTGAGGTTGGACATTTCTGAGCCTAGCCGAGTGTTAGCTTGCACGGTCGCTCGTTCTTCATTGTTGGAGCGTATTCATGATTGACAGTTTGATGATCCTCATTTATGTGTCCTGAGAGACACGGTGCCGTGTGGAGCTGCCATGAAGGTGACTCTAGATGATGATATTTTGAGATTGCAGGGGCTAGTTTGTGTGACCAATGTCGATGGGATTCGAGAGTTGATCTTAGTGAAGGCCCATAGTTCTCGGTATTCTATTCACCCTGTCACACCTCCCTTTTTACTACCCCCACACTGCTTAAAAGCGTATAAATACACTCGTAGGGTATACCCCGACGCTCAATTACCCGAGACGGATAAAATAACGTAAGGGAAGGAGTTTTTCCAATTGAAGGACAATCGGTTCGGGATTTTATTAGAGATTAATCAGAGTCGCCACTTGGGAATGACAATGGTGTCCCAAGTCACCGGTTAATCCCGAATCCGAGGAATTTTGACTCTTATAAATGTATGCGAAGCAGAGATCCGGATAAGGAACTCTGTTAACCCGGGAGAAGGTGTTAGGCACTCCCGAATTCCGTGGTTTTAGCACGGTCGCTCCACTGTCGTTCTTGACTTTTGTTTGACTCAATTATAAGTTTTAACAACATAATGTGCTTTTACGTTAAATATCATTTTTAGGAATTTGCGATATCGCGAAAAACACGCCTCGAGTCATATCGCAACCAGTACGCCTATGACTTTTGGTGTATTTCAGCTTTACCGAGATTTGGATTTGAGTCACACCAAGTGTACACTCATTCATAGGAAGGTATATTAAAATCGTGCCCTAAAATAGTCTATCGGCTTTTAATTATTTTGGGTAAGACTATGAAATTAACTAATAGTCTTCCCGAGTCTAATTCTATTATATCATTACTAAGAGGGGGCCCCGTTGTTATTCGGGCGAGGCTCATCCCTATTTAATTTGTTAAAGTCCAATCCTATTTCATTCGACTATATTTGCTATGTATTGTTTTTGCCTTATTCGATTCCTAATACTAAACATTCCAGGCCCTGTCGAGTTTATGTTATTTATTGGGCCTGGACTTTCCATTAAACGTATGGACTGTCTTGGTCTTCGAGATTCAGGTTGCTTTGGGTTTAAACTTGCTGGCCTCATTAGCTTCACGTTGTAGTTCAAAGCTCGTTTGCATATTGAGCCCAAACCGATAAATGTACTATGAAAAAACAATAAATGCAAAGAACCAGAAATAACGCAAATCAACAGGATTTAAGAATCGAAATCAGATTGCTTTTATTCATTGAAAGAATAGAGTCACTGTACAGGAAAATCAATATTAGTTCTATGATTACAACTAATTAAGAGGAGAACTAAATTAACCGGCTACTTTTATCCTTATTTTTGCGCTCTAACATATATTAACAATGAAGCTTTTCTAAACTAGGGAATTAACAATAGACAGTCTAGCTATGTGATGTATGATCCAGAGTCTAATTACTTGCTAAAAATTACCAGATTATCATGCTAAGTGACTAATGGAATTTGCACCAGATTTTAGTAGAGTTTCTGTTAATTGCTCTTTTTCTAGTATCACGTTACTCCATTTCAGATGAACTATGATACTTCTCTAATCATTATTCTCTTTTGGGACTTAAGTGTGATCAATTACTAATACTGATATGAGCCAGATTTATTTGATGTTCCTAAACCCAATTTTAAATTAACGTTACTTCATTGATTATTTCTTATTCCAACTCATCTGGATATCGAGGAAACAAGCTGACTATGTGAGCATATTGATAACCTCATCTGAAGAGCTTTGTTATTATAGGCCTATGTGATAATTATTTAACTTTATTTTAAGGATTTTACCTAATTAACTAGGTGAGGTACTAATTGCCACTACTACTATACTACCACTACTACTAAATTATTACATCATTAGTGTTTGGTTTTCTACTCTTCATCTACTACATACTACTACAATGGATTAGTTACAAACTTAAACTAGTAAAATTAAAATACAACTCCACAGCAACATATATTCAAATCTGGAGCTTCATTTCTATTTCAATAAATCAGCATTACAGCTTCAAATGAAAGGGTAATGTACCTGAATCAAGAAGAAAATCCGATGAGTCTAGGGGATTCAGGCAAATAAGTATAGCAAGGATTGAAACAGCAATGCAACAGTGGAATTGGATGCCAAAACCAAACAACACAACAATAGCAAGCGGGAATCAGCAAAGCAATAGAAACCCAGATCAAACTCGAACAGACGAACCCAACAATCAACAGAAATCAGCAAATTCTCACTCGAAGAATACCAGAAACACTATTGCTAAATTGCTATGTTTTTACTCTGAAACTGTTATCCAAAAGCTAGCTTAAGGTGAATTCAGATTACTCCAAATTGGAACCCCCCTTTTCAGCCCCCTTTTAAGAGGTATATATAGTTATCTTTAGGGCTGAAGACTTGGGGAGGAAGTATGGGATTAATCCCACTCTCCCCCCTCCTAAAATCATGAATTATACACTTAAGTCCCCAAAATCAGTTATCAAAACCCTTCCAGCATGTGCTGGAAGGTTCTAAAGATTCCCTTTTATGGGTTTTTACCAATGTATCCCTAAGGGTTTGAGATTTTTACAGATTTCCCATTTTAGGAGACCATTATACCCTTAAATCTCTGCAAAATTGCAGAAATCAGGGGCATGAATGACTCCACTACCCTCTTAAGTTCTAAATTATTACTGTTTTACCTTTTTAGCTCCCAATTATGCCCTCAAGGCCAATGCTGATTTACTAAGTCTACCTAGGTCAAATTTCAGCAACCTTTGAACCTATTTAACTAATAGCCAGCCCTAGCATTAGTATTTAAGGGCTGGCCAGATTTATTTTAAAGAATTATTTCAATTTTAGCCTATTTAAACTAATTCCAGTCAATTAAGACCAATTCATTCCAATTTAAAGCTAATTGCAGGACTAGCCTGTTTTATTATTGAGATTAACTATTTAAGAACTAGCCGGTCTCAAGTTGAGACTTAGCTTGGGCTATCAAAGACAAATACTGAACAGCTGGGCCCAAAACCCTTACAGGTTTGGCCACTTTGCTGTTCGGGGCTCTAAAGAGAGCCTGGGCTAGTCTGCCTTTGCAGACATAGCCCCTTTTGCACAACCAGCCACTTTAAAAGTGGACTGTGTGTTAGGGTCTTATAGAATAGGTCAACCCTTTGCAAGGTTAACCATTCTTAGGCCAATTATTTAACTAACAGCCTATTTTTGTTCATTTTCAGTTTATACCTATTTAAAAACTAACCATTTAGTGAAACCTAGCACTAATAGCTATAAACCAATTCACCTAAGGTTCAGGTGATTAATCAGACATTCATAAGAAGCACAAATCTAGCAAAACTTAAGTACTCTTAGCATGAATTGCATACAGAAACACATATGATCCAAGAAACATGCATTAACCAACTCAAATTCAGAGAGAACAGTAGATATGGTTGAATTTTAGTCAACTAACTCATTCTATTAGATTGTATGTGATGCAGTGTGAATTCATGTCAATTCATACCTAGTTATTACTAATTCAAGTCATATGAAAGTTTGATCAATTTCAGAACCTTTAGAATTCATGGCACAATTACACACATAAGCACAGGCTTTCATAAACAGTCAACACAACCTAGATTAACAGAGATGACAATTAAGATCCAATTTCAAACTCTAAACCTAGAATCATGATAACCCAATGAAACAGGGAAAGCATGAGACTAAAGTCAAACATGTGAAGAATCCTAGTCATGCTTTCAATATGAATCGGGAACTAACAGTCAATAGGTCAAAGAAAGATGAGATATTTGAACTTAGGGTAAAGTACCATGGGATTAACATGACAAATAACAGGATCTCAACATAACAGGCTAAAGATGAGCCAGCTAAGAAGCCTTAAGACTAATTATCAGAGCAACTTGCACAAAGATATGAAATAAACTATAGAATCATGGGAACATAATCAACCAGATCCAAATCATGGACAAATCGTTAACCAGAAAAGGAGATGAAACAGAAGCCAAAACAGAAAAGATGAATTTCTCAATCTTATAGCAAAGAACCATATGACCACACAAGACATATGATGGATAAAGTTCTATTACTAACAAGCTCTGAAGGAACATGTTACGAAATCCCAAAACTAAGCATTAGAGGTACAGGCAGAAGATGTGAAACAGAAGAAGAAACAACTAGTAAGAAATTTATAACTAATCATGCAAAGAAACACAACAAGCAAAGAACTAATGATAAGTAGAGGGATAGAAAAACCCTAACATAGTAGGCTCTTAGAAGATGAACAAGTTCATGTTGTGAAACGAAAGAAGATAAATAGAATAGCAGAAGAAAACATGGCATGTGAAACACAAGAACAAAGTAAAGAACAACGACAACAGAAGACCAGCAAGGAACAAACCCTATGACTAACATGTGAAGCATGAGACATAGAAAAAGGACATATAGATAAAACAGAAACTTATCAAAATCTAATTCATGCGACTAATTAACAAAACATGATAAACACACAAACAATAAACAGAAAAAGTAAGCCAAAGAAACAGAGAGGGGGTGGGGTACTTAGCTCGCAGGGCTGGTCCCCTGAGCTTCCCATTTTACTCTTCTATTTCACTCTCTCTCGTCTCTCAGACCTCCTCCTTTCCTTGTTTCTTTTCCTTATTCTTCTTTTTTTTACTTTTCTTTTCTGATTTTTCTTTTAAGGCTTAAAGACGAAGCCTTTCGGGATTTTGAGTTTGTGGGGGTATTTATTGGTGGTAAAAGACAAGGTCTTGGGTGGTTTTAGTTTTGGGGGTCGCCGGAGTTAGGGTTCCGACGACCTTCTTTTGGATATTCGACGAGTTCCAGAGATATTCGAAGGGAACCAGTGGGGTAGGGTGATAGATCAGGTGGAGAGGGTTCTTTTGGCATTGGTTTTATGTGGTTTCTCGTTGTTTGGTGGTCACCGGCGAGGATTCCGGTGACCGGGATTTATGGAGAAGGATTGTTTTCTTAGTTCTGGGGGTGTGACGAGTAAAGAAGAAAAGAGAAGAAGAGGGGAGAGGTAAGAGGAGGCCGGCGACCACCGTGGGAGTGGTGGCCGCCATGGCCGTTGGTCTTTGAAGAAGATGAGGGTGATGAAGAGAAGCAGAGAGAATCGAGGGCGGCTAGGGTTAGGCATTGAAGAAAGTGGCAAAAATTTTCGGACAAAAGCCTTTTATAGGCGGGGGGGATAAGGTGATCTGGACCGTTGATCTGGTGAAGATCAACGGCCATTAGACGCGTTACATAAACGGCGTCGTTTGGGGGTTGAAGAGACCAAATGCCTTGCCCGTTAGATTATCTAAAATAGACGGCTCAGATTAAACCCAAATTATTTTAATTAACCATTAATTCGCCCAATTATCTCTACCGTTGGATCTGATGAAATGAGCGGCTGAGATCTCTTTGACTGAACCTCTGGACCGGATCTCCTTTGGGCCAAAGTGCTTGGGCCTCTAATTTCAACTCAAATTGGCCCAAGCTTACTACACTACCAATTTTATTATTATTAATCTATTTTTATGTATTTTCTTTTATATTTCTTTTTTTCTTTTTCCTTTATGAAAAATTATAAAACCTAATTTCTTACTTACTCTAATTATCTAATATTTTTTGGCAATTTTCTACTATTTTTTCCTAATTTCTACTGCTTAACACTATTTTTGCTAATTTTCTTAAAATCTAACTAACAAATTAATTACCTAGCCTATTTTTTTTTGATTTTCTTCTAATTTCTACTTATGCAAATACACAAAGTATAGCTAATTTCAGACAAAGCAAGTAATTGCACTCAAAAACATATTTATTTTAATTTTGAAATTATTTGCTCGGTGCAAAAATCATGTGCTCACACACCCGGGTGCTGCGAAGATGTATCGACACTTGCGGCAGCATTATTGGTGGCTTAGGATGAAGAAAGACATTATTGCATACGTGGCTCGGTGTTTGAATTGTCAGCAGGTCAAGTACGAGCATCAGAGGTCTGGTGGTGTATTTCAGTGTATTGATCTTCCTGAGTGGAAGTGGGAGAGGATTACCATGGATTTTGTTACTGGAATTCCGGTGACTCGGAAGAAGTTTGATGCTATTTGGGTCACTGTTGATAGGCTGACCAAGTCAGCATATTTCATTCTTGTTGCCACCATTTATTCATCGGAGAGATTAGCTGAGATCTATATCCGAGAGATTGTTTGCCTTTATGGGGTGCCGGCATCTATCATTTCGGACTGAGGTACGCCGTTTACCTCGAGCTTTTGGAGAGAAGTACAGCAGGATTTAGGCACCCAAGTTCAGTTGAGCACAGCGTTCCATCCTCAGACGGACGGCCTATTTGAGAGGACTATTCAGATATTGGAGGATATGCTCCGAGCCTATGTCATTGATTTTGGAGGCTCTTGCGTCCAGTATTTACCTTTAGTAGAGTTCGCCTACAACAACAGCTGCCAGTCTAGCATTTAGATAGCTCCGTATGAGGCGTTGTATGGTAGGCGATGTCAGTCTCCAATCAGATGGTTGGAGCCGGGAGAGGCTCGGTTTTTGGGTAAATATTTAGTCCAGGATGCCTTGAATAAGGTCAAGATCACTCAGGACAGGCTTCATTCGACTCAGTCGCGGCAAAAGAGTTATACGGATCGCAAGGTTTGACATGTAGCTTTCATGGTTTGTGAGTGAGTATTGCTCTGTGTATCGCCTCTGAAGGGTGTGATGTGATTTAGGAAGAAGGGCAAGCTTGGCCCTAAGTTCATTGGCCCATTTGAGATTCTTGATCGTGTGGGAGAGGTGCTTAAAGACTTGCCTTGCCACCTAGATTGTCAGCCGTGCATCCAGTGTTTCATGTGTTTAGGCATCAGACGTATCACGACGATCCAACCCATGTGTTAGATTTCAGCACTGTCCAGTTGGACAAGGATCTGTCTTATGAGGATGAGCCTGTCACGCCGCATATCAAGGGGCATGACCGGCGCCTGACCGAGAAGCCCCAGCCAAGCGGACCTGGGTGCCTTTTTAACCCACGCGTTGCCCCTGTATTGCTCATTACTTAAAACCAAAGAATTAACCAATTTATAATAGAAAACACACTTTTTAGCAAACATAACAACATGCTTAGTTTCTTAACAAGTTTACCGTTTACAACGCCTGACATATATTTACATAAGACCATGATCCCACAGTTTACTGTCTACGGAGCCTCTAAGATACAAAAGGATGATACAGTACCTGTCGGTAACAAGGCTCCGGCTATACCTCATACAAAATCAAAATAAAAATCCGAAATAGAAGTGGCATGAGCCACATAGGGCCCCGAGAGGAAAGGGTCTAACCAAAACGGCCAGTGGAAGGTGAAAGAGTGCTACTATCGATGAGCTGAAGTACCTGCTATGGATCCACCTACAATCATGACACGAATGTAGCGTCCCCGGCAAAAGAGACGTCAGTACACTGGAATTGTACTGGTATGTGTGGACAAGATTTGTCCCAAGTAAACTCAAGCCATAAATAGATAAATCACAATAATAGAACAACCAACAGATACACCAAGAAATAACGAAGCGAGCCAATCACGTTCCCGCACTTACTTTGTTTCAAGAAATCCTCAGTCCCTGTACAATTAGAGATCAACAAGGAAGGCAACAACCAAACATACACGGAAAGCACAATCAAGTCAAACAAATGGGCAATCAGTGCCCCACAAGTTGCAAACTCTCTTGCTGTGTCCTTTCACAATTGTATTCATATCAGTTTCAATGGCGATTGCGATCGCTTTCCACCCTTATTACCTCGTCATCCCTTATTACCTCGGCCATCCTTATCACCCAATCCACACCTTATTACTTCGTTTTGGGGTGCGCAACCCGATAAAACCGTACAGTTTCAAATCACAACAATCACAAACAACAAACAAAAACACTACACAAAGATCACAAACAAGGGCAATAAAAAACTTACAAATTGGTTCATGTTTTCCAAATACTTTTCAAGTTGGTACCACAACAAGTTACAATGTTTCCATATCTGAGAGTTCAATACTATTATGTTCAACGGTTCATCAACAATTCGAGTTGTTTCATTAGTTTTCCACAACGAGCCAAGTATGCCATCACTAGTATTATCCTCAATTTCTCTACTAATTATGATTTCCCTTTATATCACTCGGTTCAAATCTCATATCACACAACACATAGTTACCAATCGAACACCCACAACGAAATCAAAGAATTACACAACAATACTCATAACTTTCACATACCAAATAATTTGTACACATAAGGGCGATTTCACGAGGATAAAAGTTAGCCATACATACCTGGAGTTGAATTTACTTCCTTCAATCTCCTACTTTAAGTTCACCCAGTTATCTTATGTTGCCAACTCCGCCTTTGCAAATTCTTACTCCTACCCACTTCTTTTTTACTAAATTTCAAGTTCAAAGAACATGCATGAGTGTTAAATTCTATTTTCTAAAGCTAAAGCATGAAAATCTTCCTTTCCCTTTGACAACTGAAAATTAAAGAAAAATGGCTAGGGTTTTTACCTTTAGATATTGGGGAAGATGACACTTGCTCTAGGATTTTCCGGACCAAGTGATTAGAAAATGATACTTGAAGTTTGTTAGGTTTCTCTCTCTAGAATCTCTCTTTCCTCTCTCTTGTTTTGCTAAGAAAATATGAGAAAATGAAGTTTTGAGGTGTTTTATTAAAGAAGGAATCGGGTTAAAATTTTAGAAAAATCTGGGCCGAGTCAAATCTGCAGTCGCATCTGCGATAGCAAAATCAACATACGGTCCGCATAATGGACCGCAGAATTGCCCCCAAAAATCACCTGTTCTATTATGATATGCAACAAGAATGCGGTCCGCATTCGTGTTCTGCGGTCGCATAATGCGCCACAGAATTGACCTTAAAAAATCCTTAAGAAATTATGCGATGGTTTTGCAATCCACATTTTCATTATGCGATCGCACATTGGAGCGCATTTTTAACACCAATTTTAGAAAATATTCTATTACACTCTGCGGTAGGAATGCGGTCTGCATAGCAGATATGCTATTGCATTCTTGACCGCAGAATTGACATTTTCTGGAAAATTTTATTCTTTCGATTTTTAAAGCTTAGGTCACTACCAAGGGTCTAAACCGTGGCGAGCAAGCTCGCTTCGTCACCGGATTTCCCCTTTATTATGAGCTTCTAAGGCTTTTAAAACCTCACTTATAGTTGCCTCGATTTGCTTGCACAGTCCGAGCACGTAGCCAGAAAGCTTTTATGTTGAAATATGTGAAACATTTGATAAATTTTGATATTAATATAGTTGAAGTTGACTTCAGTTAACATTTTTTGTGAACGGACCTGGAACCATCATTTGACGGTCTCGAAGGGTCCGTAGAAAAATATGGGTCTCGGGCATGAGCCCGGAGTCGAAATTCGAGGTCTAAAACCCGAGTAAAAGAATTTTTCTGTTAAATTGTTTTTCTAAATTTTTAAGGAAAATGGAAATAAAAATTGATTAAAAGACTATGGTATCGATTTCATATTTTGGTTTTGACGCCCGGTATAGGTCTTAAATATGTATCAAGCATATTCTGTGAAGTTTTGTCGAAATCGGACGTCGTTTGATGTGTTTCGGACCTAATTATCTAAAGTTACAAGTTTTAGAAGTTGAAACGAAAATGATGATTTTGAGGCTTGATTCATTGATTTTGATGTTGTTTTGGCGATTTGATCACCCGAGTAAGTTCGTAAGAAGTTATTGAGTTAGTGCGTGTGTTTAGATAGGATCCCCGAGGGCTCGGGAGTGAATTGGAGGTGGTTCGGGGGTGTTTTTACACTTAGGAAAGGATCAGATTTTTGTTGTAGACATTTTGTTCTTCGCGAACGCGGCCTAGGCTCGCGTTCGCAGTGCTTTGGTGTCCCCTCTTCTTCGCGTTCGCACCCTCTGTCCCATGTTTGTGGTGCCTTGGTATTCCCTCTATTGAGTTTGCGTAATTCAAAGGCCATCTTCATCGGGATCGCGTGTGGCCTCACGCGTTCGCGTAGGCCACCTTTTGGATCCCCAGTAATCTACCTTTTTGCATTCGGACTTCTCCTCTCGCGAACACGATGGTTGTTAACTTGTGCCCTTCGCGAATGCGACCCTACTACTGCGAATGTGTAGGGTAATTTCGTCGAGTGATTTTTTTTAATGTTTTCAAAACAGTACATTACGGATTCTCCCATTATTTCCACACGAGCTCTTCTCCTTCACCCTCCATAGACAAGTTTGAAGAACCATTTCCTCCATAACTTCATAGGTAAGTGTTCCTAACTTCATTCTCTCGTAATTTCTTTGACTAATCACTAATATCTAGCCCTAAATAATAAAATCAAAGTAGAAATTAGGGGTTTCGGGTAGAGTTAGGGTTTTGGGAATTTTGGGTGATTCAACCTTAATTTGGGGTCGAATCTTAAAACAAATTATATATTTGAACTTGTGGGGTTATGAGTGACTAGGTTTTGGTCCGTGCCTCGTTTTTGGACGATGTGGCCCCGATGTCAAATTTTGGTAGTTTTGGAAGAATGCTAGAAAACTCATTTATAGGCTATGGGATTATGTCATTGAGCCTTAATTAATATTATTGAATTAGTTAAGCCTAGATACCATTGTTTCGGAGTGGGATTTTAGATAAAAAGCAGTATTGGAGAGTTGATTGCTATACTTTAGACCGAGGTAAGTGTTTGATCTAACTTTGGCTTAAGGGAATAGGATTAGAGTGTTATTAATTGCTATTTGCTAAATGATCGAGTGCAGTGCATATGCATGGTGACGAGTATCTATACACCGGTATCTAGCATGACTGTGGGTCTTTATTGTTACTTATTTTTGGTATATTTTGGGACTCTTCCAAACTAGTTAATGATTTATACATCATGTGAAGAGTTGAGGATAAATTGTGAATTTGTGGATTCTTTGGAGTGTTAGCTCGAATGATATAATACTATTGAGTAATAAATAAAAGAAATGGTAAAGATGCAATTAAATCCCTTGCCGGGATGACTTGAGTATATTGATTATCTACCTTTTCGGGATGTGTAAGTTGCTGTTATTGCTCTCTTGCTGGGATTTAGTTATTTAATTGTGTTTTTCCCTTGCCGGGACATTTCTTGTTATTATTTATTTTCCTCGCCCGTTTGGTTGTGATTGTTGTTTGGGCGAGGAAGAGTGATAATGCACGAAGGATCATTCCGTGCCATTGTTGATTATAATTTGCACGATGGGTCATTCCGTGCTATTTTTAATTATTTATGCACGAAAGTGTGAACACGTGATTTTTGCCCTAAGAAAATTATTGTCAAATATATGCAAAATAATTTTTGAATTTTTTTGTAGCAATTTGTTGATAATTGTTTGCATAATAACAAATCATAAAATAGGTAGAAATACCAGGATTTTATTTCTATAATTTTGGGGAGAAGTCAAAGAAAATCAAACTATACATCTATTTGTTTTTAATTAGAAAATACTAAAAAAAATAATAGAAATGAATTACTTTTTCTTTATTTTAGTTCAGAAAATTAGAGGAAAAGGAAAATACAAGGAAAATAGAGAAGAAAATACAAGAGTAAAATACAAAAATATAGAAAAGAAATAAATACAAAAATACAAAAAAATACAAAGAAAAGTATAATACAAAAAATAATAATACAATACAAAAGATATTGGGCTAAATACAATAATCAGTAGCCCAAGTATTATGTAACACACCCAGGCCCAAAAGAAAGGAACTTGGTCTGCCTTAATAAATAAAACGATGTCGTGTGTTGGTATAAATTTGAACCGTTGATATCATTAATCCAATGGTCACGATTAAAAGACCACTTAAACAGAACGACGTCATATATGGGGTGATTGAATCCAAGCCATTGGTTCATTTAATCCAACAGTCTTAGATCCTAAATAGCTTTTAAATACACAAACGTTACACATTACCCTCATTTACACGCCATTCGTCCCTAACCTCAAACCCTAGCCGCCTAAGAATGCTCTCAACCATCGCCGAAAACCTACCGGCGGTGGTTCACCACCGTCTCTTATTGAATCACCACGAACACCGCATAATCTCCTCTGTCCCCTCTTTCACCCTATCCCGTTGGTTTCCCCTAAAAACCTTTAGAAGCCGTCGAATAATCCAAAAGGTGTCGCCGGAACCCTACTCCGGCGAACACCACCTATGAACCAAACCCCCTCATTAACACCCCACAATCTCCTTTGCCTCCTCTTTCACCCCACTTAAGTGGTTTCTTTCGAATAAGTCCAGAAATTATCGAATCTTTCAAAAGGTGTCGCTGAAACCCTACTCTAGGGAATACCCTCATTCCAAAATCACCCAGTATAACCCCATAACACCTAGTTTCACATTCCAAGAGTCCTTTTCACCAAAAAGTGATTCGATAAGTCTGCGGGGGAGCAAAAGTACAAGAAAACGATATCCATAACTTCCAAGGTTCCTGATAATATGAAGAAAAATGAAAACAAAAGAAAGAAAGAAAGAAAAGAAGAATCAAAATGGAAAGCTAAGTATTCTGAACCCTTTTTATTTTTGATTTTTCTTATTTGTGAATTGCATGGCTATAGTTTCTCTTATCTGAATGAGTTCTTAGTTAAAGTTGTATGTATGTTGTTCATAATGTCCACACTTAGATTTCTAGGATTATATTTTATAAAATGTAATTAGTAATTAGGTTTTCTGTTAATTAGATTCTACCTCTGTTTAAATGTTCTCTTCAATCTCATTAATTGATTACTTAGATCTAATTTGATTCTTATCTATGAAAATGACAATTATTTGGTTAATTTTGTGAATCGACTTTGACTTTGACTTCTGAGTTCTGATTAGGATAGGGGTTTAAAGGTAAATACAAGGAAACGTATGGCTAAATGAGGAAGGTTAATGGGTGTGTTGTAATAAACCTAAGGGGGTAAGGGTACATTTGGTAATGCTGCCTGGCTCACGAGTAATTAGATAAAGAATAAAGGGTAGTCTGGGCATAACAAAAGGGCAATTGGGTTAAATTTGAAAGCAAGTGAGGGTAGTTAAGATAATTAAAGGTATTGGAATATGGTAGATGCCACTAGAACCTGCTAGAAGGGGTTCTAGTGTATTTTTGAATACAATTAGTGTAGTTATATGAAAATAAATCATAAGAGAAGGGGTAGAAACTTAGAATATTTAATTTGAAATTCCCTCCCATTTTTGTTTTATAAATAGGCCTCATTAGGCTAATTTTAATAAGTTTGGAAGGTCTAATATTCTAAAATCCTTCTAATCTCTGAAAATTTGAATTTCCTAGTTTCATCCTTAGAAAATTATCTAAGCCCTATAGTACTACTGTTCCATTGATTTTGGCTCGAGTTCAAGTTGAATTCTTCTGGATTTTGGTATTTTGTTTGTTGATCCATTGGACTGTTGGACTGTGGACTCGGACTATTAATTTCTTTTAAGTAGCTTAGTTTAATTATCACATAGAAAATCACATGTAAAATAGATTAATAGAAAAACAATCACATTAGATTAGAGATTAGAAAAATTGAAAACAAATGTTAAAATCTGTTTTGGTTGAGATTTTGGTTCTTCAGTTGTTACAAATTAGAAAATGCAATGAAATTTTGAAAAAGTCATTTGTTATCCTTAGTTTGTGTTAGTCAGTTTTAATACGTAAAAGCATGTGTTCGTCAGATTCAAATTTTGTTAGTTAATACGATAAGCTCAGACTAATTGATGTTGTATACGAAAAATTGTAATCAGTTTTAATAATGAGTATAAAATGACTGCTTCAATATGAACAAATTTGTACTTCAATTCGAATATGTTTTCTGTAGTTTAGTTTTAATATTTCTAGTTGAACAAAGCAGTAATTCAACTCTGCATCTGAACATGTAGCAATTCAATTGATAAATAATAGTAGAAATCAGTTTATAGTGATAGTTAATATGAAAATCGTTTAATAACATGTGTAGTTAATATGAATAAGTCATAACTAGTAATATTCAAATAGGAATTCAGTATTAGTGCCTTGGTTAATTTATGATAATATGTAGTTATAATAACCTTGTGAATCCATTAGTAGTTCAGTGATCACGTTTATGCCAAGTTTTTGGATTACGTTAGTAACGTGGGCCTGACTCAGGCAGAAAGGCCCAGATCCAATAGTAATAGCCTCGTGTGCCTATTTGAGTGAACCAATGTGTATGAACTAGGCTAAAATGAATCCCCGCGCACAACTGTGCTCTGTTCTTCACTGGTCTGATTTCAAGGCCCAAAGCATACAAAGGCCTAAACATAAATGAAATAAAAATATAAATCATAATTAGGCATCTTTATTTGGTACTATGATAGGACAAAAATAGTATGTAGAAAATACAGCACACCATAGGCTTGACTTCTTAAAATAAATGAGATGAGCCTCGTTTGAGAATAAAAATGCACGTGGCCCTCAATTAATTGTTATAAAACACTTAGATTTGGAAGGACCGTTTAGCAAATTTTACGGTCTTTCCCAAAGCTAACAAGACGTAAATATTTTAGGCTCGATTTATAATACACATTCTCAAGTACGAGTGCACATTTTTGTGACCCAAATCTAAATCTCAACAAATTCGAAATATATAAAAAGCTGCAGGCGTACTGGTACGTTGTGGTCCGAAATAGTTTTCACGACATTGCAATTCTTTATAAATAATAAAGCGGAATATTAATAAATGCGCATAAAATGGAACATATAAAGAAATCAGATAAAAACAAATACCAGAGTTGAGCGACCGTGCTAGAACCACAGAATTCGGGAGTACCTAACACCTTCTACCGAATTAACAGAATTTCTTATCCGGATTTCTAGTTCGCAGACTGTAACAGAGTCAAACTTTCCTCGGTTTGGGATTATAACCGGTGACTTGGGACACCATTATATTCTTAAGTGGAGACTTTGAAAATTTAAATAAACTGATCCCCTTCCGACTGTCCTTAAATTGGAAAAACTCCTTCCCGGGGTATAAATAAATAAGCGGGCTCGATAAGAGTTAAAAGAGGAGGTGTGACAGCTCTGGCGACTCTGTTGGGGATAAGAAACCCAGAACTTCGGTTCAGAGTTTAAGAATTCGAGCTCAGTTAAATTGTTGTATTTGTTTATATCTGATTTTCCTATATGTTCTTGATAAATGTGCTAAATGTTTACCGCTTTGATATTACGTGAACTGTATATAAAATGTGCCAAAAACCTTTCTCTTCTTACATCCGGGGATGTGCTTACTGGTTGAGACTCCCTATTCTGTTAGTGTCATACCCAAATAAGAAAAGAGGCCGGACAAATTATTAAGCCGTACGATCCCGCAAGTCACCGGTACGTAACCCCCTCCCCGATTCAAGTCGTCCACTCGGGTGCACAGTCCCGAACCATAAAACTTGGATATTGAACCTAGAAATAGGACAATTATTTGCATCATATCTGACTTAGAGGACTTAACACAGGGGTTGGGTCCGTCTAGGACAGGTGACCTAAAAATGAAAAGATCATCATGATTATATGTTGCATTTATTTGTCTTGGGCCATCATGCCAACCGGTTAAGAAAATAATTGAGGGAATGAAAATAGAAAAAATAATAATCATCGATTTTAGAGGAAAACCGATGTTCAAATACTGTCGAAACTCTGAGGAAGTTAGTTGGAATAATTTAATTTTGTCAAAAGATTAGAGAAAATAGTAGGTCTAAAAAATAATTTGACCGAACTACGCTGGTTTAATTCTCACCACTAGGCGAGATACGCAGGCAACCCTTGACGTGTCCAACCACAGTTTTTGCGAAAACAGCCAAAAATGTTAAAATTTTGAAAAAAAATCAAGTGATGTCGTTTTGTTAAAATAGCCGAATGTCCCAAAAGGGCGCCGAAAGGCTGTTTGTGCAAAAATAGCCACTTTTGACTCATTTTTCCCAAAATAGTAAGCACAACCTCAAAATCTTCAATTGAAGTGTTGAAGGGCCGTATTTGCAAAATTGGGACTTTATTTTAAAAAATAAATTGTGAAAATATATTGTCTCTTTAGGGTCAAAATAATAAGTGATTAAATCACCTTAATAAATGTGCAGGATGAGCACGATGCAAAATGAACCTTTTTCAATTATGAATAAAATCCCTTGGGAGTTACGTGTATGGTTGAGTGATTTGGGTCAAGACGGACAAGACGAAGTCAAGAAATATTTGAAAGGTCTTACTGGGTTACTTGATATTATACCTCGGGGAGACATCATTAGAGCCTTGGTTACTTGTTGGGATCCAGCACACAATATGCTCCATTTCTCGGACTTCGAGCTTACTCCGATACAAGAAGAGATTGCCAGTTATACTGGAAAAGATGAGGTTCCCATGAAAGACAAATACTCGGTTGCTGCAAGAGTTGTTACCGCTCATAGATTCCTGGACTCCTTGAAAATAGCCCGAAGCGTTCATAATGAAGATTTGGCCAATGGTTTTTTCACTATAAATTTCATATATCATAGATATCATAACGTATGCTTTAATAACCCGGCAAACAAACTATGCAGCAAAGCAAACCGTACAAAGTGGGAGAAACATAGATGTTTTGCTTTTATGGTGGCCTTTTTGGATTTGATAGTGTTCCAAGGAAAGACGGGAACATCGATATAAGAGTAGCTGAAATTGTCAGTACTCTCTTCATGCAAGATAATAGTACTTTGGCACCTATGATAGTAGCCGATATCTTTCGTTCCCTTATAGCTTGTAAAGTTGGCGTAGATTACTTCGAGGGATGCAATTTGCTTTACAAATGTGGATGATAGAGCACTTGTGCCATCGTCCTCAATTTTTGAGTTATGGGTCTTCGGAATGAACATGCATAGAAGAATTCTACAGAGGATAAAAGGATCAAGTTGCCGGAAGGGTTTAAGGGTTGGTTCACATACTTTCGATCTCTCACTTCTAGCCAGATAGAATGGACATTCAGATGGCTACTTGTCAATGAAATTATATACATGCCTGCAAAAGGATCGCACTTTCTCTTAATGGGGCTTAAAAGTATTCAACCCTATGCTCCATATCGAGTTTTACGGCAACTCAGAAGATATAAAATAGTGCCAAAAGATGGATACCTCAGCATTCAAGTCATTGAGATTAGTCTTGAGGGGCAATTTCCTGAAGCAAAAGTCCATCAAATTTGGAATGAATGCCATTGTTTGAAATCAGACACATGTGTAAGGGATCGGGCCAAAGGTGAAATGCCACCTGGTTACTCCGTGTGGTATAGAATAGATTGTGAGCATGAAAAGCCAGCAAAAAGACATCATATCCAAGAATTTGCCGAGCTGTCACAAGAACAATGGGATTGGTTGGCTAAAGAAAATGAATACCGAACAAAAATCAGCATGCTAGAAAAACAAGTTCAAGACCTCAAGTTTGAAAATAGCGTGCAAATAGCAGCTGACGGGGGTGAAAAGAAACAACTGGTTAAAGAAAATGAGGCCCTAAGATCTCAAATTTATAAAATGAGAACAGCAACTGAAACCCCTATCCGAAATGCTCGGGATGAAAAATTGATCGATAATTTGCAGCGAAAAGTGAGCGATTACAGTTTCGACCTGGATAAAGCAGAAAAAGAATTCACCGGGGTTCAGAAGCAATTTGCTAGGAACGTAGAAGAAAGGGCCCGCATGATTCAACAATTGAAGGAAGAATGTAGGTTGAAGATGCTCGATTGAGGAAAAGGATTATTACTGCCGAGGTCAAGATTAGCAAACAAGTGAAAGAGTTTAGTATGGAAAGAGAACATTGATATACAGCCTTAGCACGATTAGAAATGGAACTGTAGCAGCTTCAAGAGAAAGGCCAATGGACTCTGGATACTCGTGCTGAACAAATAGGGAGGTTACTTCAAGAAAAGGGAATGATTAGAGAAAAGATTCTCAACATTGCTCATTATACCACTCTGAAGTGCCAGATATGTGAAGATATAACCCAGACCACATTCTTCGCCTCGGTAATGATATTCGTGAAGCAAATAATGGGTGAATTAGACAAACTCCAAAGGGGACTTACATATAGGCCCGCAGCGAGATCGAACGATGTCCCGCGGGCACTAGGGTCTTTGATGTATTCTTAGGTTAGGCATTCGAGTCTGTATTTTTCATTTTTTGCATTATTGTAGTGCAATTATCATCTTAAAGTTTATCTTTGTAATCGATGTTGGTTATTAATAAATATGAAAATCCCAAAAATCTGTACTTGTGATCTTTGTTTTTCTTTAAACACATATGCGGTAGGAAAATCTATAGGATCGACCAAAGAAAAAAAAGAGAGAGGAAAATTGGTGGTGACGAAAATGATGAAAAAAGAAAAGAAAGAAAAGAAAAAGAAAAAGCCAAAGCAAAAGAATAGGCAAAACCAGAAAAAAGGAAAATAAATGAAAAAGCCATAGCTAATAAAGTCAGGATAACGCATATGGCCAAGCAAAATTGTGTAAGTATGTATGTGCTCCCAATGTGCGATTATTTGATCAATGATGGCCTAACCACAAATGAGTGCTGTTGTTATTGAGTCGAGACAGGTGGTTTGTAGCTGGCATTCTGGCAACCCATCATTACAACACTCAATCTAAAGATATGAAAAAGGCAATCACCCAAGAAATTGAGGCTACGGTTGTGGACCCAACCCGGGAAGAGGAGGTGATAGACGTGGGCGCTATGAAAGAAGAGATGTACAAACTCAAGCAGCAGATGGCCGAAATGTACTAGGCCTGGGCGAAGGGACAACCTTTACCCACATACCCAGCCAATCCTGCTTATATCCCTCCACCTATCCAAACATAGGACCCACCCACCGTGAATTCATCTCTTGCTTACCCCACATACCTACCTTACTATGCAACTACCTCACAAACACCACCACCTAAACAGATTCCACCACCACAACTGCATGTCGCTCCCGTGTATATGGCCCCCCCGCCAGCCACATTACACAAATCATCTAGTGAACCATTATTTTATACCCAAGACAATCATTATTATCCTCCAGAGCCTACCTTCTGACACCGTGATTCTTATACTCCCCTCATTTACATAGCTAAGGAGGAAAAACCACCCAAAAATTCTGAACAAGAAGAGATGATCCGAAAAATGAAGAGTCTCAAACAATCTTTCCGGAATATGCAGGGCCTTGTGGGCCAAGTGAGCATAGCTTACAAAGATTTATGTTTACTCCTGGAGGTGCAGCTACCGGCAGGCTTCAAGCTACCGAAATTTGATCTCTATGACAGTCATGGCAATCGAGTGACACATTTGAGAGGCTTTTGCAGCAAAATGCGAGGTGCCAACGGTAAAGATGAGTTGCTCATGGCTTATTTTAGCCAAAGCCTTAGTGGATCAGCCCTACAATGGTACACCAGACAAGACCACGCTAGATGGTTTATTTGCGATGATCTCGCCCAAGCATTTGCTAATCATTTCCAATACAACTTGGAGATTGTTCCTGACATGCTTTCATTGACAAAGATAGAGAAGAAGCCATGAGAGAGATTTCGAGAATACAGTTTCAGATGGCGAGAACAAGCTGCCTGGGTAGATACATCTATGAAAGAAGGAGATATGGTAAACTACTTCTTACAATCTCTAGAGCCGACATACTATGGGCATTTAGTATCAGTTGTCGGGAAAACATTTAACGAAGTCGTCAAGATGGGGAGCATAGTTGAGGAGGCTTTAAAATTGAACAAGATTATGAGCTATTCAGCCATAAAATCCACGGCCCAGGAAATTCAAACAGGCATCGGACGAGCTCTTGGGAAAAAGAAGAAAGAAGAGGTGGCCATTGTAGAAGGGAAGATCATGGTCCAGGAATCCTAATCCATACTACTATCAACCTCGCCCACGTCATCAGCCTTACTCACCAGCACCATATGGCCCACCGTAACACTACTACCCTCCATATATTCCACAATTTTAAGTACACCATGCTCAAACCTACCCAGCACCGCCTACACCATGGCGAGCACCATAACCTCATAATACCTACCACATCAGAATACATACCCACCACCCAAAATATAAAAAAACCCTGGTGGAACAGGCTTCCATCCTAATCCCGGTGTCAGGAATGATAGGATGCAAAAGAAGA
Organism: Nicotiana noctiflora; assembly: GCA_032618575.1. Taxonomy (NCBI): domain Eukaryota; kingdom Viridiplantae; phylum Streptophyta; class Magnoliopsida; order Solanales; family Solanaceae; genus Nicotiana; species Nicotiana noctiflora. Next base: position 200,644 of record JASVEL010014164.1, read on the forward strand.
AAACTTTTACTCCATTAGGAGAATCATACACCAGTCTGTTTCATAGATTGAGGCAGCTCGGAATCCTGAACCCCATTGAATCCAAAATCCCTAACCTACCACCAAGGGACCTGAACCAGTCTGTTAGTTGTGAGTATTGTTCAGGAGCTCCAAGATACGACACAGAAAAGTGTTGGCATCTAAAAATCACAATTCATGAGCTTATTGATTCAAGAAGTATTAAAGTCTAGGCTCTCGAGGCTCCCAACATTACATGAAACCCCCTACTTATTAATCATGAAGCCCGTACGATAGAGTTGATACAAAGAGGAGGTTGCAAGAAGCCTTCTCAAACTGTAATGATGATTAAGGCAAGCGAAGGCAAGGTAGAGGAGAAATCAATGGATGAGAAACAAGTGATTACGGTCAAGCAAGTGGTGAATGAGACAGTGGTGTTAATAGAGTCCGAGCCAGTGAACGTGATAGTTCTAGGAGCAAGTGAAAAACCTGTGTTAACTGTGAAAGGGGTACAAATAGATCCGATCATTATACCGGTTACTCAAATGCCCGTTGTGAATGTTAAAGGTGTGCCATGGAATTACAACAAAATGACCATCATGTATTGAGGGAAAGAGATTAAAGATGAAATTTGTGAGACCCACAGGTTGACAAGGTCGGGGAGGTGCTTTGCTCCTGAAGAATTAAGAAAAGCAAAATTCACCAAAGATAATCCAGCTACTGTGAAGAAAGCTGATACCGAGGAGGAGGCCGAGGAATTTTTGAAGAAAATAAAAGTACATGTCTATTTGATAGTAGAACAATTGAGAAAGACGCCAGCGCAAATATCTCTGCTGTCCCTGATGATTCACTTCGATGAACATCGTAGCGCATTAATAAAAATCTTGAATGAGGCTCATGTGCCTGAAAAGATTACATTAAGTCATCTTGAAAAGAGTGCAAATAAAATCTTTGAGGTGAACAGGGTGACATTCTTTGATGACGATCTGCCGATAGAAGGAACAGAGCATAACAGAGCTTTGTATCTTACTGTGAAATGTGAAGATTCGATAGTGACTTGCATGTTGATTGATAACGGGTCGAGTGCCAACACATGCCCTTTGTCTACTTTGGGAAAACTCAATATTGATAATGAAAGAATCCACAAGAACATCATTTGTGTGCGTGGATTCGACGGAGGTGGAAAGAATACTATTGAAGACATCGTGCTGGAGCTTACCATTGGACCGGTAGAGTTTACAATGGAATTTCAAGTCTTGGATGTTGTTGCATCCTATAATCTCCTACTGGGTTGACCATGGATTCATGCGGCGAAGGTCATACCATCCTTATTCCATCAAATGGTAAAGTTTGAATGGGACCATCAAGAAATAGTGGTCCATGGCGAAGATAATTCTTGCAACACCATCTCTCCTTTTGAAGAGATTGAGGGTGATAAAGGCCTCTGGGTGTACCAAGTGGTGGATACTATATCAGTTGATAAAATTCTTGAGGGCAAGCATGTTCTGGTGCCAAAAATAGCTTCCACATCAGTTATGGTTGCTATAGAGATGTTGAAAAATGGGTTTCTCCTTAGGAAAGGATTGGGAGCTGCATTACAGGGAATTACACAGCTGGTATCTCTTCCCGATAGCATTGACAGTTTTGGGTTGGGTTTTAAACCAACCATTGCTGATATAAAGAGAGCCCGAAAACTGAAGAAGAAAGGTTGGACTCTCCCTAAGCCTATCCCTTGCCTCTCTCATTCGTTCGTCAGGTCTGGTACAAAGTGGCATCCAGCTACAGTAAAGCCCAACTTAGCAAAGATAAGGCCCGACAGAGAGCTACTTGAAAGATTTGAAAAGCTATTTGAAGAATTGAATATGGTAGAAGAAGCTGAGGCCACAAGTAAAATGGATGTCCAATTTGTTGGATCCCAACCAAGCTGAATAGCTGGGAAGCTACTCCTCTTCCAACTAGAAGGGAGTTGTGGTAGTTAGCTTTTGTTGTTTCATTTTAAATCTATTTTATTTCACGACTGTAATAGAGATTTCATTGTTTCGTCCAATCGGATGTGTCAAACCTTGTTATCTTTCAAAATTTTAATGAAATGCAACTTCTTTCTTCCTACATTCCTGATAGCCTTATTTTATTTTTCTTTTCTTGTACAGTCCATTTTATGTTGATTTCAATGATGTGTCACGCATAATGAATTCCCGGCCCAATCTTGATAATCAAATAGTAATAAAAGAAATTGAATGTAATAATGAGACGGAGTATGATGACGATGAAGCTTTGGAAGAAATTAGTAAGAAGTTGATTCAATATGAGGAAAAAACCCAAACCAAACTTAAATGAGATGGAGGCAATTAATTTGGGGGATCAGGAAAATATTCGGGAAACAAAGATAAGAATTCATTTGGAATCCTCACTCAGGGAAGAGTTGATAAAATTGCTTCATGAATACAAAGATATATTCGCATGGTCACACGATTACATGCCGGGACTGAGCACCAATTTGGTAGTCCATAAATTGCCCACTTACTCAGAATGCCCACCTATCAAGTAGAAGTTAGGGAAATTCAAAACAGATATCAGTGTGAAAATAAATGAAGAAGTCAATAAGCAGTTCGAAGCAAAGGTTATACAGGTTACCAAATATCCCACCTGGTTAGCCAATATTGTGCCAGTTTCGAAGAAAGATGGGAAATCCAGGGTGTGTGTCGATTATCGAGACCTCAACAAAGCAAGTCCAAAAGACAATTTTCTATTGCCAAACATCCACATATTAATTGACAATTGTGCCAAACATGATATTGGTCCTTTTATGGATTGTTTTGCGGGTTACCACTAGATCCTAATAGACGAGGAAGATGCTGAAAAGATGGCATTCATCACGCCTTGGGGAACATATTGTTATAGAGTGATGCCATTTGGACTGAAAAATACTGGAGCAATATATATGAGGGCAATGACTACCATGTTCCATGATATGATACATCGGTGGGTCGAGGTTTATGTGGATGATGTCATTATCAAGTCTAGAAAGCAATATGATCATGTTAAAGACCTGGGGAAGCTTTTCCAGAGGCTTCGTAGGTACAATCTCAAGCTCAATCCAGCAAAACGTACTTTTGGTGTGCCATCAGGGAAATTGTTGGGGTTTGTGGTAAGTCGACGTGGTATTGAATTAGACCCATCTAAAATTAAATCCATCCAGGAAGTGCCTCCGCCAAAGAGCAAGAAAGATGTGTTGAGTTTGCTCGGCAGATTGAATTACATTAGTAGATTTATCACTCAGCTTACATCAACTTGTGAGCCTATCTTTATATTGCTGAAGAAAGATGTTGCAGTTAAATGGACTGATGAATGTCAAGCCACATTTGATAAAATAAAGGAGTACCTGGCCAACCCGCCTGTATTGGTTCCGCCAGAGCCAGGAAGACATTTAATCCTTTATTTGATGATATTGGATAATTCCTTCCACTCTATACTAGGGCAGTATGATGAAACAGGAAAGAAGGAACATGCAATTTATAATCTCAGCAAGAAATTCACGTGTTACGAGGTAAAGTACACCCAATTGGAAAGAACATGATGTGCTTTGACCTTGGTGGCATAGAAATAGAAGCACTACTTGTCAGCTTATACCACTAATCTCATCTCTCGGTTGGACACACTGAAGTACATCTTTCAGAAGCCCATGCCCACATGGAGGCTTTCTAAATGGCAAATCCTGCTCACAGAGTTTGATATTGTTTATGTAACCCGCACTGTGATGAAAGCACAAGCAGTTGCCGATCACTAAGCAGAGAATCTAGTTTATGACGAATATGAACCATTGAAAACATATTTTCACGATGAAGAAGTAATGAGTATTGAATAATTGGTACAAGATGAAAAGCCTGGGTGGAAGTTATATTTTGATGGAGCTGCTAACAACAAAGGCATCGGGATTGGAGCTGTGCTTATTTCAGAGACATGATAGCATTATCCTGTCACCGCTCAGCTTCGTTTCTTTGGTACCAACAATATGGCTAAATACGAAGCATGTATACTGGGATTAAGAATGGATATAGATATGGGTGTTCAAGAGATTTTGGTCATGGGTGACTTGGATCTCTTGGTACATCAAATTCAAGGAAAATGGGAAACACGGGATTTAAAACTCCTACCATACCGGCAATGTCAACATGAACTATGACAACGGTTTCAGTCCATAGAATTCAAGCATATCCCGAGAAGTCTTGTTCTTTGTCGCGAACTGGGATCGCTCGCTAGCTAGGTCAGATCCCTCCACCCTCTGCCTTGGATCAACTCAAACAACAATCCATAATGAAGTTGTCGATGCTCTAGCCACTATGGCATCTATGTTACACCTCCCGGATAAAGCTTATGTTGACCCGTTACAAATCCAGGTTCATGATCAGAATGCTTGTTGTAATATAGTAGAAGAGGAACTCGATGGTGAGCCATGGTTCCATGATATTAAAGAGTATCTTAGAATGTGGGTGTATCTGGCACAAGCCGCAGGAGATCAAAAGAGAGCTATAACATGATTGGCAAGTGGATTCTTCTGTAGCGAAGGGATTTTGTAAAAAAGAACTCCGGATCTTGGATTGTTGAGATGTATAGATGCAAAGCATGCTACAATAATTATGGCTGAAGTACATGCATGAGTCTGTGGACCACACATGAGTGGGTATGTCCTAGCAAAGAAAATACTCAGAGTAGGATATTACTGGCTTACTATGGAATGGGACTGTATCAACTATGTGCGCAAATATCATCAATGCCAGATACATGGAGATCTAATTCATTCTCCACCATATGAATTGCATACGATGTCGGCACCATGGTCTTTCGTTGCTTAGGGTATGGATGTCATTGGGCCAATCGAGCTAGCAGCATCTAATGGGCACAAGTTTATTCTAGTTTCCATTGACTATTTTACTAAATGGGTTGTGGAAAAAACATTCAAGGGAGTAATCAAGAAGGTAGTGGTTTATTTTGTGCATACGAACATCATTTGCCGGTTCAGAATTTTGAAGGTGATTATTACAGATAATGGTGCCAACCTTAGCAGTCCTTTGATGGCAGAGACATGTCAGAAGATTAAAATTATGCATCACAATTCCACACCATATCGTCCTAAGGAGAATGGAGCAGTTGAAGCAGCCAATAAGAACATTAAGAAAATTCTTCGGAAAATGGTGGAGGGATTGAGACAATGGCATGAGAAATTACCATTTGCTTTGCTGGGATATCGCATTACCATTCACACTTCGGTAGGTGCAACCCCTTATTCATTGGTATATGGCACGGAAGCAGTAATACCTACAGAAGTTGAAATACCCTCCCTTCGAATCATTGCGGAGGCAGAAATTGCTGATAATGAATGGGTTAAAGCCCGACTGGAACAATTGAGTTTGGTTAACGAAAAAAGACTAGCAGCAGTATGTCATGGGCAATTGTATCAATAGAGAATGGCCAGAGGCTATACCAAGAAAGTGCGCCCGTGAAAATTTGAAGTCGGACAATTGGTATTGAGGCGCATCTTACCTCATTGGGTAGAAGCAAAAGGAAAGTTCGCTCCTAATTGGCAAGGGCCATTTGTTGTATCACGAGTATTGTCTAATTGAGCATTATATCTAACAGATATGGAAGGAAAATGCATAGAAATGGCCATCAATTCTGACGTAGTCAAAAGATATTATATATAATTTCTTTATCTTCATGTATCTAGTTGTATTTATCATGTTTTTTAAATTGAAATGATGAAAGCATTTTGTTTCGCTATCCAAACACTTTATCCATTGCTATCCCTTTGAGACTTATTACATTGTTCATTCATACCCCTCTTTCGGAATCAACAGCAAAGTCAATAATTGAATGATGAAATGTTAAAGAAAAAGAAGAAAAGGGAAAATATGAAGAAAAAAATAAGGAAATGGATGGAAAAAAAAAAGAAAAAAAGAAGAAAAGAGAAAAAAAAAGATAAAAGTAAAGAAAAGAAAAGAAAGAAAAATGCAAACAAAAAATAGTAGAAAGAAGTAAACATCGCAACAATGAAGCGATTCTATGATCCGAACTACGTTTTGACTTGATCCTGAAAGGGTACGTAGGCAGCCTCACTGAGATTCATCACAATAGAAAGAAAATCCAAGAGTCCCCAAAGATTGAAACTAGGCAGAAGTTACGTTTGTTACGGGAGATATGATTCCGGAAGTTGTAATTTTAAACCCACGATGAAACTTTTGAGCCTTTATACCTTTCTTTCTAAACCCATCCAAAAGCCACATTACGGTCTAAAGAAAGACCTTCTGATCAATTTCAAGATATGTCAGTACAAGTAGGTGAAGTAAAACATGTTACGGACAACACTCTGATACCTGAAGTTGAAAATATAAAAATGACAGAGTCTTATTGGTGAAAACCCTGGCAGGCACCATACAGCGATGGGAGTTTGAGAGACATAAAATGAGAGAGTCTTATTGGGGAAAACCCTCATGGGCACCGTACGTCGATGTGAGCTGAGGGAAATAAAATGAGAGAGTCTTATTGGTGAAAATCCTCACGGGCACCATAAGGCGAAAGTGAGAAAGAAGTTTGTGGTGGAAGAGCGGCAAAGCAAGCAAAGTTGGGGTTTAGTTGAAAATTAGTTGGTGAAATGAAGTTGGGAAAAAATGGCAAATTGCAGTTGATGATTGGACAGACTGGGTCGGTAAATCTGAATGCATGGCATGATCAAAAGAATCAGCCTCTCCACTCAAATAAGTCTCGTCATTTTTATTTTTATTTTTTAAAAAGTATTCTTACCCTCAAAACTTCAAGGTCATTGCATTTCATTTTTCTTGGAATCTTTCTATAAGACATTGCCAGTCGAAGCCAATTACCAGCTTCTCAGTTATATGGCACAACAAGATAGGGATTTATTAAAGGATAGTTGAAAAAAAAAGACATATGGCAATCAGATATTTGGAGGGAAAAAGCAAAAGAAGGAAAAAGAAACAACAAGAAAGAGACACAAGGAAAATAGTTGGGCATCGGGATTAGTAAATCTTGAAAGACAGCTAGAAGTTATGGTGAGGCACTACAAGAGCAAGACGGAGAAAATTCAAATGTGGGAGGAAGGCCAACAAGAATGCCAGTAGCTAATCACCATTTTATACTAACAAATTATTCCTTGATTAGAACAGGGACAAAAGATTCAAATTCTTACTAATCACTTTAAAGTGATTGTGACCAATGTGGATAGCGAAGGAGCACAAATTTTGGTAATCAGGCACCCATCTAAAAAATAAGGGAAGATAGTTCAAAGGAAAGCAACAATATGCATAGGAATCTATTTCAAATCTTAGTAATCAGGCACCCACCCAAAGAATAAGGAAAGTATAACCTTTCATTTTAAAATTGCATGTATGATAATATGTTGCACCCAGTTATCAAAATGGGGCAGAAGTTTTCTTTATTTTGTATGACGTAAGCAAGCGCCCACCTGAAGAATAAGGGAATATATTTTCAAAGTTCGTAAGCAGGCGCCCACCTGAAAAACAATGGAATATTTTTCAAGTTAAGCAATCAGGCATCCACATGAAAAATAAGGGAAGTATAGCACAATTTTATCACAAGTTATTATTCAGTAATATCATACACCTAGTTATAAAACTTGGGCAAACTTTTTCTTTATTTTGTGTAACGTAAGCAGTCACCCACCTGAGGAATAAGGGAATATCTTTTCAAAGTTGTAATCAGGCGCCCACCTGAAAAACAAGAGAATATATTTCAAGCAAGCTGTAAGCAGGCACCCACCTAAAAAACAAGGGAATACTTTTTCAAGCACAGTAAGCAGTCGCCCACCTGAAAAATAAGGGAATATTTTTTCAAGCACAGTAATCAGGTGCCCACTTGTAAAACAAGGGTATATATATCAAGCACAGCAATCAGGCGCCCACCTGAAAAACAAGGGAATACATTTTCAAGCACAGCAAGCAGGCGCCCACCTGAAAAATAAGGGAATACTTTTTCAAGCAAAGTAATCAGGCACCCACCGGAAAAATAGGGGAATACTTTTTCAAGCACAGTAAGCAGGCGCCCACCTGAAAAACAAAGGAATACTTTTTCAAGCACAGCAAGCAGGCGCCCACCTGAAAAACAAGGGAATACTTTTTCAAGTACAGTAATTGCAAGCAGGCGCCCTCCTGAATAACAAGGGAATATATTTCAAGTAAGTGGTAAGTAGGCACCCACCTGAAGAACAAGGGAATACATTTCAATTTCAACAAGCAGGCGCCCACCTGAAAAACAAGGGAATATATTTCAAGCAGTTGTAAGTAGGCACCCACCTGAAGAATAAGGGAATGCATTTCAATTTCATCAAGCAGGAACCCACCTGAAGAACAAGGGAATGCATTTCAATTTTAACAAGCACACGCCCACTTGAAAAACAAGGGAATATATTTCAAGCATGTTGTAAGCAGGAACCCACCTGAAGAATAAGGGAAGTATCATTTGAAATTCAACTTTAAATCCTGATATTTAATAACATGGTATACCTAAGCACCATACCGGTACAGAAATTTTTTTCTTTGTTTTTAAGTTGTAAGTAGGCACCCACCTGAAGAACAAGGGACTAAATTTTCAATTTCAACAAGCAGGCGCCTACCTAAAAAAACAAGGGAATATATTTCAAGCAAGTTGTAAGCAGGTGCCCACCTAAAAAACAAGGGAATACATTTCAAGCAAGCTGTAAGCAGGCACCCACCAGAAGAATAAGGGAGTATATTTCAATTTCAACAAGTAGGCACCCACCTGAAGAACAAGGGAATACTTTTTCAAGCAATAGTAAGCACGAGTCCACCTGAAGAATGGACACAGTCAAAAGTTATGCAAGATACAAGATTAAGAAAATTCAAGAACAAAATAGTAGGCATTAGATAGGATTTTGTAAATCATAGAGCATAGCTTAGGCTAGCTTCTTTTCTCTTTACAACGGTGTAATAAGGGGATCAACAAGCAGCAACAACAACAACAGTAATGAGATCACAGCTTCATGGTAGTCCCAACTACCAGACATTCCTGAACTACACTAACCTAATTCCTGTTTAGCCTAGGATATGTAGGCAATCTCTGAAGTAGGATGCAGTCAAAACGTTCAAAAAACACTTCACACGGAATATACGAACGGGAAAAACTCCCTCATTATTGCTCACTTATCTTTGCACTGAAACTCTGCTTGTTCCTTAGCAAAGAGGGGCAGCTCTGAGCACGTGATTTTTGCCCTAAGCAAATTTATGACGACCTGGCCCATCGTCACGAGATTTACCACCCCGTTATCCCCTCATTATATTTTTTCATGTTTCTATATCTTTATTAGAGTCTATCGGGTGAGTTTGGGTTGAATCTGGTTGAAAATAAGGCATATAAACTTTTAGAATGAAGCTTATTTCAGAAAAGTAAACCTGAAATTGACTATGTAGGTAGAGGGCTCAAATGTGGATTACGGTGGTTCGGTTAGCTTTGGGAGGTAATTTGTAACATATAGAAGCGATCAAAATTTAATTTGGAGGTCCGGTGTAGAAATAGGCTTGAATTGGCTAAGTTAGAATTTTGGCAGAATCCGGTTGATAGGTGAGATTTTGATCTGGGGGCCAGAATGAAATTCTGATAGTTGCAGTAGCTTCGTTAGGTGATTTTGGATATGTCTGCAAATTTTCAGGTTATTCGGACATCATTTGGTCGGGTGTTTGTTTGAATGTAGGTTTAGGAAGTTCTAAGGAAAATTAGGCTAGAATCTGAGGTAATTTGGTGATTTTTATGTTTAAGGGCGTGATTTTATGATTGGAACAAGTTTGTATGATGTTTTATAATGAGTTTGTATTTTTAGTTGAGCTCCGAGGGCCACATGATGGTTTCGGAAGGTTAAATGGGAGACTTCATGTGTTGCATCAGGTCTGTGGGTTTCTGTCTTCTGGTATTTCCGCTTCTGTGGAAATGGACCACAGAAGCGAGTTCGCAAAAACGGCATTTGGAGCGCAGGTGCGAGAATTGGGTAGCCCAGCAAGGTCCACAGAAGCGGACATTCGTTCGCAGAAGCGGGAACTCATCCGTAGAAGCGAAAGGGCCAGCTTAGGAGGTTCCGTAGAAGCGGAAAGTTGTCCACATATGCGAGGTCACAGAAGTGGTGTAGGATTTTAAGTTGAATACTACAGAAGCGGTCAGGTGGTCACAGAAGTGAAACCGCTGAAGCGACTTATGAGTCGCAGAAGCGAAAGCGACAGTAGGTTTAAGGCTTCAGTTTATTCGAATTTCAATAGTATTAAAATTATTTGGGACTTCGAACTAGGAGAAGAATTGGATGATTTTGAAGAGGAAATTGTGGAGTATCATCAGGTAAGGACTCTTAGAATGGATTTAATCTCTGAAAATGGCGGAATTAAGGTGTAAAAATGGAGGATTTTGCTCTAAGCCTAAGAAATAGAAAATTGATGATTTGTATGAGCAAATGGACTCTGATTTTGATAAATTTTATATATATTGACTTGTGACAAGATGAGGATTCTGAAAATGTGGATTTCATAATTTTTCGGGAAGCGAGCCCGGGGCTCAAGTTTTGGGAACTTTGTGTTTTTGGGTGTAATTCGAGTTATTTCGATTGGGTTATGTTACTTTAGCCTATTTTGATGTATTCCTATTGGTTTTGATCAGATTCGGCACCAGTGGAGGTTGACTCTCGTGGAAAGGGCATTATGGACTAGTTTTTGAGCCGGTTTGAGGTGAGTAATGGGTATGGATGATGACCTGAGGGTTTGAAACCCCGGTATATCACTATGTGACGCTGTATTGAGGTGATACATGTACTCTATTGTGAGTGCGGGCTCGACTGTAATTGGGGACTATGGCTTAGTCCGACTGTATAGCATTGTACTGTGTTGTTGGCTATAAATGAGCTTGTAAACCTCATACTTGGATGGTTGTAGATATATTGAGGCTCAGAGCCAGTTATTTGGATCCCGTGAGGATCGTTATCATTGCTTCTATGATTATAGCATGTTATCATGATATCAGTGCAGATCTAAACACTGTCTAAAATGATTTTCCAAACTCTTGTATTTCTGAACACTGGTTTCTACTATTACTGTTAAAAAGGATTTCAAATTGATAATTTACTATGACTGTGAGGCTTGCATTGTATATAGCTGGACTGGTAGTGGATCGGGCTGCGCGCCGCAGCATATCACTGATATTGCGCTTGGGCTGTAGGAGCCCTTCCAGAGTCTGAACCCACACAATGAGCGCGGGTACCCAAATGGATCGGGCTACGCGCCGTAGCGGTCATGTTTATGCCTCTGCATTGCATTTAGACATATTTGTTGTACTATTTTAGCTGTCATTGCTTATTCTAATATTTATACTGCTGAAAAGGATAAAAAAGGTATTATATAGCTTTGCTGAGTGGTTTATTGGGTATTTTTACCTTCAATGTCTTTATCCGCACTTATTACCACTGAGTTGGAAGTACTCACACTACTCCCTGCACCTTGTGTGTAGATCCAGGTTCATCACAGCAGGGCTGACTTCCCAGCTGCTCCAGAGCTTATTTACGGACTGTCGAGGTAGCTGCTTGGCGTCCACAGGACCCGACATTCCTTGTTATCCCTTTTCTTTGATTTTCCACATTTTGTCAGACACTTATGTATTCAGTATTATTGTGACACTATTGGTAGAGGCTCTTGACTCATGACCCCAGATTCTGTGGGGAGTATTATGCTATTTTGGGATATTTTTCACAACTTATGCTAGATTTTGTATCTTTCTTATCACTGTTAATGGTTTTAAAGTAAAATGAGAGCTAGTAGCTCAGTATTTTGAAAGGTTGGTCAGGCTGGCCTAGCAATGTGCTGGGCGCCATCACGACCAGGTTTCGGGTCGTGACAAGTTGGTATCAGAGCCTAAGTTACTAGGCCTCATGAGTCTTGAGCCGGTTAGTAGTGTCTCGCAGATCGGTACGGAGATGTCTATATTTATCTTCAGGAGGCTGCAGACCTTTAGGAAACACTTCATATTCTTGAACTCTATCGTGCGGTTTTGTTGATCCGAGAACTGAACTTCTGTATTCTATTCTCTCACAGATGGCGAGGACTCGTGCTACAGGACGAGATGGACAATCACTATTGCCGCCAGCTAGAGGCCGTGGTCGCAGCCGTGGTCGTGGTCGTGGTCGTGGTAGAGCGGCAGAGATAGTGCTAGTAAACCCAGCAGTTGCCTCTATTCAGGATCAGCCCCCAGTGGTTAAGGCTCCAGCAACACCTGCTCAGGCACCGGCAGTGTCTATTGTTATTCCTGGCCTTTAAGAGGCACTGGCCAAGATATTATCTGTTTGCACTGGGTTAGCTCAGGTAGTCTTAGCTACTACTACAGCAGCGATAACTCAGATCGAGGGTGGTCATTAGACCCCCGCAGCGCGCACACTAGAGCAAGTTGTGCAGGTACTTCAGACGCCAGAGGCAATCCTAGCTCAGGTAGTTGCACCAGCTATTCCAGTTGCGCCAGTTATGCCAGCCTCGGGGTATGTTGTTTTGGTGATGCTTGACAACGAGCAGCGTCGGTTAGAGAGATTTGGCAGACTTCAGCCGCCTACATTCAGTGGTACTGAGGGCAAGGATACCCAGGGATTCTTGGACAAGTGTTAGAGGATGTTGCGTACAGCAGGGATTCTTGAGTCTAGTGGTGTTTCTTTTACTACATTCCAATTTTCAGGACCAACATTCATTTGGTGGAGAGTTCGAGAGGCATAGGCCTACAGGGGTAGCACCCCTTACTTGGCAGCAGTTTTCCACTTTCTTTTTATAGAATTATGTGCCACAGTCCGGCAGAGAGGAGATGTTTCGCCAGTTTGAGTATGATAGTGACCCAGTACAAGTTGAGGTATACTCAGATGGCCAGACATGCTATTTGGATGTCCCGACAGATCGGGAGAGGATTAGGAGGTTCATAGATGACCTCAACTATTCTATCCGTATCTTGATGACTAGGGAAAGAGTAGGCAACATCTTTGAGGAGGTTGTGGATATGGCACACTAGATTGAGGTGGATCATCGTCGTGAGTGAGACGAGAGGGAGGCCAAGAGGCCTCGAGGTTCGGGCAGTTATAGTGGTGCTTTATCTAGGGGCCAAATTCATCAGGGCAGAGATTGTTCATATAGACCTCCTCAGTCAGGTCGCCCTAGAGCAAAGTGGAGCTTCTTCTGGTTGTGGTAGTTGGGGTTATCAGTAGGGCCTGTCTTCACTCAGTGCCCTCCCAGCTCAGAGTTCAGCACATTCTTCTTTAGCCCAGGGTTCATCAGTGGCGAAGGGTTCCCTCCAGTCACCTTCTCCTGTGTCGGGCAGTTGTTTTAAGTGTGGCGAGTTTGGCCACATCCGGAGGTAGTGTCCTCGACTTTGCAGGGGTAGGTCTCAGCAGAGGGATCAACCCTCCTCTTTAGCTCCATCTACTTCAGCACAATCCCAGGCTAGTAGGGGTGGAGGTAAGTTTTTTAGAGGTTTCCCCAGGAGTGAAGAGCAATCGAGTAGTGGTCAGGCACGTTTCTATGCACTTTCTGATAGGAGAGATGTTATTGCCTCAGATGTAGTGATTACAAGTATCATTTCAGTTTGTCACATATATGCTTCTGTTTTGTTTGATTCCGAGTCTACATATTCGTACGCGTCTTCTTATTTTTCACATCATTTGGGTACGACCCGTGGTAGTCTTGCCATGCGTATTCATGTATCCACCCCGGTGGGTGATACGATTGTTGTGTATCATGTCTATCGATCTTGTATTGTTTCTATTGGGGTCTGGAGACCCGAGTTGATTTTCTATCATTGGGTATGGTAGATTTCCCTATGATTTTGGGCATGGATTGGCTATCCCCGTGCCATGCTATTTTGGACTGTCATGCCAAGACAGTTACATTGGCTATTCCTGGTATTTCTAAGATTGAGTGGTAGGGTTAGAACTGATTATGTCCCTAGCCGGGTGATTTCATTCTTAAAGGCTCAGAGAATGGTTGAAAAAGGGTGTTTATCGTATTTAGTGTTTGTAAGGGATATGGGAGCTGAGACTCCTAGTATTGATTTTGTGCCCGTTGTGAGGGACTTCCCAGATGTGTTTCTATCAGAACTGTCGGGCATGCCGCTAGATTGGGATATCGATTTTGGTATTGATTTGGTGCTGGGCACTCAGCCCATTTCTATTCCTTCTTATTGTATGGCACCAGCTGAGTTGAAGGAATTGAAAGAACTGCTTCAGGAGCTTTTGGATAGGGGATTGATTCGCCCTAGTGTGTCACCATGGGGTGCACCGGTGTTGTTTGTTAAGAAGAAAGATGGCTCTATGATGATGTATATTGACTATAGACAGCTGAACAAGGTAACAGTGGATAACAAGTATCCTCTACCGTGCATTGATGATTTATTTGACCAGCTCCAGGGAGCTAGGGTGTTCTCGAAGATTGATCTTCGTTCAGGCTATCACCAGTTGAAGATTAGAGATTCTGATATTATGAAGACAGCCTTCGGGATGAGATATGGGCACTATGAGTTTCTTGTGATGTCTTTTGGACCAATGCGCCAGCCGCGTTCATGCACTTGATGAACAGTGTGTTCCGGCCGTATCTGGATTCCTTCGTGGTTCTGTTTATTGATCACATCCTTGTGTACTCTCATAGCTAGGAGGAGCATGCTTAGCATTTGAGAGTTGTATTGCAGAGGTTGAGGGAGGAGAAGTTGTATGCGAAGTTCTCTAAGTACGAGTTTTGGCTTGAGTCTGTAGCTTTTCTGGGTCATGTGGTGTGTTGTGATAGTATTCAGGTTGACCTAAAGAAGATAGAGGCGGTGCAGAGTTGTCCTAGACCGTCCTCAGCTACGGAGATCTGGAGTTTCCTTCGTTTGGTGGGGTATTATCGCTGGTTTGTTCAGGGATTTTCATCCATTGCTTCTTCTTTGACCAGATTGACACAGAAGGGCATACCATTCGTGTGGTCGGATGAGCGCGAGGAGAGCTTTCAGAAGCTTAAGACAACTTTGACCACAACTCCTGTGTAATCTTGCCATTAGCTTCAGGTTCATATACCGTATATTGTGATGCCTCAAGAGTGGGGATAGGTTGTGTATTGATGCAGGAGGGTAGAGTTATTGCTTATGCTTCTCGTCAGTTGAAGCCCCATGAGAAGAACTACACTGTTCATGATTTGGAGTTAGCTGCCATAGTTCATGCCTTAAAGATTTGGAGGCACTATTTGTACGGTGTGTCCTGTGATGTGTATACTGATCATCGTAGTCTCCAGCACTTGTTCAAACAAAAGGATCTTAATTTGAGGCAGCGGAGATGGCTTGAGTTACTCAAGGATTATGACATTACTATTCTATATCATCCTAGGAAGGCTAATATAGTGGTCGATACTTTAAGCCGGAAGACGGTTAGTATGCGCAGCTTCGTGTATATTCCAGTTAGGGACAGACCATTTGCATATGATGTTAAGGCATTGGCCAATCAGCTAGTGAGGTTGGATATTTCGGAGCCCAGTAGGGTGTTGGCTTGCATTGTTTCTCGGTCTTCCTTATATGGTCGCATTCATGAGCGCCAGTATGATGATCAACACTTGCTTGTCCTTAAGGACAGAGTTCAGCATGATGATGTCAGGGATGTCACTATTGATGGTGATGGTTTGTTGAGGATGCAGGGATGGATTTGCATGCCCAATGTTGATAGCCTTCGTGATTTGATATTGGAGGAGGCCCGCAGCTCGTGGTATTCTATCCATCCAGGTGCCGCGAAGATGTATCAAGATTTAAGACAACATTACTGGTGGAGAAGGATGAAGAACGATATTGTAAGTCATGTAGCACGGTGCTTCAACTGTGAGCAGGTCAAGTATGAGCATCAGAGGCCTGGTGGCGTGTTTCAGCGTATTGATATTCCTGAGTGAAAGTGGGAGAGGCTTACTATGGACTTTGTTATTGGTCTCCCTCGGACAGCGATGCAGTTTGATTCAGTTTGGGTGATTATGGATAAGCTGACCAAGTCAGCTCACTTTATTCCCGTGTGTACTAAATACTCCTCGAAGCTGTTAGCAGAGATATTCATTCGTGAGATTGTGAGATTGTATGGAGTTCCAGTTTCTATTATATCAGATAGAGGTACTCGGTTTACTTCATAGTTATGGAGGATATTTCAGCGTGAGTTGGGCTCACAGGTTGAGTTGAGTACTGTATTTCATCCTCAGACGGGCAGACAGTCCAAGCGTACCATTCAAATCTTGGAGGATATGTTGCGCACTTGTGTTATTGATTTTAGTGGTTTATGGGCTGATTACTTGCCTCTCGCAGAGTTTGCTTATAACAACAGCTACCAATCCAGTATTCATATGGCGCCGTATGAGGCCTTATATGAGAGACGGTGTAGATATCCAGTTGGTTGGTTTGATCCCCGTGAGGCTAGGTTATTGGGGACAAAGTTGGTCCAGGATACATTGGACAAGGTGAAGGTGATTTAGGAGATACTTCGTCTAGCCCAGTTGCGCCAGAAGAGTTATGCTGACTGGAAGGTCCGGGATGTGTCTTATTCAGTGGGTGAGAAGGTCTTATTGAAGGTTTCACCTATGAAAGGCATCATGAGATTTGGGAAGAAAGGAAAGCTTAGTCCGAGATTCATTGGCCCTTTTGAGATTCTCATGAGGACTGGAGATGTGGCCTATATGCTTGCTTTTCCACACAGTCTATCAAGATTTCATCCGGTATTCCACGTGTTTATGCTCCGGAAGTATGTTGGCGACCCATCGCATGTGTTGGATTTCAGTATAGTTCAGCTTGATGATGAGTTGACCTATGACGTGGAGCCTATAGCTATATTGGGTTGTCAGGTGTGGAGGTTGAGGTCCAAGGGTATTGTATCAGTGAAGGTTCAGTGGAGAGGTCGGCCCGTGGAGGAGGTCACTTGGGAGACCGAGCAGGAGATACGAAGCAGATATCCTCACTTATTTGAGTCTCCAGGTATGTTTCTTGACCCGCTCGAGGACGAGCACTTGCTTAAGTTGGGGAGAATGTGATGACCCGACCCGTCGTCATGAGAGTTACTGCCCTGTTATCCCCACATTATATTTTTTCATGTTTCTATATCTGTATTAGAGTCTACCGGGTGAGTTTGGGTTGAATCTGGTTGAAAATAAGGCATATAGCCTTTTAGAATGAAGATTATTTCAAAAAAGTCAACCTGAAGTCGACTATGTGGTTAGAGGGCTTGGATGTGGATTCCAGTGGTCCGGTTAGCTTCGGGAGGTGATTTTTGACTTAGGGTAGCGATCGAAATTTAATTTGGAGGTCTGGTATAGAAATCAGCTTGAATTGGCTAAGTTGGAATTTTGGCTGAATCTGGTTGATAGGTGAGATTTTGATTCAGGGGTTGGAATTGAAATACGACAGTTCTATTAGCTTTTTAGGTGATTTTGGATATGTCTACCAAAGTTTTCATGTCATTCGGACATCATTTGGTCAGGTTTTTGATTAGATGTAGGTTTCGGAAGTTCTAAGGAAAATTAGGCTTGAATCAGAGGTAATTTGGTGATTTTTGTGTTTAAGAATATTATTTTATGATTGGAACAAGTTCGTCTGATGTTTTAGAATGAGTTTGTATCCCGGGGGCCTCGGGATGGTTTCGAAAGGTTAAACGGGAAAATTCATGTGTAGCATCAGGTCTGTGGGTTTCTGTCTTCTGGTATTTCTGCTTCTGCTGAAATGGACCACAGAAGCGGTATTTGGAGTGCAGGTGAGAGAGTTGGGTAGCCCAGCAAGGTCCGCAGAAGTGGACATTCATTCGCAGAAGCGGGAACTCGTCCGCAGAAGCGAAAGGGCCAGCTTGGGAGGTTCGGTAGAAGAGGAAAGTTGTCCGCGTATGCGAGGTTGCAGAAGTGCATTTCTAACTATAGAAGTGGTGTTGGATTTTAAGTGGAATGCCGTAGAAGAGGTCAGGCAGTCACAGAAGCGAAACCGCTGAAGCGGCTTATGAGTTGCATAAGCGAAAGCGACAGTAGGTTTAAGGCTTCAGCTTATTCGAATTTCAGTAGTGTTAAAATTAATTGGGGCTTCGAACTGAGAGAAGAATTGGGCGATTTTGAAGAGGAAATTGTGAAGTAACATCAGGTAAGGTCTCTTGGAGCCAAATTATATTATTATAACGATAAAACATGGATTTAATCTCTGAAAATAGAGGAATTAAGGCAAAAAATGGAGGATTTTGCTCTAAGCCTAAGAAATAGAAAAGTGATGATACTAATGAGAAAATGGACTCCTATTTTGATAAATTTTATATGTATGGACTCGTAGTGAGACGAGGATTCTGAAAATGTAGATTTCATAATTTTTAGAGAAGCGATCTCGGGGCTCGAGTTTTGGCAACTTCGTATTTTTGGGTGTAATTCGAGTTATTTCGATTGGGTTATGTTCCTTTAGCCTATTTCGATGTATTCCTATTGGTTTTGATCAGATTCGGCACCTGTGGAGGTTGACTCTCGTGGCAAGGGCATTGTAGACTAGTGTTTGAGCAGGTTCGAGGTGAGTAATAGGTATGGATGATGACCGGAGGGTTTGAAACCCCGGTATATCACTATGTGATGCTGTATTGAGGCGAGACAGACACTCTACTGTGAGTTATGGGTCAACTGATATTGGGGACTATGGCTTAGTCCGACTGTATAGCATTGTACTATGTTGTTGGCTATAAATGAGCCGGTAGACCTCCTACTTGGATAGTTGTAGATATATTGGGGCTGTGAGCCAGTTATTTGGATCCTATGAGGATCGTTATCATTACTTCTATGATTATAGCATGTTATCATGATATCAGTCCTGAGCTAAACACTATCTAAAATGATTTTCCTAACTCTTGGTATTTCTTAAAAATGGTTTCTACTATTACTGTTAAAAAGGATTTCAAAATGATAATTTACTATGCCTGTGAGGCTGGGATTGCATGTAGCTAGACTGATAGTGGATCGGGCTGCATGTCGTAGCATATGTTACTATGATATTGCGCATGGGCTGTAGGATCCCTTCCGGAGTCCGAACCCCCACAGTGAGCGTGGGTACCCAAATAGATCGGGCTACGCGCTGTAGCGTCATGTTCATGTGCATTTGCATTGCATTTAGACATATCTGTTGTACTATCTTAGCTGTCATTGCTTGTTCTGATATTTATACTACTGAAAAGGATAAATGATGCGTTATATAGCTTTGCGGAGTGGTTTATTGGGTATTTTTACCTTCAATGTCTTTATTCGTGCTTATTACCACCAAGTTGGAAGTGCTCACTCTACTCCCTACACCTTGTGTGCAGATCCAGGTATATCACAGCAGGGCTGACTCCCCAGCTGCTTCAGAGATCATTTACAGACTATCGAGGTAGCTGCTTGGCCTCCGCAGGACCCGACTTTCCTTGTTATCCCTTTTCTTTGATTTTTCGCATTTTGTCAGACACTTATGTATTCAATATTATTGTGACACTCTTGGTAGAGGATCCTGACTCATGACCCTAGATTCTGTGGGGAGTATTATGCTATTTTGGGATATTTTTCACAGCTTATGCTAGATTTTGTATCTTTCTTCTCACTGTTAATGCTTTTAAAGTAAAGCGAGAGCCGGTAGCTCGGTATTTTGAAAGATTGGTCAGGCTGGCCTAGCAATGTGCTGGGCGCCTTCACGACCGGGTTTCGGGTCGTGTCAAAATTATTCCCATATATATGCCAAATGATTTTTGAATTTTTTTGTGGCAATTTGTTGATAATTGTGTGCGTAATAATAATTCATAAAATATGTAGAAATACCAGGATTTTATTTCTATAATTTTGGAAACAAATCAAAGAAACTCAAAATATACATCTATTTGTTTTTAATTAGAAAATACTAAAAACAATAATAGAAATTAATTACTTTTCTTAATTTTAGTAAAAATCAGAAAATTAGAGGAAAAAGAAAATACAAGGAAAATAGAGAAGAAAATACAAGAGTAAAATACAAAAATATAGAAAAGAAATAAATACAATAATACAAAATACAAAGAAAAGTATATGCAAAAAATAATAACACAATACAATAGATATTGGGCTAAATACAATAAATAGTAGCCCAAGTGTTAAATAACACACCCAAGCCCAAAAGAAAGGAACCCGGTCTCCCTTAATAAATAAAACGATGCTGTGTGTTGAAATAAATTTGAACCGTTGATATCATTAATCCAATGGTCACGATTAAAAGACCACTTAAACAGAATGACGCCGTATATGGGGTGATTGAATCTGAGCCGTTGGTTCATTTAATCCAACGGTCACATATCCTTAATAGCTTTTAAATACACAAATGTTACACATTACCCTCATTTACACACCATTCGTCCCTAACCTCAAACCATAGCTGCCTAAGAATGCTCTCAACCACCGCCGGAAACCTACCGGCGGTGGTTCACCACCGTCTCTGAATGAACCACCACGAACACCCCATAACCTCCTCCGTCCCCTCTTTTACCCTATCCCATTGGTTTCTCCTGAAAACCCTTACAAGCCGTCAAATAATCCAAAAGGTGTCGCCGGAACCCTACTCCGGCGAACACTACCTATGAACCAGAACCCCTCCTTAACACCCCACAATCTCCTTTGCCTCCTCTTTCACCCCACATAAGTGGTTTCTTTCGAATAAGTCCAGAAATTGTTGAATCTGTCAAAATGTGTCACCGGAACCCTACTCCGGCAAATACCCTCGTTCTAAAATACCTTGTATAACCCCCATAACACCCAGTTTCACGTTCCAAGAGTCTTTTTCGCAAAAAAGAGACTCGATAAGCTTGCTTGAGAGCAAAATTCCAAGAAAACAATATCCAGAACTTCCAAGGTTCCAGATAATCAAGAAAAATGAAGTAAAAGTAAAACAGGAGAAAGAAAGAAAGAAAAGAAGAATCAAAATGGAAAAATAAGTATTCTGAACCCTTTTTATTTCCGATTTTTCTTATTTGTGAATTGCATGGCTATAATTTCTCTTATCTGAATAAGTTCTTAGTCAAAGTTGTATGTTTGTTGTTCATAATGGCCACACTTAGATTTGTATGGTTTTATTTGATAAAATCTAATTAGTAACTAGGTTTTCTGTTAATTAGATTCTACCTCTGTTTAAATGTTCTGTTAATCTCGTTAATTGATTACTTAGATCTAATTTGATTGTTATCTATGAAACTGACTATTATTTGGTTAATTTTGCGAATCCACTTTGATTTTGACTTCTAAGTTATGATTAGGATAGTGGTTTAAAAGTAAATAACGATGAAAAGTAGGGCTAAATGGGAAAAGTTAATGGGTGTGTTGTAATAAACCTAAGATGGTAAGGGTACATTTGGTAATACTGCCTGGTTCGCGAGTAATTAGATAAAGAATAAAGGGTAGTCTGGGCATAACAAAAGGGAAATTGGGTAAAATTTGAGAGCAATTGAGGGTAGTTTAGGCAATTAAAGGTATTAGAATATGGTAGATGCCACTAGAACCTTCTAGAAGGAGTTCTAGTGTATTTTCGAATAAAATTAGTGTAGTTATATGAAAATAAATCATAAAAGGAGGGGTAGAAACTTAGAATATTTAATTTGAAATTCCCTCCCATTTTTGCTCTATAAATAGGCCTCATTAGGCCACTTTTAATAAGTTTGGAAAGTCTAATAATCTGAAATCCTTCTAATCTCTGAAAATTCGAATTTCCTAGTTTCATCCTTAGAAAATTCTCTAAGTCCTATAGTACTACTGTTTCATTGATTCCGGCTCGAGTTCAAGTTGAAATTCTTCTGGACTTTGGTATTTTGTTTGTTGATCCGTGCTTATTTGATCTGGATTTGGTTGCTGAAGTTGTGTATTGCTGTGGTTATTCCCTGGAAAGTTATTTGGTTTTTGAGGTTTTGTGATCAAATCTGGTCATTGTGCACTCGTTGTGAATCTGCTGGTTTATTATTTGCTGGAGTCATGTTATTGCTGATCATTCTCCTCTTATTGCTTTAGAACTTATCAGATTTGTTTCACCTTTGCAGATACTTGTAACGACCCGACCTGTCGTTACGGGAGTTACTGCCCTGTTTTCCCCATTTTATGCTCCTATATGTTTCATTATATGTGTTTGGACAATTTGAAGTAATTCGGATAGAGTTTGGATAGAAATGAGGCAATTGGTCTCTTTATGAGAAGGATGGTTGGAAAAGTCAACCGAATGTTGACTTATAAGTCAAAAGACTCGGAATAGATTTCTGATGATTCGACTAGTTTTGGGGGATGATTTATTACTTAGGAGAGCAACCAAAATTGAATTTGGAAGTCCGGTGTAGAATTAGGCTTGAATTGGCTAAGGTTGGATTTTGGCGAATTCCGGATGGTAGGTGAGATTTTGATCCGAGGGTCGGAATGGAATTTTGAGAGTTGCAGTAGCTCCGTTAGGTGATTTTGGATATGCGTGCAAAATTTTAGGTCATTCGAAGGTGTTTAGGTCGGGTTTTAGATCAAATGTTAGTTTCGGAAGTTTTAGTTTAACTTAGGCTTGAATCTGATGTAAATTTGGTGTTTTGATGTTAGTTTTGATGTTTTGAGAGTGAAACTAAGTTTTCATGATCATATATGACATGTCAATATGTTCATATGCGGTCCCGAGGAGCTCGGGTGAGTTTCGGATAGGTTTGGGTTGCGTTATGCTTGTTTTTCTTATGCTTCGACATCGTTTCTTCAAGCATAAATGATATCATATTGAACAAATGAGCTCGGATTTTTTTTTTGAATGAAGAAGTAGATCCGTATCGTAATTACGGACCCGTAGCAAAAAGAGTCATCGAATTTGGACATCGTATGAGGATTTTATGGCCATTTTACTAAGGTTGGCCAGATTTTCAGGTTAATGGCGCAATTGCACGTGACGGCATATTAAAATTCTACACTATTTGCAAATATTAAACCTACATATCTCCTTCATTATAAGATCAAATTGAGTGATTCAAAAGCCTAAATTCATTATAATTTCACAAGGAATCCATTAGGAGCAGTAAAACGCGTGAACAGTATACCTATAATGAACAGGTCGAGTTTTCTTCAAATTTTGGAAAGGGAAGAAGCTTCTGAGGCGATTGTTAAGAGAGAATTCGTGGGATTTCATCAGGTAAGAGTTCTTAGACTTGGATTATATTGTTATGATGTAAAAATATAGATTAAACACTGAAAAACCAAGGATTTAAGGGGTAAAAATGGAGGTTATGACTTGTAACCTAAGAAGGTGTAAAGTTTGAATTTCAGAGGTCAAACGGACTCTAATTTTGATGTTCTTTATATGTACGGACTCGTGGAGAGACGGGGAATCTGTTGGCATGATATTCAAAAAATTTCGAGAAGTAGGCCCGGGGCTCGGGTTTTACCAACTTCATGAATTGTTGCATTTTTCGAGTAATTTCTATTGGGTTATGTTTCTTTGACCCATATTTATGTATTTGCTGTGGTTTTGAATAGATTCGAGGCACGAGGCGGCAAATTCGAAGGGAAAAGGTATCGCGGACGAGTCCACGGCCGGTTAGAGGTGAGTAATTAGTGTATATGGTAGCCTGAGGGTTTGAACCCCGGCTTAACACATTGTGATGTTATTTAGGGCGTGACTCACACTCCATGGCAGGATTGGTGATGACTGGAGATTGAGACTTGGTCCGTCCCGAATATGAATATTATTATATTGGCGATTGAAATGCACCCTGTGTTAAGTATATATGTGGGCTATAAGCCATGTTTGGGACTTGTGCCGACCTGTAGTATCCCTAGGGGATAGATATCTATGTGATAGTAAGATTTATAAAATCATTGATCTCAATCCTGGCTCGAAATCACTAATATGAAATGCTAAGTCACATGTTCTTGGAAAATTAAATAAAATTAAAGTATTTCTCATTGTTAATGAACTGGAACCTGGAAATAAATAAATTGAACTATTGTGTGACTCATAGGCATGTTGTGGACTGAGGATGGATCGGATTGCATGCCGCAACAGATAATATGAATATTGCGCTTGGGCTAAAGAAGCCCATCTGAAGTTTGTACACACCCACAGTGAGTGTCGTCGACGTTAAACGGATCGGGCTACGCGCCGTAGCGATCATGTGCATTGCATTGCATTTTTGTTTGTAAATTATCTGTGCTAATTGTGATTTGTTGTTGTTGTTAGTTCGTGGTAGGTATCAAACTGTAGTTTAGCTTTGCGCTGTGGTAGTCTGTGGATTTCCTGCTTTCGGCTATTTTATATACTTTTTACTCACTGAGTATATAGTACTCACCCCTACTCCCTACATATTTGTGTGCAGATTCAGGTACACGGGAGGGTTAGACGAGCACTCCTGCCTAGCTTATCTATTCATTTCAGTTATTACTACATATATTCCCAGGCTTGAGTATTTTATTCAGTATTTGTATTACTATTCAGTTTTTTCTTAGAGGCTCTAGACTCGTGACCTCAGATATCTTGGGAGTGTTATATCAGTGTTGGAACTTCTCAGTATTTATTCATACTATTATTATTGGAGTATTTATTGACTCTTATATTCTTCTTGAGTTTGTCCTTTTGGGACTGGTCTTTAACTGTGGAAACAGCTGTTGGTCTGGCCTGCCTAGCTTTAGGGTTGGGCACCATCACGACCGGGTTTGGGTCATGATAAGTTGGTTTCAGAGCCTAGGTTACTAGGCCTCGTGAGTCATGAGCCGGTTTAGTAGGCTCTCGCGGATCGGTACGTAGACGCTCGTATATATCCTCGGGAGGCTACATAACATTAGGAAACACTTCACTTTCTTGGAATTCTTATCGTGCGTATTTGATTCAGCTTGAGATATAACTCTTGAAAATTCCTTCCACACGTCTGTATGCGCACGTGAGCATTCAGTAATACATTTGCATCGATGGCTTGTGATTCCCTGATCGAGGGGCGAGATGTAATCTCCGTGAGTTCACGTTGGACCAGTCAGGAGGACTTGAGGCCGAATCTTTGCCTATGGCTTGAGCACCAAGGTGCTGATTTTGCGAGCTGGTATTATGAACTCATATATTTAGTATTGTCCCTAATCGTGGGAATGTCGGCTAGATAGCTACGTGATGAGTATATTGGAGTTGTGTGGTGTATCTATGTGATCTTGGTAGTGACGAAGACGTTTGTGGGATAATAGATGAACTGTTAAGCGATTTGTTCCTATTGTGATCTGTTGTGTAGACCCAAGTTATGGGGGCATGAATAATAATGTCGTATCTCCTAGTTGGAAAGTTAAGCGTAATACGTGTGGCGGTATGAGTTCAGACACAGAAAAAGAAAATAAATTGGCGGTATTTTATATGTGTTATGATTCAAATAAGTGCAACGCATATCCCTGTATCAATTTTGATAATGTAAAACAGGTAGTATTGAGATTAATGTTATTGATATACATTTTGATGTTTTGTCGAGTTGTAGCTGTATTGTTAGGGTGACTTTGGTGATTCTCTGGCAGGTGGATAGGCCCAATTACAAACGAAACTCTGCCGTAATTTTTGAAAAATTTGGGACTTAGTAAAAATTTGGACATCTAGAAAATAGGCTTAACTGTTATATGGGTGAATGCAAGAAAAAATGCAGAAGATTAAAAATTCCAGATGATTTTTGTTTCCACAAGCTTATGAAAGAGCAATTTTAATCTTATTATGGTACTACGACAACAATAAAGCATACGCGTTATGAGTATAGTGAGTTGTGATATATGGCTTCGAGCTAAGTTGGGGAAACTGTGTTGAGTAGCTAATTGCACGATTATGTGCTATGTTGGTTCTGTCTTAAAGTATACTGGCGAACCAGTTCTGATTGCAGAAATTGAGTCGAGAATGGCACAAGTGAAGGAAAGGTTTTGACAAGATGTCAAGAGATCGGACGAGCAGGAAGGAAGTTTCGATGGTTAAGATAAATTAATATCGTCTTCAGCATCACTTGAGAGCAGTGTTGTGTCCTGGTTAATAATTCTTGATCGCTCTTCAGCATTAGGGCGACCAGTGGTTTGGAGGTGCGCCCCAGATATTGTTGTGGTAGGTTGTGGGAGTGTGTTCCACTATATGATTATATAAGTGTGGCAGGCAGTCACTTGACTAGTTAAAGATGTAAACCAAGTATGAAGGTTATGATAGTGTCACTAAATTGAGGAATTCATGCCTTGAGGGCACGTGGCATATTTTAGTTATGAACTGGGGAGGATTACTCCGATTATGATGGTTGTTCTTGTGTTCTATGAAGAAAATGGAAGTTATCATGGACCTTTGAAAGGTTATTAGGCCAGTTCAGTGTGAGGAGGATCGGCTTGAAGTCGGTGGATAGATTTAATATGAATAATGGCCCTATACCAGGCCGGATGTGTACATTTTTGTAACGCGGTCCTCGTGGAGGAGTAGTTAGTTGATGTTTCTTTGTCGGATGTTTCGCGTAGTGATGCATTGCACTGGGTGAGTGTGAAACGGCTTGAGAAATTGCTATATCTTAAGAATCCATGTAGGAATGACGTTATAAGAGCATCTTGGCTTTTGAAATTCCAATTGTACATCGCACCTCAGTTGTGGTTGAGTTTTGTAGTTTATAACATTAAATATCTCTCAGGGATGATATCATGCACTTAGCAAGCGTACGACCGATACTCGGTATTATGTTGTAATGGGCAAATTTGGCTCGATGAGCATGTTCTTATATGATAGTTATGTGTGGATGGGGTGGCACGCCGCCATGGGTATGCTATCTAGAGCGGGTTACATGCTGCAACAATATGGTATCGAGTATAGTTCTTTATATGCCATCGTGGTATGTCTTGCTTCCTGTTTTCAAGGAAAGTCTGTGTTAGTGCTTAAGATTTGATAATTTACTTTCGAAGCCCGTTTTCTTTAGTACCGCATTCGAATCGGTAACCCATTGGCACATTGGGGCATCATATGAGACATTTACTTATGTCTGGAGTGGCTTATTGCCCGAGCAGCTCGTACTGAGTGAAACCAGATCATTGAATTCGAGATCAGAGCAATCTGAGTATATGAAGTAAGGTAAAGAGCTAAGACCATTGTTTGGTTCAAAATAAGGTGATAGTCCTTGCCAAGAGTATAAAACTAATGAATTGTTGTCTCGACGGTGGCTAAGAATGTATACAGATCTCATCCGTCATGTCAGCATTGTAAGAATTTGCACAAGACATGTGTATGTCATGCAGAGCATAGAATGTGTAGTGATTCCTTCTAAGCGATTAAATAATAGAGCTTCGTATGATTAGGGTGAATGACCCTCATATATCCAAGGAAATGGTGTTGCTAATCATAGCGAGTTGACGCGAGTATGTGTTTCAGAAAAAGGTAATATGATTAAACTGATTAAATTTCAGTAGTATTGTGGCATGCTCTTGTTGGGTCCACTAGTGGTATTTGGGTTTGCATGGTAGCACATGTAAATATTAAGTATCTATCATGGAATGATTAGGTATCAAATGGGTGCATGTATTTCCATGGTGGAAACTGGGATCATGTATGATGATTCGTGTGTTATAGGGAGTTCTGATGTACAAGCTATGTTGTGGTGGTGGATCTTCATTCGTTGGTGTGTTATATTTTGGATGTGATGTTGGAATTCAGACTGGTTGTCGTAGAGTTGGGTGATTTTGAACTATTACATTAGAGGCTACACCAAAAATGCCACGGGTTAAGTGGTGAAGTGCGTTAAAATATGTTTTAGCAGAATGATTTATATTTCAAAGAACCAGCGGATAGTTGGGAAGGAATACTTTCTTAATTGGGCATTCGTGATAGATGTCATTGCAGAGGTTGCGATCATTTATCCTGTTCCGTTATTGAGAAGCTTTTTGGATGTGTTTCATGTGGCCGAGCATGTAACCGATTGAGATTATAGATTTTGGTATTTATTTGGTGCCTTCGGCAAGAGTCATAGAAGTGGAAGAAACATTTGCAGGCTTCTTGGTACTGAATTCGTTGGCAGGCCAATATGGCTACGCATTTAGCATGAGTTAGCTTGGTTAACCTTGAGTTGTTTTTCGATGTTGTAAGACATTGTGCTTTGTTAGTTATGGGCACATGTGGTGCGGTTCCATTGAGAATTCATAGAGAAAGCCGAGCGGGAAGAGTAATTGAGTGTCACTCGGTGTATGGAGCAATGGTTATGGTCTATCGGGTTGTGTGTTGTGTGTCCTCTGTTTCATTGTGGGTGTAAATAATTGCATTGGTTTCAGAAAACAAATGTGCGTGGTTGTTGATTTTGAGCATAGCGACTTGAGGTGTTTCAGGTGTAACGGTGGTGGGATATGATCGCGCATTATAGCGAGGTTATGGGAATTATGACCTTTCGAGGTTGATTCAGGCATTCTATTTCTATGATGTGAGACGGGGTCTCAACCTTGTATTGTAATGGTATTGATGAGCTTGAGGTATAGCTCTTTCATTTGAGTCATTATCCTGATTTGAGTGTGTTTAGATTGTTTCTTACTGGTACGTGTAATATGCAAGATGTGGTTTAGACTTGTATCTAGATGATCGTTGGGTTCATTAATGAATACAGACATATTTGATCTCAGCTTGTTAGGAAGATAATATCGAGGTTTGACCGGTAAATTTGTTGTGATATCAGTTAAGGGAAGTGGTTTCATGAATGGTTGATCTGAGAGATGATTACGGTTCATAGCGTGTTTCATTCATCGTTGGCAGTATAAGAAAGTGTAGGAATAATGTTTTAGCTAATAAGAGGTTCTCTGCCGGTAATTGGTTGCTAGGGACAACTGTTGTGAATAGAAGTTATGATTCCAAGTGTTTGGTTTAGGCGGTATAACATATGTTTTCACCTGAGGGTGCAAGTTCAGGCTTACTCTGAGTTCAGATGTGACTTTTTGTTTCGGTGTATGCTTTTCGGAAAGTGCGACGTGGTTGTATGGTTTGGTTTATAGATTAAATGAATTGTGAAAGTTTGGCTATATTGTGTTATCGGTGCTATGTGAGATAGGGTGATGAGGTATCACCCCGGGTATATGATCATTCAGCTACTGGTTGGCTGCTAGGGCAACTCTCGATACGCTCGAGGACAAGCATTTGTTTAAGTTGGGGAGGATGTAACGACTTGAGCTATCGTTACGGGATTTACTGCCATGTTTTCCCCATTTTATGCTTCTATATGTTTCATTATATGTGTTTGGACAATTTGAAGTAATTCAGGTACAGTTTGGTTAGAAATGAGGCAATTGGTCTCTTTATGAGAAGGATAAATTGGAAAAGTCAACCGAATGTTGACTTATAAGTTAGGAGACTCGGAATGGAAATATGATGATTCGACTAGTTTTGGGGGATGGTTTATGACTTAGGAGAGCAACCGAAATTGAATTTGCAAGTCTGATGTAGAATTAGGCTTGAATTGGCTAAGGTTGGATTTTGGCGTATTCCGGATGGTAGGTGAGGTTTTGATCCGAGGGTCAGAACAAAATTCTGAGAGTTTCAGTAGCTCCATTAAGTGATTTTAGATATGCGTGCAAAATTTTAGGTCATTCGGAGGTGTTTAGGTCGAGTTTTAGATCAAATGTTAGTTTCAGAAGTTTTAGTTTATCTTAGACTTGAATCCGATGTAAATTTAGTGTTTTGATGTTAGTTTTGGTGTTTTAAGAGTGAAAATAAGTTTGCATGATCATATGTGACATGTTAGTATGTTCGTATGTGGTCCCGAGGAGCTCGGGTGAGTTTCGGATAGGTTTGGGTTGCGTTATGCTCGTTTTTCTTATGCTTCGACATAGTTTCTTCAAGCATAAATGATATCATATTGAACAAATGAGCTCGCATTATTGTTTTGTATGAAGAAGTAGATCCGTATCGTAATTACGGACCCGTAGCAAAAAGAATCATCAAATTTGGACATCGTATGGGGATTTTATGGCCATTTTACTAAGGTTGGCCAGATTCTTAGGTTAATGACGAAATTGCCCCGTAGTGCGTATTAAAAATCTGCACTATTTGCAAATATTAAAACCTACATATCTCCTTCATTATAAGGTCAAATTGAGTGATTCAAAAGCCTAAATTCATTAGAATTTCACAAAGAATCCATTAGGAGCAGTAAAACGCGTGAACAGTATACCTATAATGAAGAGGTCGAGTTTCTTCAAATTTTGGAACGGGAAGAAGCTTCTGAGGCGATATTTAAGAGAGAATTCGCGGGATTTCATCAGGTAAGAGTTCTTAGACTCGGATTATATTGTTATGATGTAAAAACATAGATTAAACACTAAATAACCAAGGATTTAAGGGGTAAAAATGGAGGTTAGGGCTTGAAACCTAAGAAGGTGTAAAATTGAAATTTGAGGGGTCAAACGGACTTTGATTTTGATGTTCTTTATATGTACGGACTCGTGTAGAGACGAGGAATCTGTTGGCATAATTTTCAGAATTTTTAGAGAAGTGGGGCCGGGACTCGGGTTTTACCAACTTCGTGAATTGTTATGTTTTTCGGGTAATTTTGATTGGGTTATGTTTCTTTGACCCATATTTATGTATTTGCTGTGGTTTTGACTAGATTCGACTCACAAGGCTGCAAATTCGAAGGGAAAAGGTATCGCGGACGAGTCCACAGTCGGTTAGAGGTGAGTAGTTAGTGTATATGGTAGCCTGAGGGTTTGAAACCCTGGCTTAGCACATGGTGACGCTATTTAGGGCATGAATCGCACCCCATGGCAGGTGCGGGATTGGTGATGACTGGGGATTGAGACTTGGTCCATCCCGAATATGAATAATATTATATTGGCGGTTGAAACGCACCCTGTGTTAAGTATATATATGGGCTATAAGACATGTTTGGAGCCTTGTGCCGACCTGTAGTATCCCTAGGGGATAGATATCTATGTGATAGTATGATTTGTAAAATCATTGATCTCAGTCCTGGCTTGAAATCACTATTATGAAATGCTAAGTCACCTCTTCTTGGAAAATTAAATAAAATTTAAGTATTTATCATTGTTAATGAACTGGAACCTGGAAATCAATAAATTGAACTGTTGTGTGAGTCAT
This sequence comes from Nicotiana noctiflora, assembly GCA_032618575.1. Taxonomy (NCBI): domain Eukaryota; kingdom Viridiplantae; phylum Streptophyta; class Magnoliopsida; order Solanales; family Solanaceae; genus Nicotiana; species Nicotiana noctiflora. Next base: position 231,736 of record JASVEL010014164.1, read on the forward strand.
ATGCATGTTGTGGACTGAGTATGGATCAGGCTGCACGCCGCAGCGGATGATAAGAATATTGCGCTTGGGCTGAAGGAGCCCCTCCGGAGTCTGTACACACCCCCAGTGAGCGCCGTCGACGTTAAACGGATCGGGCTACGCGCCGTAGCGGTCATGTGCATTCCATTGCATTTTTATTTGTAAATTATCTATGCTAACTGTGATTTGCTGTTGTTGTTAGTTTGTGGTAGGTATCGGACTATAGTTTAGCTTTGCTCTGTGGTATTTTGTGGATTTCCTTCTTTCAGCTATTTTATATATTTTTTACTTATTGAGTACTTAGTACTCACCTCTACTTCCTGCACCTTTGTGTGCAGATTCAGGTACACAGGAGGGTTAGACGAGTACTCCTGCCTATATCAGAGTTTATTCGAGTTGCTAAGGTAGCTGCCGGCATTCGCAGAACCTAGCTTCTGTCTTCATTTCAGTTATTACTACATATATTCCCAGACTTGAGTATTTTATTCGGTATTTCTATTACTATTCAGTTTTTGCTTAGAGGCTCTAGACTCGTGACCCCAGATCTCTTGGAAGTGTTGTATCAATGTTGGAACTTCTCAGTATTTATTCAGAATATTATTAGTATTTATTGACTCTTATATTCTTCTTGAGTTTGCCCTTTTGGGACTGGTCTTTAACTGTGGAAACAGTTGTTGGTCTGGCTTGCCTAGCTTTAGGGTTGGGCGCCATCACGATCGGGTTTGGGTCGTGACAATACACTTCTGAAACTCGAAGATGTAGTCCCAAAATTTGAAGATATGAAAATGTTCGACTGATTTTATGAGCTTTTGATTCTGTTTATTTTATAGATATAGAATTAGTTAGACTCATTTGTATTCGTTAGGTGAACCGCATGTATAATTGGACTCTTGGACTGTTGGACTCTAGACTCAGACTATTAATTTCTTTTAAGTAGCTTGGTTTAATTATCACATAGAAATCACATTTGAAGTAGATTAATAGAAAAACAATCACATTAGATTAGAGATTAGAAAAATTGAATATAAATGTTAAAATCTGTTTTGGTTGAGATTTTGGATCTTCAGTTGTTATGAATCAGAAAATGCAATGAAATTTTGAAAAATTCATTTGTTATCCTTAGTTTGTGTTAGTCAGTTTTAATACGTAAAAACATGAGTTCGTCAGATTCAATTTTTTTAATTAATACGATATGCTCAGATTAATTAATGCTATATAAAAAAAATTATAATAAGTTTTCAATAATGAGTATAAAATGACTGCTTCAATGCGAACAAATTTGTACTTCAATTCGAATATGATTTCTGTAGTTTAGTTTTAATATTTCTAGTTGAACAAAGCATTAATTCAACTCTGCATCTGAACATATAGCATTTCAATTGATAAATATAGTAAAAATCAGTTTATAATGATAGTTAATATGTAAATCGTTTAATAACATGTGTAGTTAATCTGAATAAGTCACAGCAGTAATATTCAAATAGGAATTTAGTGTTAGTGCTAATTTCTGATAATATGTAGTTATAATAACCTTGTGAATCCATTAGTAGTTCAGTGATCACATTTATGCATGTTTTTGGATTACGTTAGTAACCTGGGCCTGACTCAGGTTGAAAGGCCTGGATCCAGTAGTAATAGCCTCATGTGCCTATTTGAGTGAACCAATGTGTATGAACTGGGCTAAAATGAACCCCCGCGCATAGCTGTGCTCTGTTCTTTACTGGCCCGATTTCAAGGCCCAAAGCATACAAAGGCCTAAACATATATGAAATAAAAACATAAATTATATCTAGGCAGCATTATTTAGTACTGTGATAGGACAAAATAGTATGTAGAAAATATAGAATACCATAGGCTTGACTTCTTAAAATAAATGAGATGAGCTCGTTTGAGAATAAAAATGCACGGGGCCCTCAATTAATTATTATAAAACACTTAGATTTGGAAGGACTGTTTAGCAAATTTCATGGTCTTTCCCAAAGTTAACAAGGCATAAATATTTTAGGCGCGATTTATAATACACATTCTCAAGTACGGGTGCATATTTATGTGATCCAAATCTAAATCTCAACGAAGTCGAAATGTATTAAAAGCAGCAGGAGTACTAGTATAGTGTGGCCCGAAATGCATTTTCCCGATGTTGCAATAAAAATAATAACGTGGAATATTAATAAATGCACATAAAAAGGAACATATAAAGAAATCAAATAAAAAGAAATACAACAGTTGAGTGAACGTGCTAGAACCACGAAATTCGGGAGTGCCTAACACCTTCTTCCGGAATAACAGAATACCTTATTCGGATTTTAGTTCACAGACTCTAACCGAGTCAAACTTTCTTGAGTTCGGGATTAAACCGGTGACTTGGGACACCATTATATTCTCAAGTGGCGACTCTAAAAATTTAAATAAACTAATCTCGTTCCGATTGTCCTTAAATTGGAAAAACTCTTTCCCTTTTATTATATTCCTTTCCGGGGTGTAAATAAATAAGCGGGTTTGGTAAGAGTTAAAAGAGAAGGTGTGACAGAAGGGACATTCCGTGCTCTAATTTGATTATATTTTCACGAAGGATCATTCCGTGCTATGAAGTGAGAGTTATGTGAAAGAAAGCACGAATGGTGATGCCTGCATTTTATTTGATTGCTTTGGGTGAGGATGAGAGTAAAAGCACGAAGATTGATGCCGTGCAACTGTTAGATTTCCTGTTCTTTTAATTATTGTTGTGTCCTGATTCTTATTTAAGTTGATGATTTTTTTTATATCCGGATTGTACTCCCTCACAGTATGTTTTCCCTTCCCTGTTAACTGTTTAGCTTTCGGTATTTCTTTTCCTTCTATTGTTTGTATATATATATATATATATATATATATATATATATTGAACTGCACAAGTTGTTTTGGTAGTCCTGTCTGGTCTCGTCACTACTTCGTCGGGGTTAGGCCAGGTACTTACCAGCACATGGGGTCGGTTGTGCTGATGCTATACTTATGTGCTTTTTGCACAGATCACGGTACCGAAGCAGCTTTTCGACCATAACAGCAGCACATCAGTGGGAGCTCACTTCAGTCCAGGGACTACGAGGTAGCCTAGCTGGCGTTCGCAGGCCGGAGTCCCTTTCTATATCTTCTGTTTGTTTTCATTGGATTGAAACAGACACTATGTATTTTTCTATTGATACTTGTTTGTAGTATTCATAAGTATTTCGTGAGATAGCGACTCCAGTCTTGAGTAGTGAAATATTAAATTTCCGCATTTTGGGTTTTTAGTTATTGATGTTACAAAAGACTTTCATTTTCAGTTAAAGGTTTATTATTGTGATTACTATTGTGTTGCTATTCAAAAGGTTTAAATGTTTGGCTTGCCTAGCTGCAATAGTAGGCGCCATCATGACACCCGGTTGTGTAAAATTTGGGTCGTGATAGTTTACCTTGAGTCTCTGTCGCAACGACCCGCACAACTACTATCTATCAAATACCTGGAGCTGTACACAAATATGTACGAAAATATAATATGAGCACACCGTAGCAGTGGCCAGTAAGTACCAAGACTAACCTCGGTGAAATAATGACAAGGAACAGTCCAGACACCTACAGATCGAATAAATTGAATAGGATATGACAATAAAAAATCAACCTAAAGATGACAAAGTAATATTAATAGCAGGGAAAGAACAAACAACAATCAGTAGAAACAATAAAGGAAAATACGGAAGGAGAACGAAAGATAACCAAGTAAATTAATACTAACATAGCTGGAACACAAATAAGTAAAAATATACTCAATCAAGGAAGGTGATGTTAGCTCAATAAATCATATCATTTCTGATGCACAATTGCAGCCATCTCAAACTCGATGTCTTATTTCATAACCTCAATTACCAATCCTTTAGCACACCCGGCACCTTGTGCCCACATATTTCTATATCATTTTGCACAATAACGTTCTAATATTACTCAGTACATAGGGTCCATAATGAAGGCAACTAAGATGTTCAAGGAGTTTCATTTACATAATAAAGTAGAGTACAACTTCTAAACTATTTAGAAACTCAACAAGAAAAGATGAATTTATTTTTTTAGAAATCATTTGAATAACGAAAGTACCATTATAAATTAAAATACAACATCGAATGAATTAGTACCTTTAACATGGGATTTACTAATTTTACTTTGTATATATATATATATATATATATATATATATATATATATATATATATATATATATATATATATATATATATATATATATATATATATATATATATATATATATATATATATATATATATATATATATATATATATATATATATATATATATATATATATATATATATATATATATATATATATATATATATATATATATATATATATATATATATATATATATATATATATATATATATATATATATATATATATATATATATATATATATATATATATATATATATATATATATATATTGAAAACACTATGAGGTTCCATCACAAAGGTTCATAACAGTAAAGGAATCTGAAAAGTTAAAATACCTGAATTGATAACAATGATGAACACAAGAAAACAGAAAGTGCGGCATCACGCTTCGTGCTTTATCACTCTTCCTCACCATATGCATAAATAGAAATGTGCACAACATCACCCATCGTGATTTAACTCTTTCATAACATGGCACGACATCACCATTCCTGCATTAACTCTCAAAATCATGGCACGACATCACCCTTCGTACATTAACTCTCAAAATTATGACACGACATCACCCTTGGTGCATTAGCTCTTACTCACAATACCGTGTATGACAACATCTTTCGTGCTTTTACACTCTTCCTCACCCAAGTAATAAAAGCAATATATCCCGACAAGGAAATCAATAGTATGAGTAATAACATCCCGACAAAGGAATCAACAACAATCCAACAATCCAACCACAAGGAAGTCCACCATCAAGAGTGTGAATACACAGCAAAAAGCGAATTATGGAAAAACCATGAAGCGCAATAACCTTAACAAAATAACAAGACATAATAAGCACGTGATAACTTCACCGGTGACCTCAATAATTTGAACACCTAGCATATATGCACTGAGTCATAGAGGAATATACAGTTGAGGGATAACAAAACACTCACTTCAATTAAGGCAAATAAGGGTTAAGAAATAAGTAAGAGTTTGAGGAAAGCTGACAACATCATATGGAGCATATAGAGGTAAAATTAGGAAACCCAATCATATCGAAAATCTTCCGATTTATTGAACATAAGGAACTAGAACCCTAAAGGAAAAAATTTCATAAATACGTTCGAGCACACACTCGTTACCTCGAGTGCACAGACTACAATTAGCATAGAAGACTCACATCCTATGGAGAAGCCCCCCACACAAGGTTAGGCAAGATACTTAGCTCAATCCAGCCAGTTCAATAATAAATTTAGCTTCTTTTTTTTTTACAAATTCATCAATGCTACTAGATGAATCTAGCAAAAAATGACTTGAATACATCAAACGATGCAAGAGAAAACAATTTCAATTAACAAGACTATGATTTTTAAAAAATTTACAAAAAGTCAACAGAATTCAACTCCTCGGGCCCGCATATCGGAATCCAACAAATTTTATAAAAAATGAATATCCATTTTGATACGAGTTCACCCATACAAAAGTTATCCAATACCGATACCATTTGGTCCTTCAAATCGTCATTTTACATGAAAGATTTCACAATGTTTTCCAAAGTTTCCTTTAGATTCCCATGATTTTGATGTTAAATCTAAGATATAATAATAAAATATAGTTAGAAACTGATTAGAGACACTTACCCAATGATTTCGTATTAAAATCATCTCTCAACTCGCCCACTCTCGGACCTAGCATTCAAATATGATAAAATAAAGCAAAAATCCGAGTTACACAGCTGAAAACAAGCTGCAGATGTCGCATTTGCGATTCAAGGTTCGCAATTTGCGAACCTTCGCAAAAGTGAAGAAGCCTTCGCAATTGCAAACAAGGAAGGGCTGACAAAAATCACATTTGCGACAAAAAGTTGGCAATTGCGAACTGGGCATCGGAATTGTGATGGAAATATTCACAATTGCGACCATACCAAAAGCAACAATCATTTCCCACACAAATATGAGCATAACTTTATCATATGTTGAAATCATAGAACTTAAAATCCTACATCTGCTCTAGCTACATTACTAGTCCGTTTTGGTATAACCACCAGTAGTACTCAGAATTCGCCGATGCGATTAATTTAAATTGAAAGATTTTCTAGAATAAATTTCACAAATGGTCATATAATTACGACTTTCTTTCACCAAAGTCATATAACTATGTTTTCTCGCATAAAAATCATAAAATTGCCACTAATTCACAAAAATATCATAGTGCCCGAAAAATACAACTTTCCAATAGTATTTTCTTATTCCATATATTTTTATTCTTATTTTAATAAATAATAATTAATTTAAACTAGAAATAACTCAATCCAATACTTATATACATAAATTAAAATAATGTTAAAATTAAATTATTTCATCAAAATACATGATACATCAATTTTTCTTTTTCGTTATATCAAGAGCTCTTTGATTATTCATATATTTTTTTTCTTTTTTGACCGAATAATATGCAAAATACATCAAAGATATATATATATATATATATATATATATATATATATATATATATATATATATATATATATATATATATATATTCTAACTTTGATGCTAATAATATATATTTTTTGAAGTATTTTGCATGAGATTCGTGCAACAACAAAAAACGATATACCAAAACATATACAACTTCCAACACAAATTATATATATATATATATATATATATATATATATATATATATATATATATATATATATATATATATATATATATATATATATATTGGAGTATTTTGCTAATAATATATATTTTTTGAAGTATTTTGCATGAGATTCGTGCAACAACAAAACACGATATACCAAAACATATACAACTTCCAACAAATTATTAAAAAATTGGGATTTTGGAGATATTCCTTTCTTATTTTTCTTCATCTATTCTCTTTCTTCCTATCGTCTCATCCCACAAGTCTTAGCCTAATACTTCCAGATGCTACTTTTCCAATCATAGTCAATAGCACTCCGATTCCTGTAACAAAATCTAAGTAATCTATTTGTCACATGGAAATGGTACAACAATGGTGTATTAATAATTATAACAGATGATGACGCCAAATTGACATAGACACCATTAGATGTCACGATCCAAAATCTTATAGAAAGAATCGTGATGGCACCTAGTCTTCAAATTAAGTAAGCCTAATATTATCTGAGATAATATTTATATTTGCTAATTTTAATTTAAATATCTCTTAACAAATTACAATTTCCTAAATCGGTGGTACAAGTCATATGCCTTTCTAAAAGTAGTTGTACAAAATAAATAAATCATTGTTCCGAAATAAAAGGAACAATTGGAAATAAGTACAAGTGAAGGTGACGTCGAGGCCATCGAACGCTGCATCATGTTTATATTGAGTCTCCGCCGCAACGACTCGCAAAACTACTATCGATCAAATACCTGGATATGTACACAAATGTGTACGGAAATATAATGTGAGCACACCGTAGCAGTGGCCAGTAAGTACCAAGACTAACCTCGGTGGAATAATGACAAGGAACAGTCCAGACACCTACAGATCAAATAAATTGAACATGATATGATAATAAACAATCAACCTAAAGATGACAAAGTAATATTAATAGCAGGGAAAGAACAAACAACAATCAGTAGAAACAATAAAGGAAAATACGGAAGGAGAACGAAAGATAACCAATTAAATTAACACCAACAAAGTTGGAACACAGAGAAGTAAAAATGTACTCAATTAAGAAAGCCGATGTCAACTCAATAAATCATATAATTTCTGATGCACAATTCGAGCCATCTCGAACTGGATGTCTCATTTCATAACCTCAATTACCAATGCTTTAGCATTCCCGGCACCTTGTGCCCACATATTTCTATCTCACTTTGTACAACAACGTTCTCATGTTACTCAGTATATATGGTCCATAACCAATGCAACTAAGATGTTCAAGGCGTTTCATTTACATAACATAAAGTAGAGTACAACTTCTACCAATTAGAAAATCAACAAGAAAAAATGAATTTATTTTTTTAGAAATTATTTGAATAAAGAAAGTACAATTTTAAATTAAAATACAACCTCATATGGTTTAAGGGAATTTAATTGACTAACTAATTGAACTAAAAAGAAAATAATTATTGAAATTTGAAGTATTGGCGAACTATTGAAAAGGTATATATATATATATATATATATATATATATATATATATATATATATATATATATATATATATATATATATATATATATATATATATATATATATATATGCGAACTATTGAAAACCCTATGGGGTTCCATCACAAAGGATCACAACAGTAAAGGAATTTGAACAGTTAAAACACCTAAATTAATAACAACGAATAAACACATGGAAATAGAAAGTCCACAGCATCACCCTTAGTGCTTTATCACTCTTCCTCACTGTGAGCACGTGATTTTTGCCCTATACGAGAATTACTCCCAAAAATTCAAAATAAAATAGTCTTGTGTTGTAGTTTGATTTTTCGTGGATTTTTGTGAGATCTTTGTTTGACGTTAGCACTTATCTTTGTGTATGTGTTATTGATTAAATTGATCAAAAATACGTGTTGCGGACATGTAGGAATTGATTGAGCATTTGTGAGAATTAATTGACCATAAGATGTTTAAAATGAAATTTACAAAAATTCACATCCTCGCTCCTTGTCATTAGGTGACTTTATTAAATATTAATAGTGTGAATATTAATTAACAAGCGTGTGATTTTATTGTTTAGAGTGATTTTTAAATGTGGCTAGGTGAAGAGAAAGAAAGAAAATGGCTAATTTTGCAAAGCCACTTCAGCCCAAAGAGTTGTGCTATTCGGTCCAGTTCAGGGGTCTATAAGACCAACAAAACGACGTAGCTTAGCGTTGAAGCTATGTCGTTTCAGCATCAATAGATCTCACCCGTGTAGCCATTTTTGATCCAACGGTTGAGACCACTTCACTATCACCCGTTTCAAATAACCCGACCCTTGCCCGGACCGACCCAATCTCCCACTTAACCAAACGACGCCGCTTTACGTTAATAATGCAATCCATACCGTTGATCTAATCAGATCCAACGGCTTGGATTAAATCCCGAGTCGTATATAATGCCCGCCTTCACAACCCAGCCCCCCCCCTAAGAACCCCCTCCTTTCGTCTCTGTCCATCAGAGACATACAAAAAACCCCCGCCGCTTGCCACCGTCTGCCGCCTACCGGAAATCGCCTCACGGCGGTTCCGGTAGGCCAAACCACCCCAAATTAACACCGTAGATTCTCCCAAGCCCCCTCTACACGGATCTAGCAGTCGTTAGGCTCGAATATTGCTTGAACTTTTCGAATATTCGTTTGAAACTCGCGGAACTTGAACATCCACTCCAACCAAGCCCAAACTCACACCCCGTCGTCTCCTGACCTCCCTCGCACCATAAACACCCTTGTTTTGGTTCGAATCAAGCCCGAACCGTTTAAGCCCCAAATTTCGGCCATGAACCCTAGATTTCGCATTTCTTCTTAATTGAGGTCTAATAGACCTTAATTGGGATGTTTGCATTGTTGAAAACATCTCAATTAAGGTCCAGTAGCCTCAAAAATGCAAGTCCAAGTCCGAACGACCCAAAGAGTGTCTTGACTCTCATTTTTACTGTTCGAGGTATTTTCTTCTGTCTTTTCTTCTTTGTTTTATTCTTGTACTTGTTTTATTTGTGGTGATTTTCGTGTGTTCTATCCGTTATTGCGATTTTCTGTTTTCATCTCTTCTCAAAAGACCCTTTTTGTATTGGTCAATTCTGATTCTATGTTGTTTATTTGACTGTGTATGTTGTCGAATGCGTATTCGCTGCGATTAGAATCGTCGAATAATTAGTTTTGTATTTTTCACCTTCGACCAAGATTGTTTGAATCACTGCTATATCGATTATTCGTTATCGATTGTATAAGTCGTAGTTAACTAATCTAATGTCGTCGATTTACTTTCGTAGGTCTGTTTGTTAGAAACAACAAGACAGTAATTTTCCTTGATACTGATTAACTTCCTATCGAATCACTGCTGAGTTTGAAGTTTTAATTGCCTGTGTTCGAATTAGAAACAAGTTGGTTATAGCTGAATTAAGTTTAGTTTCATAAAAATTGTCAGAACTAGTGGACTGCCACCATATGAGCACATGTTAAGCCATTAGGGCAGCCCATAATAAGATGCCTCCTTGAGTAGTGGAACCTACTGTACAGCAGGCCACTGACTGCCCTCTGAAACCAGGAGTTTTTAATTAGTAATACCCACACTTAGACAAGGTTGAGTGCTAAAAGCAGAGAAAAGGATGGGCAGGGGTGGCACCATTAGGTTTTTGATGTTTTAACTATAAGTAGAGGTGATTTTTCTCGAATAGGGAGATAGAGACATACAGAAAGAAATAGAGAGAGTTCTAGGAAACTTAAGAGAATAGAATCGGGAAAAACATAGAGAACAGAATAGGGGTTCATTTGAGAAATAGAGAGCTGAGACATTAAGTTGAGATTTAGCCCTTAGAAGTTGAAAACAGATTCAACACCTGAGAGTATAAGTTGAACATATTGTTCCATTGAACTCTTGTTCAATTTCAAGTTCAATTGGGTATCTGAGTTTGGTTATCACTGCTGGAGGTATTAGAAGTTGAAAAATCATTGCATATATTGCTTAAAATCCTTATTTGTTGGTATTGGTGTGACTGTTTGGTTCTGCTACAATTGGTCCTGGGCTATCGACTGTTTGAACCACATTTGATTTTGCTATTGGTGTACTGTTGCATTGCTGTTGCTGTTGTTCGTATCATTGCTTCTGCTGATTCTGTCCTCTCTTCATTGTTTCCAATTTTCCAGGTACATAATTTTTGACTTTACTGCTGTAGCTACGATTGCTGAGTTGAAATACAACTGAAGAAAGATACGGGAAAATCTCTTCACATTTGGAATATGAAAACATATTTGTTGTTATCAATTTGATCATGCTATTAAAGACATAGAATTAAATGTGGAGTGTGTATCTGATAGGATTAGCCAAAGTTGTATAGACTGTAATTAATGGACTATTTCATTACTACATCAGAATTGATACTCATTTTAGTAACAACATTTCAGCTAAAACTTCGGAATGTTTGTGTTCACAGAGACCACCAAAAGCCTGGTGGGCTGCTCTAATTAAACCATCATTTTTGTGAGATTAAAGAAGTATATATGTGTTTCAAGCTGATAGATTGAGAGCCGATATATTTTTTAAATTACTGGGTTCATGTTGAAATTTTTTGGTATAGTTAATCATGTATTTGACTTCCTTGGTCTACAAATAGTGGTGACGGACGACGGTCAGTAATGTTAGTGGCATCAAAAATAATATAACACTATATAAGTTAGCATATTTTTATCGATCTTTATTGACTGCATATAATAGTCTCTCGGCTATTAGATTTAAATGGTTTAGAACAGTTATCGCACAACGAGATATGGAAATGTTTCACTGATCATACTTCATTTTGATAGTTCAATTCAGTTTAGATTATAGAAATAGTAAATAAGGTAGTAACTTCAGATGTTCCGGTAACAATAATCTTTTATAATTCAACGTTTGCCTACTTTGATTTTAAAACTACTCCCTTTATTAGACTAATACTTTATTAATATCGAGAACCCGTAAATCCCGGAGCTGATAATTAAGACTTTGTCCTTTATTATTAGAGACGAAACAAGTAGTAAATATAGTATTCTTTAGGAATAATCTTAAATAAAATTGAGACGGGCCTCGCTATATCAAACATGTAATTGCAGGGCCCTCAATTAATCGTAATAAAAATTTAGACTCGGAAGGACTGTTTAGCGAATTTCACGGTCTTTCCCAAAGTTAAACAACACGATAGACTCTTTAGGCAAGCCTTTAATAAAATTACTTTCCTAAATACGGGTGCGCATTCATGTGACCCAAATCTTATTCTCGGCGAAACTGAAATACATTAAAGTCACAGGCGCACTGGTTGCGGTGTGACTCGAAATGTGTTTTCGTGACGTCGCAATTATTCTTCTATAATGAAAAAGCGGAACATTAAAAGCACGTAATTAAAATATATAAAGAAATCTAATAAAAACAAAAATAGCAGTTGAGCGACCGTGCTAAAACCACGGAATTCGGGAGTGCCTAACACCTTCTCCGGGTTAACAGAATTCCTTATCCAGGTTTCTAGTTTCGCAGACTGTAATACAGAGTCATAAATTTCCTCGGTTCGGGATTAACCGGTGACTTGGGACACCATTATTTTTCCAAGTGGCGACTCTAAAAAATTAAATAAATTGATCCCGTTCCGACTGTCCTTTAAGTGGAAAAACTCCTTCACTAATCATTATTATACCCCTTCTCGGGGTGTAATATTAAACAATGGTACATTACCTTATGTGCGGAAAAAGGAGGTGTGACACGAGTTACTAAGTACCCCACCTGGTTGGCGAATGTTGTGCAAATCCAGCTCAGTTAAATTGCTATTTTTGTCTATATCTGATTTTATTATATGTTTAGTTAATGTGCTATATGTTTACCGCTTTGATACTATCTGGACTGTATATACAAACTGCTATATATTTATCGCTTTGATATTACGTGAACTGTGTATATAAACCGTGCCGAAAACCCTTCACTTCTCACCCCCGGGGATGTGCTCACTGGTTGAGACTCCTTATTCTGTTAGTGTCATACCCCGAAATAATAAAGAGGCTCGGAAAGTTTCTAAGCCGGCTGGCCTTTTGGTTCCCGGAAAGGAGCTCCTTCCTCAGCCCGAGTTGTCCGCTTGGGTACACAGTCTAGATCATGTACCGAGGTTTTGAACTTAGAATAACATAACTGCATACCGGATCCCTAGTAGGAAACGCTTGTTTGCATCACGTTGCATTTGACTTAGGGGACTCAACACAGGGGTTGGGTCCGTCTAGGACAGGCAACCTGAAATGAAAAGACCATCCTGCTATACCATGTTTGTTTAAGCATTTATTCGAATTTGCATGCTAACCGGCTTTTAAATACTGAAGAAAAACGAAAAACAAAAGGAAACAGTATGGGGAAATAGATATTTTTCAGAAAATACAAAAATGTATTTTACCAACAAATCAATAATTTAGTTTGCTAATAAAAGGCGACGGAAGGTTGACTTTGCCAACAAAATGGTTTTCTTAACAAAATGTGTTTTCTTTGTCGGTCGATAAAAGAAAAAATAGTTTGTTTTAACGGACCGAACTACGCGGGTTTGATTCTCACCGGATGTGAGATACGTAGGCAACCCCCGTCGGGTCCAACTTGCCCTTTTTCAAAAATACCAAAATTTAAAATTTTGAAAAAATAGTCCAATCATTGCCAGCCAAAATGATCTTCTTCTTTAAATAAATGTGCAGGATGAGCACGATTCGAAATGAACCCTTTTCACTCATGACTAAAATCCCGATACAAATACGACTATGGTGGGATGATCTAGGCGAAGAAGGGCAGGACGAAGTTAAGAAATATTTGAAAGGTCTCACAGGTCTGCTTGAAATAAAGCCTCGAGGGGACATCATAAGAGCATTAGTCACATATTGGGACTCCGCGCACAATGTCTTTCACTTCTCGGACTTCGAGCTCACCCCAACTTTGGAGGAGATGACCGGATACATTGGAAACACTGATATACCATTGGGGCATCAATATCTAATCGCTCCCAGGGTTGTCTCCAGACACCGGTTTTTAGACTCACTGAAGATAGCCAGAACGATACGTAATCCGGATCTAGCACAAGGGTTTTGTACTTTAAGCTTCATCTATCAAAGGTACGGTCATGTGGTAGGTTTTGACAAGCCAGAGAATAAGTTATGCAGCAAGGGTAATCGCCAGAAATGGGAGGAGCACAGACGAATTGCCTTCATGATAGCCTTCTTAGGACTTATGGTATTCCCGAGAAAAGACGGGAATATTGATATAAAGATAGCAAGAATTGAATTGTCAGTACTTTGGCTCCCGTGATACTATCAGACATATATCGAGCTCTCACAGACTACAAAGCGGGAGAAGATTTTTTTGAAGGCTTTAATTTATTGCTACAAATGTGGATGATCGAGCACCTGTGTCGCCGCACCAATTCTTGAGATATGGGTTGGTTGAGAAAACTTGCATAAGCGAATTCTATACAAGGATTGATAGGACCGTCCTACCTGAAGGAACCTTGGCGTGGAGGGCGTACTTTCAGGCTCTCAGCGCAAGTCAAATACAATGGACACTGGGTTGGTTACAAATAGACAGAATCGTGTACATGCCAGCGGCTAGGCCCCACTTTCTCTTAATGGGACTGAAGAGCATTCAACCTTATGTGCCCCATCGGGTTTTAAGACAGCTTGGGAGGTGCCAGATAGTACCCAAAGACGAAGACCTGAGTACCCGGGTTATTGAAATTGGTCCCGACGGTCAATTCCCAGAAGCAAGGGTCCGCCAGATCTGGAGCAAATGCCAATATCTGGAGGCAAACACTTGTGTGCAGGATCGAGCTAGAGGAGAGGTTGTACCCGGATATCTTACTTGGTACAAAGGAGAAACATCGGGTGAAAGACCAGCCAAAAGACCTCACCTCAGGGAATTTGCTGAAGCGTCACAAGAACAATGGGACTGGTTAGCTAAGGAAGAGGTTTACAGAAAAAGGATTGGCAAGATAGAGCAACGGGTCCAAGATCTCCAATTTGAAAAGGATATGCAAGCTGCCGCCGACGAAGGAGATAAAAAGAAGTTGGCACAAGAAAATGACTTTTTGAGAGCTCAAATCCAACAAATGAAAAGGGATGCTGACAGACAGTTGAGGAGTCGAGCGGACGAAAAATTGATAAAGGGTTTGAAAAACCAAGTTGCCGATGTCCAAAGAGAATTGGAAGAGTCAAAGACCCAAACAATGAGGATCCGTGCTAGCTGGAGAAAGGAGGCACATCAACATGCACTTCACCTACAACGGGTGGAAGAAGATTACACTGAGATCATCACTAGTCTAAGGGAAGCAAATGTTATCCTCGGGGAGCGGGTTTTCAAGCAAGCCCGAGATGCCAGAGCAGACCTCGACCGTTGCCACGATTTGATGGCCCGATTGCAAGAACAAGTGGATAGGCTCTTAGACCAAGTCACCAACAATGCTCGAAGATTGGGGGCGAAAAACCAACAGATAGAACAGCTACTCGGAGAAAGGGACATGATCAAGGACAGAATTGGAGAAATCGGGCATTATGTCACCATGAAGTGCTTAGCTTGTGAACAAATGCCCCGCACCGCCCTTTTTGCTTCAGTTATGTGCTATGTTCATCGGATCATGAGAGAGTTAAGGGGACTACACAAGGACCTCACACCAAGGCCCGCGGCAAGGCCGAATGATGCCTCGCGGGCCCCTAGGAATTTAAGAGCATTAGACTTTTGATTAAAAATGTATTTTTCAAAATTTTGAGTCAAATCGGTTGGCATTTTATTCTCGAGTCAAGCATTTCTCTTATATTATTGATTATTGTAAGATAGGCTTTGTAACCATAAGAGTTTTGATATAAGAATTCCAGAATTTCGCCACAATTTTGTTAACAGAACTACGCTCGGTCTGATTCACGCGGGGACGTGATACGTAGGAAATCCACATAAGATTCAACCACTACTAGAAAGAAAGGAAAAGAACATGAAGGTTAATAACAATAAGGCTTTTAAGGATAATTGAAAAAGGGAAAAAGAAAAAAAAAAGAAAAAAAAGAGAGAAGAAAAGAAGCTGGAATGACGCATGTGATGAGTACATATAGAAAGAGTTATTTGGTTAGGTGCATTGCATCCAACGTGCTATAACATATCTGTTAAACTCAGTAAGCTAACAAGTTTGTTGTATTCCAGAAAAGTTTAGTAGTTGGTTTGACATAATATCCTGGCCAACCACCATTACCGTACTAGATCTAAAGGGCCAATTCCAGCAAGCATGTCTAGTTCCGGTAAAAGCCTCGAGGAAGAGAAATCGGAGATACAGATCATGAAAGAAGAGGTAGATCGGTTGAAGCAGCAGATAACCGAGATGCACCTAGCCTAGGCTAGGGGACAATCTTCACCAAACCTCCCTACTCTCGCATCAGCTCCAGAACATCCACCCCTTGATCCTTCGACAAGCGCCCCACTCTATCCATACTATCAAGGGGAAAACCCTTATGCCACCCAAGTTCCACCATCCAAACAAAATCCTTCTCCGGTCACCCCTGTTTTTGTGGCACCCCCACCTGCTACCCTACAAAAGTCGTCCGGTGAGCCGCATGTTCAAATCCATGATAATTCTTACTATCCTCCCGAGCCTACCTTTAGGGCTCCTGAACCGCATCCACACACCCCTCACTGGGATAACCCGGCAGAACTGGAAAAGCACTTCCAAAGTTCGGAACATGAGGAAGTTATTAGAAAAGTTAAAAGCCTGGAGCAGTCCTTCAGGAATATGCACGGTTTGGGCAACCAGGTCAGTGTCGCTTACAAGGATCTGTGTCCATTCCCAGATGTCCAATTGCCGGTCGGGTTCAAAATGCCCAAGTTTGACCTATACGAGGGGCATGGTGATCCAGTAGCCCATCTTCGAGGGTTTTGTAGTAAAATACGAGGAGCCGGAGGACGAGACGAGATTCTGATAGCTTACTTTGGTCAGAGTTTGGGGGGATCCGCACTAGAGTGGTACACTAGGCAGGATCCCAGCAGATGGTTTATATGGGATGATTTGGCTCAAGCATTCATTGGCCAGTTCCAGTACAATCTTGAAATAGTCCCAGACCGCTTATCATTGCTAAAGTTAGAAAAGAAACCCGCCGAAAGTTTCAGAGAATTTGGTTTCCGCTGGAGGGAACAGGGAGCAAGGGTAGATCCGCCTATGAGAGAGAACGAGATGGTGGACTACTTCCTGCAGACACTAGAGCCGACCTATTTCGGACATCTGGTGACGTCAGTCGGTAAATCATTCACTGAGGTGATAAAGATGGGGGCTATGATCGAGGAAGGCTTGAAAGCCAACAAGATCATGAGCTATTCAGCTTTGAAAGCCACCACTCAAGCTATCCAAAGTGGTACCGGAGGAGTGCTTGGGAAAAAGAGGAAAGAAGAAGTCACGGCAGTCGAGTCCGGAACATGGTTCAGAAACAGAGGCCCCGCACCCCAGTATAACCCGCCACAACCTCACCACCAAAATTACTTCCACAATCCATATAACCACCCGCAACACTACTATCCGGCACCCGATCCCCATTTTACTGTCCATCACGCACAGTCATATGCCACACCTCCCGTCCATGCACCATGGCGTGCACCAAACCCGCAAAATAATTATCCACCCCAAGAGCATATAGAAACCCCACGGGCGCGGGTTTTCGTCCGAACCAAGCATTCAAGAGCGACAGGGCGCCAAGGCCAAAGACTTTTACTCCCTTGGGAGAGTCTTACACCAGTTTGTTCCACCGTTTGAAGCAAGTAGGGTTGCTAAATCCGGTCGAGGCTAAGCTACCAAACCCTCTTCCAAAGAATCTGGACCATTCAATAAATTGTGCATACTGCTCAGGATGTCCGGGGCACGACACAGAAAAGTGTTGGAGGTTGAAAACAGCTATCCAGGAACTCATCGACACTCGCCGAATTGAGGTCCGGACTCCAGCGGAGCCCAACATCAACCAAAATCCACTTCCAACTCATCATGAGACCAACATGATCGAGTTGGTACGGGTAGAAGAGGAAAAGGAGAAAACCTCTCAGACTATAATGATGATCAAGTCTAGTGGGGTAAGAATGAAAAAGGGGCCAAGCCTTGATGAGTCACTCATCTGCAAGAAGGACGTACAAGAGGGGTTGGAAGCAGAAAAGGGAAGTGTGAACAAAGTGCCTATAAGGCCAAAGGTAGTAAAAATAGTTGTACCAGGGGCAGCAACCAAACCCGTCTTGACCGTAGCAGGTGTTCGAGTGGATCCTTTCATCATCAAGCCAGCAATACAGTTGCCGATAGCTGATAGCAAAGCTATTCCATGGAATTATGATCGGGTCACGACGACTTACAAAGGAAAAGAAGTTAAAGAGGAAGTCTGCGAAGCGCAAGGTTTGACCCGTTCAGGGAGATGTTTTGCCCCTGCGGAATTGAGGAAGACCACTCCGGCAACACTGAAAATGCCGGTAACTGACGAAGAGGCAGAAGAATTCCTGAAAAAGATGAAGCTACATGATTATTGTATCTTAGAACAGCTGAAGAAAACCCCTGCGCAAATCTCATTGCTGTCCTTGCTGATACATTCTGAAGAACATCGGCAAACTTTGATAAAAGTTCTGAATGAGGCCCACGTACTCGATAAAATCTCGGTGAGTCATTTGGAGAAGATCACCAATAGGATCTTCGAAGCGAATCAGATCACTTTCACCGATGATGAATTGCCTGAGGATGGCACCGAGCACAACAGGGCTTTATATCTTACGGTGAAGTGTGAGGAGTCGGTGGTCAGCAAAGTCCTGGTCGACAATGGGTCCAGTGCGAACATTTGTCCTCTCTCTACACTATACAAGTTGAAAGTGGATATCGGCAGGATACGCAAGAATAGCATATGTGTCCGAGGGTTTGATGGAGGAGGCAAGGCATCGGTCGGGGACATAGTGCTAATCTTGACAATCGGACCGGTGGAGTTCACCATGGAATTCCAGGTGCTGGACATGGTAGTTTCATATAACCTTCTGATAGGGCGACCGTGGATCCATGCCGCAAAAGCAGTTCCATCCAGCCTACACCAACTAGTCAAGTTTGAGTGGGACCAACAGGAGATCGTAGTCCATGGAGAGAATGATCTACAACCAGGCACCATCATCCCCTTTGTTGAGGCAGAAGAGGATGTTGGGCCATGGGTATACCAGATCTGCGATGTGGTATCCGCCAACCGAGTTCCGGAAGGGGAATGCATTCCCAATGACAGAATAATTACCGCAGACGTCATGGTGGCTCATGAAATGCTGAGAAACGGTTTCGTACCCGGCAAAGGTTTAGGTGCATCTCTGCAAGGAATCATACAACCGGTATCCGTGGTCGAAAATGTGGGAACCTTCGGCTTGGGATTCAAGCCAACATCAGAGGACATCCAGCGAGCCAAGAGGAATAAGCAGAAGACATGGGTGCTCCCGAAGCTTGTTCCGCGCCTTTCCCGATCTTTTGTCAGGTCTGGAGTAAGAGGACATCCGACGACAAAGATTCCCAGTCCTATGGTTAGGCCAGACAAAGAGTTCTTAAGAAAGTTTGAGGACTTATTCACAGACGTATGCATGGTAGAGGATGGCGAAGGATCCAGCCATGCCGATATACGGTTTGTGGGATCGAAAGCAAAGTTGAATAATTGGAAGGCTACTCCTCTCCCTGTCCGGAAGGAGTCTTGGTAGTTTGTTTTGGATTGTTTTCTTTCGAAATTTTGTGTTGGGATTGTCCCCGAAGTAAAATCCGTTTGTTTCGGTTCGTTTTGATTTGAGTTCGCAAGTTTGTTTTTCCTTGTACTGTTCCCATTAATGAAATTTTGTTCCTTTCGTTTCTAATTTTGTTTATTTTCCTTCTTTTTACTTTTCTGAGCAGCTTTCTTTCAATTGATCTTAATGATATGGCGTGCTTAAAGATTAATCAACCCAGTCTAGAAAGTCAATCGGGTTTGGAAATAATAAAGCATGAAATAAGAGGTGACGAGAGTGAATCGGAATACGGCGATGATGAAGCCGTAGAAGAAATCGGTGAAGAATTAAGTCACTTCGAGGAAAAACCCAAACCAAATTTAAATGATACCGAGGTTGTTAATCTGGGGGACACAGATGACGTCAAAGAAACTAGAATAAGTGTCCATATTGAACCCAACCCGAGAGAAGAATTGATCAAAACACTCATGGAGTTTAGAGACATTTTCGCATGGTCGTACGACGACATACCAGGACTCAGCACTGACCTAGTGGTCCATAAATTGCCTACTGACCCGGCATGCCCGCCCGTCAAACAAAAACTGCGGAAATTCAAGACGGAGATGAGTGTAAAGATCAAGGAGGAAGTAACCAAGCAGTTGCAGGCGAAAGTCATTCGTGTCACTTGATACCCTGAATGGTTGGCTAACATAGTACCGGTGCCAAAGAAAGACGGAAAGATCAAAGTATGCATGGACTACCGCAATCTCAACAAGGCGAGCCCTAAGGATAATTTCCCACTTCCCAATATCCATATCCTGATTGATAATTGCGCCGGACGTGAAATCGGATCCTTTGTGGATTGCTACGCGGGATATCATCAGATCTTGATGGATGAAGAGGACGCAGAAAAGACGGCTTTTATCACACCATGGGGGACTTATTACTACCGGGTGATGCCGTTCGGTTTGAAGAACGCAGGGGCAACATACATGAGGGCGATGACTACGGTATTCCATGACATGATACACAAGGAAATTGAAGTGTACGTGGACGATGTGATCATAAAATCTAGACGTCAAGAAGACCACGTTGCCAACCTCAGGAAGTTCTTTCAAAGACTTCGAAGATATGATATCAAGCTCAATCCGGCCAAATGCGCATTCGGAGTTCCATCGGGAAAGTTGCTAGGATTCATCGTCAGCCGACGGGGCATTGAGTTGGACCCATCCAAAATCAAGTCCATTCAGGAGTTACCCCCGCCAAAGAATAAAACAGAGGTAATGAGTTTGTTGGGAAGGTTAAATTACATCAGTAGGTTTATTGCTCAGCTTACAGCAACTTGTGAACCCATATTCCGTTTGTTGAAGAAAGACGCTGCGATAGAATGGACGACAGAATGTCAGGAAGCGTTTGACCAAATCAAAGGGTATCTGTCAAACCCACCCGTACTGGTTCCGCCTGAACCGGGTAGACCCCTGATTATTTATCTAACGGTTTTGGAGAATTCGTTCGGCTACGTGCTGGGGCAGCACGATCTTACTGGCAGAAAGGAACGGGCCATTTACTACCTCGGTAAGAAATTCACGGTCCACGAGGTTAAGTACACTTATTTGGAAAAGACATGTTGTGCCTTGACTTGGGTAGCCCAAAAGCTGAAACATTATTTGTCTTCTTACACCACTTACCTCATTTCGCGTTTGGATCCATTGAAGTATATTTTTCAGAAACCTATGCCTACAGGGAGGTTAGCAAAATGGCAAATATTACTTACAGAGTTCGACATCATATATGTGACAAGGACGGCTATGAAAGCTCAAGCCCTAGCCGATCACTTAGCTGAGAATCTTGTCGATGACGGATACGAACCTTTGAGGACGTATTTTCCGACGAAGAAGTATTGCAAATTGATGGGTTGGAATTAACCGAGGATCCAGGGTGGAAGCTTTTCTTCGACGGAGCGGCGAACGCAAAAGGAATCGGAGTAGGGGCTGTGCTTATTTCTGAAACAGGACATCATTGTCCTGTTACTGCTCAACTGCGTTTTCATTGTACCAACAATATGGCTGAGTACAAAGCATGTATCTTAGGGTTGCGATTAGCGGTGGACATGGATGTACAGGACATCTTGGTCTTGGGGGACTCAGACCTTCTGGTACATCAGATTCAGGGGAGAATGGGAAACCAGATATTTAAACCTTATCCCGTATCGTCAGTGTTTGCATGATCTGACCAAGCGCTTTCGATCAGTAGAATTCAAGCACATCCCAAGGATGCATAATGAGGTTGCCGATGCTCTAGCTACTTTGGCGTCAATGTTACATCACCCGGACAAGGTTCGTGTCGATCCGTTACATATTCGGGTTCGGAATCAACATGCTTATTGTAATATGATAGAAGAAGAGATGGATGGTGAGCCATGGTTTCATGATGTCAAAGAGTACCTCGGGTTAGGAGTATACCCAGAGCAGGCAACTGGAGATCAAAAGAGAGCTATTCGGCGATTGGCGAACGGATTTTTCCTTAGTGGAGGGGTGCTGTACAAAAGAACCCCAGATTTGGGATTGTTAAGATGCATAGATGCGAGTCAAGCCACAACAGTAATGACAGATATACACTCGGGAGTTTGTAGGCCACACATGAGCGGATATGTATTGGCAAAGAAGATTCTTCGAGCAGGATATTACTGGCTCACTATGGAGCGTGATTGTATAAGTTTCGTGCGAAGATGCCATCAGTGTCAGATACACGGAGATTTGATTCATTCCCCACCAATCGAGTTACATACAATGTCAGCTCCATGGCCATTTGTTGCATGGGGTATGGATGTTATCGGACCTATAGAACCCGCAGCCTCCAATGGGCACAGGTTCATTCTGGTAACGATCGATTATTTTACCAAGTGGGTGGAGGCCAAAACCTTCAAATCAGTGACCAAGAAGGCGGTGGTAGACTTCGTACATTCCCACATCATCCGCAGGTTTGGAATTCCAAAGATAATCATCACAGATAACAGTGCCAATCTTAACAGCGGATTGATGAAAGAGGTATGTCAACAGTTCAAGATTACACACCGAAATTCCACACCGTATCGTCCCAAAGCAAATGGTGCGGTTGAGGCAGCAAACAAGAATATAAAGAAGATATTGAGGAAGATGGTAGAAGGGTCCAGGCAATGGCATGAAAAGTTACCATTCGCATTGTTAGGTTATCGCACTACCGTCCGGACTTCGGTAGGTGCAACTCCTTACTTGTTGGTGTACGGGACCGAAGCAGTAATACCAGCAGAAGTTGAAATCCCATCCCTCCGAATTGTCGCTGAAGCTGAGATTGATGACGATGAGTGGGTCAAAACCCGATTGGAGCAATTGAGCTTGATCGATGAAAAGAGATTGACAGCAGTATGTCATGGCCAATTGTATCAAAAGAGAATGGCAAGAGCATATAACAAGAAGGTACGTCCCAGGAAATTTGAAGTGGGACAACATGTGCTGAAGAGAGTTCTACCGCATCAGGCCGAAGCGAAAGGCAAGTTCGCTCCAAATTGGCAGGGACCATTTGTTGCGACTAGAGTATTATCCAACGGCGCTTTATGTCTAACTGATATTGAAGGAAGGTGCACCGATATGGCTATCAATTCCGACGTAGTCAAGAGATATTACGTGTAATTCTTTAATGTGTTTGTCAACGTTTGGTTTCGTTTGTGTGTATTTGGCATTTTTTGGAGAATGAAATGATAGAGGCAATTTTTCTACTACCCAAACACTTTAACCCTTGTTTTCCCCTTTTGAGCCTTAATTATTCTTTCATATACCCTCTTTTGGAATCCTCAAGGAAGATGTATAACAAAATAGAAAAAGAAACAAAGAAAAGACACAAGAAAAGTGAACTGCGTTCGACCTGATTCCTCAAGAAGGATACATAGGCGCCACACAGCTCGGTCATAATAAAATAAAAATCAAAGATTCCCCAAGCAACAAAACAGGGGCAGAAGTCATGTCTCGTTTGAAGATAGTGTGGATTCCGAAAGTTGTAATGAGATACTCGTTGAGGTTAAATCCCTTTTCTCTAGCCTCGTACACTAAAACCGCATTAATGACCAAAAAGACCTCTCGATCAGTATTTGAGAAATGCCAAGCCACGCAAATGAAAGCCAAGAAGGACACTCCGATCCTCGACTGAGTCCAGGATTCTCAAGCTAAAAAATGGATAGCCATTTAGAGGGAGTTTCGTGGATAATACCCCAGCCTGGAAAGAAAGCAAAATGAGAGAGTCTTAACGGTGAAAACCCTCGCGGGCACCTTAAGGCGAAGAAAGCTAAGAGAAACAAAATGAGAGAGTCTTACGGTGAAAACCTTTATAGGCACTCTAAGGCGACGGGAGGTCGAGAGAAATGAGAGAATCTCATTAGTGAAAACCCTTTGAAGGGCACTGTGAGGTGACAAGGCGAGATGGTTACCAGGTGTCCGCATGAGACAAGGTTGGGACATTCGTTTGCTTCTAGCAAAATGCGGCCATCAGAAAGTGATTGACATAAATAGACTGGATAGATTAATCTCAAAGACGCGGCATAACCATTGGATCAGTTACACATTCAGATAAGTTTTTCCCAGTTTTGAGTTCAAAAAAGTTTTCCCTTTCTTTTGTCATTCGCGGTCAGCATTCTTTATCTATCATCTTTCTCTTCTTTTGTTTTCGAAAATTGACTTTTCAAAGCTTACTACCAAGTCTCCCAAAGCGGTACAATGAAGATGAATAGACGTGGAACGAGGCAATAAGGCAAAAGTCGTTCCGATATTAAGGTTGGAACGACAGGTTGATTGGAAGGTTCACGGGAATTATGGAGTACGATGGACACATATTACACATCCGGAAGATGATTTCTCACAACAGATCATCGACTAAAAGGGTCGGACCAAACCGAAGGTTGGAATAAAAGGAGAGATGAGAGACCATCCGTGGAAAGAGCACCATCCCCAGCAAGTGTCAACGTCGTCCCCAAAAGTTCGAGGGAGGCCAAGCAGCTGAAAGAGAAAAGGAAAATGGCCCCCAACAAGAGTGGCACGACCACTCACCGCGTTTTGAAACTAACAATTTTTCTTTGATTTAAAGCGCAGGAAAAGAGGGTTCGTCGGCGGAAAAGCATGCCGCGTAGAAGGCCATCAAACTGGGGCAGAATATTTTCTCCCATTGCGAAAATTTTCTTGAAAGCAAATACCCAGTGGATAAGGATAACGAGATTTCGGGAAATACCGGTTCCGAGCAGAATAGTTTTGAGAGAGGCCGGACAACACGAGGGGTTGATTTTTGAGCCTGGTATCATCCCCAGCAGTTGTTGGGAAAATGAAACACTAACTTCGAGATTCCCCCCAGCAGCATCATCCCCAGCAGGTGAGTAAACAGTTCCGAGGATATCTCCAGCAGCCAAAGGAAAAGTAACACGACCCCGTGGGAAAGAAATTCCAAGACAATGTAATTCAGAAGAAAAGGGTGGCCCAAGAGACGATGCAGGAAGAAGAAAAAGGTACAGGAAACAAAGGAAGGCGATAAGGATGAGATGAAATTAGTGAGTTGTAGTTGAAGTCAGGGAGCCCGCCTGAAGAATGGAATGGCGATTTATTTTGAAGTTGTAGTTGAAGTCAGGGAGCCCGCCTGAAGAATGGAGTGGCAATTTATTTTGAAGTTGTAGTTGAAGTCAGGGAGCCCGCCTGAAGAATGGAGCGGCGATTAGTTTTGAAGTTGTAGTTGAAGTCGGGGAGCCCGCCTGAAGAATGGAATGGCGATTTATTTTGAAGTTGTAGTTGAAGTCGGGGAGCCCGCCTGAAGAATGGAGTGGCGATTTATTTTGAAGTTGTAGTTGAAGTCGGGGAGCCCGCCTGAAGAATGGAGTGGCGATTTATTTTGAAGTTGTAGTTGAAGTCAGGGAGCCCGCCTGAAGAATGGAGTGGCGATTTATTTTAAAGTTGTAGTTGAAGTCAGGGAGCCCGCCTGAAGAATGGAGTGGCGATTTTATTTCGAAGTTGTAGTTGAAGTCGGGGAGCCCGCCTGAAGAATGGAGTGGCGATTTATTTTAAAGTTGTAGTTGAAGTCAGGGAGCCCGCCTGAAGAATGGAGTGGCGATTTATTTTCAAAGTTGTTGTTGAAGTTAGGGAGCCCACTTGAGGAATGGAGTGGCGATTTATTTCGAAGTTGTAGTTGAAGTCGGGGAGCCCGCCTGAAGAACGGAGTGGCGATTTATTTTGAAGTTGTAGTTGAAGTCAGGGAGCCCGCCTGAAGAATGGAGTGGCGATTTATTTTAAAGTTGTTGTTGAAGTCAGGGAGCCCGCCTGAGGAATGGAGTGGCGATTTAGTTTTAAAGTTGTAGTTGAAGTCAGGGAGCCCGCCTGAAGAATGGAGTGACGATTTATTTTGAATTTGTTTGAGGAAAGCGGTTGAGTGCAACGGAAATCCCCAGCGTGAATCCAAGTTCATAATCAAAAGGAAGGCAACAAGGATCAGAAAGATAGGTTCAGACTTCGAAGGAGAATAGTTCGAAGATTACAAAGAAGGGACCAATGGTCGGAGTTCGGCAATCAAGATAGACCGAAATAACAATTGTCAGAAGAGAAGAAGCATGCGAAGAAATATCAGAGCCAGCAGGATGGCAAAGAACATGACAAGATCAAGTGGAAAAGATAGATAAGAATTTGCAATACTGTAACTTAGTCTAGCTTCTTATTATTTCGTTAAGCACGGTCTAATAAGGAGATCAGTTAAGTAGTGGAAGCAGCAACAATAGCAGTAACTGCAAGATCACAGCAGTCATGGTAGTCCCAGCTACCAAAACTTCTCGAACTACATTGACCTGATTCCCTTTTAGCCAGGGATATGTAGGAGACCTTTTGAAGCAAAGGTTCGGTCAAACTTTTCCATAAAATGCTTCATACAGAGTGCTCAAACAGGCAAAAATTGCTCGTATCCGCTCACTTATCTTTGCATGAAAACTCTTCATGTTTCCGCGCAAAGAGGGGCAGCTAGCTGTGAGCACGTGATTTTTGCCCTATACGAGAATTACTCCCAAAAATTCAAAATAAAATAGTCTTGTGTTGTAGTTTGATTTTTCGTGGATTTTTGTGAGATCTTTGTTTGATGTTAGCACTTGTCTTTGTGTATGTGTTATTGATTAAATTGATCAAAAATACGTGTTGCGGACATGTTTGAATTGATTGAGCATTTGTGAGAATTAATTGACCATAAGGTGTTTAAAATGAAATTTACAAAAATTCACATCCTCGCTCCTTGTCATTAGGTGACTTTATTAAATATTAATAGTGTGAATACTAATTAACAAGCGTGTGATTTTATTGTTTAGAGTGATTTTTAAATGTGGCTAGGTGAAGAGAAAGAAAGAAAATGGCTAATTTTGCAAAGCCACTTCAGCCCAAAGAGTTGTGCTATCCGGTCCAGTTCAGGGGTCTATAAGACCAACAAAACGACGTAGCTTAGCGTTGAAGCTATGTCGTTTCAGCATCAATAGATCTCACCCGTGTAGCCATTTTTGATCCAACGGTTGAGACCACTTCACCATCACCCGTTTCAAATAACCCGACCCTTGCCCGGACCGACCCAATCTCCCACTTAACCAAACGACGCCGCTTTACGTTAATAATGCAATCCATACCGTTGATCGAATCAGATCCAACGGCTTGGATTAAATCCCACGCCCAGTATATATTCGTTCCATGCGACCCGGCCCCCCCTAAGAATCCCCCCCCTTCGTCTCTATCAATCAGAGACACACGAAAAAACCCCCGCCGCTTGCCACCGTCTGCCGCCTACCGGAAATCGCCTCACGGCGGTTCCGGTAGGCCAAACCACCCCAAATTAACACCGTAGATTCTCCCAAGCCCCCTCTACACGGATCTAGCAATCGTTAGGCTCGAATATTGCTTGAACGTTTCGAATATTCGTTTGAAACTCGCCGGAACTTGAACATCCACTCCAACCAAGCCCAAACTCACACCCCGTCGTCTCCTGACCTCCCTCGCACCATAAACACCCTTGTTTTGGTTCGAATCAAGCCCGAACCGTTTAAGCCCCAAATTTCGGCCATGAACCCTAGATTTCGCATTTCTTCTTAATTGAGGTCTAATAGACCTTAATTGGGATGTTTTCATTGTTGAAAACATCTCAATTAAGGTCCAGTAGCCTCAAAAATGCAAGTCCAAGTCCGAACGACCCAAAGAGTGTCTTGACTCTCGTGTTTACTGTTCGAGGTATTTTCTTCTGTCTTTTCTTCTTTGTTTTATTCTTGTACTTGTTTTATTTGTGGTGTTTTTCGTGTGTTCTATCCGTTATTGCGATTTTCTGTTTTCATCTCTTCTCAAAAGACCCTTTTGTATTGGTCAATTCTGATTCTGTGTTGTTTATTTGACTGTGTATGTTGTCGAATGCGTATTCGCTGCGATTAGAATCGTCGAACAATTAGTTTTGTATTTTTCACCTTTGACCAAGATTGTTTGAATCACTGCTATATCGATTATTCGTTATCGATTGTATAAGTTGTAGTTAACTAATCTAATGTCGTCGATTTACTTTCGTAGGTCTGTTTGTTAGAAACAACAAGACAGTAATTTTCCTTGATACTGATTAACTTCCTATTGAATCACTGTTGAGTTTGAAGTTTGAATTGCCTGTGTTCGAATTAGAAACAAGTTGGTTATAGCTGAATTAAGTTTAGTTTCATAAAAATTGTCAGAACTAGTGGACTGCCACCATGTGAGCACATGTTAAGCCATTAGGGCAGCCCATAATAAGATGCCTCCTTGAGTAGTGGAACCTGCTGTACAGCAGGCCACTGACTGCCCTCTGAAACCAGGAGTTTTTAATTAGTAATACCCACACTTAGACAAGGTTGAGTGCTAAAAATAGAGAAAAGGATGGGCAGGGGTGGCACCATTAGGTTTTTGATGTTCTAACTATAAGTAGAGGTGATTTATAGGGGGAGATACACTGAAAAAGATTCAAGAAAAAAACATAGAGAACAGAATAGGGGTTCATTTGAGAAATAGAGAGCTGAGACATTAAGTTGAGATTTAGCCCTTAGAAGTTGAAAACAGATTCAACACCTGAGAGTATAAGTTGAACATATTGTTCCATTGAACTCTTGTTCAATTTCAAGTTCAATTGGGTATCTGAGTTTGGTTATCACTGCTGGGGTGTTACAAGTTGAAAAATCATTGCATATATTGCTTAAAATCCTTATTTGTTGGTGTTGGTGTGAATGTTTGGTTCTGCTACAATTGGTCCTGGGCTGTCGACTGTTTGAACCACATTTGATTTTGCTATTGGTGTACTGTTGCATTGCTGTTGCTGTTGTTCGTATCATTGCTTCTGTTGATTCTGTCCTCTCTTCATTGTTTCCAATTTTCCAAGTACATAATTTTTGACTTTACTGCTGTAGCTACGATTGCTGAGTTGAAATACAACTGAAGAAAGATACGAGAAAATCTCTTCACATTTGGAATATGAAAACATATTTGTTGTTATCAATTTGATCATGCTATTAAAGACATAGTATTAAATGTGGAGTGTGTATCTGATAGGATTAGCCAAAGTTGTATAGACTGTAATTAATGGACTATTTCATTACTACATCAGAATTGATACTCATTTTAGTAACAACATTTCAGCTAAAACTTCGGAATGTTTGTGTTCACAGAGACCACCAAAAGCCTGGTGGGTTGCTCTAATTAAACCATCATTTTTGTGAGATTAAAGAAGTATATATGTGTTTCAAGCTGATAGATTGAGAGCCGATGTATTTTTTAAATTACTGGGTTCATGTTGAAATTTTTTGGTATAGTTAATCATGTATTTGACTTCCTTGGTCTACAAATAGTGGTGACGAACGATGGTCAGTAATGTTAGTGGCATCAAAAATAATATAACACTATATAAGTTAGCATATTTTTATCGATCTTTATTGACTGCATATAATAGGCTCTCGGCTATTAGATTTAAATGGTTTAGAACAGTTATCGCACAACGAGATATGGAAATGTTTCACTGATCATACTTCATTTTGATAGTTCAATTCAGTTTAGATTATAGAAATAGTAAATAAGGTAGTAACTTCAGATGTTCCGGTAACAATAATCTTTTATAATTCAACGTTTGCCTACTTTGATTTTAAAACTACTCCCTTTACTAGACTAATACTTTATTAATATCCAGAACCCGTAAATCCCGGAGCTGATAATTAAGACTTTGTCCTTTATTATTAGAGACGAAACAAGTAGTAAATATACTATTCTTTAGGAATAATCTTAAATAAAATTGAGACGGGCCTCGCTATATCAAACATGTAATTGCAGGGCCCTCAATTAATCGTAATAAAAATAGACTCGGAAGGACTGTTTAGCGAATTTTACGGTCTTTCCCAAAGTTAAACAACACGATAGACTCTTTAGGCAAGCCTTTAATAAAATTACTTTCCTAAATACGGGTGCGCATTCATGTGACCCAAATCTTATTCTCGGCGAAACTGAAATACATTAAAGTCACAGGCGCACTGGTTGCGGTGTGACTCGAAATGTGTTTTCGTGATGTCGCAATTATTCTTCTATAATGAAAAAGCGGAACATTAAAAGCACGTAATTAAAATATACAAAGAAATCAGATAAAAACAAAAATAGCAGTTGAGCGACCGTGCTAAAACCACGGAATTCGGGAGTGCCTAACACCTTCTCCCGGGTTAACAGAATTCCTTATCCAGGTTTCTAGTTTCGCAGACTGTAATACAGAGTCATAAATTTCCTCGGTTCGGGATTAATCGGTGACTTGGGACACCATTATTTTTCCAAGTGGTGACTCTAAAAAATTAAATAAATTGATCCCGTTCCGACTGTCCTTTAAGTGGAAAAACTCCTTCACTGATCATTAGTATACCCCTTCTCGGGGTGTAATATTAAACAGTGGTACATTACCTTATGTGCGGAAAAAGGAGGTGTGACACTCACCATATGCATAAACAGACCCATCGTGGTTTAACTCTTTCATAATATGGCACGACATCACCCTTCGTGCATTAACTCTTATAATCATGTCACGCCATCACCCTTCGTGCATTAACTCTCATAATCATGGCACGAAATCACCCTTCGTGCATTAACTCTCAAAATTATGGCACGACATCACCTTTCGTGCACTAGCTCTCACTCATAGTATCATGTATGACATCATCCTTCGTGCTTTTACACTCTTCCTCGCCCAAACAATAAAAGAAATACATCCCGACAAGGGTATCAATAATATGAACAATAATAGTCCGAAAAACGAATTAACAACAATACAACAATCCAACCACAAGGAATTCCACCACCAAGAGTATGAATACACAACAACAAGAGAATCACGAAAAAACTAAGAAGCGCAATAATCTTAACAAAATAACAAGACATAATAAACACATGATAACTAAACCGATGACCATAATAATTTGAACACCTAGCATATATACACGGGGTCATAGAGGAATTCACAATTAAGGGATAACAAAACAATAAGGAGAACAATCACTTCAATTGCAAATAAGGGCCAAGTAACAAGTAAGAGTTTGAGGAAAGCTGACAACATCATATGAAGCATATAGAGGTAAAATAACCAATTAGGAAATCAATCATATCGGAAAACTTTCCACTTATTAAACATAAGGACCTAAGAACTAAAGGTAAATATTCCACAAATAAGTTTGAGCACACACTTGTCACCTCGTGTGCACGGACTACAATTAGCATAGAAGACTCATATCCTAAGAGGAAGTCCCAGACACAAGGTTAGGCAAGATACTTAGCTCAATCCGGTCAATTCAATTCTAAATTTAACCTTTCTTTTACCAATTCATCAATGCTCAGCTCAATCTAGCCAAAACTACTTGAATACATCAAATAGTGCAAGAGAAAACAATTCCAATTAACAAGACTATGATTTTTGTAAAATTTGCAAAAGGTCAACTCCCCGGGACCGTATATCGAAACCCGACAAAATTTACAAAAAAAATATCCATTCTGATACGAGTTTACTCATACAAAAATTATCCAATTCTGATACCATTTGGTCCTTCAAATCATCATTTTACATTTTTGAAAGATTTCACAATTTTTCCAAAGTTTCCTTTATATTCCCATGATTTTGATGTTTTAAATCTTAGATATAATCACAAAATATAGTTGAAAACTGATTAAAAACACTTACCTAATAATTTGGTATGAAAATCTTTTCTCAAAATCGCCCACTTTTGGACTAAGGGTTCAAAATATGATAAAATGAAGCAAAAACCCGAGTTTCACAGCTGAAAACAAGTTGCATGTGTCGCATTTGCGATCCAGGGTTCACAGTTGTGAACTCCCACAAAAGAGAAGAAATCATTCGCAATTGAGAACAAGGAAGGGCTAAAAATGGTCTCATTTGCGACACAATGTTGGCAATTGCGAACTGGGTTTCAGAATTGTGATGGAAATGTTCGCATCACCCATCATGCTTTAACACTCTCACCAAAAAATTATATGGCATCATCCTTCGTGCTTTACACTCTTCCTCACCCAAGCAACAATTACAAAAAAAAATTAGGGCCAGGGAATCAATGACATCACCATAAAGTCAATTAATAACAGGAAATCGGTAAAATAAATGTAAAGAACAACATAACTCAATTATCAGCAAGAACCGGGAAAACCAAGGACAAGTGCACAACATCACCATTCGTGCTTTTACTCTCGTCCTCACCATAAGAATCAATATAATAGGCACAGAATGGTACATCGTGCGACACGGCATCACCCTTCGTGCTTTACACTCTTTCCTCATCATGAAATCATTATAATAGGCACGGAATGGTACATCGTGCGGCACGACATCACCTTTCGTGCTTTACATTCTTTTCTCACGAAATAAATAATGCACGACATCACCCTTCGTGCTTTATCACTCTTCCTTACCCAAACAAAATTACAACAATGGGGCGAGGAAAAATAACAAGATTATAATAGCATCCCAGCAAGGGAACAACATCAATAATATCAACATCCCTGCAAGGGAGATAACCAAATAAACAATAATATCTCGACAAGGGAACAATTTAATAACACTTTCTCTTTTCACTTTTACTTCACAACTCGCTTTACCACTTGAGCCAATGCTCCAAAAGGTTCAATCAACTCACTTACTTTCACAAATTCGTAATATAACTTGAGCCATTGCTCCACGATGTACAAAAGGCACAATTACTTCTTTAGCTTCTCACAACAAATAGAAATCAGTTCTAAAGCATAGATTGTTCAACGAAATCATGAAAATCACATTATAAGACTCATATTCAAGCTAGACCCCAATATATAGATACTCGTCACCATTCCTATACGTCGTACACAACAATAATCATGTAGCAAATAGGACTCGACTCCTAATCTCTCAAGCTAAGGTTAGACCAAACACTTACCTTGATGCCTTGAACACAACTCAAGTCTCAATTATAGCTTTACCCTTTGGTTCCACCGACATTTACTCGTTTCTTATCGCAAATTACTTAATTACATCAATAAATGCTAAATGAATCAACCCAATGTATGAAAATGAGTTTTCCAACGTTTTGCCCAAAAAGTCAAATATTTCTCCCGGGCCCAGATAGTCAAAACTCGAGGTTTGAACCCAAACTCGATTACCCATTTCTCCACGAACCCAAATATATATTTAAGTCGAAATCCCCAATTTTTTAAAAATCTAGGTTCTACGCAAAACACACAATTTTCCCCATGAATATATTTGATTTTAGGTTGAAATCATGTTAAAAGATATTAATGATTGAAAGAAATGAGTAAAAACTAACTTACAAAAGATTTGAAAGAAGTCTTGTTCTTGGAAAATTGTCCAAAGGAGTTTGTATTTGAAAAAGATGTGAAAAATGACTTAAAATCGGCTAAGTATAGAAAAATGCAAGTCTTAGTTATGGGAAATGCGAACAGGGGTTCGCAATTGCGAACCCCGACCTTTGAAGATATGGGAATTGAGAAACCATGTTCGCATTTGTGAACTCTTAGGAAGTTTGGGCTTATTCGCATTTGCGAACAAACAGTCGCATTTGCGATTTCAAGCCATCCCAGCATACATTGCATTTGCGAAGGGCGTCCTCGCATTTTCGATCATGGAGGATTTTAGCGGGCGCCACATTTGCTACATAGACTTCGCATTTGCAAAGGAAGTTGCCTAGGTCACCTCTTGTTTTTGCGATAGCAGGCTCGCAATTGCAATCTCGCATTTGCGAGACTTGCTTCATAATTGCGAAGCCTGCAGGTCTGAAACACCAGCAAATTTTTCAATGTTAAAAGTGCACCGTGGCCTATCCAGAACTCACCCGAGCCCTCGGGGCTCCAATTCAAAAATATACACAACCTCAAAAATATCCTACAGACTTGTTCACGCGATCAAATCAACAAAATAACATCATAAACATCGAATTAAAACTCTCAAAATCCATAAATTCCTTCAAACTTCCCAAACACATCAAATTTTCCAATTTAGGTCCGAATCACGTCAAACGGCGTCCGTTTCTCACCAAATTTCACAAAAATATCTTAAATCATATATAAGACTTGTACCGAGTGCCGGAAGCATAATACGAACCCGATACTAACATGTTCTAATCAAATTTTATTTCAAATATTCTTAATAAATTTCATAAAACAATTTCTTTCAAAAATTAATTTCTTGGGCTTGGGACCTCAGAATACGATTCTGGGCATTCGCCCAAGTTTCACATTTTCCTACGGACCCTCCGGGACTGTCAAATTACGGGTCCGGGTAGGTTTATCCAAAATATTGATCAAAGTCAAATTAATTCAATTTATGTCAAAACTTATCATTTTTTACAGTTTTCCATTTAAGCTTTCCGGCTAAGCGCCCGGACTGCCCATGCAAATCGAGGTGACTCTAAATGAGATTTTCAAGCCCTCGAAGTCATAGAATTTAATTTAAAACAAGTGGTGACCTTTTGGGTCATCACAATACATTTTATAGAATAATAGTATATAATGCCAAGATGCTTAGATTCTTGTATTAATGTATGTTGATTTCCCAAAACAAATATTTATTCTTGATTCTGCCAAGTGTTAATATATATATATATATATATATATATATATATATATATATATATATATATATATATATATATATATATATATATATTTGAATTGAGACATAAATGAAGTTATGTTTGAGTTAATTTTAAAATTTAAATATTGCAACAACAAGCTGATGTTCTGTTTTAACAGCTTTAAGGGGCATTTCAACTATTTTAACAGAAAAAGTATTTTAAACAATTTTTTAGTAAACACAATAACACATCACGTGCTTATTTTATGCTCTATCACTTTTTATGCAAATGCATAACTATGTATTTATAAATAGCCCAATATAAACCTAGCTCTCAAGTGCTTAGAACTGTTCTTATTCAGCCAAACGCTTCATATTTTTTCTTGAAATAAAGGTCTATAACCCTTTGGAGCCGTCCTAAAGATAACTATATGCAAAACATTAATACTTTTCGCTAAATCGTCCTAAAAATAACTATATCTAAAAGATTAAATAATTTTTTTAATATGAAAAGGATATACAAATTAAAAACAACGGAATTAAATGAAATATCTCAAATTTCAACATATATTTAATATATAGCAGTAGTCAGAGTATCATGAATGAGATTTTAATTTTAAGATGGTAGTCATAAATGGCTGTGGGATATGAAAAATTGACAACATGAATATTAAATGGCGCAGGCCAAGTAGCTAGCTATAGCTAGCATATTGAATATATATTGACAGGGGATGGGATTTAATCATTGCTCTGATTTCATAAATTTTTCTATGAATTGTTTTCAATTAATTATTACCCCAGCAATGATTTATTTTTTTGCATTTCGAGAACTGTTGACTGTCAATGTTCGTTTTTCACATGCATAAAATATTATATTTTGCTCATTACTTTCTACTTTAGGGGCGAAGTATAATATCAGATACGAGTTCGAACAAACTCAATAATTTTTACATGACGTGGTCGCTTTATATTCTTTAACGGGCTCGTCGTTTGGTTGGAAAAATAACTATTAGAGAATTGTTATAAAATAATAGAAGAACAAGAATAATATTGGAGAGAAAGAGATAGAGAATTCTTATTGAATTTTGGGATGATTTATAATAGGGTAAGATCCCTCTATTTATAGGAGAAATATGACTTAGTCACAAAGTAAAACTCTCCATAATATAGACATTCACTCCAAATAGAATTCTATTCTTAACACTCCCCCTTGAATGTCTACTTAATAAGTGATGTGCCTCATTAAAACCTTAACTAAAATAAAACCCAATGGGAACAAAAATCTAGAAAAGGAAAAAGAGTACACATATCTAATAATACGCCTTTTTGGTTGCCTCATTAAAAACCTCGCAAGGAAAACCCAGTGGGACAAAACCTTGTAAGGGAAAAAGAGTGCAACGCGCATTAACTCCCCCTGATGATAGCATCAATTCACATCCTACAGCCTTCGCATCCCGATCTTGTATACTAGCTTCTTGAAGGTTGACGTCGGTAGGGATTTTGTGAACAAATCAGTCATATTATCACTTGAACGAATCTGTTGCACATTAATATCACAATTCTTTTGAAGATCATGTGTGAAAATTAATTTTGGTGAAATGTGCTTTGTCCTATCTCCTTTTATGAATCCTCCCTTCAATTGAGCTATGCATGCTACATTGTCTTCATACAAAATAGTGGGTAACTTGTCACATTTCACACCACATTTATCTCGAATAAGATGTATCATAGACCTCAACCACACACACTCTCGACTTGCTTCAACAACAACAACAACAACAACCCAGTATAATCCCACTTAGTGGGGTCTGGGGAGGGTAGTATGTACGCAGACCTTACCCCTACCCTGGGGTAGAGAGGCTGTTTCCAAATAGACCCCCGACATCCTTCCCTCCAAGAACTTCCCACCTTGCTCTTGGGGAGACTCGAACTCACAACCTCTCGGTTGGAAGTGGAGGTTGCTTACCATCGAACTCACAACCCCTCGACTTGCTTCATGAATAGCAATTATCTCAGCATGATTAGATGAAGTAGCCACAATTGATTGCTTGGTCGATCGCCACGATATGGCAATGTCTCCACAGGTAAACACATAGTCTGTTTGAGATCGAGCCTTGTGTGGGTTGGATAAATACCCAGCATCAGCATAACCAACAAGATCGGGACTGCAATTGTTGCCATAAAATAAGCCCATATCGGTAGTCCCTTTTAGATACCTCAATATGTGTTTGATTCCATTCTAATATCTCCTTGTGGGAGCAGAGCTATATCTTGCTAAGACATTAACTGAAAAAGTTATGTCGGGCCTTGTAGTATTGGCAAGATACATTAGTGCACCAATTGCACTAAGATATGGTACTTCAGGACCAAGTAGCTCTTCATTCTCTTCTTGAGGTCGGAATGGATCCTTATTCACATCAAGTGATCGAACAACCATCGGAGTACTTAATGGATGTGCTCCATCCATGTAAAACCGTTTAAGTACCTTTTCTATGTAGGTAGATTGATGAACAAAAATTCCGTTTGTCAAATGTTCAATTTGCAAACCAAGACATAATTTTGTCTTTCCAAGATCTTTTCATCTCGAATTCCTTCTTTAAATAATCAATTGCCTTTTGGAGTTCTATAGGAGTTCCAATAAGGTTTATGTCATCAACATATACGGCAAGTACAACAAATTCCGATGTTGTTTTCTTTATGAAAACACATGGGCAAATGGCATCATTTATATAGCCCTCCTTTAATAAACACATACTAAGACGATTATACCACATTCGTCCTGATTGCTTTAGACCATACAAAGATCTTTGCAATTTGATTGAAAACATTTCCCGGGATTTTGAATTATTAGGCATTTTGAAGCCCTCGGGAATGTTCATGTATATCTCATTATCAAGTGAGCCGTAAAGGTAGGCGGTAACCACATCCATTAAATGCATGTCAAGTTTTTCATGGACAACAAAACTAATGAGATAACGGAATGTTATAACATCCATAACAGGTGAATATGTCTCTTCATAATCGACACCAGGCCTTTGTGAAAATCCTTGTGCAACAAGGCGTGCCTTATATCTTTGTACCTTATTTTTCTCATTTCTCTTGCGTACAAAGACCCATTTATAGCCAACAGGCTTAACACCATTAGGTGTTTGGACTACAGGTCCAAAAACTTCACGTTTTGCAAGTGAATTCAATTCTGATTGGATTGCTTCTTGCCATTTTGGCCAATCAAGTCTTTGTCGACATTCACCAACAGATTGAGGTTCAAGATCCTCACTTTCTTGTATAATGCTGGATGCAACATTATATGCAAAGACATAATCCACCACTATATCCAATCGATTCAAATTTGTCTTAATATCGATTGGATTTATTGATAGTTCCTTATTTTCTTGAGTCTCGGGCTCGGTGGATTCCTCATGAATCTCAGAATTTATTAAGTCGTGGATTTCTTCATGAGATTCTTTCATAGTGTCATTTTGATCATTTATTTTCCTTTTTCTAGGATTTCGAACTTTGAAACCTAATGGTCTGCCACATTTCATGCGTGCTTTTGACTCATTAGCTATGACACTAGAAGATTGTCCAATAGGGACATCAATACGGATTGGAACATTCTCCGCAGGGATATGTGATTTTGTTATCCTTTTCATATCCGTAAATGCATCTGGCATTTGATTTGCTATTCTCTGCAAATGAATAATCTTTTGTACCTCTTTTTCACAAATAGAGGCACGTGGATCAAGATGAGATAATGATGGATTTTTCCACAAAATCTCCCGTTTGGTTTCACCAACTTCTCCCCCTAATTTTGGGAAAAGTGTCTCATCGAATCGACAGTCTGCAAATCGTGCAGTAAATAAATCTCTCATTAATGGCTCGAGGTAGCGAATAATGGAGGGCGATTCAAACCCAACATATATTCCTAACCTTCTTTGCGGACCAATTTTGGTGCGATATGGCGGAGCTACAGGCACATATACTGCGCATCCAAAAATTCTTAAATGGGATATATTAGGTTCATGACCCAAAACTAATTGCAATGGGGAATATTTATGATAATTTGTCGGTCTGAGACGAACTAGCATTGCTGCATGCAAAATGGCGTGACCCTTAATAGAAGTGGGCAGCCTCGTTTTCATGAGTAACGGTCTTGCTATCAATTGGAGACGTTTAATTAAAGACTCTGCAAGACTATTTTGAGTGTGAACATGAGCTACATGATATTCCACTTTTATCCCAATTGATAAGCAATAATCATAAATGCTTGGGATGAAAACTCATCAGCATTATCAAGTCTAATAGACTTAATTAGATTATCGGGAAATTGTGCCCGTAATCGAATTATTTGTGCCATTAATTTTGCAAACGCGAGGTTGCGAGATGATAATAGGCACACATGGGACCATCTAGAAGATGCGTCTATCAAGACCATAAAATATCGGAACGACCCACTAGGTGGGTGAATAGGTCCACAAATGTCCCCTTGTAT
This sequence comes from Nicotiana noctiflora, assembly GCA_032618575.1. Taxonomy (NCBI): domain Eukaryota; kingdom Viridiplantae; phylum Streptophyta; class Magnoliopsida; order Solanales; family Solanaceae; genus Nicotiana; species Nicotiana noctiflora. Next base: position 270,966 of record JASVEL010014164.1, read on the forward strand.
ACTTTCCAAAAATGCACGGGACTCAATTCCAACCTTTGTTGGTGATGGTCTAATAATTAACTTGCCTTGATAACAAGAATTGCAAGAAAATTCATCATTTAAAAGAATCTTTAAATTCTTTAATGGATGCCCATTTGAGTTTTCTATGATTCGTCTCATCATAATTGATCCCAGGGTGTCCCAATCGATCATGCCAAAGTACAAAAGTATTGGAATCAGTAACCTTTTGGTTTACAATAGAATGTGCCTCAATTGCACTAATTCTTGTCCAATACAGGCCACAAGACAAAGATGAGAACTTCTCAATAGCCCTTTTCTAGCCATAGACATTTTTTGTAATTATGAGATATTCAAGATTATTCTCATCTATTGTCTCAATATGATATCCATTTCTACGGATATCTTTAAAACTCAACAAGTTCCTCTTGGACTTGGAGGAGAACATTACATTCTCTATGATAAGTATTGTTCCCATAGGCAGAGTTATAGTAGCTCTTCCAGAGCCTTCAATTAATTTACTACTACCGAAAATTGTAGTAACATCTGCCTTACACATACTTAAATGCGAGAAATATTTCTTCTCTTTGAGTATTGTATGTGTTGTACATGAATCAACTAAACAAATATTTTTATAATAAATCATTGATCCAAGTTTGCTTTGTGAGATATCCATATTTGCTTCCCACTTAATCTTCTCAAAGAGCTTCTTGAGACGGTAGAGTTTCATGCTGATAACGTGTTATAAAATAATAGAAGAACAAGAATAATATTGCAGAGAAAGAGTGAGAGGGAATTCTTATTGAATTTTGGGATGATTTACAATAGGGTAAGACCGCTCTATTTATAGGAGAAATATGACTTAGTTACAAAGTAAAACTCTCCACAATATAGACATTCACTCCAAATAAAATAATTATTTTAGAATTAGTTATTCCAAAATTATTATTATTTCCTTTTATATTGGGATGAAAATAATACTATAATCTTCTTAATAATTAATCTCGAGATTAGTTATACTGTAATTTTATCCTGACTAAATGTAAAATAAACTCATATCAAATTTAATAATGAACTTAATTATCCTTTATCTCTCGTACCAAACAATACAACATGCCAAACACACTTAATTTAGTCGTGAAAAAACCATGAGAATCGGGTTTCAAATGGCCTTTTCATTATCCACAATTAGTCTATGTAGAAACCCCACTTGTTATTATGAATATCATGTAATCCCTAATTGCAAGTTTTTAGATGGTATATCATCACTTTTAATTCGTATAAGAAATTATTTATACTCGACAGTCAAAAAAGTATATATATTTTTAGTTATTATTTAAGAGCGATTATATCGCGTCATTTATAAGTTGAATAATATTGGACCGATTGCCATGCGAAGGACCAACAGATCCCTCAAAAGTCAAAAATAGTGGATATTCAATCAAAAGATAATACTTAACTTCTATACACCGTCGCATGATAAAGTTGGAGTAACGGTAAAGTTATTTCAGCGTGATTTAAGATAACAGGTTAAAACCGTAGAAGTAACCATTAGTATTTGTATTAGAATAAACTGTTTACATTACATCCTTTGAGGTACGACACTTTCCAAAGCGTTTTCGAACATGAGATGCTTTGTGCACCGAACTGCCTTTAATCTGTGCAAATAGAATTAATTATTTAAAAATAAAATACACCATCTCTTTTAACATATTAAATTATATCAATAGTCTCATAATTCTTCAGGAAAGTCAGTTAGTTAAATATGTTTAAGATTCACTAGTGAGTCAAAGAAAAATCAAAAGATGTTGTTTAAAATACTTTTTAAATTATTTTAATTATTAATAAATTACAATTTATAGTACTTTTTATAAAACAATTTTTATTTCAAAAAGCTTAAAAATCATATGTAGGACCTCATAAGTATTCTGAATTTCATGCCAAGTAAATCAAGGAGTACAAAATTAGATACTTGCAAAAGAAAAATAAATGGACCACAAGAAAGCAGAAATTAATTAATTGATTACATTTATTTGGAGAAAGGTTGACCAACCATTCGTCTTGATAGAGATTAATACCGAACTTTGATCTTGGAGTGGACGACATTAATTCATTTTTTCGTGTTAGTCATGAACAGATACGGATCCACGATTAAAATGGGTTTAATTGTATATTGAATTAATTATACTGTTAATATTATAAGTATTTACCCTATAATCGAATAAAAATTAAATTTATATGCGATTCTAAATATATGGATTGGTTCAATACAAATGATCAAGAATATTATATAAACAAGTTAAAGACAAAATAAACGATCAAACGAGTTGTAATATTATGACATAGTCCGAACCCAGGTTGAATAGTGATTTTGCCTTTAATTGGACCTTTGGTTCGAGCCCAATTATGAATAGAGGATAGAATAGTTAAATAAGAGCTTTTGCAGCAGCTAAATTAAAGGCAAATAATGAATTTTTATCGCTTTGATTTCGGTGTTACAATGTCCCTTATAAAAGAAAAATTCTCTCTTTATATAGTAAATTTTTTTTATCCCTAGTACAAGTCTAAAAAAGGTAAAAAATAAATTTCTTTCTCGTTAATTACTGATCAGCAACCGATATCGAACAAGATCTGCGCGTGATATCCGGTTGGGTGCGAATATCCTGGCCCTTTTATTCATCGTGTGTAACCGTTTTTCGTGTTTTCCAAGGTCTTAGAACTCGTGCATTGCTTTATCAGGCTTGATGGTGAGCACATCGTTCACTTTTTACGGATCTCAATACAATGAGCTCTCAGCCTCGACTTCAATCTTGTGTGTTCATTCCCTGATTACTCTGTTTTCTTCAAATGGGAAATCGGGGTGTGCGTTATCCTCGATTTTACTCGTATGTAATAAGTTCAAATCTAAACTTTATTAAAATTTTAGTAGATTTTTACCGGCATATCAATATTTAGCATTGAAAATTATGGGTTTAGATAAACTTGTAGCCGAACAGTTAAGTCCTCCCCTGGTCATTAGGAAGAAAACATTTCCGTCAACCACATGCACTGGTAAAATATTTAAAGATTTGTTATCACTAGATCGAGAACCTTACTTTATCCTAGTAATGACCCGACCCGTCATTACGGGAGTTACCGTCCAATTTTCCCATTTTATGCTTTTATATGTTTCATGATATGTGTTTGGAGAATTCAAAGTAAATCGGGTAGAATTCGGTTAGAAATGAGGCAATAAACCTCTTTTGGGAAGGTTGGTTTGGAAAAGTCAACCGAATGTTGACTTATGGGTTAGAAGGCCAGGAATGGATTTTTGATGATTTGATTAGTTTAGGGGGATGATTTATGACTTAAGAGAACAATTAGAATCGAATTCGGAGGTCCGGTATAGATTTAGGCTTGAATTGGCTAAGGTTGGATTTTGGCAAATTTCGGATGGTAGGTGAGATTGTGATCCGGGGGCCGGAATGAAATTTCGAGAGTTGCAGTAGCTCCATTAGATGATTTTAGATATGCGTGCAAAATTTCAGATCATTCGAGGTGTTTAGGTCGGGTTTTAGATCAAATCCAAGTTTCGAAAGTTTTAGTGAAACTTATGCTCGAATCCATGAGAAATCGATGATTTTGATGTTTATAATAGTGTTTTTATGTTGCGAGCAAGTTTGAATGAAGAAATATAACCTATCTGTGCATTTGGTTGAGGTCCCGAGGGTCTCATGGTGAATTATGATGGCCTACGGGCAATTTTTTAACATGTTAATGCAGTAGAAAAATTGCATACAGTTTTACTCTATACGATCGCATAGATAGGGCTGCGATCGCATAGAGGGTTATGAGGAGGAGGAAATTTTGCACTACGCGATCGCGTGAAGGAGTGTGCGATCGTATAGGGTTGTGTCTTAACTCAGTGCAATCGCGTGAGCCTGCCTACGATCGCATAGAATAGGGGAAATGTACATTGCGATTGCGTGGCTAGTTCAGCGATCGCATAGAAAGAATTTTGGGGCTTCAGAATTTTGTACTATGCGATCGCAGGAGAGGTATTGCGATCGCATAGAAGAAGGCGTCAGGGCAGATCAGTTAAGTTAAAATTTCCGATGCGAACCCTTATAATTTTACCCCATTTTTACTCCGCCAAGAGAGGTCTTTGAGCGATTTGAAAAGGGTTTCAACGGGTATTGCTTGGAGTTAAGTCTCTTGACTAGAAAACATTATTTTATACAAGAATCAAAACTCAAATTCATGAAATTGGGTAGAAATTGTGAAGAACTAGGGCTTAATTCTTGAAAATAAATTTTTGGAATTTGAAAGGCCATACAAACTCCGTTTTCCATAAATTTTATATGTACGGACTCGTGGCAAGATGAGGAATCCGTTGGTATGATTTTTGGAATTTTTGGAGAAGTGGGCCCGAGGCTCGGGTTTTACCAACTTCATGAATTGTTGTACTTTTCGAGTATTTTTGATTGGGTTATGTTTCTTTGATCCATATTTATGTATTCGCTGTGGTTTTGACTATATTCGACAGTCAAGGAGGTCAATACAAAAGGAAAAGGCATTGCGGATGAGTCCACGACCGGTCAGAGGTGAGTAGTTGGTATATATGATGGCCTGAGGGTTTGAAACCCCAGCTTATCACACTGTGACGCTATTTAGGGCGTGACTCGCATCCCATGGCAGGTGCGGGATTGGCTATGACTGAGAATTGTGACTTGGTCCATCCCGAACAAGAATAATACTATATTGGCGATTGAAACGCACTTTGTGTTGATTATATATGGGCTTTATGCCATATTTGGGGCCTTGTACCGACTTGTAGTATCCATAGGGGATAGATATCATTGTGATAGCATGATTTGTAAAATCATTAGTTTCAGTCATGGGTTTAATCACTATTATGAAATGCTAAGTCACCTTTTCTTGAAAAATTATGTAACTAAATTATACTTTTCCTTATTAACGAATTGGAAACTGGAAATAAATAAATTGAAGCTATTATGTGACTCATATGTATATTGCGGACTGAGTATGGATCGGGCTGCACGCCGCAGCGAAAGATATGAATATATTACGCTTGGGATTAAGGAGCCCCTCCAGAGTCTGTATATATCCCTAGTGAGCGCCGTCGATGTTAAATGGATCGGGCTACGCGCCGTAGCGGTCATGTGCATTGCATTGCATTCATGTATTATTAATTACTTGTGCTATCTGTGGTTTGCTGTTGTTGATAGTTCGTAGTATGTATCGGACTGTTAGACATAGCTTTAATTTGTGGCATTTCGTGGATTTCTTACTTTCAGTTATTTTATATGCTTTTTACTCACTGTGTACTTAGTACTCACCCCTACTCCCTGCACCTTTGAGTGCAGATTCAGGTTCGCTGGAGGTTTTGCCAAGAAGTTCTGATTATTTAGAGTTATCCGAGTTGCTGAGGTAGTTGTTGGCGTTCGCAAGACCTGGCTTCTCTTCTTATTTCAGTTTATTTACATATATACTTTCAGACTTGAGTATTTCATTCAGATATTCTTATTATTATCCAGTTTTTGCTTAGAGGCTCTAGACTCGTGACCCCAGATCTTTGAGAGTGTCATTATCAGTTTTCGCACTTCTCAGTATTATCATTCTACTATTATTGCTAGATTATTTTTATAAACTCTTACATTCTCCTTGAATTGTCATTTTCGGGACTTGTTGTTAAACATGAAACGATTATTGGTCTGGCTTGTCTAGCATTAAGGTTGGCCACCATGACGACCGAGTTTTGGGTCGTGACAAGTTGGTATCAGAGCCTAGGTTACTAGGCCTAGCAAATCATGAGCCGGTTTAGTAGGCTCTCGCTCGGTACGTAGACGTCCGTATCTATCCTCGGGAGGCTACAAAACTTTTAGGAAACACTTCACTTTCTTGGAATTTATATCGTGCGATTTGTGTTGTCATGAAACTAAATTTTTCTGTATTCTATTCTCTCGCAGATGGCGAGAACCCGTGCTAACGGACGTGATGGATGACCACCAGTAGCACCTAGAGGTCGTGGGCACGATCATGGTCTTGGTAGAGGCAGGGCCGCGATAGCAGCACTTGTTGCTCCACCAGTTGCTGTGGATCAGGATCAGGCTCCTGCTGCAGATGTTCCAGCAACACCTGTTCAGGCACCGGCGGTGCCCATTGTGATTCTGGGCCTTCAGGAGGCCTTGGCTCGGATATTATTTGCTTGCAAGGGCCTAGCTTATGTGGTTTCAACCTCTACCATATCAGCTGCTTCTCAGGCAGGGGGAGGCAATCAGACCCACATTGATCGCACGCCTGAGCAGGTAGTGCATGGATTGCAGTTACCCAGTTGCACCAGTTAAGGACTTTATGGTTCCAGCTATGCCACATAATGAGAAACATCGTATTAAGAGGTTCAGTAGGCCCCAGCCTCCTTTTTTGGTGGTTCTCAGGGCGAGGATGCCTAGGGTTTTCCCGATAAGTGTCAGCATATGCTTCACATGACACGCGTTTTCTGGAGTCTAGCAGTGTTGCTTTTACTACTTTCCAGTTCATAGGGCATGCATTTAATTGGCGGGAAGACTTCGAGAGGCGTAGGCCTATTGGGGCAGCACCCCTCACTTGGCAGTAGTTCTCCATGGTATTTCTGGAGAAGTATGTGCCCCAGTCTCATAGGGAGGAGCTACATCATCATTTTGAGCGGTTGAAGCAGGGAGATATGATAGCGACTCAGTTCGAGTTGAGGTTTACACAGCTAGCTCGGCATGCTATATAGATGATCCCGACAGATCGTGATAAGATCAGGAGATTTGTGGATGGTCTCTACTATCCTATCCGCATATTGATGGCTAGAGAGAGAGCTACAACAATTACTTTTGAGGAGGTGGTTGATGTGGCTCGTCAGATTGAGACAGACTGTCATCGAGAGTGCGATTAGAGGGAGGCTAAGAGGCCTCGTGGTGCAGGTAGTTACAGTGGTGCTCCATCTAGGGGCCAGTTTCAGCACAGCAGAGGTCGTTCCTTCAGATCTCCTCAGCCAGGCCGTTCAGAGTCTAGGTGGGGCTTCGTCATACCGTGGTCGTCAGGGTCATAAGGGTCATCGTGGTCAGCAGGGTCGTCAGCAGAGCCAGCCTGCACTGACCGCCCTTCCAGCTCAGAGCTCTGCTCCTGCTCCTTCAGCTCAGGGTTCATCTGTAGCTCAGGGTTCTCAGCAGTCCCTTTCTCCAGCTTCAGGTCGTTGCTTCGAGTGTGGTGAGTTTCGACATATCAGGAGAGAGTGTCCCCAGTTGCTTCGTAAAAGGTCTCAGCAGAGGGACCAGCCTTCATCTTCTGCCCATGTTTCTTCAGCACCCACTCAGTCAGCTAGGAGTGGTGGTCAGGAAGCCAGAGGTCGCCCTAGGGGTGAGGACTGTACTGGCGAAGGTCAAGCTCGTTTTTATGCTCTTCCAGATAGAAGGGACGCTAGCGCATCAGATGCAGTCATCACATGTATTATCTTAGTCTGCCACAAGGATGCTTCTATCTTATTTGATCCTGGATCTACCTATTCCTATGTATCTTCATAGTTTGCGCATCATTTGGGTACGACCCTTGGTAGTCTTGCCTTGCCCGTGCATATGTCTACCCCGGTGGGTGATACAGTTATTGTGGATCATGTATATCGATCATGTCTTGTTACTATTGGGGGTCTGGAGACCCGAATGGACTTGTTATTATTGGGCATGGTGGATTGCAACATGATTCTGGGTATGGATTGGTTATCTCCTTATCATGCTATTCTAAACTGTCATGCCAAGACAGTTACGTTTGCTATTCTTACGTAATCCGAGGATCGAGTGGCGAGGTGTGACTGATTATGTATCCGACAGGGTGGTTTCCTTCCTAAAAGCTCAACGAATGATTGGGAAGGGTTGTTTATCTTATTTGTATTTCGTTAGAGATGTTGGAGCTGAGACTCCTAGTCTTGATTCGGTCCCCGTTGTGAGAGATTTCCCGAAAGTATTTCCAGCAGACCTGCCGGGCATGCAGCCAGATAGGGACATTGATTTCGGTATCGACCTGGTGCCGGGCACTCAGCCCATTTCCATTCCTCCCTATCGCATGGCACTAGCTGAGTTAAAAAAGTTAAAAGAACAGCTTCAGGAACTCCTAGATATGGGGTTCATTTACCCGAGTATGTCACCTTGGGGTGCACCGATGTTATTCGTAAAGAAGACGGATGGCACAATAAGAATGTGCATTAACTACAGATAGTTGAATAAATTGACAGTAAAGAATAAGTACCCACTACCTCGTATTGGTGACTTGTTTGATCAGCTTCAGGGAGCAAGTGTATTCTCTAAGATTGACCTTCCATCTGGTTATCACTAGTTCAAGATTAGGGATTCAGACATTATAAATTAAATCAGATGGTTCTATTTCTCAATCTTTCTGACTTGCTCCTACGAAACCAAGGTCGAAAAGATTGAAAAAATCAGTCATTCACAACCACTAATGAAGGATTCCTCGAAAAGTTAAGGATTAGTAATCCTTTTTAGAAATTTTCAGAACGAGATATGGGCCCTACGAATTTTTGGTGATGTCTTTTGGGCTGACTAACGGCCCAGCTGCATTCATGCACTTGATGAACAGTGTATTCCGATCGTATCTGGATTCTTTTGTGATCATATTTATTGATGATATCCTGGTGTACTTGCGCATCTAAGAGGAGCACGCGCAGCACTTAAGGGTAGTATTGCAGAGATTGAGGGAGGATTTTGTTTATGCGAAGTTTTCTAAGTGTGAGTTCTGGCTTAATAGTGTGACTTTTCTGGGACATGTAGTGTCGACATCAGGTATTCAGGTTGACCCAAAGAAGATTGAAGCAGTCAAGAACTGGCCTAGACCGACATCAACCATCGAGATTCGGAGTTTCTTGGGATTAGCAGGTTATTATCAGCATTTACTAGGGTTTTTCGTCTATTGCTTCACCTTTGACGAAGTTGACACAAAAGAATGCTCCATTTGTGTGGTCTGATGAATACGAGGAGACCTTCCAGTAGCTTAAGTCTGCCTTGACCACAACTCCGGTACTTGTATTGCCATCAGCTTCAGGTTCTTATATTGTGTATTACGATGCTTCGAGAGTTGGGATCAGTTGTGTATTGATGCAGGAGGGTAGAGTTATTGCATATGCTTCTCTCCAGTTAAAACCCCATGAGAAGAACTACCCTGTTCACAACTTAGAATTAGCTGTTATTGTTCATGCCTTGAAGATTTGGAGGCATTATCAATATTGCATATCTTGTGAGGTATATCCAGACCACCGTAGTCTTTAGCACTTGTTTAAGTAGAAGGATGTTAATCTGAGGCAGCAAATATTGCTTGAATTACTCAAGGAAAATGACATTACTATCTTGTATCATCTCGGGAAGGCCAATTTGGTGGCCGATGCTTTAAGCAGGAAGACTATTAGTATGGGCATATTAGCGTACATTCTTGTTGGGGAGAAGCCCCTTACAGTTGATGTTCAGGCTCTAGCTAATAAGATGGTGAGGTTAGATATTTCTGAGCCCAACTGGGTGATGGCTTGTGTGGTATCTCGGTCTTCCTTGTATGACCGTATTCGAGAGCGTCAGTATGATGATCTGCATTGTCCTGAAGAACAGGGTCCAGCACGATGATGCCAGAGATGTGACCATCGGAGATGATGGTGTGTTACAAATGCAGGGCCGGATTTGCATGCCCAATATAGATGGGCTCCAGGAATTGATATTATAGGAGGTCCACAGCTCACGGTATTCGATTCATCCGGGCACCGCGAAGATGTACCAAGATTTAAAATAGCATTAGCGGTGGAGAAGGATGAAAAAAGATATTGTGAATTATCTGGCTCGATGTCTTAACTGTCAGCAAGTCAAATATGAGCAATAGAGACCCGGTGGAGTGTTCCAGCACATGGATATTCCCAAGTGGAAATGGGAGAGGATTACTATAGATTTCGTAAGTGGTCTTCCCCGTACCTTGAAGAAGTTTGATTCAGTTTGGGTGATCGTGGACCGACTGACCAAGTCCGCGCATTTTATTCTTGTGTGCACTACCTATTCATCGGAGCAGTTAGCAGAGATTTTCATCAGAGAGATTGTGCGGTTGCATGGGGTCCCGGTTTCTATTATATCAGATAGAGGTACCCAGTTCACTTCTCAGTTCTGGAGGATCTTTCACCGAGAGTTAGGTTCACAGGTAGAGTTGAGCACAACATTTCACCCATAGACAAACGGGCAGTCCAAGCGTACAATTCAGATATTAGAGGATATGTTGCGTGTCTGCGTTATTGATTTTGAAGGTTCTTGGGCTGATTAATTGCCTTTTGCAGAGTTTTCTTATAGCAATAGCTATCAATCCAGTACTCAGATGGCGCCATATAAAGCCTTGTATGGGAGGCGGTGTAAGTCTCCAATTGGTTGGTTTGAGCCTGGCGAGGCTAGATTATTGGGGATAGAGTTAGTCCAGGATGCCTTAGACAAGGTGAAGGTGTAGTGGAGAGGTCGGCCCGTGGATTAAGAAAGTTGGGAGACCGAGCAGGAGATGCGGAGCAGATATCCACACTTATTTAAGACTCCAGGTATATTTCTTAACCAGCTCGCGGACGAGCATTTGTTTAAGTTGAGGAAGATGTAATGACCCTACCCGTCGTTACGGAGTTACCGCGCCATTTTTCCCATTTTATGCTTTCATATGTTTTATTATATGTGTTTGGAGAATTTGAAGTAAATCGGGTAGAATTCGGTTAGAAATGAGGCAATAAACCTCTTTTTGGGAAGGTTAGTTTGGAAAAGTCAACTGAATGTTGACCTATGAGTTAGAAGGCCCGGAATGAACTTCTGATGATTTGACTAGTTTTGGAGGATGATTTATGACTTAGGAGAATAATCGGAATCGAATTCGGAAGTCCGGTATAGATTTAGGCTTGAATTGGCTAAGGTTGGATTTTGGCGAATTCCGGATGGTAGGTGAGATTTTGATTCGGGGGTTGGAATGAAATTTTGAGAGTTGCAGTAGCTTCGTTAAATGATTTTGGATATGCATGCAAAATTTCAGATCATTCGGAGGTGTTTAGGTCGGGTTTTAGATCAAATGCAAGTTTCGGAAGTTTTAGCGAAACTTAGGCTTGAATCCATGAGCATTCAATGATTTTGATGTTTATGATGGTGTTTTATGTTGCGAGAAAGTTTGAATGAAACAATATAACCTATTTGTGCATTTGGTTGAGGTCGCGATGGTCTCGGGGTGAATTCGGATGGCTAACGGGCAATTTTCGAACATGTTAATGTAGCAGAAAAATTGCAGACAATTTTACTTTATGTGATCGCATAGACAGGGCTGTGATCGCATAGAGGGTTTTGAGTAGGAAGAAATTTTGTACTACGGGATCGCATGAAGGAGTGTGCGATCGCGTAGGGTTGTGTCTTAACTCAGTGCGATCGCATGAGCCTGACTGCGATCACATAGAAGAGGGGGAATGTACATTGCGATCGCGTGGCTAGTTCTGCAATCGCATAAAAGGAATTTTGAGGCATCAAAGTTTTGTACTATGCGATCGTAGGAGAGGTATTGCGATCGCATAGAAGAAGGCGTTAGGGCAGATCAGTTAAGTTAACATTTCAGACGCGAACTGTTATAATATTACCCCTTTTTTACTCCGCCAAGAGAGGTTTTTGAGCGATTTGAAGAGGTTTTCAATGGGTATTGATTGGAGGTAAGTCTCTTGACTTGAAAATATTATTTTATACATGAATCAACACTCAAATATATGAAATTGGGTAGAAATTTTGAAGAACTAGAGCTTAATTCTTGAAAATGAATTTTTGGAATTTGAAAGGCTATTCAAACTCCGTTTTTGATAAATTTTATATGTACGAACTCGTGGCGAGATGAGGAATCCGTTGGTATGATTCTCAAAATTTTTCAAGAAGTGGGCCCAGGGCTCGGGTATTACCAACTTCGTGAATTATTGTACTTTTTGAGTATTTTTGATTGGGTTGTGTTTCTTTAACCCATATTTATATATTCGCTGTAGTTTTGACTAGTTTCGATACTTGAGGAGGTCAATATGAAAGGAAAGGGCGTTGCGGACGAGTTCACGACCGTTTAGAGGCGGGTAGTTTGGTATATATGATTGTCTGAGGGTTTGAAACTCTGACTTATCATACTGTGACGCTATTTAGGGCGTGACTCGCATCTCATGGCTGGTGTGGGATTGATTATAACTGGGGTTTGTGACTTGTTCCATCCCGAACAAGAATAATACTATACTGGCGATTGGAATGCACTTTATGTTGATTATATATGGGCTTTATGCCATGTTTTGGGCATTGTGCCTACCTGTAGTATCCTTAGGGGATAGATATCATTGTGACAACGTAATTTGTAAAATCATTGATTTCAGTCCTTGGTTTAAGCACTATTATGAAATGCTAAGTCACTTTGTTGTTGTTGTATGAAATGCTAAGTCACTTTTTCTTGAAAAACTAAGTAACTAAAGTATACTTTTCCTTATTTATGAATTTGAAACTGGAAATAAATAAATTGAAGCTGTTATGTGACTCATATGCATATTGTGGACTGAGTATAGATTGAGCTCCATGTCACAGTGAAAGATATGAATATATTGCGCTTGGGCTGAAGGAGCCCCTCCGGAGTCTGTACACATCCCCAGTGAGCGTCGTCGACGTTAAATGGATCGGGCTACGCGCCGTAGCAGTCATGTGCATTGCATTGCATTCATGTATTATTAATTACTTTATGCTATCTGTGGTTTGCTATTGTTGTTAGTTCGTAGTATGTATCGGACTGTTAGACATAGCTTCACTTTGTGGCATTTCGTGGATTTCTTACTTTCAACTATTTTATATGCTTTTTACTCACCTGAGTACTTAGTACTCACCCCTACTCCCTGCACCGTTGTGTGCAGATTCATGTACGCCGGAGGTTTAGTCGAGCAGTTCCGATTATTCAGAGTTATCCGAGTTGTTGAGGTAGCTGCTAGCGTTCGCAGGACCTGGCTTCTCTTCTTATTTTAGTTTATTTACATATCGTTCAAATATTTTTATTATTATCCAGTTTTTGCTTAGAGGCTCTAGACTCGTGACCCCAGATCTTTGGGAGTGTCATTATCAGTTTTCGCACTTCTCAGTATTATCATTCTACTATTATTGCTGGATTATTATTATAAACTCTTACATTCTCCTTAAATTGTCATTTTAGGACTTGTTGTTAAACATGAAATGGTTGTTGGTATGACTACCCTAGCTTTAGGGTTGAGCGCGATCATGATCGGGTTTTGGATCGTGACAATTCTTAACCAATAATAAATACCACGTACTACACATTTAACGACCAATATCAAAATACGATAGTAAATATATATATGGTAATGTTACAATCTCTTTTATTTTCTCTTGTTTGGTAAAAATAACTCTTTATTTCTTCTTTTTCACAAATCTCCACTTCCTACAAGTTTGTCGCTATTTATCATTAAATAGCTCGTAAATAATAGAATTTTCTAATAACATGTCACTAATCCGTCGCTAAGTAAAATTAACAATGAATATTGCGCTTTAGCTATAAAATTTATCCGTCGCTAATTCCTATTTTTTTATTCGAGTTGTCTATAATGCGAGAAAGGCTTAGAATCTAAGTTAAACCTTTTTTTTGTTGGGTATTATCAGTTTTATTTCGGGGCATTTGTATCTATACTCGTTTTTTGTGCCACATTTTAACTTGTACCCGTTTTGCAAAAAAAAAAAAAGAAGCGCACCCGTTTTTTCACATAACTTCAGCCCATGGGTCTGAATTTTTTCTTTTGTACTGGAAAACTTCAGCTGAAGTTTTTGTCTTTGTAACCCGAAAACTTAAGCTCTAGAGGTTAAGTTTTCCAGTAAATAAAAACTTAAGCAATTTTCCAGTTTAAGTTTCCAGGTATAAAATAAAAAGTTAAGCAGTTTTCCAGCTTAAGTTTTCAGTTATAAAATAAAAACTTAAGCAGTTTTCCAGTTATAAAATAAAAACTTAAGAAGTTTTCCAGTTATAAAATAAAAACTTAAACTGTAGAGCTTAAGTATTCTAGTTATAAAATAAAAACTTAAGCTTTATAGCTGAAATTTTTCTTTTGTACTGGAAAACTTCAGCTCTAGAGCTAAAGTTTTTGTCTTTGTAACCGAGAAATTTCAGCTCTACAGCTAAAGCTTGCCAGTTAAAAAATAAAAACTTCAGCTCTAGAGCTGAGAGCTGAAGTTTCTATGTTGTAACTAGAAAACTTCATCTCTAGAGCTGAAGTTTGCCGGCTGAAGTTTTTCTTTCGTACTGAAAAACTTTAGCTCTAGAGCTGAAGTTTTCGTCTTTGTAACCGAAAAAGTCTGCCAGTTATAAAATAAAAACTACAGCTCTAGAGCTGAAGTTTCTATGTTGTAACTAGGAAACTTCAGCTCCTAAGCTGATGTTTTTATATTATAACTAGAAAACTTCAGCCCTAAAACTGTACAATTTTTTCCTACAAATGCGTCCATATTTTCAATTTATTTTCTTTGGTTTTCCACTTATTTTCTTTGGATTTCCTTGCGCTGTGGAATATTAAAGAAAGGAGAGAATGACGGAATGTTGTAACAGACCTTGTAGTAGTGAGGTATGAGGGAGAATTCATGTCCAGTATCTCCCTTTTATATCCTTCACGACATCACTATTGGAGTTTACAATTTATAGATATTTGGAAAAGATTTTAAGCTTTATATTGAATTTTTACCGTATGAATGAAATTTGATCGGTCCTAAGAATTTTTTTATGTTTTTCCCTTTTTAACAGAAGAAGAAGAGGAGGAGGAGAAGTGAAGGAGAAAGGGAAGCTGAAGCTTTTTACAAAGTGAGTACGGGTGCAAACAGAAAGATAAAGCGGCTATAGGTTAAAAAGAGGTGTTCTATTAATTTTTACTTTTATCTTGCACAACTATATACATTTGGTAGCCGAAAAAGTATATAAAATTTATATAATTTTTTTATAACATATAAAATGTATATACACACAAAAAATATACAAATTTTATATATTTATTAGGCTTTTATCTTTACAGCTTTATACAATATCATTTTTTCAATTTTTTTGTACGCTATAGCTTGTTAAATTATATTGATAACGTAGTGCTTTTTATTGGGATAATTTCACATAAATACAACTCACACATTTGACTTACAACATAATAGCCCAGTCATTACTTTACAAATCTGTAGCCCAAAAATAATCGGCTAATATTTAAAAAAAGAGTATTTTCTAGTTTTTCTACTCGGCAACACAGTTTAATCAGGACAATTAGAGGGATTTAGATGAAGTCATGAGATTTTTGCTAATTCTTCTGTCATATAATCTTGATATTTCTCCCCCAATTTATCTTTACTCCTGTAAGTTATCCCCCAATTTTTTGCTGATTTTACTTAGATGCTAAAATTTAAAAACAATTGCTGCAAGTTCGACATTTGACGGAGAATCAACAAAGAAAGTAGATTTATACATGAATTATTTCAGAAATTGGAAGAAAACATGAAACAAAATTAATTTTGATTATACATATGCAGTACTTGTATAATGATGTATAACCATGTATAAACTTGTATATGGAATCTATAATAATGTATATCAAAAGAATAAGAGAAATAGAAGAAGATAAGTGATGTTATGAACATATATACATATTTATATATAATTATATATATTTATACACAATTATACACATTTATACACACTTATACAATAATGTATAAGTGTGTATAAATAGTAGTTATGCAATATTTATATTAGAACACATCTTATGTTCAATATTACACATCTATTTCAGTATTAAAATATCAAAGAAAAGTTTTTCTGTGGAGGTTAGATATAAAAATTAAAGAGGAGAGAAGATGGAGATGGAATTGTTTTATAAAAGAAGATAAAGCTGGAACATCATCTGAAAATTTGAAATTGTCTGAATACAACACAAGACCTCTTTTTTATTCTCTGATGACTTCATTCACTTCATCATCGACCTATTTACCTTGAAAGTTGAAGGAAAAAAATGGATCTGCAAGTCTTCAACCTCTTTCCAGCAATTTGAGAAGAAACAAAAAATTATTAATGGAGGATAAACACATCTTGTCTTAAAAAAATTCACTTTGCACAAAAAAAAAAGAGTACTCTAAATAGAAATAGCGATTTAATCTCCTTGAGGAGATGTTTAATACAGGAATGGAAAAGGCCTTCGTGTTAGGTTGAATGAGAGAATGACTGCTGAAGTTAAAAGAGTACAAAGCATTTGGATATAGATTTTGGTGAAAAGTTGAAGAAAAAATAAAAAAGGATAAAGGAGGCTATCACTAGGTTAAATAATGAAAATGGGCTATGCCGGGTAAAGTTCCAAAATGTGAACTATTTTGTGTTTTAAAAATGGGCCAACTGACATTCTTTTTTATTTCATCTATGTATAACCGAAAATATTGTATAAAACACAATACAAAGAAATTGACTTAGCAAAGAATGTAAATATCATTCACGTCTCTTACAATAGGTAACCAATAAATTAAAACTTAAACAAATTAATATATTAATCATACAAATTAATCTGTACACAATGTTCGTCATCATTTGTAAAGTTACACTACTGTGTATGCATTTTAAAGGGGATCTTTACGTAAATAGCCCGTTATATTTATTATTTATATTTTTTGCTATATATATAGATTATGCATTGTTTATGCATAATTATCTGCATATAATATATAAAGTATGTATACATTATATTTTTATGGGCTATTTTTAGTTTAAGCGATTGTGTGAATCGCTATTTGAATTAATTCTTTGCTATTATTATATGGGTTAATTCTTCTTTTAATTAAAGGGACTTTTACTTATTTATACTATATTAGAAACTTATTTATTAATGTTCTCTATGTTTTATCGTTTTTAATAAGTATTTAAGTATTTTTTACAAATTGTGTAGATTGCTCCTTAAAAGGCTCTCACCCCATTATTAGTGCCTTCAATTAAGAGATTCAATTATATCCCTTCCTCTTTTTTTTTCCTTCCTCTTCTCTCTCTCCTTTTTATTTTACAATAAAATTCCTTAATTTTCACCCAGAATCTCTATCTTCTCTCTTTCCACCATGCCAGACAACACTGAAAATAAAGAAATATTCAAAAAATGTATGATAAATATATTATTATAATTGTATTTAAATTGTATCAGATATATCAATACGTAAAATGTAATTGTATCATACTTGTATCACAATTGTATATAACGCGGAGATGGTACATTAATATCCAAAATAAAACTTGATACAATACCAATAAATGAATATATAATTATCAAATATTTGTAATACAAACTATAAAATTTGTCATGATCTCACAACTGCTTATAATTCAAATACAAATTTGATACAATCGTGAATGATTTCTTCAAAATTTCGATATAATTATGATACAATTTAAAACCGACCATAAATTTAAACCATTACAATATCGTATTATACTTGTATTAGTATTGTATCATGGATTGTTTTAGGTACAAATTGTGATATAGTTGTGATAGAATTCTAATTGATGATACAACTTTGAACTTCATCTTTTTCAAGTTTCAATTTAAAATATCCATTAGAACCAACTCTAAGCATAAATTATAATACAATATTGTTTTTAATAGTATTAGTATTGTATTAGAATTGTCTTAGGTATTGATGTATCAAATACAACTCTGATACAATTATGATATCTTTATCATACAATTGTAGCATAATTCTGAAACTTCATCTTCCTCGAGTTTCATTATGAAATTAAACCTAAAATCAACTTTAATGTAGAGTGAAGCTTACCCACAACTTGATTGTAGAGCAAATCTTCGAATTTCTTCTGCAATTCTGGGGGTATAACAGTGGTAGAGGAGTGAGTAAGCGAGATCTTTGGGTTAGAATGATTATGGGTATCAACTGGGATTATTAGAATAATTACAAACAGAGGTGATGATTTTTGGATGGGTTTCTTACGGTGAAGGGACTGTGGGTAAATATTAATTTTGGGTATCTTTAATGTAGGATATTTTGTGTAACTAATACCCACTATTTAAGGTATATTTTACTTTCTCTTTTTTTTTTATATATATATATATATATATATATATATATATATATATATATATATATATATATATATATATATATATATATATATATATATATATATATATATATATATATATATATATATATATATATATATATATATATATATATATATATATATATATATATATATATATATATATATAGCCTAAATAAAAGTAGTACATAAGTTTGTATTATAGTATAGTAGGTAATAATCCCTTAATTTAATTAAAAGCTTTCTCGTGTTTTGCATTAAATCTTATGGTTGGGCTCATCGATACAGGTGGGCGGCCTTTTTGATTTCTACAAAATTACAACCCAATTCTACAATTCATGTGGTTTTACAATGCATATATGTTCTTTAAAGGAATAATAATACTGTATAGCTATAAAATAATAATCGAAAATATATAAATTTATATATTTTTGTATATATATTCTGTATGTTATATACAAAATAATACAAATTTTATATATTTTTTCGTCTACCAAATATAAATCGTTTCTGGCACAAACAAAAAGTGATAGTACATCTATCTTCAATGGCCGCTTGTCGGGATCACCTAATAACCATTTTTATAACAGTGTCTGGGTCAGATTGAGTACCGGGTCTAATTTATGGAAAACCTACTAATTACAATTAGTATAGGTGTCGAATAATTCTATTTCCACCATTGGAACCAAATTTGTTTGTCATTGGAATTAATGTTTTTTAGGTTTTGGCGTTGTGCGGAAAATGAACCAGATTATTTTTGTGATTTTGCTTTCATTGAGCTGGGGTTCTATCAGAAATAACCTCTCTAGCTACCTGCACAAGGTATGGGTAATGAATGCGTACACACTATTCTTCTCAAACCCCACTTATAAAATTATATTAGATATATGGTTATTGTAGTAGTAGTAGTAGTAGTTGTTGTTGTTGTTGTTATTGTTGTTGCATAGTACAGTTGTAAGGACTAGGGGAGGCAACCGGGCGGGTCAGTTCAGATATGGACTAGGTTGAAAACGAGTAATGTAAAAACGAATACATTTTTTGATTCGATCCATATTTAATATGGATAAAAAATAAATTTACAGACAGATAATATGGATAATTCATATTATCGACGACTTCTTGAATCTGATGACTTTTGGGAAAATTTCTAGTTTTCCTAATTAGGTAAATCCCAATTTGAGGCTTTATAAATGTAAAAGTTAAACCCATTGATTATCCATTTTCTAATTGGATAATGTGGTTTTTATCCATCTTTGTAGCATTTTTAAGAAGTTTATTATCCAACCCATTTTTAGTGAATAATATGGGTACAATAACAACTACAACAACATCCCAGTATAATTCCATAGGTGGGGTCTAGGGAGGGTAATATGTACGCAGACCTTACCCCTACCGCGAGGGGCAGAGAGGTTATTTCCAGGAGACCCTCGGCTCAAGAGAGAAACAAAAGACAATATATTAGTACTATCAACAGGATTTTAATAAAATAACATAAAATACATAACATAAAATAACAACAATATATGAAATGTAGAAAATACGAAAAAGAAGGAAGGTATACTAATAACCAACAAACAAAGCCCTACATTACTAGCTAATCAGAAGCATCCTAGGACTAACTCCTAACTGGCTAGTCTCACCCTAGTGTGCTGTAGAAATATTTACAATTTCCCCCTAACCTATAACCTTAATGCTTGACCTCCACAATTTCCTGTCAAGGGCCACGTCCTTAGTAATCCTAAGTCGTGCCATGTCCTGCCTAATTACCTCTCCCCAATACTTCTTAGGTCTCCCTCTACCTCTCCTCGTGCCTACCACAGCCAGTTGATCACACCTCCTCACCGGTGCATCAATGTTCCTCCTCTAAATGTGCCTGAACCATTTGAGTCCTGCTTCCTACATCTTGTCCTCTATAGGGGCCACCCCCAACTTCTCTCGAATATCCTCATTCCTAATCTTATCCATCCTTGTATGCCTACACATCCACCTAAACATCCTCATATCTTCTACTTGCATCTTATGGACGTGTAAGTTCTCAACCGGCCAACACTCGATCTTATACAACATAGCAGGCCTAACCAATGCTCTATAAAACTTACCTTTTAGCAGCGGTGGCACTTTCTTGTCATACAAGACTCCCGTTGCTAGCCTCCACTTCATCCACCCCACCCCTATACGGTGTGTGACATTCTCGTCGATCTCCCTAATACCCTGAATAATATAGGTAAATAACTATTTTTTTAACTATTTTGCCACCACCAGTAGGACCACACACCCAGGTACAACAAGTGGATAGTGTATCCAATTTCATTAGTTTTGGACTGAGTATATGATTCATACATTTCCTTTCAAACTCCATATTATTGATTATATTCATGTTAAGTGAGTTGAACTAGCATGTCACATGGTGAGCAAGCCCAACTTGGTAAGTAAAAATTACATATATGGCCTATTTTCTTGGGCTATTTTTAGTTTAAGCGATTGGGTGAGATGCTATTTGAGTTAAGTTTTTGCTATTATTTGGGTTAATTCTTTTTTTCATTAAAGTTTCTCCTATTTTGCGTTAAATCGGGAGAAATTCAAAAATAACAAAATTTACAAGTGATAATTCAAAAATAGCCACAGTTTCAAAACTAATCGAAAGTTAGCCATGTAAAGATAAATATGAACAAAAATACTGTTCAAAATCCGAAACATACTCCAGCATAATATACTGGAACTCCAGTATAATAAACTTGAACTCCAGCAAAGTATTCTGGAGTTCCACTAAAGTATACTGGAATTCCAACATATTATGCTGGCGTTCCAGTATAATATATTGGTCTAACATAATATGCTGGAAGTTCATATACAGGTGCATCGATCTCCAGTATATTATGCTGAAACTTTCCGTGTGGCAGCAAAATATTGACTATTTTTCAATCAATTTATAAATATTGGCTATTTTCGAATGGCCAATCCGAAAATTGGCTAGCCCGTGCTATTTTTATCGTTAAATCTTAGGTTGGGCTCATTGATAGAGGTAGGTAGCCTTTTTGATTTCTACGAAAATCCATCCCAAGTCCACAATTTTTATCGATTTACAATGCATATACCTTCTTTAATAGAAAAATGAAACTATATAGCCGCTGCAAAATAATAGCCGCAAAAAAAAGTGTCTATACATACATACATACATACATACATACATGCATTCTGTATGTTATAAACAAAATTGTACAAATTTTATACACTTTTTCGGTTACTAGATATAAATAGTTTTTGGTGCGGGCTAAACATGATAACACCCATATCTTTAATGGCCGTTTGTCGAGATCGCATAATAACCATTTCTATAACAGTAGTGTTCAGTTCAAATTGAGTACCTCGACTAATTTATGGAAAACCAACTATTTCTGATCACTATAGGTATTAGATAACTTTATATCCACCATTGGAACCAAAATTTTTTGTTAGTGGATTTAACGACCCGAGCAGTAGTTTTACTTTCTGTAACCCCGTTCACCTGAATAGGACTTCTCATACTTACTTTTACTGATTTATGACTTGTAGGGATGGTTGGTTTGGGATTTGGAAGAGTATGGGTTGAAATTGAAACACTTGGTTCCTTAAGGTTAGCCTGAAAGGCCAAGTTTGACTTCGGTCAATATTTGAGTAAACGATATTGGAATTAGGATTTGACGGTTCCAATAGGTCTGTACAATGATTTCAAATTGGGCATCGGATTGGATTTTGGATGAGCTGGGAGCATTTCAATGCCTAATAGTGAAAGTTGGTTCTTGAAGGTTTTTGGAAGTTCTTTAAATTTGGTTTGGAGCGGGTGTTGGTGATATCGAGATCCAAATGGAATTCCAAGATCGAGAATAGTTCCATAGAGTTATTTAAGACTTGCACGCAGAATTTGGTGTCCATTTTGAGTAGTATAAGTACAGTTCGACACATTAGAAGTAAATTGAAGAACTTGAAGCTCATAAGTTTGATTCAATTGGTTTTAGGGTGTTATTCTTAGTTTTAATGTTGTTTCGGGCATTCCAAGAGTTCAAGCAAGTCCATTTTATGATTCCAAACGTGTTGGTATGTTCAGGCGGGGCCTTAGGGGCCCCGAGCATCAATTAGACGAGGCCCAAACCAAATTAAGAGTTGGAGCAACAGATGAAGCTCTAGCTCTGTCATAACCAGACCTACGGTTGGTCAGCCGCATGTGAGAAGAACACAGATGCGGGCAAAGCACCAAAGAAGCGGCTAAGGAAGGGCAGCCCAGGCGCTGTAGAAGTAGCTCCCTCTTCGCAGAAGCAGGAATGCAGGAGCGAGAGCCCGTCCACAGGTGCGATGCCAACCGTCCTAGCCCATTTCTGCAGAAATGGGCCCTTTTCTGCAAATGCGAGGATGCGGATGTGGCCTAATGACCGCAGGTGCATAAAAGGTGGAGGTAGTGCACTTCATTTAATACGAGACGTAGGCATTTCTAACTCATTTTCACTCCATTGTTGGGCGATTTTAGGAGCTTCTTGAGGGAGATTTTTCTCTAGCTTTTGGAGGTAAGTAATTTCTATCATATGTGAGTTATGTACTTAAATTATAGGTAGATTAACATGAATAAATTATGAAAATCATGGGTTTAGAGGAAAAACCTAGGGTTTGAGAAGAATGCGACTTTTACTATGAAGTTGACCATGAAACTTAGTGATAATTATATATTTATGTTCCTTGGGTTATGGGAAACAACTTCCTTCAAAAATTTCCAGAATATAGCCACGTGGCAATGGTAGTGAATTTTAGGAATCTTGGATTTAAGGTTGGGTAATCGCTTTAATAGTTAGAATATGAACTTTTAAACCTATAATAATTAGTTTTTACAATTCTATATTCTATTTATTTCTTTTTATTGTTGAGTTTTTTTCACCACAAACAGAGTTTTTGTATGGATTAGATAGAGTCCCCTGATCTCGACGTTCAAGCATGAATCCCTTAAGCACTTCTTAAAAGTTTCAGATTGTCTGGTTCTGATTTGAGGGTTTGTGCACATCTTGAGTTTGGAAGTAGGCTTTGAGATAAAGTAAGTCTCTTTTCTAACTTTGTAAGAGGGGAATTTCCTCATAGAACTTGATTAATATATGGTTATTTGTGTGGTATACGTATGCACAAAGTGACGAGAGTCCATATGTAGCCACTATTTCTATTATGTCTGGGTAGCTTTAGGTTTACACCATGCTTTATGGACACAATTATTTGATTATATGTACTAATTGTAAAGAAAGTAAACATGCTGAGGAATTCTAAGGACCCGTCATTGACGAGAAGGATGAGGTTCCTATTCCAGAGCTAGCCCCGGTGAATTTCATGACAGGATCGAACTTTCAGGAGGTCATGGGTCGCGTGTTGCGATTCATGGACACTATGACTCAGGCTGGTTTATTACCAGCAGACCCAACCATATCTCTGGCAGGAAGAGGAGCACTGACCCCTATTGTTCACGCTCCTAGGCACACAATTGCTGTATATCTGACTCTGGGTATACTACCTGTAGGCGGTGCCCAGCCAGTTGCCTTAACAGCACCTAAGCCTAGACCAACTACGAAAGATGATCCGTAGAAGCTACTCGATAGATGGAGTAGGCTACACCCTCCTATTTTCAGGTGTGAGCGGCATGAGGACCACCAGGACTTTATTGATTGGTGTAGGGACAGACTACACAATATGAGGATATTAGAGTCCCAAGGAGTAAATTTCACCGCTTTCCTGCTGGAGGTTAGGGCCCGTAGATGGTGGCTATGTTACCTTCTTGGCAGACCAACGGGTTCTCATCCCATGACTTGGGATCATTTTACATGGCTTCTAGTGGACATGTATATTCCACCCCGTCAGAGGGAAGAGTTATGGTGCCAGTTTGAGCAGCTCGAGCAGGGTTAGATTTCTGTGACCAATTATGAGGCGAGATTTTATATGTCGTCTTGCCATGCACTTATGATACTTTCTACGGATACAGAGGGAGTGCGAAGATTTGTTATAGGGTTGCACCCTAGTATTCAGGCTATCATGGATCAAGAAGTTGAGATAAGTACTGACTATCAGCTAGTAGTAGAGACTACTTGGAGGATTGAGGGCTATTGCTAGAGGGGTAGAGAGCAGATGCAACAGGACAAGAAGACCCAATGTTCTGTAGAGTTTAGAGGTGCCCCAGCTAGGGGTAGAGGTCAATTTGGGAGGGGTCAGCCTAGCATGCCCATATATCCAGCGCCACTACTACCTCCTTGAGGTGATCCAGTGCGACCCTATTTCAGTGCTATGCTAGAGATTTCTTATTGCCCACCAGCTCACCAGGGTTCTTTCAGCGCTTATTTTAGTGCCATGTTAGAGATT
The DNA here is from genome assembly GCA_032618575.1 of Nicotiana noctiflora. Classification (NCBI taxonomy): domain Eukaryota; kingdom Viridiplantae; phylum Streptophyta; class Magnoliopsida; order Solanales; family Solanaceae; genus Nicotiana; species Nicotiana noctiflora. The sequence continues at coordinate 295,467 of JASVEL010014164.1, forward strand.
CCATACCGCCCACAAACTATTAAGGGTCTTCTAGTGGGTAATTAGGCCATCAGGTTCAGACTTCGAGAGAATAATCTATGGTACCGAGAGGTTGTTATGAGTGTGGAGATCCGAGTCATATAAAGAGGACCTTCCCAAAATTTCGGGACAAGGAAATGCAGCAGGGTCATCATCCCATGGTTGCAACACCAGCCACCTGACCACCTAGAGGTGGGGACAAGCTGGTAGGGGTCGTCCTAGAGGTAGAGGTCAGGTAGGGGGAGGTCAACCAGCTATTTTCATCCAGCTGAAGGCCAGCTAGGTGGTGCTCCTGCTAGAATCTATGCTTTTCCGGTCAGACTAGATGTAGTGGCCTCAGATGCCATGATCACAAGTATTATTTCTGTCTGCGGTAGGGATGCTTCAGTATTATTTTATTCAGGGTCTACATATTCATATGTGTCATCTCTGTATGCTCATTTATTGGATATTCCTTGTGAGTCCTTGGGTACTCTTGTTTATATGTCCACTCCCGTGGGTGATTTTATGGTTACCATGCTAGAGCGAACCTTTTGTTACTTGATATGATCAACTTTGAGGCCATCCTAGGCATGGATTGGTTGTCCCTATATCATGCTATACTTGATTGTCATGCCAATATTGTTACTTTAGCAATGCTAGAGTTGCCAAGATTGGAGTAGAAGGGTTCCTCCATTAGTATGCCTAGTCGGGCTACTCTTTTCTGAAAGCTCAAATTATTGTCGAGAAGGATTATTTGGCTTATTTAGCTTATGTTCGGGATACCACTGCAGAGTCATTGATGATTGATTTAGTGCTAGTAGTCTAGGAATTTGCCGATGTGTTTCCTTCTGACCGTCTCGGCATGCCTCCAAATCATGATATTGATTTCTGTATTGATATGGCTCTAGGTACCTAACCTATATCTATCCCACCGTACTATGTGGCTCTGAAAGAGAATCTTGAGGAGTTATTTGCAAAGGGGGTTGTTATACCAAATGTATCACCTTAGGTGCACCATTGTTATTTGCAATGTAGAAAGATGGGACTATATGGATGTGCATTGATTATCGCTAGCTGAAAAAATTTACCATCTAGAACAAGTACCTGTTGTCGCGTATCGATGATTTGTTTGACCAGTTGCAAGGAGCTAGGGTTTTTTCTAAGATCGACTTGTGATCCGGGTACCATCAATTGAAAATTCAGGACTCAGATGTTCCAAAGACTACTTTCCGTACTAGATATGGCCATTATGAGTTTCTAGTGATGTCCTTTGTCTTGACTAATGCCCTGGAGGCGTTTATGGATTTGATGAATCGGGTGTTCAAGCCTTATATTTTTTTTTGTTATCATCTTATTGACGACATCTTGATTTACTCACGTAGCCTGGGGAAGCACGAGCAATATTTGAGAGTGGTGCTTTAGATGTTGCAAAAACAAAAGCTATATGCTATGTTCTCCAAGTGTGAGTTTTGGATAGAGTATGTTGCATTCTTGGGGCATGTTGTATCAGGAGAAGGTATTAAGGTGGATCCCAAAAAGATTGTGGAAGTTCAAAGTTGTCCACGTCCCACTTTGGTGACTGAGATCAGGAGTTTCCTGTGATTAGCATGTTATTATCACCAGTTTGTGTAGGGCTTTACATCCATTGCAACACCTTTGAAAAAAGTGACCCAAAAGGGTTCTCCATTCCATTGGTCCAATGGTTGTAAGGCAAGCTTTCAGAAGCTCAAGATAGATTTCAACACAACACTAGTTCTAGTGTTGCCTTCCTGTTTTGGGATATATACGGTGTATTATGATGCTTCACGTGCTGGCTTCGGTTGTATATTGATACAGGAGGGGCGAGTTATTACATATGCTTCACATCATTTGAATATTCATAAGATGAATTACCATGTGCATGATCTAAAATTAGCTGCGATTGTTTATACTCTTAAGACCTGGAGGCATGACCTTTATAATGTGTCATGTGAGATTTACACAGTTCATTGTAGCTTACAAGGTTTGTTCAATGAAAGAGATATCAATTTAAGGCAACATAGATGGCTTAAGTTACTGAAGGATTATGACATCACCATTCTTTATCATACGGGTATGGCAAATGTGGTCGTGGATGCCTAAAGTTGGAATCAAAGAGTATGGGTAGAGTGGCATTCATTACAGTAGAGGAGAGGCCACTAGCCTTGGAAATTTAGTCCTTGGATAATAGATTTATGAGATTGGATATTTCAGAACCCAGTCGAGTTTTTGCATGTGTTGTTGTCCAGTCTTCATTATTGGAGCAGATCAAGGGTCGCCAGTTTGATGTTCCACATTTGGCAGATCCTAGAGAGACGATACTATAGGGTGGTGTGAAACTATTGGCAAGGACGGTGTTCTGCGACTCTAGGATTGCCTATGTGTTCCTATTGTCGATGGCTTGAGGGAGAGGAATCTAAAAGAGGAACACAATTCATGGTATTCTATTCATCCAGGTGCTACAAAGATGTATCATGAACTAAGACGACATTATTGGTGGCGGCAGACGATGAAAGATATAGTGGAGTATGTAGCTAGGTGCCTAAATTGCCAGCAGGTCTAGTATGAGCACCAGAGGCCAGGTGGCCTACTTCAGCAGATGACTATACCTGAGTAGCAATGGGAGCGCATCTTTATGGAATTCGTAGTTGGGTTGTCCTGGGCCTTGTAGAAGTTCGATGCAGTTTGGGTCATTGTCAACAGGCTTGACCAAATTGGTATGCTTCATTCCAGTTGAGACTACGTATACTTTAGAGAAGTTGGCCTATTTTTATATTCGGGAGATTGTTCGGTTGTAGATGTGCCTATTTCCATCATGTTAGATAGTGGCCCTTGGTTCACTTCACATTTCTGAATGGGTGTACAAAATGAGTTGGGGATATGTATAGAGATCAACACAACATTTCATCCTCTAATCGATGGGCAGTCAGACCGGACAGTTCAGATACAGGAGGACATGATAATAGCACGTGCGATTGACTTTGGAGGACAAATAGATCATTTCTTACCTTTGGTCAATTTTGCTTACAATAATAGTTATCAGTCCAGCATCGAGATAGCTCCAGTTTTGGCTTTATATGGTCGGCGATGTCATTCTCCAATCATGTGGTTTAAGCCCGGTGAGGCTAAGTTATATGGTACTGATTTTGTAAAGGATGCCTTGGAAAAGGTAAATTTAATCCAAGAGAGACTTCACATAGAACGGTGTAGAAATAAGCATTACTCAGATCAGAAGGCATGTGATGTATCCTTTATGGGCGGTGAGAAGGTTCTCTTGAAAGTCTCGCCGATGAAGGGTATCATGATATTCGGGAAGAATAGGGCAAATTAAGCCCCACGTTTATAGGTCCATTTGAAGTATTGAGGTGACTTGGGGAGGTTGCCTTTGAGCTTGGTTTACCTACCAGCTTATCTGGTTTATCAAGTTTTTCACGTGTCTATGCATTGGAAGTATCACACCGACATGTCACATGTGCTAAACTTTATCACTATTAAGCTAGATGAGAGGTTGAGTTATGAGGAGGAGCCAATTGCTATTGATGCTAGACATGATCACCATTTGAGATCCAAGAGGATTTTCACGATAAAGGTTCAATGAAGGGGCCAACCAGTCGAGGAGAGATAGGGTTCGAGGAGGACATGCGGAGCAGATATCCACACTTATTTAGCACTTCATGTTTTAATCTAAACTCGTTCGAGGATGAACATTAGTTTAAGAGGTAGATAATGAAATGACCCGACCAGTTGTTTTGCTTTCTAGAACTTCGTTCCCCGAAATAAGACTTCTCAGACTTGGTTTTAGTAATTTATGACTTAAGGGATGGTTTGTTTGGGATTTGGAAGAGTTTGGGTTGAAATCAGAAAACTTGGTTCCTTAAGATTGGCCTGAAAGGCTGAGTTTGACTTCGGTCAACATTTTGAGTAAACGACCTCGGAATCAAGATTTGACAGTTTCTATATGTTTTTATGATGATTTAAAACTTGGGCATATGTCCGGATTGGGTTTTGGATGACCTAGGAACGTTTTAGAGCCTAATAGTGAAAGTTGGTTCTTGAAGGGTTTTAGAAGTTCTTTATATTTGGTTTGGAGCAGGTCTTGGTTATATCGAGGTCCAAATAGAATTTTGAGACTAGGAATAGTTCCGTAATGTCATTTAATACTTGCACACACAATTTGATGTTATTGCAAGTAGTATAAGTACGTTTTGGCACATTGGATGTAGATTGAAGAACTTGAAGTTCATATGTTTGATTCAATAAGTTTTTGGGTGTGATTCTTAGTTTCAATGTTATTTCAGGGATTCCAAGAGTTCGAGCAAGTCCGTCTTATGATTCCAAACGTGTTGGTATCTTAGGGCGGGGTATCAGGAGCCTTGAGCGTCAATCAGAGGAGGCCCAGATTAAGTTGAAAGTTGGAGCAAGAACTGAAGCTCCAGCTATTCTCATAACGACACTTGCGGTTTGTCAGCTGCAGGTACGAGCTCGTAGGTGCAGGCCAAGCACCACAGAAGCGGCCAAGGAAGGTAGCCAGATGCCACAGAAGTAGCTCCCTTTCTGCAGAAGCAGGACTGCATGAGTAGGAGCTCGCTGCAAGTGTGATGCTAGCCGACCCAGCCCATTTCCACAGAAGCAGACCCTTGTCCGCAGAAGCGGGGCACAGATGCGGCTCAATGACCGCTGGTAGGGAAAAACTAGAGGCAGTGTACTTTATTTAATATGGGACTTAGGCATTTTTGACTTTTTTCACTCTATTGTTGGGCTATTTTTGGAGATTCTTGAGAGGGATTTTCATTTAGCTTTTGAAGGTAAGTAATTTCTACCATATGTGAGTTAAGTACTTAGATTATGGGTATATTAACATGTATAAATTGTGAAAATCATGGGTTTAGAGGGAAAACCTTGGGATTGACAAGAATGAGATTTTTACCACGTAATAGACCATGAAACTTTATGATAATCATATATTTATGTTCCTTATGTTATAGGTAACAACTTCCTTTGAAACTTTTTGGAATTCGGGCACGTGTGCTCTGGGGTGAATTTTAGTAATCTTGCCTTTGGGGTTAGGTAATCACTTTAATAGTATGAACTTTCGAACATATAATGGTTGATTTTTCCACTATTTGAATAGTTTTTGATTGTTCAGCTCAGATTTGAGGGTTTGAGCACTTTCTGAGTGTGGAAGTAGGCTTTGAAGCAAGGTACGTCTCTTTTCTAACCTTGTAAGAGGGAAATGTTTCCATAGGTGAACTTAAATAATATGTGGTTATTTATAGGCGCTACGTATGCACGAAGTGACGAGAGTCTATACAGAGCTAGCATTAGGTTTATACCACAGTTTATGGACACTATTATTTTATTATATGTGCTAATTCTAGCGAAATACAATAAGTTGAGGATTTTAAGGATTTAAAGGCTTCAAGTTGAATTGTCTTGACTTTTAAAAAGAATCAAGAAAGGGTTATGATTTAAATGATAAAATTATGTTTGACCGCATCACAAGTATGACTCGCGAGCGGGGTTATACTTTGACCACGTTGCATGTATGAGCTGGGAGAATCGATGCATCTATGGTTCGCACCATTTGACCCTCGGCAGTGCATACTTTATTTTTATATTGGGCCGAACGTCCTCGGTGATATTTTTGTGTGATAATAAAATTGGAACTCTTTATAGTTTGTATGAATTATTGCTTGAAAGGTCTCGTGTTTTAAATAAAGAAAGTGCCATGACTCTTTAAATATGATGGAAGGATTTCCTAGTTATTATTCTTGTTTGAGCGTGTTGTTATCTGCATATATTACGATTTAAAATTGGAACTTCATATTATTATATTGTTGGCCCTACTAAGTGTTAGAGTCGACCCCTCGTCACTTCTTCTTCGAGGTTAGACGAGATACTTACTGGGTACATATTCTTATGTACTCACGCTACACTTACGTACTTGATTGTACAAGAGGCAGGTGAATCTGATCATTATTCCGGCGTGTAGAATTGACTCACCAACTTGAGAGTTCCCGATGAGCTGCCATTTTGAGCCGTTCTGCAGCAGCTGGAGTCTATCTTGTGTCTTTATTTTTCTGTCTATTTCTTTTCAGATAGTAGGATTGTATGGTTTTGTATATTCTACTAGATTTCCACATACTTGTGACACCAGGTCTTGGCACACAAGCTAGTAGACTTATGATTTTTGTTTGCTTACCTGATTATGATTCGTATTTATAGCTTCCATTTGTTTATATTAAATTTAAAGCTCCTAAACATTTAAATTAGGAGAATTTATCACTTACCAATTTATTTAAAATGGAAATTCACTAGTTGATCAGTGTTGTCTTACCTAACAACGATGTTGGATGCCATCACGACCGGTAATGGAATTTGAGTCCCGACAGTGGAATTAGCTTTTTTAGGTTTTGAATATAGTTTCGAAAATGAACCAGGTTATTATTGTTATTTTGCTTTCATTGAGCTGGGAGTCTATCAGGAATAGCCTCTCTAGCTACATGTAGAAGGTAGGGATACGAAATGCGTACATACTATCCTTCTCAAATATACTAGATATATTGTTGTTGTTGTTGTTGTTGTTGTTGTTGCTGTTTCGTAGTACAATAGTAAGGACTAGGGGAGGGAAATGGGCGGGTCTGTTCGGATATGGGTTGGGTCGAAAATGAGTAATGCAAAACCGAGATTCAATCTTTATTTAATATGGCTAAAAAATAGATTAACTGGCGGATAACATGGATAATCCAAATTATCAATGACTTCTTGAATCTGATCACTTTTGGGAGAATTCCTTGTTTTCCAAATTTTAGAAACCCCAATTTGATGCTTTACAAATGTAAAACTTAAATCCATTACTTATCCATTTTCTTAATGAATAATATTGTTCTTATCCATATTTAAAGCATTTTTAACAAGTTCATTATCTAAGACATTTTTAATAAATAATAGGATAGATAATTATTTTCTTTTAACCATTCCACCACCAGTAAGGACCACAGACCAAGGCACAATGAGTGGATAGTGTGTTCAATTTCAATAGTCTTGGACTCGGTATATGATTCATACATTCCTTTCAAACTCAATATTATTGATTAAATTCATGTCAAGTGGGTTGGACAAAGCATGTCACATGCCGAGGCAATCTGACTTGGTAAGTAAAAACTGCAGGGGTGTCCTATTTGGTCGCTCCCATTTAACCAATACCTATTTTTTTTTTAAAACTTCTACCCACTTCTTCTTCTATTTCTTCTTCTTCTTCGGGTAATCAACATTATTGATTATATTCATGTCAAGTGGGTTGGACCAAGCATGTCACATGTCGAGGCAACCTAACTTGGCAAGGAAAAATTGCAGAGGTGTCCTCTTTGGTCGCTCCCATTTAACCAATACCTATTTTAATTTTTTTTAAAACTTGTACCAAATTTTAAAACAACTTTAGGACCTTTTCTCTCCTCCTCCTCTTCTTCTTCTTCTTCTTCTTCTTCTTCTTCTTCTTCTTCTTCTTCTTCCTCTTCTTCTTCTTCCTTCTTCTTCTTCTTCTTCTTCTTCTTCTTCTTCTTCTTCTTCTTCTTCTTCTTCTTCTTCTTCTTCTTCCTCTTCTTCTTCTTCTTCTTCTTCTTCTTCTTCTTCTTCTTCTTCTTCTTCTTCTTCTTCTTCTTCTTCTTCTTCTTCTTCTTCTTCTTCTTCTTCTTCTTCTTCTTCTTCTTCTTCTTCTTCTTCTTCTTCTTCTTCTTCTTCTTCTTCTTCTTCTTCTTCTTCTTCTTCTTCTTCTTCTTCTTCTCTCTTCTTCTTCCTCTTCCTCTTCTTCTTCCTCTTCTTCTTCCTCTTCTTCTTCAATATTGATTTTATATGGTGTTTGTGAACATATATATTTTAAGACAATTTAGGATGTTTTACAGTAGGAGCAGTTGTGAGGCTTTATTTTTTATTATTGCTTAGGGTTACTTCTTTTCACTGTCTTAACTGCAAAATGAGTTCCTTAGATTTGCTATTGTTTTGACATAACTGGAGCTACATAACCCTAAGCAGCTCCCACTGGTTGGGCTAGTGGTTCCTCCGATGTCTGCACTCCCTGAACCATCGGATCGACTGTGCAGGTGGCAGGAGTCTGAGAGCATCCCCCTGCCGGAGAAGTGGATGCAGTAGTAGAAATCGTGACTGCCTGAGCAAGGCTAGTACATACTATCAATATATGGGCCACAGTTTCCCGAAGAACCAGAATCACAATGGGCACAACTGGTACCTGAGCTGGTGCTAATGGAGCATCTACAATTGGGACCTGGCCCTGAACTAGGGTGGCTGGTGGATCTGCAAGTGTTGTCCCAGCTGTTATAGGGGTTGCACCTCTACCCCTCCCATGACCTCGACCATGTCCTCGGCCTCAAGTGGCTCCAACTGTGGTATTGGTGGTCATCCATCCTGAATGGTAGGGCGTGTCCTTACCATCTGTGAGTGAATAGAATAACAGAAGTTTAGTACTCGGATTAACAAATTACCACGATAGGAATTTCAAGAATATGGAATTATTCTAAAGGTTCTAGAGCCTCTCGAGGATAAATACAAACATCTCTGTACTGATCCATGAGACTCTACTAAACCTGCTCATGACTCGTGAGACCTATGTAACCCGGGCTCTGATACCAATTTATCACGACCCTAAACTCGAACCCAATCATAATGAAGCCTCTCGTGAAGCCAAGGCGAGCCGACACACTTTTCAATTCACTTAATGCAATTAAAATAATAAATACTAAGTCTTTGACATAAATAAAATCCCAAAAAACAATATAATCTGCGAAACAAAAACTAACACAGTCTGACACGGGGTGTCACCAGTCACGAGCATTTAAAATAATTCTACAAGTCTGAAAGTCTACTCCACTACAACATAACAGAATTAGAAAGGGAATAAGATAGAGGGAGAATGCATTGGGTTGTGAATCACTAAGCAGCTAGCTACCTAGTAAATCTCCAAAGATTTACTGCAACTATCAACCCTCAGTAGCAAGGCCTGTAGCGCCAGAATCTGCATACATGGGTGCAAGGAGTAAACTGATTACTCCAACTCAGTGAGTAACAAAAAGAAATGAAGACTTGAGCGATATAAAATCACATTAAACACAACATCAAGCTATAAGAGGCATAACAAAAATCAGTAAACACATATTTAACATTGAAATTTCATAAAACACCCTTTAAGTAGTCAAACAATATATGGGAAAAACAACTGGAAATGGTAAACAGATAATAACTGATCCTCTGGCATAATAACATCAGAATTAGCCCCTTTAAGCAATATCATGGAACAATACCAGCCCCTCGAGTTGTATCTCATATCTCAATAGGTACCCGCGCTCGCTAGGGGTATATATACTCCAGGAGGGACCCCTTACGGTTCAAATGCAATATCAAACCATCTCGTGGCATCATAAATATGCTCTCAGCCTCATATTAATCACAAGCCACGTCGTGGCATACAATCTCATGCCCTCGGTCTCACTACCATAATCAGTATATCACTACTACAGCGTGCAATCCAACCCAAAATTACACTCACAATACAGAACCTTGGCCTTACTCAATGAGAATCTCATAAGCCCCTCGGGAAACAGTAAAATGTGAAGCTCAACTCAAAATATCTTAGAAAATATCATTTAAGGTTTCTAAAACAGAATAACATAGCTGATTTTTGAAAATAGTGAAAAATATGGCATGATTGAGCAGAAGAACAGTGAGGAAAATATCATTAACAATCCCTTAAGGGTTCAAAAAGTTAGCACGAAGCCCAAATATGACATTTAGTCCAAAGTATAATAATATCAAACAATTAACTACCAATTATATAATAAAATAGTCATTCGGGATGGATGAAGTCACAATCCCCAATATTGCACGACCCCACGCTTGTCCTCTAGCTTTTGTGTTACCTCAACATAGCCGAATGCTGTGTAAGGTTTCATACCCTAAATATAGCATTTAAAATTATTACTCACCTCAATATGGCCTGAAATCTAACTCGCAATGCCTTTTCCCCTTGAGTCGGTCTCTCGATGCTCCGAATCTAACAAAAATTAGGATGTTACCATTAAATTATGCTAAAGCGACGAAGCCCACTTGAAAATATTTGAAAATCATTACAAATCCCAATATTAAGAAAAACCGACCCTCGGGCCCACACTCGAAATTCGATAAAATTCACTTCATTAGATTCCTTATCTCCCCACATGTTCATGCATATTAAAAGTTCCAAAATCTGATCACAAATGGTCTTCCAAATCCTCAATCAAAGGCCTAGGTTTCTAGGCTCTAGTTTCTCTAATTATACCTTTAATTACAACCCTAATCTGTGTGCTAAAACCATAAAATCGAGTTTTAGGTCTAAAATTCTTACCTCGATGAGTTTCCCTGTCGCGACTTAAACCAGGTCGTGATGGCGCCCAACCCTAAAGCTAGGTAAGCCATACCAACAACTATTTCATATTGAACAACAAGTCCCAGAAGGACAAATTCAAGGAGAGTATGAGAGTTTATAGTAATACTCCAATAATAATAGCAGAATGAAAATACTGAGAAGTGTGAACATCGAAAATTACGCTCTCAAACGATCTGGGGTCACGAGTCTAGAGCCTCTAAGCAAAAACTAAATAATAGTAAGAATATATGAACAAAATACTCAAGTCAGAAAGTATATAAGTAGATAAACCGAATAAGAAGAGAAGCCTGGTCCTGCGAATTCAAGAAGCTACCTCAGCAACTCGAATAACTTTGTAAGAAACTGAACTATTTGTCTAGACCTCCAGCGTACCTGAATCTGAACACAAAGGTGCAAGGAGTAGGGGTGAGTACTAAGTAATCAGTGAGTAAAAAGCATATAAAATAGCTCAAAGCAAGAAATCCACAAAATGCCACAGTGTAAAGCTCTGTATAATAGTCGGATACCTACTACAACTAACAGCAACAACAAGCCACTGATAACACAAGTAACTAACAATGCATGAATGCATGCAATGCACATGACCACTATGGCGCGTAGCCCGATCCATTTAACCTCGACGACGCGCACTGGGGGTGTGTACAGACTCCGAACGGGCTCTTTCAGCCCAAGCGCAATATTCATATTAGCCGCTGCGGCGTGCAGCCCGATCCGTACTCAGTCCACAACATGCATATGAGTCACAAAACAATTTTTTATTTATTTTTCCAGTTTTCGATTCATTAACAAGGAAAAATACTTTAGTTTATTTAATTTTCCAAAACATGTGACTTAGAATTTTATAATAGTGATTTCAACCCAGGACTGAGATCAATGATTTTACAAATCATGCTATCACAGAGATACTACAGGTCGGCACAAGGTCCCAAACATGGCATCTAGCATGGCATAAAGCCCAGATATATATTCAACACAGGGTGTATTTCAGTCGCCAATATAGTATTATTCTTGTTTGGGATGGACCAGGTCTCAATCCCCAGTCATAAACAATCCCACACCTACCATGGGATGCGAGTCACATCTTAAATAGCGTCATAATGTGATAAGCCGAGGTCTCAAACCCTCAGGCTATCATATATACCAACTGCTCACCTCTAATCGACTGTGGACTCATCCGCAATGCCTTTTCCTTTCGAATTTTCCTCCTCATGCGTCGAATCTAGTCAAAACCATAGCGATTACATAAATATCAGTCAACGAAACAAAACCCAATCAAAATTACTAGAAAAGTATAATAATTTAGGAAGTTGGTAAAACCCGAGCCCTGGGCTCACTTCTAAAAAAATTCTAAAAATCATACCAACGGATTCCTCGTCTCGCCACGAGTCCGTGCATATAAAGATTATCAAAAACGGAGTTCGAATGGCTTTTCAAAATCCAAAAATCCATTTTCTAAACTTAAGCCCTAGCTCTTCACAATTTCTACCCAATTTCATGAATTTTGTGTTGATTCTGGCATAAATTCACGTTTTCTAGTCAAGAGACTTACCTCCAAGCAATACCCGTTGAAATATCTCTTCAAATCGCTCAAAACCCTCTCTTGGCGGAGTAAAAATGGGGTAAAAATATAAGGGTTCACGTGTGATTTTTAACTTAACTGTTCTGTCACTGACGCCTTCTTCATGCGATCGCAATGCCTCTCCTGCGATCGCATAGAGTAAATTTTCCAGGCTCATTTTTCCTTCTCTGCAATCTCAATATACTATATGCGACCGCGCTGAACAATTACCTAAGCCTATGCGATCGCAGACCACTTCATGCGATCGCATAGAGCAAATTTCTGGGCTCCTCAAATCCCTTCTACGCGATCGCATCATCAACTATGCGATCGCACCGCACATTTTCCTCAACCTATGCGATCGTACTTTCCCTCACGCGATCGCATAGAGTAAATTTCACCCCCCCCTTCAGGTCCTTCTATGCGATCGAGACCTGTCTATGCGATCGCATAGAACAAAAACTATCTGTAATTTTTCTACTGCAATATCATGTTCAAAATTTGCTCGTTGGCCATCCGAATTCACCCCGAGACCCTCGAGACCTCAACCAAATGCACAGATATGGCATATTACTTCATTCAAACTTGCTCGCAACATAAAAAGACTATCATAAACATCAAAATCATCGAATTCTCAAGGATTTAAGCCTAAGTTTCACTAAAACATCCGAAACTTGCATTTGATCTAAAACCCGACCTAAACACCTCCGAATGATCTGAAACTTTGCACGCATATGCAAAATAACTTCATAGAGCTACTGCAATTCTTGGAATTTCATTCCGAGCCCTGGATCAAAATCTCACCTACCATCCAGAATTCGCTAAAATTCAACCTTAGCCAATTCAAGCCTACGTCTACACCGGACCTCCGAATTCAATTCCGATTATTCCCCTAAGTCATAAATCATCCCCCGAAACTAGTGGAATCGTCATAAATCCATTTCGAGCCTTCTAACTCATAGGTCAACATTCAGTTGACTTTTCCAAACTAACCTTCCCAATAAGAGTTTATTGCCTCATTTCTAACCGAATTCTACCCGATTTAATTCAATTTCTCCAAACACATATAATGAAACATATGAAAGCATAAAACGAGGAAAATAGGGCGATAACTCCCGTAACAACGGGTCGGGTCGTTACATCCTCCCAAACTTAAGCAAACACTCGTCTTCAAGTGTATCGAGAGTTGTTGTAGAAGACAAACAGTAGCTGAATGATCTTACCAATCACATTTCCGGGGTGATCCCTTGTCACCATATCTTGCATAGACCCAATAATACAATACAACTGAACTTTCACAGTCTATTTAATCCATAACCAAACCATAGAACCATGCCGCACTTTCTAAAAATCATACACCAAATCAGAAATTCACATCTAAACTCAGAGTAAGCCCCAACCAGCTGTAATAACCCATACTTGCACCCTCAGGTGAAAACATATGATATACCGCCTAAACCAAACACTTGGAATCATAACTTCTATTCACAGTAGTTGTCCTCAGCACCCAATTACCGGCAGAGAACCTCTTATTAGCTAGAGCCTTATTCGCACACTTTTTTATACTACAAACGATGAATGAAACATATTATACACCATAATCATATCTCAGACAAACCATTCATGAAACCATTTCCCTTAACTGATATCACAATAGATTTCTAGGTCAAAACTCGATATTATCTTCCTAACAAGCAGATATCAAATCTGTCTGTATTTATTAATGAACCCAACGATCACCTCAAATCCAATACCACTCTGATGATATGATACCTCAATACAAGTCTAAACCACATCTTGCATAATACACGCACTAGTAAGAAACGATCCGAACACACTCAAATCATAACAAATGACTCAATCGAATGAGTTGTACCTCAAGCTCATCAATGCCATTACAATACAAGACTGAGACCTCGTCTCACATCATTGAAATGGAATAGCTGAATCTACTCTGAAAGGTCATCACTCTCGTATCTTCGCTACAATGCGCGATCTGTCCCAACACCGTTATGCCTGAAATACCTCAAGCTGCTATGCTCAAAATCAACAACCATGCACCTTCGATGTCTGAAACCAACACAATTTATTACACCCACGGTGAAACAGAGAACACACAACACACAACCCGATAGACCATAACCATTGCTCCATACACCAAGCAATACTCAATTACTCTTTCCGCTCGACTTAGTCCATGAATTCTCAATGGAACCGCACCACATGTGCCCGTGACTAACAAATATCAATGTATCACAACATAAAAAAAACAACTCATAGCTTTCCTCAGATTGCTAACAAGCTCAATAACGGAATGGAATCAACGATAGCAACCTCTACACTGACATCTTTCACAAATGCCCAATTAAGAAAGCACTCCTCCCCCGTTGTTCGTTGGTTCTTCAAAATATAAATTGCTATGCTAAAACATATTCTAACGCACTTCACCACTTAACCCGTGGCGTTTCTGGCGTAGCCCCTAATGCCATAGTTTACTATCACCCCAACACTGAGACAACCAGTCTGAATTCCAACATCATATCCAAAATATAAGATACCAGCGAATAAAGATCCACCATCGCAACATAGCATGTATATTAGAACTCCATATAACACACAAATCATCATACCCGATCCCAGTTTCCACCGTATGAATATGTCACATATCAAATATCCACTCATTCAACGAGATATATTCTAAAATTTCCTTGAGCGATCAGTAATTCAAATATCCAAAAATCAATCTATCACAAAAACAATTACTGCAACACTACCGAAGAGCTATTAACTTAATCACATTCCCCTTTTTTCTAGAGCATACACCCTCATCAAGTCGCTATGATTAGTAACACCATCTTCCCTAATCATTTGAAGCTCTGTTATCTAATAGCTTAGAAGGAATCACTACACATCCCATGCTTTGCATGACATAAACGGGTCTTGTGCAAATTCTTACAATAATGACACGACAGATGAGATCTGTATACATTCTTAGCCACCGTCGGGACAATAATTTATTAGTTTTATACTATTGGCAAGAACTATCACCTTATTCTGAACCAAACAATGGTCTTAGCTCTTTACTTTACTTCATATACTCAGATTGCACCAATCACGAATTCAATGATCTCGTCTCACTCAGTAAGGACTTCTCGGGCAATAAGCCACTCCAGACATAACTAAATATCGCATATGATGCCCCAATGTTCGAATAGGTTACCAAATCGAATGTGGTACTAAAGAAAATGATCTCTGGAAGGATTATCAGATCCTACGCCCTAATACAAACTTTCTTTGGAAAACAGGAAACAAGGCATATAAAGATGGTATATAGAAAACTATACTTGATAACACACTGTTGCGGCGTGCAACCCGACCCAGACAACATACCCGTGGCGGCGTGCCACACGATCCACACGTAGATCTCACATAAGGAGATGCACATCGAGCCAAATTTGCTCATTACGACATAATACAGAGTACCGGTCGTACGCATGCTAAGTGCATAATGCTATCTGTGAGGGACATATAGTGTTATAAGCTACTACACTCAAGCACAACTGAGGTGCGATGTACAATCTGAATCTCAAGAGCCAATATGCTCATATAACGTCATTCATACGCGGATTCTTAACATATAGCAATTTCTCAAGCCATCTCACAACTCACCCAGCGCAATACATCACTACGCGAAATATCTGACAAAGAAACGTCAACCTAACTACTCCTCTACGAGGATCGCGTTACAAAAATGTACACATCTAGCATGATATTGAGCCATTATTCACATTAAATCTATCCACCGACTTCAAGCCGATTCTGATCACACTGAACTAGCCTATTACCCTTTCAACTGTCCATAATAACTTCCATTTTCTTCATAGAACACAAGAACAACCATCATAATCGGAGTAATCCTCCCCCAGTTCACAATCCAACATGCCAAGTGCCCTCCTGGAATGAATTCCTCAACTTAATGACACTATCACAACATTCATACTTGGCTCATATCTTTGATCAGTCAAGCGGTTACATGCCACGCTTATATAATCTTCTAGTGGAACACACTCCCAAAACCTACCACAAAAAGATATAGAGTGTACCTCCAAACCACTGATCGCACTAATGCTGAAGCGCGATCGAGAATCATTAGCCCTGGCAAAACACCGCTCTTAGGTGACGATGAGGACAATACTAATTTATCATAACCATCGAAACTTCCTTCCTGCTCAGCCGATCTCATGACATCTTGTCTAAAATTTCCTTCACTCGTGTCATTCACGACCCAATTTCCACAATCAGAATTGATTCACCAGCCTGCATCAAATCAGAACTAACATAGTACAAAGCCACACAATCCGCTAAACAATCGCAAGCTCCCCAACTTGGCTCGAAGCCATATATCACAACACGCTATATACATAACGCATATGCTCCATTGGTGTCGTAATACCATGATGAGATTAAACTTATTCTTTCACAAGCTTGTGGAAACATAAATCATCCAGAATTTTAACTCTTCTATATTTTCTTGTATTCACTCACATCACATTTAAGCCTACTCTCTAGGCGACCAAATTTTTGCTAAGTCCCAAATTTTTCAAAAATTTTGGCAGAGTATCCTTTGTAATTGGGCATATCCACCTGCCAAAGAATCACCAAAAACATCCTAACAACACGTCTACAACTTAACAAAACATCACAGTGTATACCAACAACATTAATCTCAATACCACCTGTATTATATTTTCAAAATTGATACAGGGACAAGCGTTGCACTTATTTAAATCATAACACATATAATATACCGCCAATTTAGTATTTATAAGTCTGAACTCATACCGCCACACGTATTGCACTTAACTTTCCAACTAGGAGATACAACAATATTCTTCACGCTCCCATAACTTGGGACTACGCAACATATCGCAATAGGAAATGAATCGCTTAACAGTTCTTCTATTCTCCCACAAAGTTCTTCGTCACAACCAAGATCACATAGATCCACCTCACACCACTAACGTACTCATCACGTGGATATCCGACCGCCATCGCAGCTAATAAGGACATTACCGAACACATAAGTTTAAAGCATGTGCTCGCATTGTCAACACTTTGGTGCTCAAGCCATAAGTGAAGAATTGGCCTCAAGTCCTCTAGACTGGCCCAACATGAACTCACGGAGATTACATCTCGCCCCTCGATCGGGGAATCACCAGCTATCGATACATATGTATTACTTAATGCTCGCGTGCGCTTACTGATGTGTGGAAGGAATTTCAAGACTTATATCTCAAGCTGAGTCAAATACGCATGATAAGAATTCCAAGAAAGTCAAGTGTTTTCTAAAAGTTCTGTAGCCTCCTGAGTATAGATACAGATGCCTACGCACCGATCTGCGAGAGCCTACTAAACCGGCTCCTAACTCGCGTGGCTTAGTAACCCAGGCTCTGATACCAACTACTCACGACCCAAACTCGGTTGTGATAGTGCCCAACCCTAAAGCTAGGCAAGCCAGACCAACAACTGTTTCATATTTAACAAGTCCCAAAAAGACAAATTCAAGGAGAATATGAGAGTTTATAATAATACTCCAATAATAATAGTAGAATAAAAATACTGAGAAGTGCAAACACCGAAAGTAACACACCTAAAAGATCTTCGGTCACGAGTCTAGAGCCTTTAAGCAAAAATTGAATTATAGTAAGAATATCTGAACAAAATACTCAAGTCTGAAAGTATATAAGTAGATAAACTGAATAAGAAGAGAAGCCAGGTCTTGCGAACACCAGCAGCTACCTCAGCAACTCGAATAACTCTATAAGAAACTGAACTGTTCGTCTAGACCCTTGGCGTACCTGAATCTACACATAAAGGTGCAGGGAGTAGGGGTGAGTACTAAGTACTCCGTGAGTAAAAGGTACATAAAATAGCTGAAAGCAAGAAATCCACAAAATGCCACAGAGTAAAGCTATTTATAATAGTCCGATACCTACTACGAACTAACAGCAACAGCAAGCCATAGATAACACAAGTAACTAAAAATGCGTGAATACAATGCAATGCATATGACAGCTACGACACGTAACCTGATCCGTTTAACATCGACGGCACTCATTTGGGGTGTGTACAAACTCCGGAGGGGCTCCTTCAGCCCAAGCACAACATTCATATTATCTGCTGCGGCGTGCAGCCCGATCCGTGCTCAGTCCACAACATGCATATGAGTCACACAATAGTTCAATTTATTTATTTCTAGTTTCCAATTTATTAACAAGGAAAAATACTTTAGTTTTTTTAATTTTCCAAGAACATGTGACTTAGCATTTCCTAATAGTGATTTCAACCTAGGACTGAGATCAATGATTTTACAAATCATACTATCACAAGGATATCTATCTCCTAAGGATACTACAGGTCGGCACAAGGCCCCAAACATGGCATAAAACCCGTATATATTCAACACAGAGTGCGTTTCAATCGCCAATATAGTATTATTCTTGTTCGGCATGGACGAAGTCACAATCCCCAGTCATAACCAATCCCGCACCTGCCCTTGGGATACGAGTCACGCCCTAAATAGCGTCACAATGTGATAAGCCGGGGTTTCAAACCCTCATGCTATCATATATACCAACTACTCACATCTAACTGGCCGTGGGCTCGTCTGCAATGCCTTTTCCTTTCGAATTTTCCTCCTCGTGCATCGAATCTAGTCAAAACCACAATACATAGATATGGGTCAAAGAAACATAACCCAATCAAAATTTCTCGAAAAGTATAATAATTCGCGAAGTTGGTAATACCCGAGCCCCGGGCTCAATTCTCAAAAAATTCTTAAAATCATATGAACGAATTCCTCGTCTCACCACGAGTCCATGCATATAAAAATTTATCGAAAACAGAGTGGGAATGGCTTTTCAAAATCCAAAAATTCGTTAAACGTAAGCCCTAGTTCTTCACAATTTCTACCAAATTTCATGAATTTTTGTGTTGATTCTTGCATAAATTCACGTTTTCTAGTCAAGAGACTTACCTCCTAATAATATCCATTGAAAACTCTCTTGAAATCGCTCAAAACCCTCTCTTGGCAGAGTAAAAATTGTGTACAAAATATAAGGGTTCGCGTTTGAATTTTAACTTAACTGTTGTGTCACTAACGCCTTCTTCTATGCGATCACAATGCCTCTCTTGCGATCGCTAGAGCAAATTTTCCAGGCCCATTTTTCCTTCTCTGTGATCGCAATCTACTATACGCAATTGCAATGAACAATTACCTAAGCCTATGCGATCGCAGACCACTTTACCAAATCGCATAGAGCAAATTTCTAGGCTCCTCAAATCCCTTCTACGCGATCGCATCATCACCTATGCAATCGCACTACACATTTTCCTCAACCTATGCAATCACACTTCCCCTCACGCGAACGCATAGATTAAAATTTAACCCCCCCCCCCCTTCAAGTCCTTCTATGCGATCACACACCTGTCTATGAGATCGCATAGAACAAAAACTGTCTGCAATTTTTCTGCTGCAATATCATGTTCAAAATTTGCCCGTTGGCCATCCAAATTCACCCCGAGACCCTCGGGACCTCAACCAAATGCACATATATGTCATATTACTTTATTCAAACTTGCTCACAACATAGAAACTCCATCGTAAACATCAAAATCATCGAATTCCCATGGATTTAAGCCTAAGTTTCACTAAAACTTTTGAAACTTGCATTTGATCTAAACTCGACCTAAACACGTCCGAATGATCTTAAACTTTGCAAGCATATCAAAAATCATCTAACAGAGCTACTGCAAATCTCGAAATTTCATTCTGAGCCCCGAATCAAAATCTCACCTATCATCCAAAATTCAACCTTAGCCAATTCAAGCATAAATCTACACTGGACCTCCGAATTAAATTCCGATTGTTCCCCTAAGTCATAAATAATCTCCCGAAACTAGTCGAATCATTAGAAATCCATTCCGAGCCTTCTAACTCATAGGTCAACATTTGGTTGACTTTTCCAAACTAACCTTCCCAATAAGAGGTTTATTGCCTCATTTCTAACCGAATTCTATCCGATTTACTTCAATTTCTCCAAACACATATCAAGAAACATATGAAAGCATAAAACGAAGAAAACGGTACGGTAACTCCCGTAATGATGGATCGAGTCATTAAATTCCCTTGAATTCTCTCTTTAAAATCACCCAAAGCTCTCAAATTCGTGTTTAAAAGTGAAAAACCCTTTAAATATTGCGAAGGAAATAACTTATATGTTCTGGTCCATGGATTCCGCATCTGCGGCCACATTCATGCTTTTGCAGTACTGTATATGCGTCCTTGACCACTGCTTCTATTGTCCTCACTTAAGTCTGCCTTTCCGCATCTAAGATGACCAATCCATACCTGTGCCACCGCAGGTGCGGTCAAATACCCACTTCTGCGATCCCAGCCAAACACACCTCTGGCCGCTTCTGTAGCCTATCCTACACATCTATGGCATCGCACATGCGGTCCTCAATCCACCGGTACAGAAATACCAAAAGCAAAAAAATCTGCAGCTTCATCATAATTCTAAACTCTCTCTCAACTATCCAAAATCACTCCGAGGCCCCCGAGATCTCAACCAAAAGCACACACATATCCTACAACCTTATTCAAACTTATATCAATCTTCAAAACACCTCAAACACCACCAAAGCTACCAAGACACATCGAATTCAAGCCTAAGGTTCTTAAATCCTCTACATTCCGCTTTTGATCATAAAGTATACCAAACCATGTCCGAATGACCTAAACTTTTTCACACACATCCCAAATGACATAAAACTTCAACTTCCAGAATCTCATTCCGACCCCTATATCAAAATCTCCCCTATAAATCGGGAACGCCAAAAACTCAATTTCGCCAATTCAAGCCTAATACTACTCCGGAACTCCAAATCACATTCTGATCACACTTTAAGTACCAAATCATCTCTCAAAACTATCCAAACCATCATAACTCTCATCCGAGCCCTCTAATACATGAGTTAACAGTCGGTTGGCTTTTTCAACTTAAGCTTTCTTAAAAGAGACTAAGTGTCTCAACTTTCTCAAAACCTTTCCGAACCTGAGCCAACCAACCCGATCATCTATAAAACTAATAAATAAAGTAAATAGAAGCAAAAATAGGGAAAATGGAGCAGTAATTCATGAGACAACCGGCCGGGTCGTCATAGTAGGAGGCCCTTGTTGCAGACTTAGCCTTTTCTCAACACTAATTTGAATATTCCTATGCTATTATAGACTGAGTTGACTTGTTTGAAGATTTTGTTGGAAGGTATTAAGGACTCAACTGGGTTAAGGTATGTAAAGACACTTTCTTATTTCTTTTGGTATGATCTAAAGAGAAATGAACATAAACGAGATGTTATTTCATAATGGATCTACTCCTAGAAACTAAGGTTGTCCTTATTTTTATTTCCTTATACAATTATTTTAAGAATGTATGTATGATGGTTGAATTATATTGAGATTCATATTGATGGTATGATGTCCATGACGTTAGTAGAAGGTGCAATGACCACAAGTTACTTCAAAAGGTTTAGGACATGATTCCATGAGTCGAGCATGTATTATGTATATATATATATATATATATATATATATATATATATATATATATATATATATATATATATCTATTACCCTTCTGGCGTACAAGTATCAAACCTATATTTCGCAACCACTGATCAATTGGGTTTTACCGAGCTCTACGTGTCCTGGTACGATTCTATCGAGCCTTATAATGGCCGGGCACAATTTTACCGTGTAACACCCCAGATATTTAATAATATTTGCATTCTCAATTAAGCATTTTTATAATGAGGATGTATTTTACATTGTACTTCCTAAACGTGAAATTGATAATATATGGAAATTTCTTAATTTATGTTGTGTTATCATTGATAATGAAGCTCCATGGTGTTGCTATATATAACACTTAATATTATTTTGATAAATTGTTATTAAATACATTATATATAAGTTTTTGGGATGCCACCCTTTTTTATTTATCTAAAGATATATAGTAGGCTGGGCAGCCACATTTTTCATATTTATCCAAAGTTTAGATATCACTTTGGGAAGACATGCTTTTCCATACCCTTCTCTCTTATTTCATTCTTGCAAGATAAAGAAACCCTACCCTCTCTCCTTATTATCCCCTGAAAACTTCATGAAACCATCATAAATTCCTATTAAACCAACCAGCAAAATTCGTTTTTCGTGAGGCTCAAGTTGATCCTCTCTTTTGTGGTAAGTTACTGAATTCGTTTTTACACTAGACAACTATTATAAATCTCCGTTTTAAGTCACCTAGGACTTTCTAGAAATCTATTTCATAGATCTATAACTCTTATATAGGAAACAAAATATATTTTTGCTTGTGTTTACCCTAAAAGGGATCATAAACTACAGGGCAGTTGCTGCCTAAATTTTCAGTTTTAGAAATACTTCATGTACTACTGTTAGTTTTTTTAGCAACACTTTTTGTACAACAATGATATGGCGGCTTTCGCTTTGGGGATAGGAACAGAGGTGGAACCTCTTTGTTGGATTTTGCTAAGGCTTTTGTGTTGGTGATTGCGAACTCTAGTTTTCCGAAGAGGAAGGAGCACTTGGTTGCTTTTCAAAGTTCGATGGCTAAGACCCAGATTGATTATCTATTATTAAGGAGGTTTTCTAGAGTGTTGTGCAAGAATTACATGGTTATCCATATAAGACACTCGCGCCCCACATAGGCTCTTGGTGATGGACGTTAGCATCATGATAAGGATGAAAATGAATGTGGTTCGGGGGCTTCCGAGGGTTAGGTGGGGAGCATTGACGAAAGATAAAGCTCAGAAGTTGGAGGGAGTTTGTTGGATATAGGGGCCTAGAGGAGTAGAGGGGACGCGAACAATATGGAATATAATGGAGAATTGTTTAAGAGAGCCTGCGAGAGAGGTGTTATAGGTCTCAAAGGGTTACTCGACCAGTCATTTAAGCGACTGGCGGTGGAATGCCGAGGTCCAAGAAAAGGTGGAAGAAAAGAAGTGGTGAACCAGAGGTTAGTGGAGAGTACACATGAGGAGGAAATAAGGATGAATAGAGAAAGAAATAAGACAACTAGGAAGATGACAAAGTTGGCGGTTATGGAGGCTAAGTGTAGCGTTTGGTCGCATATATGAAGAATTGGGGGACAAAGGTGGGGACACGAAGTTATTCCGGCCGGCCAAGGCGAGAGAGAAGACGACTTGTGATCTAGACCAAGTGAGGTATATCAAGGACGAGGAAGGTAGAGTGTTGATGGAAGATTCTTAGAGTAAGCAGAGATGGCAGGCTTGTTTTCTTAAACTGCTGAATGTCGAAGGGGACAAAGATATTGTACTATGATAATTGGAGCACTCTGAGAGTCACCAAGATTTTAGCTACTGTATGCGCAATAAGGTCGATGAGGTCATTGGGGATATGCATAAGACGTGGAAAGGCAAAGCGATCAGACCCGACGAGATTCTGGTAGAATTCTGGAGGTCGGTGGGTAGAGCAGGAATGTAGTGGCTAACTGTCAATTTAATATTACTTTCAAGATGAAAAAGATGCCAGAAGAGTGGAGGTGGAGTACGATATTACCACTGTACAAGAACAAAAGGTGATATCAAGAATTGTAATAACTGTAGGGGTATCAAGTTACTAAGTCATACCATGACGGTTTGAGAGAGGGTAGTGGAAATGAGGGTGAGGAAGACGATGTCGATATACAATAAATAGTTTGGGTTCATGCCTGGTTATTCTACTATGGAAGCTATCCATTTTATAAGGGGTTTGTTTGAACTGTACAGAGATATGAAGAAGCATTTGCACGTGGTGTTTATTGACCTAGAAAAAGTGATGAATATAAAATACTTACCTATTATATATTATTTATATTTTATTTTAATAATATATTTAAATTATTATTTCGTGTTTTGCCTCTTTCTAACTATTTTTGCAGAAAAAAGAAAAAAGAAAAAAAGATTATAAATAACAGAAGAAAAAGACAAAATGGTCAGACACGTCCAAGATCACAAGTCCAAGCTCATATCCTCATACGCGTCCAAGATCACGTGTCCAAACTCATTCCTTAGACATATTTAAATTATTTAATGCTTGTAAGATTTGTTATAGATAGAAGGCAATTTGGCACTGGAAATGGGGGAAGAAGAATATCTACTTTTATCTAAAGTTCGATTTTAATTTCTTTCGTTAACTTATGTATTTTCTTTTAGTAAGTTTTTGAATTTTCTAAGAGTACTAGAAATATTATAGAAATTCCTCTTTATTGTGAGATTCAAATACTACATAATGGAGTAATCTTTTTTTTATTTGGGATAGTTGATTAAACTTGATATATATTTTTATAATATTATTTCAGCATTATTACATCCTTGGCTTGAAATTTTTATTGTATAATTTATACTGTGCTAAAATAATGGTTTCTAACTAGTCATTATTATCACTTCTATATATTTTATTTATGTTATTTTAATATTAATTTTCTAATTCTCACGGAGCAAAATTAATATATAATAACCATTGAATAAAATAGTAGAGTGAAAATAATTTTTTGTAGAACTCTTATTTCAAATCTGTAATCGTGTTTGTCTCGGTTTTAATTCTCACAGAGGAATTGTTATATGCAAGATTACTAATTTTTAGTAAAAATATTGTCACAAACGTTTTACTACCTTTTAGCACAATTCAAGCAAGAAAATATTTTAGTTTGATCATCACTAGTTCTAACACAATTAATTGCATAACCTAACGGAGTGCTATTAATTGACTTTTTCTTGGTGAGCAAATATAATTATATTAGCAATAAGAATTTAGTATTTAGAGAAATACATGTAGAAATTGAGATTTTATTGTAATAATATTATCAAGTGAATTCAAAGATTCCCAATTCTTTTTAAATTATAAATCTTTCGGAAATTATTTGTTGTGCTTTAATATCACGACCCTGATTCCCCTCCGTTCGGGAGTCGTGATGGTGCCTACTAATGAAAGCTATGCCAGCCAACTTCTTAATTACTTACATTTCCATTGGTTACAACTCTCATTCTAAAACATTTTAATATAATTTTGTGATTACAACAGAATAAATAAATTTTGGCGGAAGACTTAACAAATTTCACAAGATACGATACAGAAACCCAATCATGATACACTACCCAAGAACTGATGTCACAATACGAACTTCTAAGAATAATACACATAACCTTCTGAAAGAAATATAAATTATTTATCTCGAATACATGAGATAACAGACTGAAAAGTAATGATAGACGAGACAACGGGTGGGTCCTGCGTATGCCTGCAAGACGACCTCGAAGTCTCGGTGATCGGAATATCAACAATCGCACTACTGTCGCTGCTGCCGTCCAAAACATGTATCTGCGCAAAATGAGCGCAGAGTGTAGCATCAGCAGAACCGACCCCATGTGCTGGTAAGTGCTTGGCCTATCCCGGCTAAGTAGTGACAAGGCTAGGACCAGACACCCACATAAGTCTGTGCAGTTAAAAACATATATACAACAAAATATCAGGAAACAATATATAATATTTACGGAGAGAAGATATGCCCTGGAGTAACATCGATATATATATATATTAATGGAAATAAAAACGAAGGTGTTTAATTCACGTTCAAACTCTACTCATCCAATTGCAGGGGTACCACCACTCACTCCCATTTTTACTATCAATCTTTCATTTATTTATCAAAACAATACATACTGTGTTACCAACGATCGTGGCCGATTTCAACAATCATTATCTGTTAGTAGTGCGGCGGGCACCCCGACCCTTCCGATAAGTCACTGGCATCTATGGCCAATAACAGTACATAATAGGCTACCGACAACTATGGCCAATGCCAACAATTAATATATGTTAGTAGTGCGGCGTGCACTCCGACCCTTCCGATATGTCACCAGCACTATGGCCAATAACAATTATCAATACAACATTTATATTACTGGTGTAAAACCATTTATTCTGTAATTCGACAACATTTATATTACCGGTATAAAACTAATAATTTTGTAATTTGACAACATTTATATTACCGGTATAAAACCAATAAATAATAATTAATCAACAATATATGTATGTTACCGGCGTGAAACCAATAATCTTTAATCAACAATTTATATATATATATATTACCAGTGTGAAACTAATAATAATCCTTTCATATATTAACATAAGATTAATAGGAATTTAATCCATTTAAGACTCACGGTCATGCTCGACCCCCACCATATAGATACTCGTCTCCATGACTGTACATCGAACTCCACACATAACAATTAGCACATAAACTCAACTCCTATTCTCTCAAGCTAGAATAGATCAAACACTTACCTCGAAAGTTTACGATCAATTCAATCCGTAGCAATGCCCTTTCCTTTCGAATTTAGCCCCAATACAATCATATCTATTCACATTTGATTTAATATCATCAATACTACTTAACAAACTAGTTCAAATGATCAAATATAATTTTTACAACATTCCGCCCGAAATAGTTAAAATTGACTCCGGGCCCACATGGTTGAAACATGAGGTTCAAACCAAAATAAACTCACCCATCCTTCTACGAGTTCAAATATATAATTTGTTCTAAAATCGGACCTTAAATTGATGCCAAAATCCCAATATTTGTGAAAACCTAAGTTCTACCCAAAACCCCCCATTTTTCCCATGGAAAACCTTGAATTTAAGATGAAAATATGATAGATGATGTTAAAGTTTGAAGAAATTAAGTGAAAGTTAACTTACCAATGATTTAGAGAAGAGAGAATTCGTGAAAAATCGCCAATATTTTGGGTTGTGAAAATATGAAAAATGAAGCCGGAATTCGTGATTTATAGGTCTCTGTGTTCGCATTTGAAAACAGGGGTCCGCAATTATGAACCCCGAACAAACGTGGGAATTGCGAACAAACTTCGCTTTTGAGAAGATGGGCTGCCCAGGGAACACTTTGCATTTGCGAGCTTTTCTTCGCATTTGCGAACTCTGGGCTAAAGGGGAGGTGTTCACATTTACGATCTTTTCTTCGCATTTGCGAAACCTGAGGGAATTGGGCAGGCATCGAATTTGCGATGTATTCTTCGCATTTGCGAAGCCTGCATGTCAGGCATGACAACAACTTCCTAACATGAAAAATTGAACTCGTGGCCTATCCAAAATTCACCCGAGCCTTCAGAGCTCCAAACCAAATATGTACACTGACTTAAGAATATCATACGAACTTGCTCACGCGATCAAATCGCCAAAATAACATAAAATTCAATGAATTGAGCCTTAAAACACAAGAAATCTTTCAAAATTTCATAACTCTCAAATTTTCAAATTTATGGATGAAATGCGTCAAACCACGTCCGTTTTCAACCAAACTTTACAGGAAGCGCTAAACAAATATTTATGACTTGTACAGGGCATCATAACCAAAATATGATCCCGATACCATTACTTTTTAATCAAATTTCAATTTCATTTTTGTTAAACATTTTCAGAAAACAATCTAACAGAAAAATTCTTTTACCGGGGTTATAGACCTTAGATTTTGATTTCGGGCATACGCCCGAGTTCCATATTTTTCTACGGATTTTCTGAGATCGTGAAATCATAGTTCCGGGTCCGTTTACCAAAAATATTGACCAAAGTCAACCATATCAAAATTAATATCAAAATTATTTAAAGTTTTCACATAATTCATATTTTTCAACATAAAGATTTTCCAGCTTCGAGCCCGGACTGCACACGCAAATTGAGGTGATTATAAATGAGGTTTTCAAGGCCTCAGAAGATCAAAATGATTAACAAAACAAGTGATGACCCTTTGTGTCGTCACATTCTCCACCTCTAAAACAACCGTTCATCCTCGAACGAACAAAAAAAAGAAGTACCTGAGTTAGGGAATAGATGATGATATCGGCTCTGCATGTTAGACTCGGACTCCCAGGTTGATGCCTCAGGAGGCTGGCCTCTTCATTGAACTCGTACATGTGGAAAACTCTTCGACCTCAGCTGTCGAACCTACCGGTCTAGAATAGCTACCAGCTCCTCCTCATAAGATAGATCCTTGTCCAATTGGACAGTGCTGAAATCTAACACGTGCGATGGATCGCTGTGATATTTTTGGAGCATGGATACATGAAACACTTTATGCACATCTGACAAGCTAGGTGGAAATACAAACTTATAAGCCACCTCTCCCACACGAGCAAGAATCTTGAATGAACCAATAAACCTAGGGCTAAGTTTGCCCTTCTTTCCAAATCTCATCACGCCCTTCATAGGCGACACTCGGAGCAATACTCGCTCCCCAACCATGAATGCTATATTTCAAACCTTTCGATCTGCATAGCTCTTTTGCCTAGACTGAGCTCTTTTAAGGCCTCCTGAACTAGATCCGTACCCAACAACTGAGCTTCTTCCGGTTCGAACCATCCAACCAGAGAACGACATCGCCTACCGTACAAGGATTCATAAAGAGCAATCTGAATGCTTGATTGATAGCTATTATTATAAGCAAACTCTGCCAAGGCAGAAACTGATCCCACGAACCTCCAAAATCAATAACACACACTCGAAGCATATCCTCCAATATCTGAATCGTCCTTTCGGACTAACTGTCCGTCTAGGGATGAAAGGTTGTACTTAGCTGGACTTGGGTGCCCAACTCTCGTTGAACCACCTTCCAAAAATGCGAGATAAACTGCCTACCTCGATCTGAAATGATAGAGATAGTCACACCATAAAGGAGAACAATCTTCCTGACATAAATCCTAGTTAATCTCTCGAACGAATAGGTAGTCGCAACCGGAATAAAATAAGCTGACTTGGTCAGACTATCAACAATAACCCAAACAACATCAAACTTCTTCCGAGTCATCGGAAGGTGAGAAATGAAGTCCATAGTGATTTGCTCCCACTTCCATTCAGGAAGCTCAATTCTCTGAAATAAACCACCAGGTCTTTGATGCTCATATTTAACCTGTTGATAATTCAAACACTGTGACACATATCCTACAATATCTTTTTTCATTCTATGCTACCAATAATGTTGTCGCAGATCCTGATACATCTTTGTTGCGCCTAGATGAATAGAATACCGCAAACTGTGAGCTTCTTCTAGAATCATTTCTCGAAGTCCATCAACATTCGGCACACAAATTTGCCCTTGTAATCTCAAAACTCCATCAGCATCTAAGGTGACCTACCTGGCACCTCCTCGCTAAACCGTGTCTTTAAGGACACATAAATGAGGATCATCAAATTGCCGATCATGGATATACTCCAATAATGAAGAGCGAGTGACCGTGAAAGCTAGCACTCGACTAGGCTCAGAAATATCCAACCTCACAAATCAGTTGGGTAAGGACTGAACATCCAAAGCAAGCGGCCTCTGATTGACTGGAATATAAGAAAGACTGCACATACTGGCTGACTTTCCACTCAAAGCGTCGGCCACTACGTTTGCCTTTCCCGGATGATATAGAATGGTGACATCATAATCTTTCAGCAATTCTAGCCACCTTCTCTGCCTCAAATTCAACTCCTTCTGTTTAAACATATATTGAAGAATCTTATAATCGGTGTATACTTCACATGACACTCCATACAATTAATGTCTCCAGATCTTCAATGCATGAACAATCGCCGTCAATTCCAGATAATGAACTGGACAGATCTTTTCATGAATCTTCATTTGTCTTGAAGAATAGGCAATAACCTTTCCATCCTACATCAATATTGCACCAAGACCAATACGGGAAGCATCAATATAAACAATATAAGGACCTATACCTGTGGGTAAAACCAATACCAGTGTTGTGATCGAGGCTGTCTTGAGCTTCTGAAAGCTTGCCTCATATTCATCTAACCATTCGAACTGAACACCTTTCTGTGTCAATCTGGTCATTGGGGTTGTAATAGATGAAAACCCCTCCACGAATCGGCGATAATAACCTGCTAATCCCAAGAAACTCTGAATCGCTGTGGCTGATGATGATCTAGGCCAGTTCTTGACTGCCTCAATCTACTTTGGATCAACCTGAATACCTGCCGCAATCATAATATGACCGAGGAATGCAACTGAACTTAGCCAAAATTCACACTTTCAAAATTTTGCATATAGCTAGCTATCTTTCAGAGTCTGCAAAGCCACTCTAAGATGTCGTGCATTCTCCTCCTGACCGCAAGAGTATATTAATATGTCATCAATGAAGACTATTACAAACAAGTCTAAATATGACCGGAACACTCGATTTATCAATTTCATAAAAGCTGCTAGGGCATTTGTCAACCCAAAAGACATGACTAGGAATTCTTAATATCCGTACCAAGTGCGGAATGCTGTCGTAGGGATATCTGATGCCCTAATCTTCAGCTGATGATAGCTAGATATCAAGTCTATCTTCGAAAAGACCTTGGCACCCTGCAGCTGATCAAATAAATCATCAATTCGCCGGAGCGGATATTTATTTTTGATAGTCACCTTGTTCAACTGTCGATAACCAATGCACATTCTCATCGAACCATCTTTCTTCTTTACAAATAATACTGACGTACCTCACGGCGAAACACTGGGTCTAATGAAACCCTTTTCAAGTAAATCCTGCAACTGCACTCTGGCGGAGCCAGGCGATATGGGGCAATAAAAATGGGCTGAGTGCCTGGAGCCAAGTCAATGCAAAAATCTATATCCCTGTCGGGGGGCATACCCGGCAGGTCTGAAGGAAACACTTAAGGAAATTCACGGACCACGAGCATAGAATCAATACTCAACACTGGAATCACGGACATAGGCTAAATAAGCAAAACACTCTTTTTCAATATACGCCGAGCCTTAACATAAGAAATAACATTGCGGCTAGTATGACCAGAAATTCCTTTCCACTCTATACGAGGTGAATTCGGCAGAGCTAATGTCACAGTCTAGGCATGGCAATCCAAGATAGCATGATATGGAGATAACCAATCCATACCTAATATAATATCGAAGTCCACCATATTTAAGAGCAATAAATCAGCACTGGTCTCAAGACCCTCAATCACCCCAATACATGACCGATGAACTTGATCAACCACAATAAAATCGCCTACTGGTGTAGACACATGAAGAGGAACACCCAGTGGATAACTAGGCTAAACCAAGTACGATGGA
Source organism: Nicotiana noctiflora (assembly GCA_032618575.1). NCBI lineage: Eukaryota > Viridiplantae > Streptophyta > Magnoliopsida > Solanales > Solanaceae > Nicotiana > Nicotiana noctiflora. The sequence goes on from JASVEL010014164.1 coordinate 326,719, forward strand.
AAATAGGAAGACACGTACGAATATGTAGACCCAGGGTCAAATAATGCTGATGCCTCTCTATCACAAACCAAAATAATACCTGTAATAATAGCATCTGAGGACTCAGCCTCTGGTCTGGCAGGAAGTGCATAATATCGGGGCTGGGCCCTACCGACCTGACCTGTATCTTTGGGACGATCAACTATTGGCTAGTCTCTACCTCTATCGGTCTGAGCTCCACCTCTATGACCTCTGCCTCCACCTCGATGTCCTCTACCCCTGCCTCTAGCTGGCTGGGTAGGCTATGGGGGAACCGGGGCCTGAACCGTAGCAAGAGAACCCTACTGTGACTGAGCACCTCTAAATCTCGAGCAATGTCTCCTGATGTGACCCAAATCTCCACACTCATAGCACCTGTCTGAACGCGGAAGCTGAGAAAATTGGGACTGACCTCACCGACCCGAATGATCACCTCCAAAACTCTGAAGTGGTTGTGCATTGATAGGTGTTGATTATGCACTATACAGCTGATGATCAGAGTAATGTTGTTGAGAATCACGACTACCTAAAGGGCCGTGAGAAGCCTGAAGGGCTGACTGGAAAAGGGATAGGGGGATGGCCTCTACCATACGAATCTCTACCTCCAGATAAGGTACCACTCAACCTGCCTGTATTACGGGGCCTCTTATCCGACCCATGACTTGCTCCCTAAGACAGAGCCATCTCTATCCATCGGGCTGCATTGGCCGCCTACTAAAAATTGATTTCGGTCCCTCCTCCCATAGCCATCTGTAGACGAATTGGCTGACTCAAGCCATCAATAAATCTTCTCACCCTTTGTCTGTCTGTGGGAAGTATGACAATGGCATGATGAGCTAGATCGATGAACTTAGTCTCGTACTGTGTGACAGACATAGAACCCTGATGAAGACACTCAAATTGCCTGTGCAAAGCCTCCCTCTGAGTTGCTGGAAGGAACTTTTCCAAAAACAATTCTCTTAATTGGCCCCAAGTCAAAGATGGTGACCCTGTTGGTTTACATAAGCAATAATCCCTTTACCAAGTCTTGGCGGATCCAGATAATCGAAAAGTGGTAAAACCAACACCATTACTCTCCACAATACCCATAGTACGGAGAACCTCGTGGCAGCTATATAGAAAGTTCTGGGGATCCTCTGAAGGAGTGCCAGTGTATGTGGTAGTGAATAGCTTGGTAAACCTATCCAATCTCCATAAAGCATCGGCGGACATAGCTGCACATGATCCACTATGACTGTTAAATTGCCTCAGCTAGTTGAACCACTAGAACCTAAATCTAGGGAGCTACTAGCTCCGAAGTGCGCGTAGCGGGTGTCTGATTACCTCCTCCCGCCTGAGAAGTGGCTGGTGCTGCTAGAAGCAACCCTGCTCGGGTGACATTTTCCACAAAGCCTACCAATCGGACCAGAGTATCCTGAATAACTGGGGTAGAAATGAACCCCTCCAGGACCTGAGCTGGGCCCACTGGAACTGCTGGGGCTGGAATTTCCTCCTCGATATGAACCCGAGGTTTTGCCACTGGTGCTACTGCTTGGGACTGAGCTATGCCCCTACCTCAGCCTCTACGACGGCCTCAACCTCGGCCTCTGCCCCTTGCGAGAGCTGCTGTTGCTGGGGCCTCGGGCTACTGGTCAGTAGATGAAGAAGCGTGTGTTCTTGCCATCTACGGAAGAATAGAGTAGAAATTCAATTAGCATTTGAAGGATCAAAGTCGCACAGCAAGAAAGAATAAAGGTGATATTTTTCCTAACTCTGTAGTCTCTGGGGGATAAATACAGACGTCTCCGTACCGATTCCTCAGACCCTACTAAGGTAGTTCGTTTGTTGTGAGACCTGTGCAACCCAAAGCTCTGATACAAACTTGTCACGACCCGGATTCCCCTCCATCGGGAGTCGTGATGGTGCCTACTAATGGAAGCTAGCCAAGCCAACTTCTTACTTACATTTACATTGGTTACAACTCTCATTCTAAAACATTTTAATATAATTTTGCTATTACAACGGAATAAATAAATTTTGGTGGAAGACTTAACAAATTTTTTAAGATACAATACAGAAACCCAATCATGATACACTACCCAAGAACTGATGTCACAATACTCACGAACTTCTAAGAATAATACACATAACCGTCTGAAAGAAATATAAATTGTTTATCTCAAATACATGAGATAACAGACTGAAAAGTAAAGATAGAGGAGAAAACGGGTCCTGCGGATGCCTGCAAGACTACCTCGAAGTCTTGGTGACCGGAATATAGATAATCGCACTACTGTCGCTGCTGTTGTTCGAAACCTGTATCTGCAAAAAAAGAGCACAGAGTGTAGCATCAGCACAACCAACCCCATGTGCTGGTAAGTGCCTGGCATATCCCAAGGAAGTAGTGACAAGGCTAGGACCATACACCCATATAAGCCTGTGCAGTTAAAAATATATATACAACAAAATAGCAGGAAACAACATATAATATTTACGGAGAGAAGATATGCCCTGGAGTAACATCGAAATATATATATTAATAGAAATAAAAACGAAGGTGTTTAATTCACTTTCAAACTACACTCATCCAATTGCAGGGGTACCACCACTCGCTCCCATTTTTACTATCAATCTTTTATTTATTTATCAAAACAATACATACTGTTTTACCAACGAACGTGGCCAATATCAACAATCATTATATATTAGTAGTGCGGCGTGCACCCCGACCCTTCCGATAAGTCACCGGCATCTATGGCCAATAACAGTACATTATAGGCTACCGACAAATCTGGCTAATGCCAACAATCAATATCTGTTAGTAGTGTGACATTCACTCTAACCCTTCGATATGTTACTGGTACTATGGCCAATAACAATAATCAATATAATATATTACCGCCATTAAACCAATAATCTCTGTTCAACAATATATATATATATATATATATATATATATATGTGTGTGTGTGTGTGTGTGTGTGTGTGTGTGTATTACCTGTATTAAATCAATAATCTTCAATTTCAATAATATTTATATTACCGGTATAAAAATAATAATTCTGTAATTTGATAATATTTACATTACCGGTATAAAACTAATAAATAATAATTAATCAACAATATATGTATGTTACCGGTGTGAAACCAATAATCTTTAATTAATAATTTTTATATATATTACCGTGTGAATCCAATAATATATATATCAATAATATTTGTGTATTACGGTGTGAAACCAATAATAATTCCTTTCATATAATCACATAAGATTAATAGAAATTTAATCCATTTAAGACCCACGGTCATGCTCGACCCCCAACGTATAGATACTCGTCACCATGCATATACGTCAGACTCCACACATAAAAATTAGCACATAAACTCAACCCCTATTTCCTTAAGCTATGATAGATCAAACACTTAACTCGAATGTTTATGATCAATTAAATCTGAATCAATGCCCTTTCCTTTCGAATTTAGCTCCAATTCGATCGTATCTATACACAGTTGATTTATTATCATAAATACTACTTAACAAACTAGTTCAAATGACCAAATATAATTTTTACAACAATTTGCCCGAAATAGTGAAAATCGACTCCGGGCCAACATGGTCGAAACATGAGGTTCGAACCAAAATAAATTCACCCATCCTTCCATGAGTTCAAATATATAATTTGTTCTAAAATTGGACCTCAAATTGATGTCAAAATCCCAATTTTTGTGAAAACCTAAGTTCTAACAAAAACCCCAATTTTTCCCTAGAAAACCTTGAATTTAAGATGAAAATATGATAGATGATGTTAAATTTTGAAGAAATTGAGTTAAAGTTGACTTACCAATGATTTGGAGAAGAGAGAGTTTGTGAAAAACCGTCAATGGATGTTTTCGGTTGTGAAAATGTGAATGAAGCTGGAATTCATGGTTTACAAGTCTCTGTGTTCACATTTGCGAACAAGGGTTCGCAATTGCGAACCCCGACCAAACGTGGGAATTGCGAACAAACTTCGCATTTGCGAAGATGGGCTGCCCAGTGAAACTTCGCATTTGCGAGCTTTTCTTCGCATTTGCGAACTCTGGGCTAAAGGGGAGGTGTTCGCATTTGCGATGTATTCTTCGCATTTGCGAAGCTTGCAGGTCAGGCATGACAACAACTTCCTAACATGAAAAATTGAACTCGTGGCCTATCCAAAATTCACCCGAGCCCTCGGGGCTCCAAACCAAATATGTACACTGACTTAAGAACATCATACAAAGTTGCTCGCACAATCAAATCGCCATAATAACATTAAATTCAATGAATTGAGCCTTAAAACTCAAGAAATCTTTCAAAATTTCATAACTCTATAATTTTCAAATTTAAGGTAGAAATACATCAAACGACGTCCGTTTTCAACCAAACTTTACAGGAAGCGCTAAACCAATATTTATGACTTGTACCGGGCATCGAAACCAAAATACGAGCCCGATACCATTACTTTTTAATCAAATTTCAGTTTCATTTTTCTTAATTATTTTCAGAAAACAATTGAATAGAAAAATTCTTTTACCGGGTTATAGACCTCGGATTTCGATTCAGGGCATATGCCCGAGTTCCATATTTTTCTATGGATTTACTGAGATCGTTAAATCACAGGTCCTGGTCAGTTTACCAATAATTTTGACCAAAGTTAACCACATCAATATAAAATCAAAATTCTTTAAATTTTTCGCATAATTCATTTATTTCAACATAAAATTTTTTTGGCTTCACGCGCGGACTGCGCACATAAATCGAGGCAACTATAAATGAGGGTTTTAAGGCCTTAGAAGCTCGAAGTAATTAAGAAAATAAGTGATGACCCATTGGGTCGTCACATTTAATTAATTAACAAGTTTTAAAACTCACCTTTCATCAATTTGGTTCTCCCAAATAGTAGTAAAAGTATTAAAAATCTGTAGTCTAGATTAACCAATCTCTGTGGGACGATATCATAAACTTGTAACGACCCGGCCCGTATTAGAGTATATCGGGTGAGTTAAGAGTGATTTGGATTGAAAATGAAACAAATAGCATGTTGGAAGGAAGCTTGAATATGGGAAGTCAACCAAGAGTTGACTATTGAGTTAGAGTGCTCGGAACCGGATTCTGATGATTCGACTAGTTCCGCGGGATCACTTATGACTTAGGAGAATAATCGGAATTGAATTCGGAGGTCCGGTGTAGTTCTAGGCTTGAATTGGCGAATGTTGATTTTTGGCAAAAACCGGATGGTAGGTGATATTTTGATCTGGGGGTCGGAATGGAATTCCGACAATTTCTGTAGCTTCGTTATATGATTTTGGATATGTCTGCAAATTTTCGGGTCATTTGGACATCGTTTGATCGGGTTTTGGATTGAATGTTAGTTTTGAAAGTTTTGAAGAAACTTAGGCTTGAATTCATGAGTAAATGGTGATTTTAATGTTTAGTATGGTGTTTTTATGATCGGAACAAGTTCGAATAAGGAATTAGGATGTGTTGGTGTGTTTGGATGAGGTCCGGGGGCCTCGGGGTGTTTTCGGATGGATAAACGAGAGAAAATATGGAAAATTGCGGACCTGATGCACTGGTTCTGTTGTTTTCGCTCCTGCGGAAATGGGAGCGCAGGAACGACTCCGCAGGAGCGGACAATGAGACGCAGAACCGGAGTCGACCGCTGAAGCGGATCCTGGTCCGCAGGGGCGGCTTCGCTGGTGCGAGTGGGCGATCGCGGAAGCGGTCTTGTGGCGTGATGGGAAGACCGCAGAAGCGGGTGATTGATCGCATAGGCAAGTCCGCTGGAGCGGACTCTTGGTCGCAAAAGCGGAACATTCCGCAGGAGCGGAAGACCTTCCGCAGAAGCGGACCCGCAGGAGCGGTCCATGTATCGCAGAAGCGAAAATCGCAGTGAGTTAAGTGTATCAGAAGTTAGAAAATTTCAGAAACATTTCACACATTTGGGTCTCGGCTTTAGAGGCGATTTGGGCGATTTTGAAGAGAAACTCAAGGGAAATCATCAGGTAAGCAACTATGGACTTAAACTATGATTAGTATTGGTATTATTATGCAATTATATCATGAAAATGGAGGAATTTGGGGTGATTCATGGAAGATTTAACCCTAGGCTTGAACTTTAGAAAATTATGGTTTTGAATGGGCAAATGGAGTCCGAATTTGGTAAAATTGATATGCTTAGACTCGTATCGAGATGAGGGTTCCGAATATGTGACTTTCATGATTTTTCGACAAGCGTACCAAAAAGTCGGGTTTTTACCAACTTAGTGTAATTATACGAATTTCATGTAAATTGAAATGGGTTATGATTCTTTGACCCGTATTTGATATAATTATTGTGGTTTGACTAGATTCTACGCACGAGGGAGCTAAATTCAAAGGAAAAGGCATCGCGAACGAGTCTACGACCGGCTAGAGGTGAGTAGTTTGTGTATATGGTAGCATGAGGGTTCGAAACCCCGGCTTAGCACATTGTGACGCTAGTAGGGCGTGGCTCGCACACCGTGGCAGGTGCGGGATTGATTGTGACTAGGGATTGAGACTTGGTCCATCCAGGATGCGAATAATATGTTGTTAGTGTTGGAAATACACTGTATTTGATATAATTGTGGGCTGTAAGCCTTGTTTGGGGCCTTGTGCCGATCTGTAGCGTCCTTATAGGACAATAATTATGTGATAGCTATAATTGCTTAAATTACTGATCTCAGTCCTGGAAATTGAAATCACCTTTTTGAAATGCTATGTCACCGGCTTTTGCAAATTAAATAAAGTTAAAGTATTTTTCATAAATTATGAACTGGAAACTGGATTAAGGAAAATGAGCTGTTTTGTGACTTATTTGCTTATTGTGGAGTGAGCATGGGATCGGGCTGCACGCCGCGGTGGTTGATATGAGGATCGGGCTGCACGCCGCGGCTGATATTGCGCTTGGGCTGTAGGAGCCGCTCCGGAGTCTGTACACACCCCCAGTTACTCTGTGGTAACTGTATTGTATTGTTGCTGCTAGTTCGTAGGAGATTCGGACTGTAGTGTAGCTTCATATTGTGGTATTTTGTGGATTTCTTACTATCAGCTACTTATATATATTTGTTACTCACTGAGTACTTAGTACTCACCCCTACTCCCTGCACCTTTTGTGTGCAGATTCAGGTACTCAGGAGCAGTAGACAGGCATTTCCCGCGTTTGCAGTGTCATATCGAGTTGCTGAGGTAGCTGCCTACGTTCGCAGAACCTAGCTTCTCCTCTCATTTCCAGTTGTTATTTTGTATTTTGTATTCAGACTTGAGTACTTCTATATCGTACTCTCTTTTCCTGTTGGGTTTTGTTAGAGGCTCTAGACTTGTGACTCCGGATCTTTGGGAGTGTCAGTATTTTGTTGAGTATTATTATTATTGGAGTTCTTAAACTCATATATTTTTCTTGGGTTGTCCATTTGGGGACGGGTATTTTGTGATAATTAAATTGTTGGTCTGGCTGGACTAGCTTAATTGTTGGGCGCCATAACGACCGGATTTGGGTCGTGACAAGTTGGTATCAAAGCTCTAGGTTATTAGGACTCGCGAGTCACGAGCCGGTTTAGTAGGCTTTCGCGGATCGGTACGTAGACGTCCGTATTTATCCTCGGAGGGCTATAGAAACTTTAGGAAAAACCTCATTTTCTTGGATTCATATCGTGCGATCTGTGTTATCATGAAATTAAAATTTTTCCATATTCTATTCTCTCGCAGATGGCGAGAACACGAGCTAACGGACGTGGCGGACGACTGATGAGTGGCAATTTTACCACTCATTGTAGCCTCTTTTGCTTAGCTTTTTATGCCTTTTTAATATGAAATGAGGTTGCTTTTGGTGGTTATTGCTAGATTTTCCGGTAAATGATGCTAGTAGGTGATTTGGGCTGAAGTGACAAGGAATTGAGCTAAGGGTCTTCAGGAGACCTTGGCTCAGATCTTATCAGTGTGCACAGGCTTGGCACAGGTAGTTGCTGCTACTGCTGCAGTATCTTCTTCACAGGCAAGGGGAGGAAATCAGACCCCCGTGGCTCACACACCCGAGCCAGTTCAGCCAGTTGCACCCGTTGCACCAGCTCCTGCATATATGGTTCCAGTTATGCCCGACGATGAGCAGCGTCGTTTGGAGAGATTTGAGAGGCTACAGCCTCCGACATTCAGTGGTGCTGAGGGCGAGGACGCCCAGGGTTTTCTTGACAGATGTTAGCGCATGCTTCGCACCGCGGGTATTCTAGAGTCCAGCGGTGTTTCATTCACCACTTTTCAGTTCACGGGTGCAGCATTTCGGTGGTGGGAGGATTTCGAGAGGCGTAGGCCCGCTGGGGCAGCGCCTCTCACTTGGCAGCAGTTCTCCACGGTATTTTTGGAGAAGTACGTGCCTCAGTCTCAGAGAGAGGAGCTGCGACGTCAGTTCGAGTGGTTGAAGCAGGGGGATATGACGGTTAATCAGTATGAGATGAGATTCACACAGTTGGTCCGTCATGCCATGTGGATGGTTCCTACAGACAGAGAGAGGATTCAGAGATTTATTGATGGCCTTATTTATCCTTTCTGCATATTGATGACCAGGGAGAGAGTTTCGATAGTTACCTTTGAGGAGGTGGTTGATGCTACCCGTCATATTGAGACAGATTGCCGCAGAGAGCGGGAGGAGAGAGAGGCTAAGAGGCCTCGTAGTACTGCTAGTTACACTGGTGCTCCATCTATGGGCCAACCTCAACATAGTAGGGGTCGTTCATTCAGATCTCATCAGTCAGGACGTGAAGAGTCCAACGGAGCTTCATCAAATCGGGGTCGTCAGGGCCATTAGGGTCATCAGGGTCAGCAGAGTCAGCCTGCATTGAGTGCTCTTCCAGCTCTTCCAGCCCAGAGCTCTGCTCCTACTTCCTTAGCACAGGATTCATCTGCAGCGAGGGGTCCTCAGCAGTCACTTCTTCCATCTTCAGGCCGTTGCTTTGAGTGTGGCGAGTTGCGCCATATCAAGAGAGAGTGTCCTCGGTGGCTTCGTAGGCGGTCTCAGCAGAGGGATCGGCCCTTGTCTTCTACCCCTGTTTCTTCAGCACCAGCACAGTCAGCTAGGAGTGGTGGCCAGGTGGCCAGGGGTCGCCTTAAGGGCGAGGATCGTACTGGCGGAGGCCAGGCTCGTTTCTATGCTCTTTCGGATAGGAAGGATGCTAGTACTTCAGATACGGTTATTTCAGGTATTATCTCAGTCTGCCACAGGGATGCTTCTGTCTTATTTGATCCGGATCCACCTATTCTTATGTCTCTACTTATTTTGCACATCATTTGGGTATGACCCGTGGTATTCTTGCTTTGGCCGTACGTGTGTCTACCCTAGTGGGGGATACTATTATTGTGGATCAGGTATATCGATCATGTATTATTACTACTGTGGGTCTGGAGACCCGAGTAGATCTATTACTACTAGGCATGGTAGATTTCGATGTTATTCTAGGCATGGATTGGCTATCTCCTTACCATGCGATTATGGATTGTCATGCCAAGACAGTCACACTAGCTATTCCAGGTAATCCGAGGATCGAGTGGCGTGGCTTGACTGATTATGTGTCCGACAGGGTGATTTCTTATATAAAGGCCCAACGAATGATTGGCAAGGGTTGTTTATCTTATTTAGCCTTCATTAGATAGTTGGGAGGTTGCAGATGCAAAAAATAAATCGTAGAAGCGGAAAGGCCCAACGTGGGCTGGAACCGTAGAAACAGTTAAGGAACTGCACCTGTGACGGCGTAAGGGCAGGTCGTGCATCGCAGATGCGAAAATTGAGGACTTAAGTGATAATAGCAGGAGCGGTCCTCTAGACCGCAGAAACGGGACCGCAGAAGCGGGATTTGGGTCGCACGTGCGAAAGCTTGGGCCAGAAGGTATACTTCGCAATTTTGAGCTATTTCTTAACCATTTCAAGTTCGTTTTGGAGCTTTTTGGGGGATTTTGAAGAGGGAATTCAAGGGAGCTTCGTTGAGGTAAGATTGTTGAACCTAAAACTCATTTCTATGGTGTTATTTCATGGATTAGGCTTGTAATTTATGGAAATTAAGGGTTGAAAATTGGGAAACTAGGGCTTGAGAATTGGAGACCCTTGAGAAAGAATTTGAGGGGTCATTTATGGTCGCATTTTAATACTTTTAAAATGTATGAACTCGTGGGGAGATAAGAAGTCTATTGAACTAAATTTTATCGAATTTCAAGAAATGGGCATATGGGTCTGGTTTGGTGTCACGACCCAAGCTGGAGGACCATGACTAGCACCCGACCATACTTGCCGAGCACCAACATACATTTTATCTAACCTTCTTTATTATCTTTTAGGGCTGACGAGACCAATATAAAAGGTAGACATGGATCATGAACAACCAACAATAAAATATGATTGCATGAACCTACATAACATGGGATGACCGGACAATCAAGAAACTATATACATATGGTACAAGCTACCACGCTAAAATGAAAGACTATACAACAAAAACCAGCCGACAAGGCATACCAAACTATACATGAGTCGACAATTGTCTATGAGCTCTAAAGGAACATAAGTGCTACAACATAGCCGGAACAAGGCCCTGACATACCCATAATGTCTATAACAAAAATGCATACCAAGACCAAGGCAAGTCCGGAGAAGGGATCTTGCCAATCACCGCTGAACTGGACAACCTACTGTGATGGGGGAGCTACACCTGCCTGTCTATCAGGACCTGCGGCACGACATGCAGCGTCCACAAATAAAAGGACGTCAGTACGAATAAAGTACTGAGTATGTAAGGCAGAGAACTATAAATATGAACAACAATGTGAGCAGGGATAGAGAATATACAACCTGTAACATCTGAGTACCTCTGAGGGATACTGACATGAAATACATCATACATATGTATAAATACATAATCTTTTAAAACATACGCCTCTGTGGGCATCATCATTATCATATCGTACCCGGCCGTAATAGGCTCGGTAAAAACATACCGGCCATTATAAGGCTCGGTAGAATCGTACCCGGCCACGTGGAGCTCGGTAAAACCCAACTGATCAGTGGTTGCACAATAGGTGCCGTACCCGGCCGACAATAGCGCCGCTCGGTAGAGTAAAATAGATACATATATATAATGCATGCTCGACTCACGGAAACACCTTGTAGACCTTTCAAAATGACGTAAGGTCGGTATCCTATGTACAACTTATTAGGACTTACTCTTCACTATGAACCTTATAGGAATCAGGAAGTACCAACAAGATTGATAACATAAGAATAAGAGAAGCAACATCAACATCAATCGTTCCATAAGAGGGGAAACAATGTAAGTACTGCTTAACTTCTAAGAATAGAGTATCTTTGGAAGCTCGTTCATTACATTATGTTAATCGGAGTCGTGCAAAAGAAGGAAAGGGACAGCCACACATACCTTGTATATACTGCCACAACCTCAAGCTATGCAAACGTCACGACTCCTTAGTCTACAATAGGAGAAATGACACTATCGTTAACGTTTAAGCGTCGCAACTATTATGTACCAATCACAACCTATTTTGTGATGAAACGGACAACACCTCCCCTATATATATGACTTCACACCATTCAAAACAATCACCAAACAGCCTAAACAACATCAATAATAAACATATTGAGCCTCCCAAAACAGTCCACACACAACCTAATCACATCATACATATGACGGCCGCTATAGTCGTACCAAATGACCCAAAAATATTACGAAGAACTAGCAGACCACAACCCAACATATATATGGTGTTTCTCCACACCCTGCCTCCTCCAAAACTCCACAAAACAGTAATAAAAACGCAGCCCAACAGCAACACAAAACAGTCCACAAAACAGTCCACAAAACAGTCCGCTACAAGTGAATAACTTGAACTCACGGCTTCCGATCACCGTCCCGTGAGTTCTTACATGTATATAACGAATTACCATGAATTTAAAGCAGAATAAATGTATGAAATATAGCAGTAAACTCACCTTTGTTGTTGGATAACTCAGCCTTTAACTTGGTTCTTCAAACTACTAGTGTTTACCCCCAATTTGAACTTGAAAGAGAGGGAAAATCAATTAGGGTTTGTGGATAATTTTTGGGAGGAATTTTGCAGGGTCTTAGGTCTTGTTATTTGTGAAATATAAAGAGGTATATATTGCAGAAGATAAGCCTTTTAATGGGCTGCTTTTCTGACCCGAAATTCCCTCTTTTGGGCCGACATTTAACCAAGTAGGTGACTCACTTACTTGCACCTAGCAGCTTGTGCAAGTCTCACGAAAATGTCTATATCTCTCTATTCCAATGTCGTATTGCTAAACCGTTTAATGCGTTGGAAACTAAACTCATAGATATTCAATTTGGTGGGTAGATAACCCCGTAATTCCAAGTATATTGGGAGAAATACTTAATAACATTTGACCTAAAGTTTAGGTAAAACTATGAACCTAAGTTGCAACAACTTTTGTCGACTTTTGTTTCATAAATCGTTTGACTTCAAGAATTATGATACGGATATTATATGATTCAAATACCTTAAATCATGACCTCCTAAGTATACTAAGCATCTATAGGTTTACCCAAAAGTACGAGTTACAGCATCCTTGATTCGTTTAACTTCTAATACTTGTTAATCACCCTTATGCACCCTTGTATCACTTAAGATTAATCGGATTAACTTCTTATCATCTCAAGGATGATTCCTTCTTGGATTTGTGTTATCTAACTTATGGAATAAACTAACGTGTGTGGATATGGGTTGTAACACCCCCCCCCTTAGGAACATTCGTCCTCGAATGTAAGGGTTTATGGGGAGTCCAAATCATTGTGGATTCCAACGGAAATATTTGGTCAATTTTCCCCTATAAAATGGTCACTAGCAAAATTTGCAAGCAGTGAAGCTCAAAGTATGACCACACAAGGCTAGACAAAGCATTATGGACATGGACATTATTTACATATCACCACTTTGTATTAAGGAAGAGAGTTCTCAAGTTATAGCTTACCTCGTAAAGCCATTTCACCTTTATAATGTATCTTGCGTTCCACCAACATCCTTGTTATCATCATTCTGGAATAGGTAAGGGTATTTAGACTTCATCTCTTCTTCCGCTTCCCTTGTCATTTCTTTCACATTCTTGTTCCTCCACAATACTTTGACGGAAGCTACATCTTTTGTTCTCAGCTTGCGGACTTGTCGATCTAATATGGCCACTGGCACTTCTTCATAAGATAGATCCTCTGAAACTTGAACATCTTTGATAGGGACAACTCGAGAAGGGTCTCCAATACATTTCCTCAACATAGATACATGGAATACTGGGTGGACAAATTCTAATTCGGATGGCAATTCTAACTCATAAGCAACTTGTCCAATTCGTTGAAGAATTTTATATGGACCGATATACCTTGGACTCAGCTTACCTTTCTTCCCAAAACGTATAACACCCTTAATTGGTGAAATCCTCAGGAAAACCCAATCACCAACCTCAAATTCTAGATCACGACGTCGGACATCAGAATAAGACTTTTGCCTGCTTTGTGCCATCCTCAATCGTTCTTGTATCATTTTCACCTTCTCAATGGCTTGGTGAATCAAATCTGGCCCATATAATTCTGTTTCACCGACTTCGAACCATCCAACTGGTGATCTACATCTCCTCCCATATAGTGCCTCATATGGGGCCATTTTAATATTGGAATGGTAGCTATTATTGTAGGCAAATTCTATGAGTGGAAGATGGTCATCCCAATTTCCCTTAAAATCTAGAACACATGCTCGTACCATATCATCCAATGTCTGAATGGTACGTTCAGCCTGTCCATCAGTCTGCGGATGAAATGCAATGCTGAAATACCTATGTGCCTAAACCTTTACGAAAAGACCTCCAAAAGTTAGCCGTAAATTGAGCTCCTCGATCCGATATAATAGATACCGGCACACCATGAAGCCTAACAATCTCCTTGATATACAACTTCACATAATCTTCAGCCGAGTAAGTTGTCTTAACTGGCAGAAAATGAGCACATTTTGTAAGTCGATCAACTATCACCCAGATAGAGTCAAACTTATGATAAGATCGAGGTAATCCAATAACGAAGTCCATATTAATCACCTCCCATTTCCAAGTCGGAATTTCTATATTCTGAAGCAATCCACCGGGTTTCTGATGTTCTATCTTTCCTTGTTGACAATTGGGACACTGGGCTACAAATTCTGCAATAGACTTTTTCATGTTATCCCACCAATATTGCTCCTTGACATCATGATACATCTTTGTTGAGCCAGGATGGATGGAATATCGGGATTGATGAATTTCATTCATAATCTTTTCTCGCAACCATGCTACATTCGGCACACATAATCGGCCCTGGTATCTCAGTGCCCCATCTCCTCCGATCTCAAAAGCCGTAATTTTACACTGCTGAATGTTCTCTCTCAATCGTAGTAAGATAGGATCTTCATATTGCCGTGCTTTTACCTCTGCTACCAAAGATGATTCTGATGTATTCTGTACAATAACACTTCCGTCATCAGAGTCTAACAATCTGATTCTCATATTGGCTAGCTGATGAAGCTCTTTAGTCAACCCCCATCTACCTGCATCAATATGTACTAAGCTTCCCATTGACTTACGGCTGAGAGCATCTGCCACAACATTGCCTTTACCGGGATGATACAATATTTCGACGTCGTAGTCCTTCAGTAATTAAAGCCACCTATGCTGCCTCAAATTCAACTCTTTCCTGCTTGAAGATGTATTGTAGACTCTTGTGATCTGTGTAGATGTCAACATGGACGCCGCATAAGTAGTGCCGCCATATCTTCAAAGCATATATTACTGCAGCCAATTCCAAATCATGGGTTAGATAATTCTTTTCATGCTTCTTCAATTGTCTTGATGCATATGAAATCACCTTCCCATGCTGCATCAACACGCACCCCAAACCTATACACGAGGCATCACAATATACCACATATCCTTCTGTTCCTTCAGGGAGAGTGAGCACCGGTGCGGATGTCAATCGATCCTTCAGCTCCTGAAAACTACGTTCGCAAGTGTTAGACCACTGGAACTTGGTAGCTTTCTGTGTTAACTTAGTCAATGGTGCTGATATAGAGGAAAACCCTTCTACAAACCGCCTATAATATCCTGCTAGCCCCGGGAAGCTACGAACTTCTGATGGTGTTGTAGGTCTCGGCCAATTCTTTACTGCATCAATCTTCCGAGTGTCGACACTAATACCCTCGTCAGATATCACATGGCCAAGGAATGCTACTGAGTTCAGCCAGAATTCACATTTGGCGAGCTTAGCATATAACTTACGATCCTGAAGCATCCGTAATACTATCCGCAAGTGGCTCGCATGTTCCTCCTCCGAACGAGAATACACCAGAATGTCATCAATGAATACAATCACGAACACATCAAGATAGGGCCTGAATACAGTATTCATGAGATCCATAAAAGCTGCTGGGGCATTTGTTAGCCCAAACGACATCACCAAGAACTCAAAGTGTCCATATCTTGTCCGAAAGACCGTCTTTGGAATATCGTTCTCCTTAACCCTCATCTGATGATACCCTGAACGTAAGTCAATCTTGGAGAAATACTTGGCACCCTGGAGTTGGTCAAGCAGGTCGTCAATTCTTGGAAGTGGATACTTGTTCTTTATAGTAAACTTATTCAACTGCCGATAGTCGATACACATCTGTAATGACCCATCTTTCTTCCGCACGAATAGGGCTGGCGCACCCCAAGGTGAAGTGCTAGGCCTAATGAAGCCCTTATCCAGCAAGTTCTTCAACTGCGCCTTCAACTCTCGCAGCTCTACCGGGGCCATTCTATATGGAGGGATAGAGATCGGTTGAGTGTCAGGCAAGACATCAATGCTAAACTCAATCTCCCTTTCTGGAGGAAGACCTGGGAGTTCATTTGGGAAAACATCCGGAAATTCATTGACCACGGGGATAGATTGTAGAGTAGGCAGCTTCGCCTCTGCATCCCTAACGCGAACAAGATGATAAGTGTAACCTTTTGAGATCATTTTCCTTGCCTTAAGATAGGAAATAAACCTACCTTTCGATGTAGCAATGTTCCCCTTTCCATTCAATGACGGGTTCACCAGGAAATTGAAACTTAACCATCTTCATACGACAGTCAACATTTGCATAGCATGAGGCCAACCAGTCCATTCCCAGTATCACATCAAAATCAACCATTTCTAACTCAAATAAATCTGCCGAGGTTTGACGACTACAAATCATCACAATGCAACCTCTATATACCCTTCTAGCAATCACAGAATCTCCTATTGGAGTAGATACCGCAAGGGGTTTACTTATCAATTCGGGTTCAATGCCAAACTTATTAGCCACAAAGGGTGTAACATATGATAATGTAGATCCCGGATCAATCAACGCATATACATCATAAGAAAACACAGATAATATACCTGTAACAACATCTGGAGACGACTCGAGATCCTGTCGACCTACTAGAGCATATGTTCGATTTTGAGCACCACTCGAACTCGGCCATGCACCTCTACCTCTACCACGACCTGTCGACTGCTGAAAACCCCGTGCTGGAGGTCGAACTGATGAGGAAGAACCAGACACAGATCTAGTCGGCTGAGCCATACCATCACCTCCCCTGTTAGGACAATCCCTCATCATATGGCCAGGCTGTCCGCAAGAATAACACGCATCAGAACCTCGACGGCACAGTCCAAAGTGGGCCTTGCCGCACTGATCACAACGTGGTGTTGGGGGTTTTGTCTGACTAGTATCCCTGTGATGTTGCGATTCAGATGCCTGCGAACTCTGACCTGAACCAGAATAGGATCGATCATATCGAGGCCTCTGAAACTGTGGAGGAGCACTAGCTACGGATGGCGCCGAACTCCTCAAAGACTAGAGCCTGGCGCTGCCTTTAAAGTCATCAGAATACCTTGCAAATCTTGCCCTCTTATGCTAGCCCTTATCCTGCTCCCTATCTGCCCTCTGCTGGCGCTTACGATCCTCTACGATCTGGACATAAGCTTGAATATGGGAAATATCCATGCCTTCTACCAAGGAGGTTGTCATACACTCATTTATCAGATGGGGTCCCAACCCGTTCACGAACAAATGCACCCTATCACTCATCTCGGCCACCGTATGGGGAGCATACCCTGCTAAAGAATCAAACTGCATACTATACTCTCGCATACTCATATTACCTTGTCTAAAGTTCAAGAACTTATCAGCTCTAGCACGTCGTATCTCAACTGGCAAATAGTGATGAAGAAAGGCCTCAGAAAAATCCTTCCACACAGCTGGAGGAGCGTTCGGACCTCTGGATCTCTCCCAACTATCATACCAAAGAACCGCTAAATCTCGTAGCCGATAAGAAGCCAACTCTACTGCCGTATCACTAACATGCATAACCCGTAGTGTACGATGAACCTGGTCAATAAAAGTCTGTGGATCCTCCTTAGGGTCTGATCCGGTAAACACTGGAGGGTCTAAATTAATAAAATCACGAACTCTTGTACTAATTGGTTTATCAGCAGCACCTGTATTCTGCCTCTGAGCCTGAGCAACTACCAAGCTAGTCAATAGCTACAAAGCACTCCGCGTATCCTAGTCTGTAGTGCCAGACGGAGGAGCTGGAGGTGTTGGGTGCCTCCTAATATCCTCTGGAGGAGACGAAGTAGATGAGGTATGAGACGGCATCTCACTCTGAGCCTCACTTTGGCCTGCTCTGGCTTGGGGCACCTGACTGGTACCCTCTCCCGCAGCTGTATCAAGCCGTCTACTAATTGTTTGTTTCCTAGTCGAAGGCATTGCTGAAAGAAAACAAGGTGAATATTAGAGACGAACACTTATGACTCAACTCTATGCACGATCTAGATTAAGGAAGAAGGTAACAACCCTAGATGTCATGTAGCCTCCTGATTATAAATGTGGCGCGCTACACATCCATAATCAAGACTCTACTAGACATGGCTCATAGACAATCCCTAGGACAGACTTGCTCTGATACCAAGTTTGTCACGACCCAAACTGGAGGACCGTGACTAGCACCCGACCATACTTGCCGAGCACCAACGTACATTTTATCTAACCTTCTTTATTATCTTTTAGGTTGACGAGACCAATATAAATGGTAGACATGGATCATGAACAACCAACAATAAAATATGATTGCATGAACCTACATAACATGGGATGACCAGACAATCAAGAAACTATAAGCATATGGTACAAGCTACCACGCTAAAATGAAAGACTATACAACAAAAACCAGCTGACAAGGCATACCAAACTATACATGAGTCGACAATTGTCTATGAGCCTCTAAAGGAACATAAGTGTTGCAACATAGCCGGAACAGGGCCCCGACATACCCATAATGTCTATAACAAAAATGCATACCCAGACCAAGGCAAGTCCGGAGAAGGGATCTCGCCAATCACCGCTGAACTGGACAACCTACTGTGATGGGGGAGCTACACCTGCCTGTCTATCAGGACCTGCAGCACGACATGCAGCGTCCACAAATAAAAGGACGTCGGTACGAATAAAGTACTGAGTATGTAAGGCAGAGAACCATAAATATGAACGACAATGTGAGCAGGGATAGAGAATATACAACCTGTAACATCTGAGTACCTCTGAGGGCTACTGACATGAAATACATGATACATATGTATAAATACATAATCTTTTAAAACATACGCCTCTGTGGGCATCATCATCATCATATCGTACCCGGCCGTAATAGGCTCGGTAAAAACATACCCGGCCATTATAAGGCTCGGTAGAATCGTACCCGGCCACGTGGAGCTCGGTAAAACCCAACTGATCAGTGGTTGCACAATAGGTGCCGTACCCGGCCGACAATAGCGCGGCTCGGTAGAGTAAAATAGATACATATATATAATGCATGCTCTACTCACGGAAACACCTTGTAGACCTTTCAAAATGACGTAAGGTCGGTATCCTATGTACAACTTATTAGGACTTACTCTTCACTATGAACCTTATAGGAATCAGGAAGTACCAACAAGATTGATAACATAAGAATAAGAGAAGCAACATCAACATCAATCGTTCCATAAGAGGGGAAACAATGTAAGTGCTGCTTAGCTTCTAAGAATAGAGTATCTTTGGAAGCTCGTTCATTACATTATGTTAATCGGAGTCGTGCAAAAGAAGGAAAGGGACAGCCACACATACCTTGTATATACTGCCACAACCTCAAGCTATGCAAACGTCACGACTCCTTAGTCTACAATAGGAGAAATGACACTATCGTTAACGTTTAAGCGTCGCAACTATTATGTACCAATCACAACCTATTTTGTGATGAAACGGACAACACCTCCCCTATATATATGACTTCACACCATTCGAAACAATCACCAAACAGCCTAAACAACATCAATAATAAACATATTGAGCCTCCCAAAACAGTCCACACACAACCTAATCACATCATACATATGACGGCCACTATAGTCGTACCAAATGACCCAAAAATATTACGAAGAACTAGCAGACCACAACCCAACATATATATGGTGTTTCTCCACACCCTGCCTCCTCCAAAACTCCACAAAACAGTAATAAAAACGCAGCCCAACAGCAACACAAAACAGTTCACAAAACAGTCCACAAAACAGTCCGCTACAAGTGAATAACTTGAACTCACGGCTTCCGATCACCGTCCCGTGAGTTCTTACATGTATATAACGAATTACCATGAATTTAAAGCAGAATAAATGTATGAAATATAGCAGTAAACTCACCTTTGTTGTTGGATAACTCAGCCTTTAACTTGGTTCTTCAAACTCTAGTGTTTACCCCCAATTTGAACTTGAAAGAGAGGGAAAATCAATTAGGGTTTGTGGATAATTTTGGGAGGAATTTTGCAGGGTCTTAGGTCTGGTTATTTGTGAAATATAAAAAGGGATATATTGCAGAAGATAAGCCTTTTAATGGGCTGCTTTTCTGACCCGAAATTCCCTCTTTTGGGCCGACATTTAACCAAGTAGGTGACTCGCCTACTTGCACCTAGCAGCTTGTGGAGTCTCACGAAAATGTCTATATCTCTCTATTCCAATGTCGTATTGCTAAACCGTTTAATGCGTTGGAAACTAAACTCATAGATATTCAATTTGGTGGGTAGATAACCCCGTAATTCCAAGTATATTGGGAGAAATACTTAATAACATTTGACCTAAAGTTTAGGTAAAACTATGAACCTAAGTTGCAACAACTTTTGTCGACTTTTGTTTCATAAATCGTTTGACTTCAAGAATTATGATACGGATATTATATGATTCAAATACCTTAAATCATGACCTCCTAAGTATACTAAGCATCTATAGGTTTACCCAAAAGTACGAGTTACAGCATCCTTGATTCGTTTAACTTCTAATACTTGTTAATCACCCTTATGCACCCTTGTATCACTTAAGATTAATCGGATTAACTTCTTATCATCTCAAGGATGATTCCTTCTTGGATTTGTGTTATCTAACTTATGGAATAAACTAACGTGTGTGGATATGGGTTGTAACAAGAAGCTCTATGCAAAATTCACTAAGCGTGAAATCTAGCTTGATACTGTGCCTTTTCTGGGACATGTAGTGTCCAGTGATGGTATTCGGGTTGATCCACAGAAGGTTGAGGCAGTGCAGAATTGGCCCAGACCTTCCTTAGCTACAGAGATTCGGAGTTTTCTTGGCTTGGCAGGCTATTATCGCCGGTTTGTTCAGGGTTTCTCATCTATTGCTTCACCGTTGACTAAGTTGACACAGAAGAATGCTCCATTTGTGTGGTCCGATGAATGTGAGGAGAGCTTCCAGAAGCTCAAAGAGGCTTTGACCACAGCTCCAGTACTTGTGTTGCCATCAGCCTCAGGGTCATATACGGTGTATTGTGATGCTTCTAGAGTTGGACTCGGTTGTGTGTTGATGCAGGAGGGTAGAGTTATTGCATATGCTTCTCGTCAGCTAAAGCCCCACGAGAAGAACTACCCTGTTCATGATTTGGAGTTAGCTGCTATTGTTCATGCCTTGAAGATTTGGAGGCATTACCTATATGGTGTATCTTGTGATGTATATACGGACCACCGCAGCCTTCAGCATTTGTTTAAGCAGAAAGATCTAAATTTGAGGCAGCGGAGATGGCTTGAGTTGCTTAAAGACTATGATATTACTATCTTGTATCATCTCGGGAAAGCCAATGTAGTGGCTGATGCATTGAGCCGGAAGGCTATTAGTATGGGTAGTTTGGCGTATATTCCAGTTGGGGAGAGACCCCTAGCAGTTGATGTTCAGGCGTTAGCTAATCAGATGGTAAGGCTGGATATTTCTGAGCCCGGTCGGGTGATGGCTTGTGTAGTAGCTCGTTCTTCTTTATATGATCGTATTCGAGAGCGCCAGTATGATGATCCACACTTACTTGTCCTTAAGGACAGAGTTCAGCATGATGATGCCAGAGATGTCACTATTGATAGTGATGGTGTATTGCGGATGCAGGGCCGGATATGCGTGCCCAATATTGACGGTCTTCGTGAGTTGATATTGGAGGAAGCCCACGGCTCGCGGTATTCTATTCATCCAGGAGCCGCGAAGATGTATCAGGATTTGAAACAGCACTACTGGTGGAGAAAGATGAAGAAAGATATTGTGAACCATGTGGCTTGGTGTCTAAACTGTCAGCAGGTCAAATATGAGCATCAGAGACCTGGTGCTGTGTTCCAGCGCATTGATATTCCCGAGTGGAAGTGGGAAAGGATTACTATGGACTTTGTTAGTAGACTCCCTCGGACAGCGAGGAAGTTTGATTCAGTTTGGGTGGTGGTGGATAGGATGACCAAGTCAACTCACTTCATCCCAGTGTGTACTACTTATTCCTCAGAGCGGTTGGCAGAGATATTCATCCGTGAGATAGTGAGATTGCATGGAGTTCCCATTTCTATTATATCGGACAGAGGTACCCAGTTCACTTCTCAGTTCTGGAGGACATTTCAGCGAGAGTTGGGTTCACAGGTAGAGCTGAGCACAGCATTTCATCCACAGACGGATGGACAGTCTGAGCGTACTATTCAGATATTGGAGGACATGTTGCGTGCTTGTGTCATTGATTTCGGTGGTTCGTGGGCTGATTATTTGCCTTTGGCGGAGTTTGCTTATAATAATAGCTATCAGTCCAGCATTCAGATGGCACCGTATGAAGCTTTATATGGGAGACGGTGTAGGTCTCCGGTTGGTTGGTTCGAGCCCGGCGAGGCTAGGTTGTTGGGGACAGAGTTAGTCCAAGATGCCTTAGACAAGGTAAAGGTGATTCAGGAGAGACTTCGCACAGCTCAGTCGCGTCAGAAGAGTTATGCGGACCGGAAGGTCCGAGATGTGTCTTATTCGGTAGGTGAGAAGGTGTTGCTGAAGGTTTCGCCTATGAAGGGTGTTATGCGGTTTGGAAAGAAAGGGAAGTTGAGCCCAAGGTTTATTAGACCTTTTGAGGTGCTTAGGAAAGTTGGGGAAGTGGCCTATATGCTTGCCTTGCCACCTAGTTTGTCGGGAGTTCACCCGGTGTTTCATATATCTATGCTTCGGAAGTATGTCGGAGATCCGTCTCATGTGTTAGACTTCGGCACGATACAACTAGATGAGGATTTGACTTATGATGTGGAACCAGTAGCCATTTTGGGTCGACAGGTTTGTAAGCTGATATCCAAGGACATAGCTTCAGTGAAAGTGCAGTGGAGAGGTCGTCCCGTGGGGGAAGCAACTTGGGAGACCGAGCAGGAGATGCGAAGTAGATATCCACACTTGTTTGATACTCCGGGTATGTTTCTTAACCCGCTCGGGGACGAGCGTTTGTTTAAGTTGGGGAGAATGTAACGACCCGGCCCGTCGTTACGGGAATTACCACCCCGTTACCTTGCAATTACATATCTTATGCTTTTATATCAGTATTAGAGTATATCGGGTGAGTTAGGAGTGATTTGGATTGAAAATGAAACAAATAGCATGTTTAAAGGAAGCTTGAATATGGGAAGTCAACCAAGAGTTGACTATTGAGTTAGAGTGCTCGGAACCGGATTCTGATGATTCGACTAGTTCGGGGGATCATTTATGACTTAGGAGAACAATCGGAATTGAATTCGGAGGTCCGGTGTAGTTTTAAGCTTGAATTGGCGAATGTTAATTTTTGGCGAAAACCGGATGGTAGGTGATATTTTGATCCGGGGGTTCGAATGGAATTCCAACAATTACTGTAGCTTCGTTATGTGATTTTGGATATGTCTGCAAATTTTCAGGTCATTCGGACATCGTTTGATCGGGTTTTGGATTGAATGTTAGTTTTGAAAGTTTTGAAGAAACTTAGGCTTAAATTCGTGAGTAAATGGTGATTTTGATATTTAGTAAGGTGTTTTTATGATCAAAACAAGTTCGAATAAGGAATTAGGATGTGTTGGTGTGTTTGGATGAGGTCCCGGGGGCCTCGGGGTATTTTCGGATGGCCAAACGAGAGAAAATATGGAAAATTGCAGACTTGGTGCACTGCTTCTATTGTATTCGCTCTTGCGGAAATAGGAGCGCAGGAGCGACTCCGCAGGAGCGACTCCGCAGGAGCGGACAATGAGGCGCAGAAGCGGAGTCTGGTCCGCAGGGGCGGCTTCGCTGGTGCGAGAGGGCGATCGCGGAAGCGGTCTTGAGGCGTGATGGGGAAGACCGCAGAAGCGGGTGATTGATCGCATAGGCGAGTCCGCTGGAGCGGACTCTTGGTCGCAAAAGCGGAACATTTCGCAGGAGCGGAAGACCTTCCGCAGAAGCGGACCCGCAGGAGCGGAAAATGGTCTGCAGAAGCGAAAAATCGCAGTGAGTTAAGTGTATCGGAAGTTAGAAAATTTCAGAAACATTTCACACATTTGGGTCTCGGCTTTAGAGGCGATTTGGGCGATTTTGAAGAGAAACTCAAGGGAAATCATCAGGTAAGCAACTATGGACTTAAACTATGATTAGTATTGGTATTATTATGCAATTATATCATGAAAATGGAGGAATTTGGGGTGATTGATGGAAGATTTAACCCTAGGCTTGAACTTTAGAAAATTAAGGTTTTGAATGGGCAAATGGAGTCCGAATTTGGTAAAATTGATATGCTTAGACTCGTATCGAGATGAGGGTTCCGAATATGTGACTTTCATGATTTTTCGACAAGCGTACCAAAAAGTCGGGTTTTTACCAACTTAGTGTAATTATACGAATTTCATGTAAATTGAAATGGGTTATGATTCTTTGACCCGTATTTGATATAATTATTGTGGTTTGACTAGATTCTACGCACGAGGGAGCTAAATTCAAAGGAAAAGGCATCGCGGACGAGTCTATGGCTGGCTAGAGGTGAGTAGTTTATGTATATGGTAGCCTGAGGGTTCAAAACCCCGGCTTAGCACATTGTGACGCTAGTAGGGCGTGGCTCGGACACCGTGGCAGGTGCGGGATTGATTGTGACTAGGGATTGAGACTTGGTCCATCCCGGAAAGGAATAATATGTTATTAGTGTTGGAAATACACTGTATTTGATATAATTGTGGGTTGTAAGCCTTGTTTGGGGCCTTGTGCCGATCTGTAGCGTCCTTAGAGGACAATAATTATGTGATAGCTATAATTGCTTAAATCACTGATCTCAGTCCTAGAAATTGAAATCACCTTTTTGAAATGCTAAGTCACCGGCTTTTGCAAATTAAATAAAGTTAAAGTATTTTTCATAAATTATGAACTGGAAACTGGGAGTAAGAAAAATGAACTGTTTTGTGACATAATTGCTTATTGTGGACTGAGCATGGGATCGGGCTGCACGCCGCGGTGGTTGATATGAGGATCGGGCTGCACGCCGCAGCAGTATTGCGCTTGGGCTGTAGGAGCCCCTCCGGAGTCTGTACACACCCCCAGTGAGCGCCGTCGACGTTAAATTGGATCGGGCTACACGCCGTAGCGGTTATGTGCATTGCATTGCATCTTTATTTGTTAAATTACTCTGTGGTAGCTGAATTGTACTGTTGATGCTAGTTCGTAGGAGATTCGGACTGTAGTGTAGCTTCATATTGTGGTATTCTGTGGATTTCTTATTTTCGGCTACTTGTATATATTTATTACTCACTGAGTACTTAGTACTCACCCCTACTCCCTGCACCTTTTGTGTGCAGACTCAGGTACTCTGGAGCAGTAGACAGGCATTTCCAGCGTTTGCAGTGTCATATCGAGTTGCTGAGGTAGCTGCCTACGTCCGCAGAACCTAGCTTTTCCTCTCCTTTCCAGTTGTTATTTGTATTTTGTATTCGGACTTGAGTATTTCTATACAGTACTCTCTATTCCTGTTGGGTTTTGTTAGAGGCTCTAGACTTGTGACTCCGGATCTTTGGGAGTGTCGGTATTTTGTTCATTATTATTATTATTGGAGTTCTTAAACTCATATATTCTTCTTGGGTTGTCCATTTGGGACTGGTATTCGATGAAATCAGCAAGTGTTGGTCTGGCTGGCCTACCTTGATTGTTGGGCGCCATCACGACCGGATTTGGGTCGTGACAAAACTATACTAGAGTTTGACTGAGTGCGAGTAGAAAAATCCTATGCACATTGGTCGCGTCAAATTTTTGGCGTCGTTGCCGGGGATTGGCAAACGTCTACTTCAGATTAAGTATTTTGTTACTAATTTGAGAATTTATTATTATAATTACTACTATTAATATTATTGCTATTATTCTTATTTCAGTCAGTATTTTCAATATTTAGTGTCAAGTACTTCTTCCTACTACTTATGTCATTAGTTTTCCTTAAATATATTTAGTACAATATTACTAGTACATTTATCTACAAATATTATTCTAACTTTATTTTCAATTACTATTATTACTAGTACTATCTTTACTTTTATATATATATATATATATATATATATATATATATATATATATATATATATATATATATATATATATATATATATATATATATATATATATATATATATATATATATTGTACCTTCCCTTTTTCACTAACAATTTTTGTTATTGTTGAAAATTTCTCTAGTTATTCTATTGACTACTAATACTGCTTTAGAAACTAGTGTTATTTTATTATTATTTTTTCTTCTCTTTAAAATTTTAGGTAGTTTATGACCCGCTCTTCTATAAAAGAGTTGGTCAATTACGATCCTGAAATTGAAAAATCTCTTTGATTGTGCAGGAACGAAAAATAATTATCTTCCCAAAGCATAGCGTGTGAAGGTATGGAGAATCAAGAAATAGAAGACATTCAACCACTAGTCCATGTGGAGGATGAGTTTGATGAAGTTGCACCAACGCCAGCAAACAGAATCCTAAGGGATTATGCTAGACCTGACCGCTTCAACTGTGAATGTAGTGTCAGGAAACCTCCAGTGGTAGCCAACAACTTTGAAATCAGGACCATCCCGATTCAAACGATTCAACAGTCTTGCATCTTTAATGGAGACACAAATGAAGATCCACACAGTCATTTAATTGACTTTTTGAAACTTGTTGAAACAACTAAGTATAATGGAGTACCTCCTGAAGGTATCAAGTTAAGGCTATTTCCTTTTTCTTTAAAAGGAGATGCCAAGACTTGGTTGCGAAGTTTGTCCCAAGGTTCCATCACTACATGGGATCAAATGACTCAGAAAATTTTAAACAAATCTTTTTCCCTTGCTAAAACCACAAAGTTAAGACAAGACATCTCTAATTTCTTGCAGACTGACACCGAGTCAGTTTTTCAAGCTTGGGAAAGATTAAAAGCAATGTTAAGGAAATGCCCACACCATGACATTCCTGAACATATGCATTTGTATATTTTTTATCACTGGTTAAACCCTCTTCTAAAAATGTTATTGATGCAGCTGCAGGAAGTTCTGTAATGGGAAAAACCACGGAGGAAGCATTGCAATTGTTGAACAAGATTTATGAGAATGCCATTCAATGGCCATCTGAGCATGTAATCATAAAGAAGGCTGCTATAGTAAATCAGGTTGATGCTTTATATACACTAACTCAACAAATTATTTCTTTGGCACAAAAGTTTGAAACTTTTCAGGTGAATACACAACAACCAAGTCAATCCGAGGCTTGTGATATGTGTGGAGGAAACCATCTGAACAATGAATGTCAAGAAACCAATCATAATGACGAACATGTACATTCTGTCGGATATAAACCATACACTTTTGGGAGTGCAATGGCACAAAAACATCCAGGATTTCAGTGGCGCAATCCAAATGGTGCAGAGAACTCTCAAAGCTTCCAGAAGAAAGAAATACAGGGTCCACCCGAATACCAGAATCCAAACCATGGTCAATCAAACTTCAGACCTTATCAGCAAGGAAATCCATATCAGCAAAGGCCTCAACAAGCTCATTCAAATCTTCATGATCTTTTGTATAAGTACATTAAGGTCACTGATGAAAAGATGGAGACCCAAAATTCATCCGTCAAAAATTTGGAAATTCAATTACGCCATTTGGTAGCTCTTGTTTCAAAAATGTTTCAGGGTCCCTTACCAAGCAATACATAGAAAAATCCAAAAGAGCAGCTTAAGGCCATCACCTTACGGTCAGGTAAGGAGCTTGACGAACCCTATGCAGACCTGTCAGAACAACAGGTAAATAACTGTAAGAATGTTGAAATACCCTCTGAATCATCTGAAAAGAAAGAAGTCAAGAAAAAAGAAGAAAAGAATATTGAAAAATTGAATCTTCTCCCCGTGACAATTCCTTTTCTCCAAAAAATGAAAAGAGAAAAGCTTGATGGCCAATTTTCAAAATTTTTGGATATTTTAAAATGAATTCACATCAATATTCCGTTCACTGATGCTTTATTGCAAATGCCTTCATATGCCAATTTTTTAAAAGAAATTATTTCAAACAAAATAAAATTGGAAGAAGTATCTATGGTAAAGCTTACTGAAAAATGCAGTGCTATACTTCAAAATAAGCTACCACAAAAATTTGGTGACCCAGGCAATTTTACAATTCCATCCAATTTGGGAGGAGTATATTTTGAAAAAGCACTCTGTGATTCTGGAGCTTCAATAAATTTGATGCCATTTTCTATCCTTAGAAAATTAAATCTTGGTGAAATGAAAGATATACGTGTGTTTCTTTTCCGTTTGCAAATCATAGTACTAAGAAATCTAAGGGAATAATTGAAAATGTTCTCGTAAGAGTAAACAAGTTTGTTTTCCCTGTAGATTTTATACTACTTGAAATGAAGGAATGTCCCGATGCACCAATCATTTTGGGTAAACCATTTCTTGCCACAGGTAAAGCAATTATAGATGTCCATCAAGGACAACTAATTTTGAGAGTTGATGAAGAAAGAGTCATTTTTGATATGTCAAAGATATTAAGATTTCCAGGAGATGAGACGTCATCGTCGTGTTTTTCGATTGACATGCTTAATTATCTTACATGTGAATTTAAATATGATCAATTAATTCCATACTCAATAGAAAGATGTTTGACTTAGAAAGATGTTTGACCAACTCTAGCACCACACAAGATGATGATCCTTTCATCATAAGAGAAGCTAAAATACTCGAAAAAGATTCTGAAGATGAGGAGATGCAACCAGAACAAGTTCAACCAAAAACTAAACTTAAAGTTCTCCCATCTCATTTAAAATATGTTTACCTTGAGAAAGAATTATTTCTAGTAATTATTTCATCTTCTCTTACTATAGGACAAGAAGAAAATTTTATTGAAGTCTTGAAAGAACACAAAGGAGCCTTGGGATGGACTATAGAAGATATCAAAGGGATTAATCAGCTATTTGTACGCACGGAATCCTGAGGATAGCTAAAGGCCAATAGTCCAGCCCCAAAGGATATTGAATCCAGCAATGCAGGAAGTAGTAAAAAAGGAGATCTTAAAGCTTTTGGCGACATATAATATCATTAGAAGATGTGTGCCTGAAGATGAGATGAGCAAAATTTTATATCACTGTCATGATGGAGCAATTGGAGGACATTATGCGGCAAATCGAACAGCTTTTAAAGTTTTAGAAGCTGTATTTTTCTGGCCGACTATCTTTAAAGATGCCCGAGCATATGTTTGACAATGTCGCAGGTGTCAGAGAACAAGTAACATCACTAAGAGAGATAAGATGTTATTACAATCAATACAGGTATGTGAGATATTTGATGTTTGGGGCATAGATTTTATGGGTCCTTTTCCTTCTTCTCATTTTTTTGAGTATATCCTTGTGGTCATGGATTATGTGTAAAGATGGGTTAAAGTCATCCCCCAAGGAAACATGATGCTCGAACTATGTGCAATTTTCTCAAGAAATTTTTTAGCAGATTTGGCACACCGCGAGTCATCATTAGTGACCAAGGGACTTGTTGTATGAATAGATAATTTTTTGCTTTGCTAACAAAATATGGCGTGATTCATAAAACAGGAACATCATATCATGCTCAAACTCAAGGGCAAGTTGAAGTTTCCAACGGAGAGTAAAAAAGAATTCTTGAAAAAACGGTTGGAATCTAAAAAAAAGACTGGGCTTTAAAATTAGATCCCTATATATATTAGTCTTTGGAAAAGCTTGTCATTTGCCAGTTGAATTAGAACACAAAGCTTTCTGGGCACACTAAAATTTGAATTAACCTCTGATGGTAAAAATAGATTTTTTTCAGGTTAATGAGTTGGAAGAACCGAGATTAGTAGCTTATGAAAATGCAAGAATTTTCAAAGAAAAAACAAAAATCTAGCATGACAATTTGATCCGAGAGAAAAGTTTTCAAGTTGGAGATCAGGTACTTCTTTATAATAGTCGACTCAGGCTATTCCAAGGAAAGTTGAAATCTAGGTGGACAGGTCCTTACAATGTTACAGATATAACTCCATATGGTACAATTAAAATTCAGCAAAATAATGGAGGAGATAAGTTTAAGGTGAATGGACACAGGCTAAATATGTACTTTGGAGGACATTTTGAGCAAAATTCGTCGGTCACTTTGATAGACTGATGAATCTCAAAATTAATAAGTCGAGCTGTCGTTGTTAAACTCAGAACTATGATACCCTACCTGTAGCCATTAGGGGTGAAACAATGGAGCCTCAAAAGTCCGATATAGATTTGGGTAATTAAATGCTTAACCAATTAATTTGGTCAATATCCAGGTTATTGTACAACCGGAACATTTCATGAAGGCCTCTACAAAAACAGTGTCACCTACACAGGAGTAAATCCATGGTAATCGATATGCCTAAGTAACTGGTTGTTTAGCCATTTAATAGTTCAATTTGAATGTTAGCACAAGTAAATTTTCAGGTCTATATTTATAACCAGCACTTTATGACTGTTAAAGTGTTAAATTAGTTCAGTCTATTACACATAGAACATGTGTGGTCACAGTTTCTTTCAAACTTTCTCTGTGATTGTAAATTTGACAATCAAAAAGATTTTATTTTATTAATATATTCTTATTTTCATTCTTTATTCGTAAGTATTGCTGTTGTACGGTTTTAAAAGTGTTAAGATAAAATTTTACATATCGTTGAACATAATTATTTTCATTTATGTCATCTAACTTTCAAGTTTGTGATTTTTTATTTTTACGAAGGCAAAGGATTAGTATCTTCAAATATGAGAAATTATTGAAATTGAGAAGCATTATGATCACAAACAGATAGAATCAATATAATTTAGCTAGAATCTGCCCCAAATCTCTATTAAAGCAAAATTTCGGATAACATTGATTTTTAAAAATTAGGCTTTGTTGTTTTTTTAGCCTCTTTATTCCGAAAAGAAAAAAAGTGTACATATATATCCTTTTAGCACCCAAATTTGAGTCTTCAATTTTTTTAACATATCATCATGAAAAGAAAAGTAAGAAAGAATACAAAAATAATATTCTTACTCTTTCCAGTAGAAGTAGCAAAGCAAGGGATGGAGAATTATGAAAAAAAAAGATGAAAAAATTGGGCATGCTGGAAAATTGTGCTTCATGTATATAAATGTCCCATACAAAAATACAAAAAAAAAATGTATATATTCTTGCGAAATAAATTCGTGGTTGACAACATAATTAACTCTTATGATAAAGCTGGAAAGATCGAGTTTATAAATATATCCTTTATATCCTTACCAGCATTAAGCGAAATATTACAAAACCAAAAAAGTCCTAAGAACATTTTAGAAATCAATGTTGACTGTATATTAGTGGAGACTAACATGAAGGGAAAGCTTATGGAATAATTTGAGAAACTCAAGAGATGTGATCATAAAGTGACCGATCTCAAAAGGTTCATCTTGAATGCGAGATACAAAATTTGTTTTGCTAAAAAAAAGCAGAAGCAGAAATAGGGTAAAGATTTGGTGAACTTGAAAAAGTTATTGGTGTTGAACTTTATGTGAATATTTATTTTTTTAATTTTCTACTGTACAAGAAATAATAATTACTAATAAAGTTATTCTCCTCGAGGACGAGCAATGGTTCAAGTATGGGGGAATTTGATGAATATAAAATATTTACATATTATATATTATTAATATTTTATTTTAATAATATATTTAAATTATATTTCGTATTTTACTTCTTTCTAACTATTTTTGCAGAAAAAAAAGAAAAAAAAAATAACAAATAACATAAGAAAAAGACAAAATGGTCGATGAAAGTCTGCTAAGACAAACACAAATGGGAAATGGAAGCCTATAATTGAAGCTCGGACACGTCCAAGATCATAAGTCCAAGCTCATATCCTTAGAAGTGTCCAAGATCACGTATCCAAGATCATGTCTTCCAAATCTAAGATAATGTCTTCAAATGCATCCAAAATCACAAATCCAAGATCATATCCTAAGACACGTCCAACATCACAAGTCCAAACGCATATCCTCAGACGCGTCCAAGATCACGCGTCCAAACTCATTCCTTGGACATACCTAAATCATTTAATGCTTGCAAGATTTGTTATAAATAGAAGGTAATTTGGCATCGGAAAGGAGGAAAGAAGAATATCTACTTTTATCTAAAGTTAGATTTTTTTTTTCTTTCTTTAACTATTTTATTTTCTTTTAGTAAG
Source organism: Nicotiana noctiflora (assembly GCA_032618575.1). Taxonomy (NCBI): domain Eukaryota; kingdom Viridiplantae; phylum Streptophyta; class Magnoliopsida; order Solanales; family Solanaceae; genus Nicotiana; species Nicotiana noctiflora. The sequence goes on from JASVEL010014164.1 coordinate 358,862, forward strand.
TTTTTGGATTTTCTAATAGTATTGGAAATATTCTAGAATTCTTTTTTATTATGAGATTTAAATACTCCATAATGGAGTAATCTTTTTTGTTGGGATAGTTGATGAAGTTTGATATATATTTTTATAATATTATTTCAGTTTTACTACATCGCTGGCTTGAAATTTTTATTGTATAATTTATATTGTGCTGAAATAATGGTTTCTAACTAATAATTATCACTTCTATATATTTTATTTAAGTTATTCTTATATTAATTTTGTAATTCTCATGGAGCAAAATTAATATATAGTAACCAATGAATAAAATAGTAGAATGAAAATAATTTTTTGTAAAACTGTTATTTCAAATCTGTAATCTTGTTTGTCTCAGTTTTAATTCTCACGGAGGGATTGTTGTAGGCAAGATTACTGATTTTTAGTAAAAATAATCTCACCATATTTTTACTACCTTTTATCACAATTCAAGCAAGAAAATATTTTTGTTCTGATCGTTACTAGTTTTAACTCAATTAATTGCATAACCTCACGGAGTGCTATTAATTGACTCTTTCTTAGTGAGCAAACATAATTGTATTAGAAATAAGAAATTATACTTTAGAGAAATATATGTAAAAATTGAGATTTTATTTTAATAATATTATCAAGTCAATTCAAAGATAAAATACTTACACCTCCTTCTTCCCTCATTAATTGCAACACTCCAACCCTAGCAAATGATCACATGCAAATAGGGCAAAGCACTTCAACCCCTTCCTCCTCCATCTCCAGTTTGGGAGCAGACTCCTCTTCATCCAAATGTGATAACACTGCTATTTTATCCTCCACCAACTTCCAATGTCCCCTGGATTCAGCCTTACTGGGAGACTCCACCTCACACGCCATTATTGAGGCCAGGCAGACCACATGTTCCCATACCACAACCTCCTCCACACTCACCGAACAATCACAATCAACTAGAACAAAGAGAGCAAGAGGAGTGTCACGACCCAAACCCCGATCATGATGGCGTCCAACGCATTACTAGGCAAGCCCGACCATCTTATCCATTAAATCAGCCAATTATTAATTTCAGGTGACCAAGTTAAATTTAAATAACAAGTGCTCATATCAAAATGATAAACGTAATAGTAGAAGAATACAAAATACGGTCCCAACCAAATCGTGGTGTCGTAAGTCTAAGCCTCTACAAAATAAACAGCCTATACAAACAAATCTAGGCAAAAATGAAAGCAACAAAATGATAAGGAAGGACAAAACAGGTTCTGCGAACGTCGGCAGCTACCTCGTAGTCTCCGCAAAATAGATATGAATAAGCACCTGCAACAGCTCAACTGCTCTCTGGCACCTGTGAATCTACACAAAAAATGCAGGGGAGTGGGGTGAGTATATTTCAACTCAGTGAGTAACAATAATAAACAATACCTGAAAATAAGAATACCAGTACTATCACTAAACAGTTCTAAGGCAACCTCACAGGTAAGTCATCACTGCGGCGAATACTCTGATCTCCAGTCCACATCTATCTCAACAAGGTCCCACACTGACCAAATCCTCACTCGCACATGTACGATGTACAACCAACTCAATGTATGTAAATATATACATATGTCTATAATGTATAAGTATTTAAGTACGTATACGGGTATGTATAAGTATAATGCTGCGGCGTGCAGCCCGCTCCAATACATATAACGTTACGGTGCACAGCCCGCTCCATTTAACATCGACGGCGCTCACTGGGGTTGTATACAGACTTCGGAGGGACTCCCTGGGCCCAAGCGCTATGATTCTATGGCGTGCAGCCTGATCCACACATATATTACTACGGCGTGCAGTCCGATCCAATATACATATATACATATATAACTATACTGCCGCGGCGTGCATCCCGATCCCATAATATACTCCAGCGCTCACTGAGAATGTGTGCAGACTCTGACTCCGAAGGGGCTCCAACAGCCCAAGCGCAATAATACTGCGGCGTGCAGTCCGATCCATAAGTATACATTACTACAGCGTGCAGTCCAATCCAATGCAGGTATATATATATAATACCTCATAATGGGTCCTCGACCCTATTCCAGTCAGTATAGAATTGACCTTTCAGGCCCAGACATCTAAATCAGGAAAATTCTACCCCAAGTAGTCTATCTCTCTCAATACATGTCTAGTGCTAGCCCAAGGTATGCTATACAGCTAATTTCACGACTGAGTGTAAGTTTCCAACATGATATAAGGGTCACCTAGCTCTATAGGTCCCCTAAATGCTCTACAGATCGGCACAAGGCCCCAAACAAGGCTACTAGCCCAATTACACAGTTATAATCCCATTCTCAGTCATGATACACAATACAGTATTAATCGGAAAGGACCAAGTCCAATTTCCCAATTACAATGCCACCACGCCCATCACATGATGCGTGTCTCATCATAGCACTGTAAAGTGCTAGTACGGGGTTTCAAACCCTCAGTATATTATTTACTATCACCACTCTCCTCGATTCGGTAGAAGCCTTAGTCCGCCTTGCGCTTTCCTCGCAATTCAACCGCCTCAGATGCAAAATCTGTTCAAATTCATAGAGAATACGTCAATACATGCTAATTAAACACAACCCATTCGAAATAACTCCAATTGCACCAAAACCCACAAAGTTGCCAAAACCCGACTTTTGGTACGCTTCTCAAAAAATTACGAAAGTTACATATTTGGAATCCTCTTCTCAAAACAAGTCTTGCATATAAAATTTACCAAAATCGGACTCCATTTGCCCATACAAAATGATAATTTGTCAAAACCTTGGCTTAGGGCCATATTCCTCCATTAATACACTCTCTTACCTCCATTTTCAACTGTTAAATGCTTCATTTAACAATACAAAACCTTAATTTGGAGTTCATAGTTGATTACCTGAAGGACCTCCTTGAATTTCCTTTCAAAATCGCCCAATTCGCTTCTTAAGACCGAGCCCTAATGTTTTATGACTTATGAAATTTTACCTCTTCTGTTTTCTTATCACAGGGCGCGATTTTCGCTTCTGCGGCCTTGGACTCGCCCCTGCGAGTCCGCTTCTATGGTCAGACGGTCACTTCTGCGACTTTATACCAAGCCGCCCAGTTCCGGTTCTGCGGTCCAGGTCTCGCACCCTGCGAGACCGCATAAGCGGACTAGGCTCCGCTTCTGTGATACCCCACCGGCCTGGCCCCCTCTGCACCTGCGATCATGGGCTCGCTTCTGCGGAGATGCCCAGATTAGACAAATCTCGCTTCTGCGAGAATTTTCCGCACCTACACATCCGCTTCTGCAGTCCCCCACCCGCAGAAGCGAAAATACCAGATGCTTAAAATTCCAAACCTGCAAAATCCCTGAAATTCTTCTGTTTAACCTCCCGAAACCACCCCGGGTCCCCCGGGACCCCGACGATAACCACAAACATATTCCATAGCACTATACAAACTTGTTCCAATGATAAAAACACACCCTTTAACACGGAAAAACATCGAATTCAAGCAATTCAAGCCTAAGTTTCCATTCAAACCTCCGCAACCCACATTCGATCAAAAACCCGACCAAACGACCTCCGAATGACCTGAAATTTTGCAGGCACATCCCAAATCACCTAACGGAGCTACTGCAACTATCAGAATTCCATTCCGACTCCCGGATCAAAATCTCACCTACCGATCGGATATCGCCAAAATTCGACTTTAGCCAATTCAAGCCTAAAACTACACCGGACCTCTAAATTCACTTCCGATTGCTCTCCTAGCTCATAAATGACCTCCCGGAGCTGATCGAATCATTAGAATTCAATTCCGAGCTCTCTAACTCACAAGTCAACATCCAGCTGACTTTTCTCGACTATTCCTTCTTCTAAGAGACTATTTGTCTCATTTCCAACCAAACTCGACGCGGATTAACTCAAACTCACCCAACATGCATATTGCAAAATTAACAAGCATATAACGAGGATAACGGGGTGATAACTCACATGATGACGGGTCGGGTCATCACAAGGAGAACCTACATAGAGAGTTTGCCGCAACAATCGCCTACAACAGAGAGACAACATCAATTTATGCATGCATGAATGGAGTAAAAATCTTCGTGCAGAAGGAGGAGTTCGAAATAAAAATTTTCATAAGGTGTCCTCAAAATCTAGTGTCAACCTCATTCAGAATCAGGCGAACAACCAATCCAACAGTAGGGAAATATGCCATGTTATTTCTTCCGACTCTGACATTACGTCCATGACAGTCTAATTCTGAGTTATTTGTAAACAATGATAATCATATGAATTTTATCATCTTGAATTGTAGAGGAAGTCATTCAGTGGAATTTCGCAGGAATTTTAGGTCTTTGTTAGATTAAAATAGACCTGCTTTAGTTGTTTTATTCAGGAAGCTGTTTAATCCAAAAATGGAGCTAATCTCTAGAGAACAAAACAGTGTGGCAGACTGCAAAGTTTGAAGAAACTCATGTGGAGGTGAATACTATAACTTTTTCAAGACCTCCAAGTTTTGTCATGCCTTCTTATCAGCAAGATCAGTCAGAGATGTTGCGTAGAAGGTTATGTAACCAATCGGATATATCAAGTAGTTGTATTAGTAGTAGTATATCAAGTAGTTGTATTATTAGTAGTAATTTTGGTTTAGATGCACTGTATGCATCCAACATCAAACTTTCTGTAAACTTTTTTATTTATAATATGTTATCTTTCTTACCAAAAAAAAAGTCAATTCAAAGATTCCCAACACTTTTATAATTATAAATCTTTCTAAAATTATTTGTTTTGCTTTAATTAATTAACAAGTTTTAAAGCTCACCTTTCATCAATTTGGTTCTCTCAAAATAGTAGTAAAAATATTAAAAGTCTGTAGCCTAGATTAACCAATCTCTATGCGATAATATCATAAACTATACTAGAATTTTGACTGAGTACGAGTAGAAAAATCCTATGCACATTGGTCTCTTCAATAAGAATATGACAAGGTCCTTAGGGAAGTTTTTTGGGAATGCCTGGAGATGAAAGGTGTTCTGGTGTGACGACCCGGCCCGTCATCACGAGAATTACCACCCCGTTATTTTATAATTATATGTTTTATGCTTGTTAGAGTCTATCGGGTGAGTTGGGAGTGATTTGGGTTGAAAATGAGTCATATAGCCTTTGACTATTTAGATATAGGGCTCGAAATCGGATTCTGATGATTTGGTTAGTTTCGGGAGGTGATTTGTGACTTAGGGGAGCGATCGGAATTTAATTTGGAGGTCCGGTGTAGAAATAGCCTTGAATATGCTAAGGTTGAATTTTGGCGAAATCCGAACGGTAGGTGAGATTTTGATCCGGGGATCAGAATGGAATTCCGACAATGTTTTAGCTTTGTCATGTGATTTTAGATATGTCCGTAAAATTTCAGGTCATTCGGACGCCGTTTGGTCAGGTTTTTGATTGGATGTTAGTTTCAGAAGTTTTGAAGAAACTTAGGCTTGAATCCGTGTAAAAATGGTGATTTTGATGTTTAGGAAGGTGTTTTTATGACTGGAACAAGTTCGGATCATGTTTTAGAGTATGTTGGTGGTTTTCGTTGGGGTCCCGGGGGCCTCGGGGTGAATCCGGACCATCATCCGACATTTTTGAACTTGAAGAATCTGCAGAAAAATTGAAGAAACTGTGCAGAAGATTAAGCCTTCGCGTTCGCGAGGTAGGGCCCACGTTCACGTAGGTCGGGTACAGTACTGCAACATGTTCGCGAGGATGGGTTCGCGTTCGCGTAAGGGGAAAGCTGGGAAGCATCGCATTCGCGAGGGTGAAGGTCGCGTTCGCGAATGAGGAATTTATGAGGCATCGCGTTCACGTGGATTGGGGTCGCGTTCGCGTAGAAGGATTTCCCGGATGGCTGAGGTAATGTACATCGCGAATGCGTGGGACATGTACGGTTCACGAAGGGTATGTTGTCTAGTGCATCGCGGACGCTTGACAAGTAACGCGAACGCGAAAAGTAAATTTGTCTGGCGGTGAATTAAATTCCAGATGCAGACCAATCGCGGGTTTTAGTGTTAAAACCTCCATTTTTGAGTTCTAGAAAGAGAGACTCATGGGAGATTGCTGGGAAGTCATCTGGTGTTCATCGGAGGTATGTTTTTGGCTTAATTACAGCATTTTGTCATGAAATCCTTGGTTATTTCTCTGTAAATGGAAGATTACAGGTGGGTTTTAGCCCTAGGCCTAAAATTGTAGAAAATCACTGATTTGAGTGGGAAAATGGAGTCCGATTTTGTTAAATGTTATATGTCTGGACTCGTATTGAGATGAGGGTTCCGAATATGTGACTTTCGTAATTTTTCGAGAAGCGTACCGAAAGTCGGATTTTGGCAACTTTGTGAATTTTTGTGTAAATTGAGTTATTTTGACTGGGTGTCGTCCCATTGGCCTAATTTGATGTGTTTCTACTATGTTTGATCAGATTCTATGCGTTCGGAGCTTGATTCTCGTGGAAAGGGCATCGCGGACTAGTCGTCGAGCCGTATTGAGGTGAGTAATAGATGTGGGTGATGACCAGCGGGTTCGAAACCCCAGTATACCACTTTATGACGCTGTATAGCGGTGAGACACGTACTCTCTTGTGAGTGCGGGGTCGATTTTGATTTGGGTACTATGGCTTAGTCCGACCTGTTGATACTATGTTATGATATTGGCTATTCTTGAACTGTTGAACCTCCTTCTCGGATGGTTGCATATTATATAGTGATATTGGCTACTCTTGAGCCGTCGAACCTCCTTCTTGGACGGTTGAGTACACTAATGGGCTGTGAGCCAGTTATTGGATCCTGCGAGGATCGTTATCATTGTTCTGTGATATTGACATGCTAGTTTTACTACCAGTCCGTAGCTATTACTGTTATCATGATTTTCCAATCTTTGGAACTTTGATATTACTGTTTTCAAATGGAAAAAAAATGATAAAAGAGTTTTCAAAACTACTTTTGAGCTCGCGAGGCTGCATTTGCATATTAGCTGACTGGTAGTGGATCGCGCTGCACGCCGCAGCGTATATTCATGATATTGTGCTTGGGCTGTTGGAGCCCCTCCAGAGTCTGAACCCCTACAATGAGCATGGGTACCCAAATTGGATCGGGCTATGCGCCGTAGCAGTCATTTCATGCATTGCATTGCATTTAGCTACATCTGCTAGCTATTATACTATGTTGTTGATACTTGTTAGTTCTTTGCTGTTGATATTGAACTGTTACAGGGTATTGATTACAGCCTTACTTAGTGCTTTATTGTGGATTTCTCATCTACGCTGTCTTACCCCTGTTTATTACCAATAAGTTTGGCAGTACTCATTTACTCCCTGCACCTTGTGTGCAGATCAAGGTACCTCTCAGCAGTCCTGATCCAGTAGCTATTCGAGGCGACTTCTGTAGGATATTCGAGGTAGCTGCAGAGTCCACAGGACCTGATATTCCTTCCTACTGTCTTTTCATTCTGTATTTGCTATTTATTTCCGCACTTGGTATCATGTAAACCATTATTACACTCATGTTATCTGTAGAGGCTCATGACTCTTGACCCCTCGGTCTTTGGGGAGTTGTTCTGTTTGGGACTTGGTTCCCTTGTTTGATATTTTCATTACCGTTGACTTGTAAATTGTCATGCTTAAATGGGATATGGCGAGCTCATAGCTCCGTAATTGTTGTTGATTGGTCAGGCTTGCCTAGCAGTGTGCTGGGTGCCATCATGATCGGGTTTGGGGTCGTGACAAATTAGTATCAGAGCCTAGGTTTACTAGGCCTCACGAGTCTTGAGCCAGTTAGTAGAGTCTTGTGGATCGGTACGGGGACGCCTGTACTTATCCATTGGAGGTTGCGAACCTTTAGGAAACACTTCACTTTTCTTGAACTCTATCGTGCGATCTTGTTGTTCTGAGAACTGAACTTCTATATTCTATTCTCTCGCAGATGGCGAGAATGCGAGCATCAGGACGAGGTGGACGACCTCCATTGCCACCTGTTAGAGGCCGTGGGCGCGGTCGTGCTAGAGGTAGAGGTAGGGCGGCCGAGGTAGTGCCAGCTGACCCGCCCGTTGTACCAGTTCAGGAGCAGCCCCTAATGGTTGATGCTCCAGCAACCCCAATTCAGGGCCAGACTGTATCTATTGCTATTCCTGGTCTTCAGGAGACTTTTGCTCAGATATTATCGGTGTGTTCCAGTTTGGCTCAGGTAGTATCAGCTACCGCTACTGCAGCGACATCTCAGACAGGGGGTGGTCAGCAGACCCCTGTTGCTCGCATACCTGAGCAGGTTGTTCAGGGACTTCAGACGCCAGAGGCGGTCCCCGCTCAGGTGGTTGCACCAGTTATTCCTCGAGCTGCACCAGCTCCAGAGCATATGGTTCAGGTTATGCCCGACGACGAGCAGCGTCGTCTTGAGAGGTTTGGTAGACTCCAGCCACACCATTTCTGTGGCGCTGAGGGCAAGGATGCCTAGGGTTTCTTAGATAAGTGTCAGAGGATGCTACGTACAGCTGGTATTCTTGAGTCCAGCGGAGTTTCATTCCCTACTTTTCAGTTTACTAGTCCCGCATTTGATTGGTTGGAGGAGTTTGAGAGGCGCAGGCCTGCAGGAGCAGCACCTCTCACATGGCATCAATTTTCTACTCTCTTCCTAGAGAAGTATGTACCTCAGTCCCGTCGTGAGGAGCTTCGTCGCCAGTTTGAGTGGTTGGTTAAGGGCGACATGTCAGTGACCCAGTATGAGCTTAGATTCACGCAGTTGGCTAGGCATGCCACATGGATGATCCCTTCTGATAGGGAGAGGATGAGGAGGTTCATTGATGGCCTCAACTACTCCATCCGCATTCTTATGACCCGCACATTAGTACTTACTCTACTTATTACCAAAAACTTGCAAATTCACCTTCTTCCTCTTGAATTACATGCCCTCACCAAATTTATTGAGAGAATTTCCCACACATTAATAATTCAAATACATGGAACTTATAAATATCGGCAAAAATCACTCACTCTCAACAAAGAACATTCGTATGAATACAGACACACCATAGGCTTGCCGCTAGTGTAATACTCCACTAATCGAGTTATTCAATCATAGATCAAGAGGTCTTTAAGGGTTGTAATGTAGGCTATGGGACGGGTAGGATACTTTTGGTTATAGTGACTAGCCTCGCTAAGCACTTTTCTTTTCTTTTTCACAACTTTCCCTTTTTGTTTACTTCCTTATGTCTCCCATAAACATACCTTCACCTTCCTTCACTTTTACCCCCACTTTTCTTTAATTGACGTAGCTGGCCTTTCTAAAATTTTATTCAATATAGCTCTTTTTCTCAGAATATATATATATATATATATATATATATATATATATATATTCATTGCTTTGCAATAAATTTACATTATTTAGGCCAGCTCACTATTTTCTACCATTCATTCTTGATTTTCCCTTTTCAATTTCCCTTCACCCGCATATTCATTACAATACAAGTGCTTCTAGGAGGTAAATTAGAACAATATAATAATTTGAAGAACATTCAAGGGTTATCAAAGAATAGGCTTAAGCTCAAAGGGGTTAACTAAGATATAATGTACGGGTGAATTCATGTCTATTGATATATGGGGTTACACAAAGAAATGCCTCTATCCTTTCTACAACCGAACAACTTCTATTTCGCTTTGCAAACACACAGGGCAAGTTCTAGGCATCATGTACAACATACAATGTAAGTAAAAAAAACTCACACACACATGGCATGCAACTCATTTGGAATCCAGTTTATCTACAAACTCCTATCGATGTTCAAGCAAGCATTATTGTGCAATTTAAGGCATAATGAGATTCTACAATCAAGCTTAGAAGATACATTCTCAACTTCAATTTACGCTTTTGCTAATGTGCATATTCGGGGTTACATGTTGCCCTTTTACCTCTAATCCTAAAAAAAAGAAAAATCTACCTAACCCGGTTCAAATAAAAACCCTTGGAAAAGGACCGTGGTCAAAAGAAAAACCAAGGGGGAGATGATACACTACCTACAAAAAAAAATAAAAGAAAGAAAAAACAAATTCCTACGTGGACTACTTCCCTCAAGAGTACTTGTCCTAAATAGTCCGTCATCAGGAAGAGTCCTCTACTCATATTTTGGATTTTTAAGATTTTATGATTTTTTTTGTGTTTTTATTATTTTATATTACTTACTATACTAATGTATACATTATGTACAAGATAAGTCATCCACCCCACATTTAAAAGTATGTCCCCATGACATAAATAAAAATTAAAGCACAAGAGGGGCAAGAAAACTTACCTGAGACCCACTCGGAGTCGGAGACGGTGGATGAGTCGACATGGCATGCTCTTCCAAGTGCTCTGAACCATGCCATAAACATGTTTTCTGACCAGGCTTGCCTAGTGGACATGGCATCTAGCCGTGTGTGCAAGCCATCCATAGCTTGAATTTCCACAGCTCCTGACTCAAATGCCTCAATTACCTTGAAGGGTCCTGACCACTTTGATTTCAATTTACCTGGGAACAGTTGTAATCTTGAATTGTATAGTAGTACTTTGTCCCCGTTTTTGAAGTTTCGCTCAATGATATTTTGATCATGGATCCTCTTCATCCTCTCTTTATACAATCTTGTATTTTCAAATGCCAGATACCGAAATTCTTCTAACACATGCAACCCAGTTAACCTTGCTTTACCTGCTTCATCCAAGTTGAGATTCAATTGTTTCAGTTCCCACCAAGCTTTATGCTCTAATTCAACCGGTAAGTGACAAGCTTTTCCGAACACCAATTTGTAAGGAGACATGCCAATGGGTGTTTTGAATGCTGTTCTATATGCCCATAGTGCATCATCAAGCTTCCTGGACCAGTCGGTTCTTGTGGCGTTCACTATTTTAGTGAGTACACTTTTTATCTCCCTGCTGGAGACCTCAACTTGTCCGCTAGTTTGCGGGTAATATGGAGTGGCCACACGGTGTTTAACATCATACTTGGCCAATAATTTCTCAAAAGCTCGGTTGCAAAAGTGTGTGCTCCCATCACTAATGATAGCCCTTGGAGTCCCGAACCGGGTGAAAATATTCTTCTTCAAAAATCCCACTACAACCTTAGCATCATTGGCGGGTAATACTGCAGCTTCCACCCATTTGGACACGTAGTCAATTGCAACAAGTATGTACTTATTGCCGTATGAGCTAATAAAGGGCCCCATCAAATCTATTCCCCAGACATCGAACATTTCCACTTGCTGGATGGGATTCATTGGCATCTCATGACGCCGGGAGATGTTCCCGGTGCATTGACATTCGTTGCAACCTTTCACCCACAAGTGCGCATCCTTAAACACTGTCGGCCAATAGAAACCGACCTCATGTATTTTGGCAGCTGTACGTATTCCTCCAAAGTGACCGCCATATGCTGAAGTGTGACATGCCTGCAAAACAGAAGATTGTTCTATCGCGGGGACACATCTCCGGATCATGTTATTAAGACATATCCTAAATAAATATGGTTCATCCCAATAATAACACTGACTTTCACAAAAAAATCTTTTCCTCTGGACCGATGAGAGGTCATGAGGAACAATGCCACTGGCTAGATAATTAGCATAGTCAGCATACCATGGTGTTTCCAGGAGACTGGTGGTGAGAAACTGCTCATCTAGAAAGGTTTCCAGAATTTCCCCACTCTCTTTGACAAGTTTAGCTCCTTCAAGTCTTGACAAATGGTCAGCGACTTGATTTTCAGTACCTTTTCTATCCCTAATTTCGAGGCCGAACTCTTGGAGAAGCAACACCCAACGAATTAGGTGTGGCTTAGAGTCCTTTTTATCAATTAAATATCTTAAAGCTGCATGGTCCGTGTAAACGATTACCTTTGATCCTATGAGATAGGACCGGAATTTGTCGAATGCAAACACGACCGCCAGCATCTCCTTTTCCGTCACTGTGTAGTTTAGTTGTGCTCCACTCAGAGTTCTACTTGCATAGTATATTGGATGCATCAGCTTATCTTTCCTTTGGCCCAGCACTGCCCCCACTGCATAGTTACTTGCATCACACATTAGCTCAAAAGGTTGCTCCCAGTCGGGGGTAATGATGATGGGTGATGTGACCAACCTCTTCTTCAGTTCCTCAAAAGCAATCCTGCATTCATCGGAAAAAACAAAAGGGTGATCTTTTTCAAGTAACTTACAGAGAGAGGGTTTGATATTTTGGAGAAGTCTTTAATGAACCTCCGGTAAAAACCGGCGTGTCCAAGAAAGCTTCTTATGGCCTAGACGGATGTTGGTGGAGGCAACTTTGCAATGACATCAACTTTAGCACGGTCTACCTCAATGCCTTTGCTTGAAACCCGGTGCCCCAGTACTATACCTTCTTGTACCATAAAATGGCACTTCTCCTAGTTTAGCACTAAATTTGTTTCCATGCACCTTGTAGCACTCTAGTCAGATTGGCAAGGCATTCATCGAATGAATTCCCTACCACTGAGAAATCATCCATGAACACCTCCATAATGTCTTCCACCATGTCGGTGAAAATAGCCATCATGCACCTTTGGAATATGGCAGGTGCATTGCATAGTCCGAATGGCATCCTCCTGAAGGCGAAGACGCCGTAAGGGCATGTGAATGAGGTCTTCTCTCTATCTTCGGGGGCTATGGAGATTTGATTGTACCCCGAGTATCCATCAAGAAAGTAAAAGTGGGACCTCCCTGCCAACCTGTCAAGCATTTGATCAATGAAGGGAAGTGGGAAGTGATCTTTGCGGGTGGCTAGATTCAACTACCTGTAGTCCATGCATATTCTCCATCCGGTGACGGTTCTTGTTGAAATCAGTTCATTGTTGTCATTTTTCACTACCGTCATGCCTCCTTTCTTTGGCACACATTGGACCGGACTAACCCAGCTGCTGTCTGAGATTGGGAAGATGATTCCCGCATCTAGCCACTTTATTACTTCCTTCTTCACCAATTCCTTCATGTTGGGGTTCAGCCTTCTTTGATGTTCCCTGGATGGTTTGTGTCCATCTTCCAGGAGAATTTTATGCATACAATAGGCTGGGCTGATCCCCTTTATGTCTGCCATGGTCCACCCGATGGCAGTCTTGCATTCCTTGAGTACCTGTATAAGCGTTTGGGCATGCACATCTAACAAACTAAATGAGATAATAACAGGTAACGTGGAGGTAGGACCTAGATACTCATACCTGAGATGTGATGGTAGTGGTATAAGTTCAAGCTTCGGTGGCTCTTCTATGGATGGGTTTGCTGGTGGGCTTTCTCTTTTCTCTAAGTGTAGAGGTTCGAATTCGAGCTCTCTCTGCCAGAATCCCTTGCCTTCCAGAGATAATACCCATTCGGCCAAACTTTCACCGTTTACCTCTTCCATGTTCATCAAGCATGCTTGAAGTGGATCTTCAATAGTCAATTCTGCGTCGTTGGTCTCCACTATCACATCAACTACATCAATGAGAGAGCAATTTGTGAACTCACTAGGACGCCTCATGGATTTTTGCACATTGAAGATGATCTCCTCATCATTCAACCTCATCTTAAGTTCCCCGGTTTCACAATCAATTATGGCTCTCCCGGTGGCTAGGAATGGTCTTCCCAGGATTATGGGAATTTCTTCGTCGACCTTGCAATCAAGAATAACAAAATCGGTGGGAAACACGAACTTCCCAACCTGGATTAGCACATCATCTATAATACCAAATAGATGCTTAACCATCCTATCAGCAAGCTGTAAAAGCATAGAGGTGGGTCTGGCTCTCCCAATACCTAACCTCTTATAGATAACTAAGGGCATGAGATTAATGCTTGCCCCCAAATCACATAAAGCCTTAGTAAAGGCATAATTCCCTATAGTGCATGGGATGGTGAAACTACCTGGATCAGATAGCTTCTCAGCAATGGGTCTGGAGACCACTGCACTACAAGTCTGGTTGAGTGTAGCTGTGGCCAAGTCTTGGAAATCAAATTTCTGTGACATCAAATCCTTCATCATCTTAGCATAACCAGGCATTTCTTTTAAAGCTTAAATTAATGGAATGTTTACCTGGATTTGCTTGAGCATTTCGAAGAACTTTTTGTATTGCTCCTCTTTCTGGTGTTTGGCCAACCTTTTGGGGAATGGTGGTGGAGGCCTCTTCTTCCCGGTGACTTGGGATTTTTCTTTTTCTATTACTTTCTCATCAATCTGTTGCTCTACCTGTTCAGCTACTTTCTCCGTTCCCTGTTGTGCTTCTTTATTTTTAGCAACTGGCTGGACTGTGACTTTTGTCAACCATGTGGACTCATCCAGTTCAATGGACAATGGAGTAGGTGTCTCAGCCTGTCTGTCGATTTTCTCACTTTCATTCTCAGCATCAAGATCTCTACCGCTTCTCAGAGTCACTGCCATCATCTGCTTTGGGATTTGGTCCTTTCGGTTTGTTTGTGTATCTGCAGGCAATGTCCCTTAAGGACGATTGTTAAGTGACATAGAAATCTGACCCATCTGCACTTCCATATTTTTGATCGCTGCATCATGTGCATCTATTTTTTCATTGGTTTTGGCATTTGACCCAATTACCTGCTGCATCATAGCTTTCAATTCTGTGAACCCATCGTCATGTCTACCCCCATGCTGTGGTGGAGGTGGATGATATCCTTGTTGCTGATTGCCGAAATTTTGAGGTCTAGGATATGGATCCATGTTATGTGGTGGCCTCATACCTGCTGCATTATACTGTAGTTGTGGAGGCCTGTATTGTTGTGGAGCATGCCGACCCCAACTCGGATTACCTTGTCTCTGCCCTCCATAATTTGCTACATAGTTCATATCCTCATGCTGATGATGATTTTCTTGGTCTGCAGCCCATGGATTAACTATGGGTTGGCTAATGCAAGATGTGCATAAACCACCATTGGTAGTATCTACAATGTGAACTTGCTGCTTAACCCCTGATTCTTCCACCTTCTTTGTCAGGATGCTCATTTGTGTCAATAAAGTTGCCACGTTCTCTTCTAGAGTGTTGGATGGATTCATAGGTACAGAGTGTACCACTGGTGTGATAGGAGCATTCCTGGTCGTCCACCCGAAATTTTGAGCCATCTTGTCTAGCAAATTTTGGCCCTCTCTCCAAGTCTTGCTCAGAAAAGCCCCACCTGCTGAAGCATCTACAATATTCTTCATACTATCAGACAGCCCCATGTAGAACCTTTGACCCAACATCTACTCAGGAATCCCATGGCGAGGACACATAACAAGCATACCCTTGAATCTGCCCTAGGTTTCATGTAATGTCTCCATTGGTTTCTGCTTGAAGCTCACAATCTCATCAATTTGTTGAGCTGTCTTGTTTGGTGAATGAAACTTGTTGTGGAATTGCTTGACTAACTCATCCCAAGTTGCAATGGAGTTTATGGGGAGTGAGTTTAGCCATATCTGTGCTGCTCCTATAACTGAGAACGGAAAGAGTAATAATCTGATGGCTTCCGGAGTTACATTCGATTACCTCTGTGTCTTGCATATCGAGAAAAAGTTCTTCAGGTGCTGTTGTGGATCTTCAACCTGAGACCCAGAGAATAATCCCTTGTTTTGCAACAAGTGTAGCATGTTTTTAGTGATCTGGAAAGACTCAGCTTGAATTGCTGGCACAACAATGGCAGTTGCCAAATTATTCGCTGTGGGTTGTGCCCAGTCGAACAATGCACCTTCCTGTGCATCCTGTGCCTCTTGCATATTTAGCCCGGCTTGCTGGTTTTGATCGTTTATGTCACCCATGTCGAAGTCTGGTTTGATTGGTTGTTAAGATTGTTGAATTTGTTTAATGGCTTTGTTACGTGCCCGGAAGGTTTGCTCGGGGTCTGAGAGTCCTTCAATTAGTTCTCCAGTCCTTGCAGATTTTCTAGGCATGCACCAGAATACCCAAATCAACAAACGTCAAAATATTCAATGTAGAGTGTAGAAAGAACCTGATTACACAAGAATCTTGATGTTCTAGCAATGGCAATTGATAATTTCGTTAATTCCCCGGCAACGACGCTAAAATTGATTCACGTCCAAGCAACGATCGTAGTCAATATAACTTGGTCTAATAAGTCCAAGATCGATCCCACAGAGAATTAACCTATTAATCACAACTTTAACAACCCAAGAGTACTTCCGAATCAAGTTCCCAAAATTTAAAATATCTTTGTATATGATTTTCGAACTACTACTTGCAAGAATTAAGAATGCTTAAAAGAAAGAATTGAATGTTGAATAAAATAATATAGAGAAGGACTAAGGTATTGATTTCGCCTATTGATGGAATCCATTATCGTTATGCTCATACAAATTGTTAATATATTCTATCAATCATGAACGCTATGTTTATCGTAACCCTCTCCCGAGCAATTACAATAATTTACTAGTGCACTCTCCCGAGCTACCCTAGCTAGCTTTAATTTGAATAGTTCACTTAAGATTGCACCCAAGACTTCGTTATTCCTAACCCTGTCTTTACGCCTAAAGTTATAGATTCCTCCAATAACCTAGGTGTGGTGTTGTTCAACAATATACCTAAATATGCACTCTTTTCCAAGTTATGCACACTAAATAGGCACCGCTAATTGGGAGCTCTACCAATTAACTACAATAAGAATGAAGTTGAACAAATAGAAATCTAAGTCACAAATTTGTAATCACATAAACGATAAGTTCATCACACAATAAGTTCCATCAAAACCTTAGAATAGAGTTTAGCTACTCATGCTTGAAGAAACAAGAATAATAATTGAAATCATAAAGAAATAACTGATATAAAATAAAAGAAAGAGTTTGAGAGGAATCTCTCTTACTAAAAATATTGCCAAAGTAATGAAATAAAGATAACATGCCTCTATGGGGCAAACTAAAACTTTAAATAGAGGTTTCTAGGGCTAAAAACTGAGTTTGAGTACAATTGGGATAACTTTTGCGGCGCCTTCCGCGGTTAGTTCGCGGCCGCGAGCGGACCGCGAACAGTCAAACTTCAGATGGCTTCATTATTCGCGGTTCATCCGCAGTCGCGAGTGAACCGCGGATGAACAGTGCTGCGTATTTTTGACTGCTTCTTCCAGCTTTTTTCTCCTTAGCTCTTTTCTTGGCCTTTTCATCCACATATGACTTTAATGCACTGACTACAGTGGAGGCCAGGCATGATTCTATGCACTCCCTGACAAGTGTGATTCAGTTGCCTCCGATGCACTAATTACAGCTATCATTTTTGTCTGTCACGGAGATGCCTCTGTTCTATTTGATCCAGGGTCCACATATTCATACGTGTCCTCTTATTTTGCACATCATATGGGTGCGACTCGTGGTAGTCTTGATTTACCTGTTCATGTATCCACCCCCGTGGGTGATACGATTATTGTGGATCATGTCTATAGATCCTGTGTTATTTCTATTGGGTGTCTGGAGACCCAGGCAGATCTGTTATTGTTGGGGATGGTAGACTTTGATGTGATATTGGGTATGGACTGGTTGTCTCCGTACCATGCTATATTGGACTGTCATGCTAAGACAATTATGTTGGCCATTCCTGGGATTTCTCAGATTGAGTGGCGGGGTTCGACTGATTTCGTCCCTAGCCGTGTTATTTCGTTCTTAAAGGCTCAGAAAATGGTTGAAAAGGGGTGTTTATCGTACTTAGCTTTTGTGAGAGATGTGGGAGCTGAGTCTCCTAGCATTGATTCTGTACCTGTTGTGAGGGATTTTCCAGATGTATTCCCCTCAGACCTACCGGGCATGCCGCCGGACAGGGATATTGATTTTGGCATTGACTTGGTGCCGGGCACTCAGCCTATATCCATTCCTCCTTATCGAATGGCACCAGCCGAGTTGAAAGAATTAAAAGAGCAGCTTCATGAGCTTCTAGATAAGGGTGTCATCCACCCTAGTATGTCCCCGTGGGGTGCACCGGTGTTATTTTTTAAGAAGAAAGATGGTTCCATGCGGATGTGTATTGATTATAGGCAATTGAACAAGGCAACAGTGAAGAACAAGTACCCTCTACCGCGCATTGATGATTTGTTTGATCAGTTACAGGGTGCGAGGGTGTTTTCTAAGATTGATCTTCGTTCGGGCTATCATCAGTTGAAGATCAGGGACTCTGATATTATGATTTATGCATCTGATGAACAGTGTGTTCAGACCCTATATGGATTCATTTGTGATTGTATTTATTGATGACATTCTAGTCTACTCCCATAGTCAGTAGGAGCATGCTCAGCATTTGAGTATTGTGTTGCAGAGATTGATGGAGGAGAAGCTGTATGCTAAATTCTCCAAGTGCGAGTCTTGGCTCGAGTCAGTAGCATTTCTGGGTCATGTGGTGTCTCGTGATGGTATTCAGGTTGATCCGAAGAAGATAGAGGCAGTGCATAGTTGGCCTAGACCGTCCTCAGCTATAGAGATCATGAGCTTTCTTGGCTTGGCGGGATATTATTGCCGGTTTGTTCAGGGATTTTCATCCATTGCTGCTTCTTTGACTAAGTTGACTCAGAAGGGTGCACCATTCATGTGGTCGGATGAGTGCGAGAAGAGCTTTCAGAAGCTCAAGACAGCTTTGACCACAGCTCCAGTGTTAGTGTTGCCATCAGCTTCAGGTTCATATACTGTTTATTGTGATGCCTCGAGAGTGAGGATAGGTTGTGTGTTGATGCAGGAAGGTAAGGTGATTACTTATGCTTCTCGGCAGTTGAAGCCACATGAGAAGAACTATCTTGTTCATGATTTGGAGCTAGCTGCCATAGTTCAGGCCTTGAAGATTTGGAGGCATTATTTGTACGGCGTGTCCTGTGAGGTGTATACCGATCATCGTAGTCTCCAGCACTTGTTCAAACAGAAGGATCTTAATTTGAGACAGCGGAGATGGCTTGAGTTGCTCAAGGATTGTGACATTACTATTCTATATCATCCGGGGAAGGCCAATATGGTGGCCGATGCTTTGAGCCGGAAGGCGGTTAGTATGGGGAGCTTGGCATATATTCCAGCTGAGGAGAGATCATTTGCTTATGATGTTCAGGTGCTAGCCAATCGGCTAGTGAGGTTAGACATTTCAGAGCCCAGCAGGGTGTTAGCTTGTGTTGTATCTCGGTCTTCTTTATATGACCGTATTCGTGAGCGCCAGTATGAGGATCCACACTTGGCTGTCCTTAGGGATAGAGTTCATCATGATGATGCTAGAGATGTCACCATTGATAGTGACGGTGTATTGAGGATGCAGGTTCGGATATGTCTGCCCAATGTTGATGGCCTTCGTGAGTTAATTCCGGAGGAGGCCCAAAGCTCGCGATATTCTATCCATCCAGGATCCGCAAAGATGTATCAAGACTTGAAACAACACTATTGGCGGAGAAAGATGAAGATGGAAATTATCAGACATGTAGCACGGTGCCTCAACTGTCAATATGTTAAGTACGAGCATTAGAGGCCCGGTGGCGTATTTCAGCGCATTGATATTCCTGAGTGGAAGTGGGAGAGGGTCACTATGGACTTTTTTACTGGACTCCCTCGGACAGCTAGGAAGTTTGATTCAATTTGGGTGATTGTGGATAGGCTGACCAAGTCAGCTCACTTCATTCCCGTGTGTACTACGTACTCCTCGGAGCGATTAGCTGAGATATTCATTCGGGAGATCGTTAGATTGCATGGAGTCCCAGTTTCTATTATATCAGACAGAGGTACACAGTTTACTTCACAGTTCTGGAGGACATTTCAGCGGGAGTTGGGCTCCCAGGTTGAGTTGAGTACTGCATTTCATCCTCAGACGGACGGACAGTCCGAGCGTACTATTCAGATCTTGGAGGATATGTTGAGAGCTTGTGTTATTGACTTTGGTGGTTTGTGGGCTGATTACTTGCCTCTTACAGAGTTTGCCTATAACAACAGCTACCAATCTAGTATTCAGATGGCGTCGTATGAGGCTTTATATGGAAGATGGTATAGATCCCCAGTTGGTTGATTTGAGCCCGGTGAGGCAAGGTTATTGGGGATAGAGTTAGTCCAGGATGCTTTGGATAGGGTGAAGGTTATTCAGGAGAGACTTCGCACAGCTCAGTCACGCCAGAAGAGTTATGCGGATCGGAAGGTTCGAGATGTGTCTTATTCTGTGGGTGAGAAAGTCTTACTGAAGGTTTCGCCGATGAAGGGCGTCATGAGATTTGGGAAGAAAGGGAATGTCACGACCCCAAATCCGGTGGTGATGGCGCCCAACACATTGGAGAGGTGGCGTATATGCTTGCTTTGCCACCCAGTCTATCGAGAGTTCATCCAGTGTTTCACGTATCCATGCTCCCGAAGTATGTTGGCGACCTATCGCATATGTTGGACTTTAGCACTATTCAGCTTGATGATGATTTGACCTATGATGTGGAGCCTATTGCTATTTTGGGTCGTCAGGTGAGAAGATTAACGTCTAAGGACATTGCATTAGTTAAGGTTCAGTGGAGAGGTCGACCCGTAGAGGAGGCCACTTGGGAGATCGAGCGGGAGATGCGGAGCAGATAACCTCACTTGTTTGAGACTTCAGGTATGTTTCTTGACCTGCTCGAGGATGAGCGTTTTCTTAAGCGGGGGAGAATGTGACGACCCGGCCTGTCGTCACGAGAATTACCACCCCGTTATTTTGTAATTATATGTTTTATGCTAATTACAGTCTATTGGGTGAGTTAGGTTGAAAATGAGGCATATACCCTTTTTGAAGGAAGCTTAAATAAGGAAAGTCAACCTGGAGTTGACTATTTAGATAGAGGGCTCAGAATCGGATTCAGATGATTTGGTTAGTTCCGGGTGGTGATTTGTTACTTAGGGGAGCAATCGGAATTGAATTTGGAGGTCCAGTGTAGAAATAGGCTGGAATTGGCTAAGGTTTAATTTTGGCGAAATCCGAATGGTAGGTGAGATTTTGATTCGGGGGTCGGAATGGAATTCCGACAATTTATGTAGCTTCGTCATGTGATTTTGGATATGTCCGCAAAATTTCAGGTCATTCGGACGTCGTTTGGTCGGGTTTCTAATTGGATGTTAGTTTCGGAAGTTTTGAAGAAACTTAGGCTTGAATCCGTGTGAAAATGGTGATTTTGATGTTTATGAAGGTGTTTTTATGATTGAAACAAGTTCGTATCGTGTTTTAGAGTATATTGGTGGTTTTCGTTGGGGTCCTGGGGGACTCAGGGTGAATCCGGACCATTATCCGGCATTTTTGAACTTGACGAATCTGCAGAAAAATTGCAGAAACTGTGCAGAAGATTAAGCCTTCGCGTTCGCGAGGCAAGGCCCGCGTTCGCGTAGGCCGGGTTCAGTAGTGCATCACGTTCACGAGGATGGGTTCGCGTTCGCATAAGGGGAAAGCTGGGAAGCATCACGTTCGCGAGGGTGAAGGTCACGTTCGCGTATGAGGAATTTATGAGGCATCGCGTTCGCGTGGATTGGGGCCGCGTTCGCGTAGAAGAATTTCCTGGACGGCTGAGGTAATGTGCATCGAGAACGCGTGAGGCATGTTACGTTTGCGAAGGGTAAGTTGTCCAGTGCATCGCGGACGCGTGACAGGTAACGCGAACGTGAAGAGTTAATTTGTCTGGCAGTGAATTAAATTCCAGACGCAGACCAGTCACGGTTTTTAGTGTTAAAACCTCCAGTTTTGAGTTCTAGAGAGAGAGACTCACGAGAGATTGCTGGGAAATCATCGGGTGTTCGTCGGAGGTAAGTTTTGTCGCTTAATTACAGCATTTTATCATGAAATCCTTGGTTATTTCCCTGCAAATAGAAGATTAAAGGTGGATTTTAGCCCTAGGCCTAAAATTGTAGAAAATCACTGATTTGAGTGGGCATATGGAGCCCGATTTTGGTAAATTTTATATGCCTAGACTCGTATTATGACGAGGGTTCCGAATATGTGACTTTCGTAATTTTTCGAGAAGCATACCGAAAGTCGGGTTTTGGCAACTTTGTGAATTTTGGTGTAAATTGAGTTATTTTGACTGGGTATCGTCCCATTGGCCTAATTTGATGTGTTTCTACTAGGTTTGATCAGATTCTACGCGTTCGGAGCTTGATTCTCGTGGCAAGGGCATCGCGGACTAGTCATCGAGCCGTATTGAGGTGAGTAATAGATGTGGGTGATGACCAGCGGGTTCGAAACCCCGATATACCACTTTGTCACGCTGTATAGCGGCGAGACACGTACTCTCTTGTGAGTGCGGGGTCGATTGTGATTTAGGGACTGTGGCTTAGTCCGACCTGTTGATAATGTGTTATGATATTGGCTATTCTTGAGCCGTTGAACCTCCTTCTCGGATGGTTGCATATTATAGAGTGATATTGGCTACTCTTGAGCCGTCGAACCTCTTTCTTGGGCGATTGAGTACACTTATAGGCTGTATGGCAGTTATTGGATCCTGCGAGGATCCTTATCATTGTTTTGTGATATTGACATGCTAGTTTTACTACCAGTCTGTAGCTATTACTGTTATCATGATATTCCAATCTCTGGAACTTGACATTTACTGTTTTCAACTGAAAAATGATAAAGCATTTTCAAAACTACTTTTGAGCCTGCGAGGCTGCATTTGCATATTAGCTAACAGGTAGTGGATCGGGCTGCACGCTGCAGTGTATATTCATGATATTGTGCTTGGGCTGTAGGAGCCCCTCCGAAGTCTGAACCCCCACAGTGAGCACGGGTACCCAAATTTGATCGGGCTACGTGCCGTAGAGGTCATTTCATGCATTGCATTGCATTTAGCTACATCTGCTAGTTGTTATACTATGTTGTTGATACTTGTTGGTTCTTTGCTATTGATATTGAACTGTTACATTACAGCCTTACTTAGTGCTTTATTGTGGATTTCTTATCTACGCTGTCTTACCCCTCTTTATTACCACTGAGTTTGGTAGTACTCATTTTACTCCATGCACCTTGTGTGCAGATCCAGGTACCTCTCAGCAGTCCTGATCCTGTTGTTGTTCGAGGCGACTTCTGTTGGATATTCAAGGTAGCTGCAGAGTCCACAGGACCCGATATTCCTTCCTACTATCTTTTGATTATGTATTTGCTATTTCTTTCCGCACTTGGTATCATGTAAACCATTATTACACTCATGTTATCTGTAGAGGCTCATGACTCTTCACCCTTCGGTCTTTGGGGAGTTGTACTGCTTACGACTTGGTTCCCTGGTTTGATATTTTCATTACTGTTGACTTGTAAATTGTCATGCTTAAATGGGATATGGCGAGCTCATAGCTCCGTAATTGTTGTTAATTGGTCAGGCTGGCCTAGCAGTGTGCTGGGCGCCATCACAACCGAGTTTGGGGTCGTGACATCTGGTTACTTGTATCAGGGTGAGTAAGGACATGTATGATGGATCTAAGACATGGGTTTGGACAATAGTGGCGACTCGGAGCATTTTCAGATTGTTATGGATTGACACCAAGGATCGCACTCAGCCCGTTCTTATTTACCTCGCGATGGACGCACTGATACGTCATATCCAAGTAGATGTGCCATGATGTACATTATTCGCTGATGATATTCTTCTAATTGATGAGATGCGAGGCGATGTTAATGAGAGGTTGGAGAATTGGATATAGATCTTTGAGTC
Organism: Nicotiana noctiflora; assembly: GCA_032618575.1. Lineage (NCBI taxonomy): Eukaryota > Viridiplantae > Streptophyta > Magnoliopsida > Solanales > Solanaceae > Nicotiana > Nicotiana noctiflora. Next base: position 382,496 of record JASVEL010014164.1, read on the forward strand.
TAAAGGTTTAAAGTTGAGCAGGACTAAGATAAAATACGTTGAGTGCAAGTTCATTGGTATTTCGGGAGAAGCAATGATAAATTAACATTTCACCATGTTTATACCCCTACTTGCTATTGATTTGGTTACAAATTGCCACAAAATAGTCCCAAAATGCTTACAAAGTGTGCTTGATTGTAGGTTTGAGCGACTAAGTGAAAAATGTCAAAGATCGACTCAAACAAAGTGAAACCTGCTCAAGTGTCAAAGAATAAGTGGAATGAGGAACATAAGACCTAGTGCGGACCGTGTAAGAGTGAACGCGGCCGTAATGGGATATTTAGAAACTTGCATTATTAAGCTGGAGGCTACGCGGCCACGCTACCGTTTTGTGCAGTACACGAACATGAGATTCAGAGACCAGGTTGTTTGGGAATTAAAGCCATGCGGCCGCGCTACCTTTTTGCGCGGTTTGTCCTACTGAGATTCAGAGACCTGTGGGCTTAGCCAATTTAACCAATGCGCTCCACATTCACTGATGTGCGACCACGCCAATAACCACCATGGTCGCGGTACATTCTCATGTGGTCCATGGTCCTTAACTTCAGAGAGCTAAAATTATGAGTCCAAGAGCCAGCGCGACCGCAGTCCTTCTCGCACCGTCTGTGCTGCCCCGGCATCGGTATTTTTTTCTAGTTTTTCTAGCTTAGTATAAATAGAACATTTTACCATTTTTGTTTTAAGTTTTATATTCAGAAACGTGCTCTTTATTAACGATAAACATTTGTAGATTACTTTTAGTAATTAATTTATAAGTTTAGCTCTTCATCTATTTCTTCAATTTCTGTATCTAGCATAAGTAGCTAAACCCATTAGCTAGGGCTGTGGCTCCACCCTAGTGTGGGTAATTGATGGGTCATTGCCATCTAGGGCTAGAATGATATTGGGTGTTTGTTATTTAGGTTGATTTTATATTTTAATTAAAGATTGGTGGTTGTAAACATTGATTCTAGCTTAGTAGGTTTAACTCTTCTTGAGAAAGAGAGTCCATGGCCCCAAAGATTGAACGAACAAGGAATTAGGACGGACCCAAAGAAAATGGTAGTCCCAATTAACGGGTTAAATCTCGAGAGAGTAATCACCCTACTTGAACCCTAGTTGCTTTCTCTAATTGGCCTACCCAGTTGGTCTCGAGAGAGTCAATTGGGAAAAATCATTCTCTCTACCGAGAGCTATAAGAATGGGTACAATTGTGCAACAATTATAGCATAAGCCCCAAATATATCAATCTATCCTTAGTAGCTTCAACCTGTTAATTAACCACCTAGGTGATGCCACGACCCTACTGCCTTTCCACTCATTAATTACAACTTAGCAATATTCTTGTATATTAAATTAACCTTAATCATTAGTATAATAGTAGTGATAAAGTCAAAAAACCAAAAAAGTTTGAAATGATATTAGAAGCACAACCACATCTCTAGACCAGACAGGCAATACAACTCCACTGCTAGCTCCCTGTGGAAATTCGTTCCCGAACAACTAATTTGGGTAAAAGCTATTCTGACCCTCTCCTCCTACCTTGGTGTAGTGTCAAGTTGGCAGCGATCACCTTTTGGCGCCATTGCCAGGAAGCTTAGGTGTTGACTATCTATTTAGCTTGTTTTGTGTTTTGCTTCTCTTTCCTTCTTGTTCACTAATTATATTTATGTCGATCAATCAGGTACAAATGGCTCTGAATGCAAATGAACCTCTTGGAAATGCCTTGGTGGGGGAGGAGGTTGAAGATCTTGATCAAGATGAGCTTCCAGTACCTCAAGTTCCACATAGATGTAGAAATGCCAATGCAAATGATAATCTGAATGAGAATATTCCAGAACCTCCTCCGCCATCGCCAAGAGTCCTCCCGAATCAAGGATATGAACGTTCCATCATTCCTCCCCGAATCTGCGTGGGAAATTTTCAAATCACAAATGTCATGTTGACCTTGCTCGAGCAAAGAGGGTATTTTACGAGCGCCTCCGACCAAAATGCTTACAAGCACTTGAAGAGGTTTGAAGATACATGCTGGGGGAGCAAGCTAACAAGTCATATCCGAGGATGCGCTGACATTGAGGCTTTTCCCATTCTCTCATCAGGGTAAAGCATTGGATTGGTTAGAAAGGCTCCCCAATCATTCTATCACCACATGGGATGAATTGGTGGAAACATTTATTGCCAAGTTCTTTTCTCCAAGTCATATGGCAGCTTGTCGAGATGAAATTCTATCTTTTAAGCAATAGCCAACGCAACCTTTCTACGAGATGTGGGAATAATACAGCACAATGGTGAAGGAGTGCCATATGACCGAGGCAATGATACAACAAACTTTTTATTGGGGCATCAACACCATGAATCAGTGCATTGTGAACCAGTTAGCCGGAGGGAACTTCATTAAACTTTTTTACGAAGAGGCATGTGATGTAATTGATGAAATGGCCGACACATGTTCGGCATGGCAAAGTCAAGAAAATGTGCTCCAAGGTGACCCCACGGTCATCCACTTACATAAGGAATTGCATGATCATAGCCAAGCTATTACTGAGCTTACAACTACTATGAATAGATTATCGAAGGTGCAATTGCAACAAGTCCAAAACCCGCTCCAAGTTAATGAAATGGAAAATGTTTCTATGTTAAAATGGAGCAAAGAGGAAAACGACAACCTAAAGGCAATTGTAAGCAATTTGACAACAACAATGATGGTGGTAGTTATTTGAATGAGTGCTATGATGAGCCAAGAAAAGAATGTCAATATGTCAATAAATACCAAGAGAATAGAGGAAATCAAGGGAATCAACAATGATGTCCCCAAGGAAATTGGGGCAATCAACTAAGTGGTGGCAATTGGAACAACAACAATTGGTGTAACCAAGGTAACAATCAAGGCAATTGGAACAGGAAAAATAACAATTGGAGAAATAACAACAGCACTCAAGGAGAGTGGAATAATAGTGGAAATCAAGGCAACCGAGGCCAAGGCTTTTAAAGGCCCCCATGTACCAACAACCAAACAATCCACCCCCTTTCAATCTCGAGGGTCTAATTCTTCGGGTAGCGATAGGGGGCAGAATAGAAATGATGTTTGAACAAATGATGAAGAAGAACCAAGACTCCAATGCTTGATTGACCTCTCATAATACCTGTATTCGATATTTGGAGGTGCAACATGGCCAAATCTCTCAATTATTAAATACTCTACCTAAGGGTTCTCTACCAAGTGATACGGTAGTTAACCCGTAGGGAGGTAACAATCATTTGATGGCTGTTAGAACAAGGAGCGGAAGAGGTGGTGATGTGCATGCCTCAAATGAAATTCAAGTTGTGAATGACAAAGTTGAGTTGCATAATGATGATGTGCCTTTGAATGTTGAAGATGTGGTTGAACCAAATATGACCAATGATGTGCAGATTGATATTGATGATGAGGCCGGGGTAGAGACACAAGATGCCGTGTACACGTATAAGGAAAATGTTATTGATATGATCGAGCCAGTGGTGCCCAAGTTCAAGGCACCCTTGCCTAGGCTGCCCCACCTTACCCTCAGCGGTTGGAAAAGAAAAAATGTGACAATCAATTCAAAAAGTTCATTGAAATGATGGAGAGTCTTACTATCAATGTGTCATTGGTGGAGGCACTTGAACAAATGCGGGGGTATGCAAAGTTCATGAAGGATTTGGTATCTAAGAAGAGGTCAATGGAGTGTGAAACAATTAAAATGACACATCAAGTGGGTTCTATAGTGCATTCCATGGCCCCTAAACTTGAAGACCCCGAAGCTTTTACTATCTCTTGCACTATAGGCAGTGCGGATTTTGCCAAAGCCCTTTGTGACCTAGGGGCTAGCATTAATTTGATGCCTTATTCGGTCATCAAGACTATGGGTATCAGACAACCTAGGCCAAATTCAATGAGACTTCAAATGACGAATCGATCTATGAAGCGACCCTTGGGCATAATTGATGATGATCTTGTCCGTGTTGATAAATTCATATTGCCGGCCGACTTTGTCATATTGGATTATGAGGTGGACTTTGAAGTACCAATCATTCTTGGGAGACCTTTCCTAGCTACGGGGAAGGTATTGGTTGATGTTGAAGTGGGTGATTTGACATTCCGTATAGGAGATGAGAAGGTGGTATTCCATGTTTGAAAATTAATGAGACAACCAAATAGCACGGAGATGTGTTCATTTGTGGACATTGTCATAGCTGTGCTAGTGGATGACACAAATTGCATGATAAAGGTTGAAGATCCTTTTCAGCCCGTGCTTCTTAACGTGGATGTCAATGATGATACTGGTAGAGTGGAGTGCGTTAATGCGTTGCACGGTATTGGTTCATATTCATATGAACCTAGAAAGTTATCTCTGGATCTTAAAAACCATAAAACTCTGCCAACCAAGCCATCGATTGAGGAGCCAACGGTGTTGGAGTTGAAGCCACTCCTTCCACACCTCAAGTATGAATTTTGGGCTCTAAATCAACTCTTCCAGTTATTCTTTCTTCTTTCCTAACTATCATGCAGGTTGATGCCACTTTGGCGGTTCTTCAAGAGCACAAAAAGGTGATTGGATGGATATTGGCTGATATTCCAAGGATAAGCCCCACATTTTGCGTGCATAAAATCATCTTGAATGAGGATTCAAGGCCTTCACATGAACATCAAAGAAGACTAAATGAGGCAATGCAAGAATTGGTAAAGAAAGAGGTTATCAAGTGGCTTGACGCCGGTGTGGTTTATCCGATTTTTGATAGCTCATGGATCTCTCTGGTCCAATGTGTGCCATAAAAAATGTGGGATGACAGTAGTAACCAATGCCAACAGTAAGCTTATTCCTACTCGGACAGTTATAGGTTGGAGAGTTTGTATAGATTACAGGAAGCTTAACAAGGTGACAAGAAAAGATAATTCCCCATTACCATTCCTTGACCAAATGCTCGATCGTCTTGTGGGTCGGGCTTTCTATTGTTTCTAAGATGGTTTCTCGGGGTACATTCAAATTTTAATTGCCACGTAGGAGCAAGAGAAGATGATCTTTACATATCCTTATGGAACATTCGCTTTCTCGAGAATGCCATTTGAACTATGTAATGGTCCAGTGACCTTCCAATGTTGCATGATGGCTATTTTCACCGACATGGTGGAGGATATCTTGGAGATCTTCATGGATGATTTCATCATGGTGGGAGATACATTTGAGGAATGCTTGGTGAATTTGGATTAGGTATTGGCTCGATGCGAAGAAACTAAAATTGTTCACAATTAGGAATAATACCATTTTATTGTGGAATAATGTATAGTATTGTGACACAAGATCTCAAATAAAGGAATTGAAGTTGATAAGGAAAAAATCAAGGTCATTTAGAGGCTTCCTCCCTGTACTTCTGCTAAAAGGGTGAGTAGGTTCTTGGGCATGTCGAGTTCTACCGGCGGTTTATTAAAGACTTCTAGAAGGTTGTGAATCCACTTTGCAAACTGTTAGAGAAAGATGCCAAGTTTATCTTTGATGAATAATGCATCGTGGCTTTTGAACTTTTGAAGCACAAGTTGACCACAACTCCTATCATCACCGCACCTAATTGAGGTTTGCCTTTTAAACTTATGAGTGATGCAAGTGATGTTGCGCTAGGGACGGTGTTAGGTCAACGGGTCAATAAAATGTTCCATCCCATGTATTATGCAAGTAAAATGATGAATGATGCTGAAAACATTACACGGTGATGGAGCAGGAGTTATTGGCCATCATGTTTGCTATGGAGAAATTTCGACCTTATCTTATGGGGGACAAGGTGATTGTGCACAAGGACCATACCGCCTTAGGTATTTGATGACCAAGAAGGACTCTAAAGCAAGATTGATGAGATGGGTGTTACTTCTTCAAGAATTTGACTTAGAATAGCGGACCATTTGTCCCGGTTAGAGGAAGGAGGGAGTCCATGTGACGTTATTGAGATAAATGAACATTCCCGACGAGCAACTTATTTCCATTTCTATGTGTGACATGCCATGGTTTGCGGACATCTCCAACTTCATTGTGACCGAAAATGTCCTGTGTGAGCTATTTTCCAACCAAATAAAGAAACTCAAGCGAGATAACTTGGATTTTTATTGGGATGATCCGTACTTGTTTAAAATTTATACGGATGGTGTGTTAAGAAGATGTGTCCCGGGAGGTGAACAATTGAGCATATTGGAGGCTTGTCACTCCTCTCCCTATGGCAGCCACCATGGAGGGGTGAGGAAGGCTTCAAAGGTTTTGAGTTGCGGTTTCTATTGGCCGACGTTGTTTAAGGATGCTAGTGACTTGGTGAAGAGATGTGATGCATGTAAAAGAGCCAGCGGAATTTCAAAAACGGATGAGATGCCTCTCAATACGATTCTCGATGTGGATATTTTATATGTTTGGGGCATTGACTTCATGGGTCCATTCGTGAGCTCTTATGGAAGAACTTATATTCTCATGGCGGTGGACTATGTTTCAAAGTGAGTTGAAGCCGTGGCTTAATCCAACAACGAAGCTCGAAGTGTCGTGGCATTTTTGAAAAAGAGTACCTTCACAAGATTTGGCACTCCTCGTGCTATCATTAGTGACGGGGGGGGGGACTACTTTTGCAGCAAGGTTTTTGATTCATTGCTTGCTAAGTATGGAGTAAATCACAAAGTGACTGTCCCTTATTATCCTCAAGCTGGTGGTTAAGTGGAAGTCTCCAACCGTGAAATAAAGAGTATCTTGTCCAAGATGGTTAATGCTAATAGAACCGATTGGTCGAAAAAGTTGGATGGCACTCTATGGGCGTACCGGACGGCTTATAAGACCCCAATTGGTATGTCCCCTTATTGATTAGTATTTGGAAAAGCTTGCCATCTTCCGGTAGAATTGGAGCAGAAGGTTATGTGGGCCTTGAGGAAGTTAAACTTGGAATAGGATGTTGCTATGAATCTCTGTGCTGAGCAATTAAATGAGCTTGATGAGTTTATATTTCATGCCTAATCAAGCTCGTCCTTGTATAAGGACAAGATGAAGCATCTTCACGACAAATATGCTCAAGGTAATTTCAAGGTTGGTGATATGGTTCTTCTTTTCAACTTCTGGTTGAGATTATTTCCGGGAAAGCTCAAGTCAAAGTGGAATGGGCCTTTTTAAGTGGTATGTGTGACTCCTTAGGTGATCTTGATCTCAAGAACAAAAATAGTGAAATATTTCGGGTCAATGGGCATCGTGTCAAGCATTATGTGGGAAAGTTTGATGACAGCCACGTATTGGTACTTATTCATTTGAAGTGATATTGGTAACAGGCGTCATGTCGCGGCGTAAATCCTGTGCTTCTTGGGAGGCAACCCATGTCTTTTTCTTTCTCTTTGATTTTCTTTGTAGATTAGGATTTTTGAGCTAATTGTTTGTGAGATATTGCAGGGATTGTGTTGAAGTAGTGCAAAACAAAAAGAAACAAAATTGATGTCTCTGAAGTTTTTCAATGCAATCGCAGAGCATTTTTACGCGGTCCGCACTGGAATGAGCCGCATTTGCATAGTCTTTAAAGTTTTCAGTGCGTCCACAGTGTACTTTAGCATGGTCCCCACTGGCAAATCACAAGTTTGGTAGTTTCTAATGCAGCTGTAGTGCATCTTTGTCCGGTCCATGTTGGATTTTTTGTACAAGGCTACATGACAAAAACCCAGCACGGTCCGCAGTCACTTTTGCACGGCCATGCTGGTAGGTAAGTACGGCCCCACTAGATTTCTATTAATAGAGACCAAGGGTCTTATTTTACCCTTTTCACACTTTGAAATCCCAGAACCCTAATTTTATTGTTCGTCATTTTTGGAGCCCATTTTTCTTGCTTGATTAAATTAATTGCACTCGTTCTTCATCAACCTAGTACCATCTCATGCACTCATGGATTATTAATTTCTTAGCTTTCATCATTTTTTCCGCCCATTACTGTAACGTCTCTTTTTCTTTTAATTTTTCTTTAAATCACTAGTTTAGGATAGATTTCTTGCTAGTTTTTGTGTGATGAACGTGCTTAAGGATTGGGTAATTGTGTAGGGACAAGAAAGAGTACAAAAATTGAACAAAAATGGATAAAATCAGGAAAACCTAACACAGTCCCTAACACTAGCTCAATGCGTCCGCGTTGAATTTTTGTGCAGTCCGCGGAGTTCTTCTATTCCAATTAAATTGTTTCCTGCGCGGCCGCATTGCACTTTTGCGTGGCTTGTGTTGGCCCACCGCAGCCGCGACCTATTTTGTGCGGTCCACAATGTGAGATTCAAAGAGCATGTTTTAGAGGTCTCTTCCCAACGCGGTCGTGTCCCTCTTTTGCTCGGTCCACAATTTCTCCAACGCGGGCGCATCCCTGCTTTGTGTGGTTCGCGCTGTTTAGTACTGCAGCCTGTCCTTCCACTGTGTTCTGCAGTTAATTGTGTCTTATTCCCATGTCATTCACCTATTTCATTGCATATGCTTAAACTAACTATGTTAGATGCGTGTTTTTGCAGATCATGGTTAAAAAAAGGCGGTAAACAAACACAACAACTTGGGAAAGGTGGTTCCTCCCGAGGGGGTAAAGGCAGGAGAATCGGAAAACTCACTATCTAGGCTCGGGAGAACATTAAAAAGACCCAAATATTGATACGGGCTGCTGACAAGGCTGCCTCTCATTCTTCGGGGAGTGAGTATGTGCCATCTAAAGATATCTCCTCAGATTTCGTCTCAACCCACATAACCAACCCCCTCAACCTAACTGATACCCCTCTACCATTACCCACCATAAAAAGACTAGTAAATGTAGTCTCAGACTTATCTGACGAGTCTGTAGCCGGTAGTGGGAAATACTTCACCTGCCCCATAGATTCATTATCTGAGGAGAGTACATGCAACAATGAGGGAGGTGAGCCTCAAGATAGGGGAGTTGCACAGACAAGAAAAGCTAAAGAGTGGGAGGATCGATTCGTAAGCCGAGTGCTTACCACAAGTTTAAGGAGTGGTGTCCGGTGAGGATGTTGATACCGGAGAGAAGTTTTATTGACACTGACCATTTACCCCACAATCCAAACATGCAAAGGGAGTTCCGAACTAGAAAAGGCTGGGAGTTTTCACGGAGAAAAGCATAGATGCTAATGGGCACATGGTTAGGGTGCAACATACATCTATGCTAATGAGCATATATACTAGGCTCACATTTTCATATATACCAAGGTGACCAAAGTGAGACACAAGGTAGTGTTGTTTGATGGAAAATCATTGAATGATTATCCGGGGTTCCGATATGATGATGAGTCACTTTATCTAGCAAAGTTGGGGATGTGGGAGGAAGTCCGTCCTTGGTTGGCCCAGTACTTAGCAATTCCAGGTACTGACTCTGCATGGTCGCAAGCAGGGAAGAAGATACTCCGGAACAGTGTTAACTTTGAGGTCGAGGGTGGTTGACATTTGTGTGCAGTTGGCTTGACCCTTCTACCCATGATCAGACTATTCCACTCACCCAGGATGTTCTTGTTGGATCTATCATGGTCGATACCCTATCAATGTGGGCAATGGGATGTCCAGGGTGATTTCCACTGTAGGACAGGAGCATGACCGAAATTACCCTTTTCTCAACACCCTTTCTATGTGTTTTAGGGATTTGGAGGTGGAGAAGAAAAGGTATGATATCAAAACCAAGCCGGTGGCTCCTTACTCCTGGTATAGTATACAGGGCTCGGACAACCCTAAATCCAAGAACAACAAGCCACCTGCCTCTGTCCAGACTGGCCAGTCTGAGCAGCCAATTTTCGTAGAGCATTCCACTGTGCCTTCCATCGAGCCCGCTGCTACTATAGTTGCAGATTTCCCTCCAAGACCATCTTCTTCTGCTGGTCCCACTACTTCGACGGGCTAGGGGTGTCATCTTCAAAGACTCATCCCTTTACTAGCCATTAGTTGAGTCCGGTATTGGATAGCTTGAACAACTGGATGTCGGCAGCGACATCCAAGTTGTCCACTTTGTCGTCTACTATTCAGACTCCGGTAGCACGTCAGCCAGCCCCAATTCTTCAATCCATTGAGGACGCTTTGAAGAAGCTCCTGGAAAACCAAGAAAAAATTATGAAGACACATGTCATTTTAAATACTATTATTGAGTCACATGGCAAGGCTACGAAGGACCTTGCTAAGGAGCACATGAGGAAAATATGGGCCTCTAAGAAATCTTTGAAGTAGCTCAGGACAAATGTGGACAAGCTATTGGCACACCAGATGCCTCTAGACTTGCTATTTGGGAAGTCAGTCCCAAATCCAGCAGCACCAGTAGCCGAGCCACAACAGGAGCAGTCCCCCAAGCAGCCTAGGAAGAAGTGGAAGCTCCCCAGTACAACTTATGCAATTATTGTAGTAAGAGGCCCATAGGAGGACTCTTCCAGTTTGCCACGTAGTATCCAACAGGCCTAGGAGCAGGTCCCAATCCCAGCAGTAGAGCAGAAGAAGGCTGGGAGCCAGTCTAAGACTCCTGTACTTGCGGAGGATTTGGGGACCGCTGATGATCCCATGCAGACGTCCCAATCCTAGGGAGCCTCTATATCCTTTACTCTAATTTTGATGCTTATTTTGGTAGTTGGCATTGGGGACAATGCCACCTTTGATTCATGGGGATGCGCCCTACTTTTTTATTATCCATGAATGACTGTGTATACAGATTGACAATTTATGCTTTATTTTGATTTTCTACTTTAGGGTGTATAACTTTACACTTTAGCCACTTTTCTTCTACTTTTGATTTTCTATTTTGGGCTGTATATAAACTTACATTTATATAGATATTCATCCCCGTTGTATATTCCACTAGCCCATACATATTCATTCTATTTTCTATTTTTGCAAAATTTTTTGTCTTTAGCTTTATAGTTAGGCTCGTAGCCATTTATTTTGTTTTTGAAACATCCAATAAGCCCTTGGTTTTCTTAAAGCCACGGTTGTTTCCAAGGGTGAAGTATTGTATGAACCGGGTGGCTCTTCCTGATGATGGATGGGGTGGCAACCTTCTTAAGGGTTTGAATTTATTTCTTTTATTTTTCTTTTGTTTTTTGATAGTTGTAGTTAAGGGTACCTCAATCAACGCTTCACTTGGGTCTAGCACATTTTCCTTTGATACAATGGTCAAAGACATAATGTTGTGTATAAGATGGTGAAATTCGTGGCTTTGAGACTCTTGCGTTGACCAAACAATCATCATGTGATCTATTCGGACTATTGTGTGCTTAAATTATAACTAAGGTCGTTGTGGGCCCTCGACTCGATAACTTTAGAAATCCCCTAGTGTGTGTGGTGAGAAATTGAATTATGAGTCCAAGTCTCGAGCCAATAGTCTAGAACTTGCCATGAATATTTGTTGAGGCGAAATACTAGGTGAAACTTGACTTGGAAAGTGATTATAGGCATTCCTTGATCCAAATGTTAAGTTGAACAATTTTATGGCCTAAAAATGAAATGATCCCTAGTAACCCTTTTGAGCCTTGAACCTCTTTCCTTCAAGAACCAATGTTACACGACTATACTTATTCTAAATGACACCCTCACTTGGCACCCAAATATTCCCTTGAGTATTGGAAAATGACTAAGTTTGGGGGGAGAGACAAGAAAGAAAATAAAGTGGTAGTAAGGTACAAAAGCAAAAGAAAAAGGAAGGCAGTGAAAAAGCAAGAAAAGAAAAAGACAAAAAGAAAATCCAATATGAACATAAATAAAAAGGGATTCAAGGAAAACAAAGATTAAAAGGTGTGGAAAAAGTATAAAAAGGAGAAGTGTTTTGAATTGCATAAGAAAGAGTGACAATGTGTCTCTCTAACCCCTTGTGAAGAAGTGAAATAGTCAAAAGAGTCAAGAGATTTATGCCAAAATGAAATAAATGAAGTGCTTAAGGAAAGATTGAACCCACTAGAATAAAAACATGTCCTACCCTCACCAGAAAGCCTTCACATATGACTCTACAAAAGTCCTATAGGATCTTGAGTCAAAGGGAACCTACATTAGTGGATACTTACATAAGGGGAAAGCATATGGTACCTAGAGCCGGACTTGTGACCTTATTCTTGAGAGAGATGAGTGAAAATTCCATCAACCTCAGTTTGTGTGTCAATAATCTAAAAGGTGAGTTTGCTTAGGGAGAGTTGAGGATGTGTGAGTTTGGGTTCCACAACGACCAAAGTAATTGAGAGAAGTTCTTTGATGAAATGTGTCTACTCTTAATGCTGTTGCGTCACACTTGATTCAAAGTCTTCAAAGTTTAAATGTGTTAATGATGCATTCATATTGAAGGAAATTGTTAGTTCCAATTGATGCTTGTTGAGGTTGCTTTAGGGTAGCTGGAATTATTTGGATTTCCCTTTAAGGGGTAGGTCTTATTTTGTTTTCTTGAAGACAACCAAAGGTTTAAGTTTGGGGGAGTTGATAAGTTAGGATTTTACCGTGTTTATACCCCTACTTGCTATGGCTTTGGTTACAAATTGCCACAAAATAGTCCCAAAATGCTTACAAAGCGTGCTTGATTGCAGGTTTGAGTGACTAAGTGAAAAATGTCAAAGATCAGCTCAAAAACGGAGTGAAACCTATTCAAGTGTCAAAGAATAAGTTGAATGGGGAACAGAAGGCCTAGTGCGGACCGTACAAGAGTGAATGTGGCCGCATTAGGAGATTCAGAGACTTGCATTATCAAGATGGAGGTAACGTGGCCGCGCTACCTTTTTACACATTCCGTAGACATGAGATTCCGAGACTAGGTTGTTTAGGAATTAAAGCCACGTGGCCACGCTAGGTTTTTATACGGTCCGCGCTACTGAGATTCAGAGACCTGTGTGCTTAGCAAATTTAACCAATGCTCTCCGTGCTCACTGGTGTGCGGCCGCGCCAACAATCACCACGACCGCGGTGCATTCTCACGCGGTCCTCGGTCCTTTACTTCAGAGAGCTCAAATTATGAGACCAAGAGTCAGCGCGGCCGCGGTCCTTTTTGCACGGTCCGCGCTGACCCCGCTGGGGTATTTTTGTCCATTTTTTCCAACTTAGTATAAATAGAATATTTTTCCATTTTTAGGTTAAGTTTTATAACAGAAATGCAGTCGTGCACCTGGGAACGAGTTTGTAGCCATTTTTTATTCTTTTTTTCTTATTAACGATAAATATTGTAGATTCCTTTTAGTAATAAATTAATATGTTTAGATCTTCATCTATTTCTTCAATTTCTGTATCTAGCATAAGTAGCTAAACCCATTAGCTAGGGTTGTGGCTCAACCCTGGTGTGGGTAATTGATGGGTGTTGCCATCTAGGGCTAGATTGATATTGGGTGTTTATTATTTGAGTTGATTTTTTATTTTAATTAAGGATTGGTGGTTGCAAACATTGATTCTAGCTTAGTGAGTTTGACTCTTCTTGAGAAAGAGAGTCCATTACCCCAAAAATTGAACCAACAAGGAATTGGGATAGACCCATAAGAAATGGTAGTCCCAATTAACGAGTTAAATTTCGAGAGAGCTAAATCATTCTCTCTACCAAGATGTGTGAGAATGGGTACAATTGTACAACGGTTATGCATAAGCCCCAAATATGTCAATCTATCCTTAGTAGCTTCTACCTGTTAATTAACCACCTAGGTGATGTCACGGCCCTAGTGCCTTTTCTCTCATTAATTACAACTTAGCAATATTCTCGTAGCGTTATTTAGCCTTAATTATTAGATTATAATAGTAGTGATAAAGTCAAAACACCAAAAATATTTGAAGTGATATTATAAGCACAACCACATCTCTAGACTAGACATGCAATACAACTCCACTACTAACTCCTTGTGGAAATTCGATCCCAAACCACTAATTTGGGTAAAAGCTATTGCAACCCGCTCTTCCTACCTTGGTGTAGTATCAAGTTGGCAGCGATCAAGCAGACATAAGCGAGTCTTGATTTTAAAGTCATTTCCAAGAAAGGAAGCTTCAAGTACCTGGGGTCGATTATCTAAAAGGATGGAGAGACTGATGAGGATGTTATGCACCGTATATGAGTGGGGTACATGAAATGAAGGCTAACGCCTGGTATCTTGTGTGATAAGAAGTGCCCCCAAAACTTAAAGGTATGTTATATAGAGTGGAGGTTAGACCGGCCATGATGTATGATGCCGAGTGTTGGCGAGTCAAGTCTTCTCATATATATCCAGAACATGAAAGTTGTAGAAATGAGGATGTTGAGATGGATATGCGGGCACACTAGACTGGATAAGATTAGAAATGAAGATATTCAGGTGAAGGTGGGTGTGGCTCCTATAGAAGACAAGATGCGGGAAGCTAGGCTTAGATGGTTCGGGTACGTACGAAGGAGAAAATGGATGCCCCGTTCAGGAGGTGTGAACAAATGGCCTTGACGGGTGTGATAAAAGGTAGATGGCTGCAAAATAAATATTGGGGAGAGGTAGTCAGGGAGGATCCGGTGCGGCTTCAGATTTTTGAGGACATGTCCCTTGATAAGAAGTTGTGGAGGCGAGCATTAAGGTTGTAGGTTAGGAAGTAGGAGGCTAGAAAGTGTTTGCCTTAGGCTACTAGTGGGTTCAATAGTGTCCAAATTACTTCTTTAGGATTATAGGTTAAGTCATAGGAGGCTAGTCCGTCCGATATTGTAGTGTCTTTAGATGCTAGTGGCTCTTGTTGTATCAATATTACTCCATTGTGTCTGTAGTACTATGCCATTTTTACTGCTTATTGTTATTGTTTTCTCTAGAGTTTTCTAGTTAGTACATTACTGATGTTATCTTTCTTTCTTTCTTGCTTCCTCTTATATCAATGTGCCACTGTCTCTTTTCATGTTCTTTAGCCGAGGGTCCATGGAAAACAACGTCTCTATTCCTCTGGAGTAGGTATAAGGTTTGCGTGCGTACTATTTTCCCTAGAACCCACTTGTGGGATTTCACTGGGTTATGTTGTTGTAGTTTTCGAATAAAAATGACATGTTTTTCTATTTCAAAAAAAAATAATTTTAAGCTTACCATTTCTATTTAACATTATGATTTCACAAGAAAAGCTTGTGATAAACTTATCATTAATGAGGTAGTGATAATAATCTTTTGTAACTATATGATTCCTATTATACCCTTCACTGTTTAAAAGTTTTTAAAAAGGACGCAAATATATTTTGAAAAAAAAAAAGATGTACATTATGTGGAAAATGCAAATTAAGAACTCAAAGCAACAAAAGATGTGTCTCTAAAGCATCGTTAGAAATGCCTGCCTTCTTAGTTCTTAAACGGACCTAAGTCACCGATCTTGCCTTCTATAAATTTCCAATAATAGTGGTGTCCGAACAAAATTTGTATATATCTCTATTCTCCACTAATTCGATATCTACTACCTCTCGTCAATTTGTATATTGGATATTATACTTAAACAACAATATATACCATGTATACAAATGGGGTCTAGGAAAACTAGTGTGGATATAGTCTTTATTTCTATCTTGTAAAGATAGAAAAATTGTTTACGATAGCGCCACCATACTTAAACAAATGAGAAACGAATCACCTTGGGTATTTTTTTCTTTTCTAGAAAGTTGTAATAGAAGCCAACTTAAAGCACACGGAGGTCAACTTTAATGATCTCAATTAGATCCTAAATGATCTCAAATTCTTGGTCAAAAATTTGATTAGAGTGATCAGTAAAAGTTTATTCCAAAGGACAATGTGGGGCTAATTGAGTTATGTATTTTGGGGCAGGTAAGATAAGTTGGGATTCATAGAAAGGGCCACCTTTGTCCTACTAAATATGAAAACCATTACTAAGTCTTTCTTTGGCAATTTATAGTGTAGCCCAAGAGGGAGACAATTGTCCTACTTATTTCTCATTTGAAGACAATTTATACTATTTTTATTTTCCAAAATTCTTGCATCTGACACTAGACCCCTCACTCCACCTTCCTTCTTGTACTATCACTTAAATCTGGTTTTAATTGAGTTTATTATGGACCCCCACCCCACTCCCCACACCCAAACTCCCTCTTCAAAATTTCAAATGTAAGATGGGTTGGGTGGAAAAAGATAGTTAAGATGATAGTAGTCATAAGCATATTTCAAGTCACATGATCTCGCTCTGGCTCCACCCCGAACTTTTTAACACAAATATATAATTTATATTAAAGTTACTGGATTGACCAAACCCGTTACCGAAACTCTAGTTCCACACCTAAATGTTATGGTCCTTTTCTTAGGGCTTACTAATTGGTAAAGTTTCTTGCTACTCTTTTCTCTACATGTAAATTTAAGTGGTTGTTAATGTTGCGTTATAATCAAAAGTTCAACTTGGGGTTAACCTTCACCTAACTAATGTAATTAATCACTAATTTTCTAAAGTAATAAATGTTATAATCAAAGCAACAGCACCATAATAGAATCTCCAGCTCACACATAATCTAGAACCATCTTTAGTTTTGATTTATTTTATCCTTTGAAGAAAATACAATTCAACATTTACAACTAATTATTTTTACCTTTGAGATATTTTAGGGTGCGTACATATATATAGGAAGAACACAAACTTTATGTGGCAAAGAAGGGTTTGAGGCAAGGTGACCTTCTGTCACCAATGATGGTTGTGATGGCAATGGAATAGCTGAGTAGGCTGCTAAAATCCTTAAAGTAGGGGAAAGATTTCAAGTACCATCCTAAGTGTGCTAAAGTCAATTAAGTGCACTTAGGTTTTGTTGACGATTTGCTACTTTTCTGCAGGGAAGACAAAACATCAGTGCAGACATTAAACCAAAAATTCAAAGTCTTCTCAGGAACATCAGGTCTAATAGCAAACCCAAATAAGAGATGCATATACTTTGGTGGAGTGACCTCCATAACTCAAAAGAAAATCATGGACATGCTAGGATACACTAAAGGAGAGTTACACTTCATGTATTTAGGGCAGTGTTTTGGAACGCGTTAAGCACAAAAAAGTGACGAGGCCTTGCTTCACACAAGTGAGAAGCGCGAAGCGAAGCACGCACTTTTTTGCAATGAAGCGTAATTTAATACAAAAAAATAGACATAGAGAAATAGCTAAGAACTCCTTAAAAATAACATATTAAGAAAATGTTTCGTAATAGATACTAAAACTAGATAGTGAATAATCCTCAAAAATCATAATATCTTAGGCAAATGCAAAACAAAACCACAATACGAGCAACATCCTATTCTTCAACAAGATCTACAAACTGTTGAAGTGTCATCACGTTCGAGTTTTTATATTGGTCATCATCTTCTTCTTCTTCATCAACTTCATTAGTTAGGGTTCTACTTGTACTTGTAGATACTCTTTCTTTGCTCCGTAAAGTACTTTCCCTAAAACCATAAACATTCTCTTCAACTTAACTTGCCATAGCAACATGACCAAAAGTGAGACCTTCTCCTTCAAACACTCCTTCTTCTTCATGATTTTCGGGGCCTCTGGTTAACCATTCATTCGCTTCATCAATTTTATACAATAAAATTGGATCAATGATATTACAAGCTTTATAATGACGAGCCAATGTTCTATTATATTTTACGAACATGAGATCATTGAGTTTCTTTAGCTCAAGCATGTTCCTCTCTTACTATGAATCTGCATAATAAGATGTAGAAAGTAACTAAGAGGAGTACTTAGGACCATTGAGATAAACTTTAATTTAGTAATAATATAATATAGCTTCTTACGTGTTCATAAACACTTCAATTTCTCTCGCATCCGGATGAGCTATAAGTTATGATTAGAACTATAATAGCAAATTGTTGCAAGTTTGGAACTTCATAACCAAATTGCATCCACCATTAAACTGTAGAAGTATTATTTTAGAAGATAATAACTTGAAAGTTAAAGCTCTAAAGAGTAAAACAATTGAAAAAAGTTGCTCACTTGGTGCCAATTTGATTCTACCTCTAATGGTCGAAGGTAATCCAACAATTCCATCGGCTTGCCTATACACACCAAACTCTTCCCCTAGTTTATCTTGCATCGCTTCATCTGGAAACAACTTCGAAACACATGCATGATACCCCTACTAAACGTTTAAATCTAAAGTCTTGTACTCATTGTTTGTGTAAAACAACGAGGTTCAAAATATGCCCTGATGCATGTAAAGGTTGATGAAGCTGAGCATCCCACCTTTTATCAATGATTTGAAACACTCTCTCATATTTACTCTTATCATGATCAAATGCTTTCTCAATAGCTTCTTTAGCCCTATCGTTCGCTTCATAAATGTATCCCATTGGTGATTTTTTCTCCCCACCAACCATACGAAGTACAGTAACCAAAGGATTATCAACTCTAAGTGCTTGAACAGTGTCAATCCAAAAATCAGGACTAATAGAAAATCTCGCAACTTCTTTCTCAAGAGCTTCCTTTGCATAGTTACTCTCACTCCATTCAGTTGACAAGAACATGGTTCGCAAATTTTGCTTTTGCACGTAAAAGCTTTGCAAGGTCAAGGGAGCTGTTGTGAATCTTGTTTTAGCCAGTTTCACCAAATTTATTTCTTTTGTGTATCTCTTCATCATGTTCAACAACAATGACATTTGACTAATGTAAGAATATATTTTGACCGCCTTAGCAAAAACTGTAGGAAGTCAAATTTCATAGTTAATGAGTATGAAATATTTAACATAAAGGTTAAAAACTTAAAATAAAAAATAAGAACCACTTGTTCAGCTGTAGAATATAGGGCTAACTTGAAAATGCCACCAAATATCAAGTTGATATAATGTGCAGTACGAGGAGTCCAATAAATACTTGGAAAAGCGCCTTTCAACATGTCACCCGCCTTTATTCTCAGTTGCGTTATTAGTAACAACTTGAACCACATTTTTCGGTCCAATTTTTAATATTGACTTCTCAAACTAGTTGAATATTTTATTGGAATCGGTTGAGGAGTCACTAGCATCATAAGATTCAAGAAACACACTACTTCTCGGAGAATTCACCAAAACATTAATGACCATTTTTCATTTTTTGCGGTCCATTTGTCCATCATAATGGAACAACCATAAACTTCCATTGCGCCTTATGGTCCTCGATAATTTTGACTGTCTTCTCCACCTCCTATTTTTGACAAGGAACTCTTACTTTGTGATAGGTAGGGGGCCTTCATCACGCCCAACTATAGTCCTAAAAAGGATAAGCGATCGCTGCAAATATAATTTGATTTACAAGTCCGAAATCGAATCCCACAGAGAACTAATACTTAGCTGTATCTGTGTAATATCACTAAGAAGATAATATTGAAAATAAATAAATAACTGAAAACTAACCATGCTTGAATTATAAACAACTAGAATAAAAGGTCTAAGGTAATGGTTTCCCCCCATTGTTGATTTCCTTGGTTGTATGTTTCTTATAGCTTTGGTTTAGTTGCCTCTATCAATCATGAACTCTCCAAATATCATAAATCTCTCTCAAGCAATTATGATACTTTACTAGACGCACTCTCTCAAACTACGCTAGCTAAATTTGCATAATAGTTCACTTAGATTGCACCGGAGGTATCATTATATCTAATCTAACCTCTAAACCCTCAGTTATGACTCTCGTCTATACTCCGGGAGTGATGTTGCTCAAACAACTACCTAAATATGCACTCTCTCTCAAACAGATACATAATAAATAGGAACGGATAATTGATGATCCTTTCAATTAACCAAAATCAAAACGTAGTTGAACAAATAGAGATTAACAACCAACTCAAAACTATATTAATATAACAACCAATTCATCCCAAAAGGGTTTCACCAAAACCTTAGATAAAAAATTTGATATTCATAAAAGTATGTAAAACTACAATATCAAAAGTCATAACCAACAATGAAAAATAAGAAGAGAAAGGAAAAACTTGTTGAAGAATTCTCCGCCTTGCTCTCAATGTGTTCTTGCCTCCTTAGGTCTAATTTGTGTCTAAAATATGTCCAAATTCCTCAAAAATACAATTTTTCCATGTATATATACCAGTTAGAGTCAGGCCCAAACAATTATATATTGTCCTATTCAATAAAGGACAATATTTCAAGCCTAGACTGCCGCTACCATGGCGTGGACCGCGGCCAACCGCGGAAGGCACTGCCTCAAACTGTGGTGCGGACCGCTGTGAACTTTCCCCTGCATTTTTCGCCCTTTTTCGTTTGATATTTGGAAAAACATAAAACATGAACGTTGTAGACCTTTGAGTTATCATTTAAACCATATATTATGGAGTCCAAATGGAGCTCTGAACAAAATGTTATGTCTATTTTACTAGACAGTGTGCAATATGCCTACTCGAGTCTTCGTTCGTACTTAACTATCAAATTTGACCCCCGAACACGATCCCGACTTAATTCCTTGAGCTTTTACTCAGACTTCAAAGATTCAAATTACTTAAATTCATTCTATAACATCTATATAGCTCGGAATCACACCTACAAGGCATAAAACACACAATTAATGCTAAACACTAGCGATTAAAGCGCAATCTCAGCTAAAGTGCAGTAAATTAAAGCGTAATAATTGACTAAAATATGCAATTATAGTCTATCATCAACACCCCACACTTAAACCATTACTCGTTCTTGAGCAAATCAAACTCTACTTTTTTTATTTATAGATATGACCTTTTTAAACAATTCTCCTAACTCATCACACCAAGAGTATTTAAAATAGACTAAGCACAAAAGCGTAACATCTTCACCTCACGATTTGACTCACAAGTACCACGTATTATTCACAACACCTACTTACTCTAATATAGAGGTCATTGACATTGTCGTTTCTTCATGAACCAAGTTCCCTCACACAACACAAGAGAGTAGTTCCACATAATAAAATTTAAGAACACTTAAGAACTAGAGATAGAAAAAATTCACTCACTTTCATAAATAACATTCATATGCCACAAAAGATACACCATAAGCTTTACCGTAGTGTACTACTCCACTAATCGAGCTCATTCAATTTTGGATCAATTAGGACTTTATTTGGTTGTAATGTAGACTATGGCACGGGTAGGATACATTTGGACATAAGAGTGACTACACCTCCCTAATCACTTTAATATGTATACATTAACATTAAACCCCATACTTGTGTCAAACCAAACTCCACCTTCATATCAATTTATATTACCCCATACTTCTTTAAGCACACTTACGTCAAAAGCTACCACTTATCATGAATTTTTTTTTCACAACAATCCAACTATATTTAATTTTTTTCCATTCAAGTGGCTCCTCCTTTTTCAATACAGTGCACCTTTCTCCTTATTCAATTAGTTTCACTCAAGAGCCAAACCAACCACCCCACACTTTAACTTTTATAAAGTTCATAACAATTCAAGTTCTCATGAGAGGTGAAAATATTTAAATAGATGGTTAATTCAAAAAAAATGGGTAAGGCTTGTAATGTGGTTGCCGAGAAAAAGGATTATAGGCTCAAAGAGGTTAACTACGATACATAGCAATTAGGTGGATAAAATATGTATATATGGCTCAATAAGAAAATGCCTATATGACTTCCAAGACTGAACAAAACTACTATTTCACTTTACAAACACACGGGACAAGTTCTAGGCATCAAATGCAATTCACAGAATAACACAAAACCTTACACACACATGGCACATAACTCACGTAGGATTGGATTCATCAAGACACCCTAGTCAAAACAGTTAAGAAAATTTAAGATCATACAATTTAAGGTACTTATACAAGAGTCAAAAACCGAGCCTAAGCGTCACAACCAAAGTACTCACTATTCTCAAGTCATAGCAAAGTCAAGAGGTATTGCTTCAATTTAAAGCACAACACAACGACTCTGATTCCTAAAAACACTAACTATACCCGGTTCAAATAAAATCCTTGGAAAAGAACCGTGGCCCAAAGAAAAACCAAGGGGAATTGCTACACTACCTAACAAAAGAAAATCTTTTTTTAGACTTAAATCCGTCAAGAAATTGTCTAATAGATCCATCATTGGGAAAAGTCTAATCTTTTCTATTTACAAAAATTATTCAATTAAACTAACACAACAAAAATAGCATAGAAAACACCAAGATAATATCCTCACACCACACTTAAAATTGTGCATTGTCCCCAACACACACCATAACTAATAAAAGAGTATAAGAGACTCCCAGGTAGGCCAAAGGCCGGAGCACTAACAGCTCATGGGATACTCAAACTTCTCCCAAGCTTGGTCCTTCCAATACCTTTGTTTTCCATGCTCCTGAAAAATAAAAAGTTGACACTACAAAATACTACAATAAAAAAAATTTAAAATAAATAAATAAATTTTGGTTGCCTCCCAACAAGTGCTTGATTTAACGTCGCGACACGACGCGAATCACTTTTTTGCCTCCACCTCGAGCTTATGAATTGAACCCCAAGTTTTGATTCAAGCTTATGATTATGGTCATGGGGCAGTGAAACGAATCTAACAGGCCCACGAAAATAATATAGTGTTTTGCACTCATTGGCCTTTTTATGAGGCATGTAATCCTGACTTTCTGGAAAGGAGAATTCCAGAATATATGCACCTTGTTCCTCATTCCTAGACTTCTCAGTTAGTTCAGATGACCCTATTTCCATATCATCATCCAAACACAATGTGGAAAAATGCATGGAGTGTGGACCAATGCACTCAAACATATGAAATTCAGGACTTTCAAGATCCTCAACATCAATGATACTAGACTCACCGAAATTTATATCCTCAAAGTTGTCTCACTTCTTCAATATTTACATCCTCAAATTGTAGTTGTCTAGGTTGTTGATGCTCTACTCTGACCTCCCCAATTAACACCTCAAATGTACGCTCTTCTTGGCTACTACCCTTAATATTGTCTTGTTGAGCATTAAAACCTCCAACCACTTGACTCAATTGAGCCTCCAACTTGCGAATAGTTGCCTCTTGCCTTTCTATGTGAAATTATTTCTCATTGTTTTGTTCCAGAAGGCACTTTAGCATATCCTTGATCTCCTTCAGGTCCACATTTTCAGGTTCTTTGTTCCTATTAACCTTACAAGAAAAGGTAGAACCATCATAGAAGGGGTTGGGGGAAAATAAGAAATATAAACACAACCATGAAGATGACCATTTTAACAACCACACATATTACACACATTTCACAAATAAGATTGAGTTGGCGCACATAACTCGCTCTTAGGAACGTTTTAAAAATTTTGCCACGGGTGATTTTCGTCACAATATGTATGTAGATTAATAGTAGAATTATCTAAACCTAAATTCCCATAATTCCAAGTGGTCATGTTTCTCAAATCAACAGTTATAAAAAAAATTAAAATAAAACAAAATAAAAGTTCAAACTTGAACCCTAGCAGTATATACAGCTACAACTACATCGTTAGTTCCCCGGCAACGACACCAAAATTTGATCACGTCCAACTCTATTCCTAAAAAGGATAAGCGATCGCTGCAAATATAATCCGATGTACAAGTCCGGAGTCGAATCCCACAAAGAACTAAGGCTTAGCTATATTTGTTTAATATCTCTAAGTAGATAAGATTAAAAATAAATAAATAACTGAAAACTAACTATGCTTGAATTGTAAACAACTGGAATAAAGGTCTAAGGTAATGGTTTTCCCCGCTGTTGATTTCCTTGGTTGTATGTTTCTTATAGCTTTGATTTTGTTGTCTCTATCAATCATGAACTCTCTAGCTATCATAAATTTCTCTCAAACAATTATGATAATTTACTAGACGCATTCTCTCGAGGTACGCTAGCTAAATTTGCATTACAGTTCACTTAGATTGCACCAGAGGTATCGTTATCTAATCCAACCTCTAAACCCTCGGTTATGACTCTCGTCTATACTCTGGGAGTGATGTTGTTCAAAAAACTACCTAAATATGCACTCTCTCTCAAGTAGATACATAATAAATAGGAACGGATAACTGAACATCCTTTCAATTAAACAAAATAAAACGTAGTTGAATAAATAGAGATTAACAACTAACTCAAAACTATATTAATATAACAGCTAATTCATCCCCAACGGGTTTCACCAAAACCTTAGATAACAAATTAGCTATTCATAAAAGTATGTAAAACTACAATATCAAAAGTTCATAACCAACAATGAAAAATAAGAAGAGGAAGGAAATTTTGTTGAAGAATTCCCCGCCTTGCTCTCAATGTGTTCTTGCCTCCTTAGGTCTAATTGTATCTAAAATATGTCCAACTTCCTCAAAAATACTGGGTTCCCATGTATATATACCAATTAGGGTCGGGCCCAAATAATTATACCTTCTCCTCGGCAAAAAAGGACAATATTTCAAGCCTAGACTGCCGCGACTAAGGTGTGGACCACGGCCAACCGCGGAAGGCACTGCCTCAAACCGCAGCGCGACACCGCGATGCAATTTCTACTATATTTGTCACCCTGTTCCGCTTGGAATTTGGAAAAATGTAAAACATGAACGTTGCATCCCTTGGAGTTAGCTTTCTAAACATATATTATGTAGCCCAAATGGAGGTTTGAGCAAAAATGTATGTCTATTTTACTAGACAATGCGCAATATGCCTCCTCGAGTCTTCGTTCGTACTTAATTATCAAATTTGACCCCCGAACACGATCCCTGCTTAATTCCTTGAGCTTTTACTCAGAATTCAAAGCTTCAAATCACTTAAATTCATTCCATAACATCTCTATATCTCAAAATCACACCTACAAGGCATAAAACACACAATTAGTGCAAAACACTAGCGATTAAAGTGCAAAATCAACTAAAGTGTAGTAAATTAGAGTATAATAATCATATAAAATACACAATTATAACCTATCATCAGGCTTCCTTCCTGGGCCATATTGGCCAACGGCCTCAATTAATTCCGCAAAACTATCGGTGTAATTCATACCATTAAAAGGAAGCCCCACATCATACAACCACCTTGCAAAAGCATGTACAGCACGCCCCCTCAAACTCTTCCTACAAGATTCTTAGTCAACTTCACCCTTTCTCTTTTCATTTGTTTTTTGTGTGAGAAAAAGATTAAGAGGACCTTTCACATTGCTACTGGCGGTGGATGATCCACTTCCACTTGTTGAATTCTTTCTTTGAGATTTAGAGGAAGGTGGCCTCATTATATCATTGACTTCATCGTCATCGTCATCCATTTGAGTATCTTCATCAAGAAGATTCATCATATATGCTCCATGGGTCATTGAATTTTTTAACTCATTTTTTTTCTCAACATAATCTCTCATTTCTTTCTTAACAGTAATCGGAACACTTGGACATTCTTTCACATCTCTAAATACACCAATTAGACGTCTCTTGTGACGATGTATTCCACCGTTATAAATTTTTTGATAAAAAGATACATTGCACTCGTGAGTTATTATTGCCAACTGCAACTCCATACGCCCAAGCTGAATCTCTTTTTAGGCTTGAACTTGATGCCATTGAATAATCAAATTAAGTTTACTACAATCAACAACCAAAAAAATACTAATTAATTCACTGCCCTAAACAGAAAACAAAGCATAAAGTCATAAGAAAGCAAAAAACAGAGAATGATAATATAAAGAATGCAAAAAATAGAGCACTACAGTTTGGATAAAAGCATAAAGTCATAATAAAGCAAAAAATAGAGCATGAAAGAAAAACAAAGCAGTAGTGGTCGTTGCTGAACAAATCTTAATCTGGACAAAAAAAATTAAAAGAAAAATAGATAATAAGAAGAATAACAAAAGAAAGCAAAAAATAGAGCATGAAAGAAAAACAAAGCAGCAGTGGTTGTTGCTGAGCAGAGCTTAATCTGGACAACAAAAATTGAAAGAAAAACAGAAAATAAGAAGAATAACATAAGAAAGCAAAAAAATAAAGCATGAAGAAGAAGACTAGAAGAAGAACAACAACAAAACAAGAAGAACGGAAGAACAGAAAAAAACAGAAGAAGAAGAAGAAGAAGAAGAAGAAGAAGAAGAAGAAGAAGAAAAAAAACAGAAAATAAGAAGAATAACAGAAGAAAGCAAAAAAAGGGAGCATGAAGAAGAAGAACAGAAGAACTGAAGAAGAAGACTAGAAGAATAAGAAGAACAGAATAAGAAGAACAGAAGAACATAAGAAGAAGAAGAAAAAGAAGAAGAGAAAACTTACTTTTTTGGAGCAGCAATGGTCGTTCGCTGGGCTGGAGAAGAAGACGCTGTTCTTTGCTGAGCAACAGTGCTATTTTGATATATTTTGTTAACAGAGCAGCAGTGGTCATAAGTTTATTTTGCCCAAAATTTTTTTTAAAAAACCCTAGCTTTAGCCTTGTCTTCGCTTAAGCGAGCTTTTTAACGCTTTTATCGCTTCGTCGCTTCTCGCTTAAGCGAGGAAAGCATTCGCTTAAATCATGTGAGTCGTTTTATTCACAGAAAAATGTAACCCTAGTGCCTCACCTCGCTTCATCGCATAAAGAGAGTGCTTTTAATAACCCTGATTTAGGGGTTCCACTAAGCACCAAAAAGCTATTAATAACCCAATGTAAGCCTCCAATTGATCGATTGTTGAATAGAATAAAATGCTGGACAACAAAGTTCCTATCCTATGCTGGAAGAGAAGCATTAATCAAGAGTGTACTGGTTGCAATCCAAAACTTTAGGGCTCAGATTTTCATCCTACCAAAGAAGATCATACAGTTCATCAACATTATATGCAAAAGGTTCTTATGGTCAGGCAATGCCGAACATACAAGAAGGCACTCATTGCATAGAATAAACTATGTTGTCCAAAGGTAGTAGGGGGTTCAAATTTTATCAATGTTGAGCTATGGAATAAAGCAGCTATTTGTAAGTTTTTATAGAATATATACAAAAAGAAAGATAAGCTCCGGGTCCAATGCGTTAACATCCACTACATAAAGGGAAGCCAATATGGGACACAGTACCAAAAAATGCATCAAGGGTAATACAACAGATTTTCAAGGCAGGGAAGTATTTTGACACTACTGGATACACAGAAGAGGAAGTAAAAAAATGAAAAATTTCTATATAAAGCACATATACAAAGCTATACAAGGAGAGTTTCGGAAAGTGTCATGGAGGTGATTAATATGCAGCAATTATGGATTACCAAAGTGGAAGTTCATGTTAAGATTGGCAATACAGAAAGGCTAGTGACAAAAGAAAGGTTAGCAAGATGGAGGATGCAAATTGATACCACAAGCTCATTATGCCAACTGTGTAGCACCTATTTTTTGATTGCGAGGTAACAACAACCATATGGCAACAACTCTTAAAATGGCAAGGATAACAAAGCTAGGATGGAACGAAGAACTGGCATAGATAGAAAGAAGAGAAAACGTAGAAGTGGAGAAGCAGAATTATGCAGAATGTCCTTAGCTGCAGCAGTATACCATATCTGGCAAGAGAGGAACATGGTAATATTCCAGCATAAGACTAGAACAGCCAAATCCATAATTAGAACAATATTCATCCAGGAAATTCATGTTAGAGTTACTATGTTTCCTAGACTAACAAGGACAATGAGCAATTAGAATTGGTACCCTGATGTAATGTAATAGTACAAGGCACAGGGCAAAAGAAGAGCAGAAAGAGTTGCAAAATCCTAATTGGGATTGCATGTCCAATGGGAGTCTTTTTGTTATGCTGTAAATATTTTACACTTGATAAAAAATTTATTTAATTACGAAAAAAAAATAAAGAACGCAGAATGCATGAATAAATAACATAAAAATCACTAAACAATGTGACCTTTCTGGAAAATAGGAAGAAATAAAAAAAAACAGAGTCAATAGTTGTAAATGTGTAGTAATAGTTTGAACTTTGAACCATCAATTTTTGTTAAGGTAACAATAAAAAAGTTTCATATCCATGACTACGAGATAAAAGTTAGCAGAGATATAATGTACTCAAATACAGATTCAGAAAATGGATTTGATGTTAAATGAGTTAGTAAGGTAACCAGAGATACATGGTAAATACATTGACGAGAGATTAAAATAATTAAAGTGCGCATAAACCATTTTGGAAATGTGTTTAATGTGTGTTATCACTTGGACTTACTTGTTCTCTAGTGATGCTTAGCATTGAAAGAGTTTCTTTGAAGAGAACACAACTTTCCTATAGTTTTGCCATGAGATGCAAAGCGAAATTAGTATTCAGAACTTATAAACTCAAAATTCTAACTTCGTTTATGACGAAATATATTCATCAGATCTCCACGTTAGCTAGTGTAGCTCCAAAAGGAAGAGTCCAAAGGGATAGCATGATCCAAATTCAGTTTCTTGAATTAATAGAAACAAGAAAGTGAAATGGGATCAATGCGATCCCTTTGGACGCCTTCTTTAGTTGCTGTTAAAATCAACAAACCCTAATCTCCATATTTTCTCTTTAATTTCTTCTTCTTCTTCAATGTTCAAACAACTTTGAGAGAGAAGAGAGGAGTGGAATTTGGAGTGGAGACAGAAGAAAGTGGCTAAAGAGTGAGTTAATATAAAAGAAACAACAAGCTAGTGCTTTAGGAACATTGAATTATACACTAAAATTTTGTCTACTTAACTTATTTTATAGTCTTTCTGATTTTTTTTTTGACAAATGATGAGGAGAATTTTCTTGCCTCCCATTAAAGCTATTCTTTTAAATTAGTAGACCCCATTCTCTAACAAACTAAACAGACACATGGGACGAAGGTTTTATAAGTAGTGGGTCACAATTCCTCAATTATATATATTTATTTTCTTTCTTGTTGGTGTAATGCTAAAAATTTTCGTCTGGTCTATAGCTCATATATTTGAGTCGTAGAATCAATCACCAATACTGTTAGATATTTGCCATAATTTTTTTATTATATTTGATTTTTTTATCTCTTGAATGAAAGAACAACATATTTACCATAATTAAAATATTCTTTTTATAGAAAAATATTATAAATCTCTCATATTTGGCTAGTCTTTCTTTTTGTAAGAAAAGGTTTGGACTTCTATGAATTGAGTATTCTTCGTTCTCATTCAATAACATCCACAATGTAACCATATAGGACTTGAGAGTCATATTCAAGGGGAGAACTTTACATGATAATGTAAAGTGTTCGTGTGTCACTTGCGTTTGCATCTTCATGAGGTTATTCTCTCGATATTTTGTACTCTCTTTTTATATATTGGATTGCTCATCTCCGCGGTAGATGTAAGTCAAAGTGATCAAACTACGTTAAATGTTTATGTCTCTTTTGTTATATTTTTCTTTTGTTGGATGACTGATCACTATTCAAGATTTGTTTTACTATCTTCCGCATGATACTTGATTTTTTCGATCCTAACAAATACTTCGATCATGAGGTGCCTATAATATACTTTCTTGAGGTGCAGCTCTCTTTATGCACTGGATTAACCTTATTTTTTTTGATGGTATGATCAGCTTTCGACGAAAAAGTTATTTCTTGTGACCAGTTATGAATTCGAGTTGTAGAAGCAATTACTAATTAATGGTTGCATTAGAGTAGGCTATCTAATTCATATATTTTGGGGGTGTGATCATACTTTGTGTACCGGGCATTCCTTTAAAATGATCATAAGCAAAGTTAAGACGAATTGAACTGAAGCTATTACTTTATTTTAACCCGAATTATATATATATATATATGTAAGAAAATTAAAATGTAACATATACTACTATTAAACTTATTATGAATCTAAGATCCACTTAATTCGCCTGTGAGTCAGATTGTATCCTATATCTCATCCATATTCCCCTTTAAACTTTCATATTATGCTTTTTTCTCAAGGAACATGCGTTCTTTTTGTTTTCTCATTCTTTACGTTAGTGATCATGAGATTACAAATTATAAAGAATTAAGTAAGTTAATTTAAGCTAAAGAATAGACAATTTAATGATGTTATCATATAATTGACTCAGAAACACATGCAACCAGATGGGTAAGCGGCTATTATTCCAACTTTATGCTGGTCAAAGATTTTATGACATAATTTATGTTGCTCCCTATGATTTACATGTTTGTAATTTGCAAAAAAAAAAAAAAAAAAAGACATGTCTATTAGGGATATTCATGGTTCGGATTGGATCGATTTTTCCCTAAAAATAAACCAAACCAAGTAAGTCGGTTTTCAAATATTTGAACCAAACCAAACCAATTAAGTCGGTTTTTCTCAATTCGGTTTATGTCGATTTTTCTCAATTCGGTTATTTATCAGTTTTTCTTAAATATAAGATATATACTACCAAACACATATTCCGGCGATCAACAATGTAACACTATCAGAACAATTGCCCTTTGAGAAATCTATTATTTACCAAGATATTTTGATGATAATTGAATAAAATAGTGATGAATAATTTAAGGACTCAATTAAAAATATGTTATTTTTAACACGAAATGAATTCTTACACTAAACAAAAAAACTACCAATCAAACTAGAATGTAAAGGTAAAGAACTATATTAAGTGCAACCGTTTAACATTTACCATAATTTTTTTATAATTTTGTATAACAATATACATATATATAGATGTAATAATAACTTTGAAATAGTTATTTCTATAGTCAGATTAGTTTGGGTTTTTCTTATTAAAACCAAAATAAAATCAAATTTGATCGATTATTAAAGTTCAAAACCAAAACCAAACCAAACAAAAAAGTATCGATTGTTTTGATCTATTTGGTTTAGTTCGATTTTTTGGATTTTTATGAACACCCCTACTAATTCCAATTGATAGACTTCATATTCTCCTTTGTGTATGAGTTACTGTCTATTAACATAGTGGATCAGAGAAGAGGAGGGGAAAGGCGAAAGTGAAACTAAAACTCTCTCAAAGACATTCAGCAGGCGTGTTTAGAATGCATAATTGGATATTTAGAATGTAAGTCTCGCAGAACTAATCCCATACGTGAGTCTTATAGCGTTTTGATAGTGCCCGCCTCGATGCGAGCCGTGAGGCGAATCCTAAAAAAGCTTTTTAAAACACTGATTCATATGGATTTGATTTAGTATCAACTTGATTTGGGAAATGTTTTAATTCCATAATTTTGGTAAATGGTATTCTTGCTCCTTCCCACGCCTTGTAGCTCTTTGAGCAAGCAAAAGCCAATGGGGTGATCACATACGTACAATATATAAATGAATTTTTAACTTTATTCTTAGACAACAATAACTTCAGATACCACTTTGAATTGTCTGTCAAATTAAACACTTGTTATTTCCTTTAAATCTATGGGTAACCTAATTATGAAATTCCCATAGTGTTCAACCAGACATGGCAAATCTATGTATTGTTTATTTACTGAATCTTCCATTGAAAAATTGGTTGAAACTTGAATTAACCCTTTTTGAGAGAAATAAACTAACTATAAAGTATTAATAAAGGGTAGTGTGATGCACCAAATTTTTTGCCTTCACACAGCGTTCAAGAAAGAATTGCGCCCCAAAGTGGTGTGATGTATATAGTCTTAATTCCATAATGTAAAGCATCAGTTGTTGATTTCACTGCTCTAACTCTCACGACCTATAAACAATTTTATCGTTGCTCCAAAATCTCTTTCGGAATATAAAGTATTACTACCGTATACTATCAATGATGTGAATGGATCTACGTGTCTGAACAGTTTAGGCTGAATAATTAAGGATATTTTTACTAAAAAGCTAAATATTTAGCAATTGGAAAGGTCATAATGAAAAGGAACCTTATGATCAAGTTATCAGTAATTATTCGCAATTAAGACTTTCGCCTTTGGCATGCAAAACATTGTCAATTACGTTTTATCTTTGCTTTCCCTTAACTACCCATGATAGAAGAGGTTGCTAGATGCACAAAGTATTTTATATTCATGCTGGATTCGAGAAAAAGATAGCACATCTAGGTATCCATAATATTTTATGATATTCTTTCTACATTTCATTTTGGTGTATTAGAATTTAACTTACATAGTAAGGGGCGGAGCTAGAGCTTCGATAACGGATTTGGCTTAACCCAATACCTTTAGTGCAAACCGATTATTTGTCTTAAGAAATCAATTGAATGGGTACAAATTTTTACTTTAGAACCCAATAGCATAAAAAAGGCTAGAATCCGAAACCCTCTAACTGTTAATATATTGTATTTGTAAAATAATTTGGAGAAAGAAAAATAACATATAAACAGAAATATAGAAGAAACAGAATTTAATCCTAGCCCACTAAATTCACAGTGTTTCCTTAAGAAACTTAATCCCTTCCAAGTACCCAATGCTGTGGATTATTTCCTCACAGAAAAGAACGAATTACACTACAGTGTAGCAATACTTCATACCCAGTGTTTCAGCAAAAATAATGATCGATAGTAAATCACACTTAGTGCTGTTTTCTTTGAAGTTAATTTACCTTTACAAAAATGGATACTTTGGATTAAAATAATAGTACGTTAATCTTAATATTAAAAGGTTGTTAAAAAATTTTAATCTATCAATAGATCATTTGCTAAAATCCAAATCCAAAAGTCGACACCGAAGCCGAAGCTGAGATGAGCGAGCGATGACGACGCCGCGAGGCTTGCCTTCTTCTTAAATCTTTAAGAGTTAGAATAAGAGCAATTGTATATATACCATTAAAAGTATTTTCCTCTTCTAATATGGAACAATGTCCCTTTGTCAAGGAGGAAAAATAAAAATTTTAATTTTTCCTCCATTTTTGGATCACCCTCTTTTTAAGCTAAACCAAGATTAGAACCTAACAAACTCTCACATGAATGGGAAATGACTATATAATGGAAATATTCATGAAAAACAGTGTGATTTGCAAGTAAGGATTAATCAGATCTGAGTAAGTAGGTTTCTTTCTTAACTTTCTGTAGTGAACTTATGTCGGATATACTTGGTCAATCGGTAGATTTGATATCTTTGAGTCGCTGAACTTTAGTGTATATCTTGAAAACCATAAGTAACACAATCAACCCTTAACCATCTTTGGTTCTCATTGTTGTGTTCGTTTCAGCCATGAACACCACCTGATTTCATAAGTGCATAGAGAACTGCCCTTACAAAATTTTCCTTGAAGCTGCTAACACCGCACACTTACATAGGTGATTCCTAAACATGGTATCTCGTAGATATATTATTTAATGTATTAAATTTAGAAACTATTAAAATTCCTTAATGCTTTTTATCCTTGTTATGAACATTATTTCATCATGAGAATGGACCAAAATTTTAGTTGACAATGTTGAACCGCCATTAAGACTTTGTTTGAACTCCTTCAACCTAGATCTTGGGATCTCCAGTCTTCTAGGTAGAGTTACCACCATAATGTCTTGTCCTCGGCCATAGTCTCATTCCCCTCGATGATTTGTCAATTACCTCTCAAGTTAGGCCTTTCGTAAGTGGATCCGATATACTATCACTTGACGTTACGTAGTCAATCGTGATGATTCCTATAGAGAGTAATTGTCTAATGGTTTTATGTCTTCGTCGTATATGATGAAATTTACTGTTATACATAATGCCAGCCCTTCTAATTGCCGCTTGAGTATCGCAATATGTACATATTGGGGCCAACGGTTTGGGCTAAAATGGAATATCTTTCAAGAAATTGTGGATCTAATCAGCTTCTTCACGGGCTTTATCTAAGGCTATGAACTTAACCTCCATTGTAGAGCGGGCAATACAAGTTTTTTTGGACGAATTCTAAGATACTGCTCCTCCGCCAATATTGAATACATATACACTTGTAGACTTAGAATCCGTTGAACCGATGATCCAATTTGCATAATAATATTCACCACAGAATATTTACTGTAGTGCAAAGCAAAGTCCTGGGCATGTTCTAAATATTCCAAAACTCGTTTTATTGCTATCCAATGAGAATGACCTGGATTACTAGTGTGTGGGCTCAATTTAGTTATAGCATAAGCTAAATCTGGTCATATATAATTCACGATACACATTAAACATCCCAACTACGAGCATAATCCAATTGTGATATGTGTGGGGCTTTGTTCTTTGCAAGTGCAAGATTCACGTCAATTGGAGTTTTGCAATTTTAAAGTCTAAGTGCTTGAATTTTCCAAGTAGTTTTTTAATATAATGATATTATGACAAAGGACCTTGAGGAGTTTTATCGATCTTGATACCTAGAATTCAATTGGCAACAACCAAGTCCTTCGTATCAAACTTGCTAGTTAGCATATGCTTATTCACATTTATATTGGCAATGTCATTACTCATTATCAGCATGTCATCCATACAGAGCAAAAAATGACTATGTGATCTGGAACATTTTTAATGTAAACACATTTATCACATTCTATCTTAAACCATTTGACAATACTGTTTGGTGAAATTTCTTTTGCCAATGTTGGGTGCTTGTTTTAGTCCGTAAAGGGACTTAACAAGTCTATATACCTTATTTTCTTTACTTGGAGCCACAAAATCTTCAGGTTGTTCCATGTAGTTTCTTCCTCCAAATCTCCATTTAAGAAGGACGTCTTAACGTGCATTTGAGGAATTTCAAGACCACAAACCGCAGCTAATGCTACTAAATTAGTATGGGCGTAATTCTTATAACTGGAGAGTATATATCAAAATAGTCAAGACCTTTTTGTTGTCTATACCCTGTGACCATAAGTCTTGACTTATATTTATCAATAGTTTCATCATCTTTTATTTTCGTCTTAAAAATCCATTTAGAACCCACGATTTATTTTCAGGAGGAAGATTAACCAATTCTCATGTATGGTTTTCAATATGGATTCTATATCACTATTAACTGCGC
Source organism: Nicotiana noctiflora (assembly GCA_032618575.1). NCBI lineage: Eukaryota > Viridiplantae > Streptophyta > Magnoliopsida > Solanales > Solanaceae > Nicotiana > Nicotiana noctiflora. The sequence continues at coordinate 417,245 of JASVEL010014164.1, forward strand.
TCATTCAAAAATAATAATTCCGAAGAAGACATAACTTTTTTAAATGTATGAGGCTCATTTTCTATTAATAAAATCATAAACTCTGGTCCAAATAAAATAGACATTCTTTGATGTTTACCACGTCTTGAATCCTCTTTATTAGATGTACTTTCTTTTGTTTCTTTCCGAGGTCATTTAGATCATTCATCAATCCACTCATATTCATTTTTATACAAATATATATTTTTGAAAACTCAGTATTATCTGATTCTATAACCATATTGTTATGATTGTCGGTATTTTCTGATTTCTGAACCAGAAATCAATATGCTTTACTATTGGTCGCATATCCTATAAAAACACAATCAACGATTTTTGGTCCTATTTTTACCTTTTTGGGTTTAAGAACTTGTAATTTTGCCAAAGACTCACACACTTTAAAGTACTTCAAGTTGGGCTTCCTTCATTTTTTATATGGAATGGATTGCATTTTTCTATGGGTAATAAACAGTTCTTTCTTCCTGCAATATTATTGGAATTGCGCATGTAATGGGCCATTGTTTGATAAATAATTTCATATTCTAAACATAAGATTTGTATTCACTACCTCTATTACTTATTATCATTCTGATTTTCTTGTTAAGTTGCATTTCAACTTTATTTTTGTAACGACCTGGACGGTCATTTTGAGCGGTTGTACTTTGCTCGCCAATTCTAGGGCATGACTGGCCCAGTATGATATATTATGACTTATGTAATGTAACGACCCGGCCTATCGTTATGGGAATTACCACCCCGTCATGTGGCAATTACATGTTTTATGCTTTTATATCAGTGTTAGAGCCTATCGGGTGAGTTAGGAGTGAATTGAATTGAAAATGAAGCAAATAGCATGTTTGAAGGAAATTTGAATACGGAAAGTCAACCTAGAGTTGACTATCGAGTTAGAGTGCTCGGAATCAGATTCTGATGATTCGACTAGTTTCGGGAGATCATTTATGACTTAGGAGAGCAATCGGAATTGAATTTGGAGGCCCGGTATAGTTTTAGGCTTGAATTGGCTAAGGTTGAATTTTGGCGAAATACGAACGGTAGGTGAGCTTTTGATCCGTGGGTCGGAATGGAATTCCGACAGTTGCAGTAGCTTTATTAGGTGATTTTGGATATGCCTGCAAATTTTCAGGTCATTCGGACATCGTTTGATCGAGTTTTGGATTGAATGTTAGTTTTGATAGTTTTGAATAAACTTAGGCTTGAATCCGTGTTTAAATGGCGATTTTGATGTTTAGTATGGTGTTTCTATGATTGGAACAAGTTCGTATCGTGTTTTGGAGTATGTTGGTGGTTTTCGTTGGGGTCTCGGGTTGAATCCGGGGGTCCAAACGGACCATTTTTGGAAGAAATGAGAAGGCTGGTTGATGTCATAAATGCAGCAGGATTTTGCTCTCCGCGATCGCGGGGGAGGGGGACGCGATCGCGTAGGGTTGGGGGCTAGGCCATCGCGATTGCAGGAGCACCAGTCGCGATCGCGTAGAGTTAACCGGGTGGCCATCGCGATCGCATGAGCATCTACGCGATCGCGTAGAAGAGAAATAGGGTCCAAGGAAATTTGTGCTACGCGATCGCGTGACGCCGGATGTTTGAACATCGCGATCGCGTGAGGCGAGTCGCGATCGCGTGAGTCTGGATTTTTGAACATCGCGATCGCGTGAGGAGAGTCGCGATCGCGTGAGGCCGAAATGTTTGAACATCGCGATCGCGTGAGTAGAGTCGCGATCGCGTAGAGTAAATGGCCCAGGCAGTGAGTTTAAGTCCAGAAACATTTCATTACGGGTTCATACACCCCAAAACACAATTTTGAGCCCTAGAGAGAAGAAAACTCGAGGAGATCACTGAGAAATCATCGAGTATTCGTCGGAGGTAAGATTCTTGACTCAAAAACATCATTTTATGGTAGAATTAACATCAATCTTCATGAAATTGGGTTGAAATCTTGAAGAAATGTGGCCTAGATATTGAAAATGGGATTTTGAGTTTTGGAAGGCCATTTGAACCCCGATTTTAGTAAATTTTATATGTACGGACTCGTGGCGGGACGAGGGTTCTGGAAATATGAGTTTCGAAATTTTTCGAGATGTGGGCCCGGGGCTCGGGTTTTGCAAATTTCGTGATTTTTGATATTTTTCGAGTTCTTTCGATTGGGTTATGTTCCATTAGCCTATTTTGATATATTTGTACTTATTTTGGCTAGTTTGGACGTGCGTGGATGCCAGTTCGAGGAGCTAAGGCGTCTCGGGCATGAGTTTTCGTCGGTTCGAGGTGGGTAATACTTGTAAATGATGTCCTGAGGGTCAGTAAACCCCGGACTTGCACATCTTAGTGTTGTGTTGAGGTGACTTGCACGCCGGATAACGGGCGTGGGGTAGAGCACCATTGGGGATCGTGACTTGGTCCGTCCCGCGTAATAAATAATAACACCTAATTGTTAAAATGAATTGGACTAATTATCACGTTTGGGCTTCGTGCCAATTATTTGAATCCTTCAAGGATTGGTATCACTATTTTGATAACACTGTGCATATTTTATTCTAAATTTAAGGTTTTAAATGGTATTTTGCTATTCAGCATTCTTATAAGGTTATGAAAAACTTGAACAAGGTCTTAATAATATTTTAGTTGTGAGCTAATATGATATTGTTGCCCGTAGGGCTTTCTTGATTATTTGTTAGACTGATTGGGGCCGAGGGCCATATGTTAAGACATGACATTTCATGTGAGCATACGCATACACATGCATGGATCGGACTGCACGCCGCAGTGGTATACGGATCGGGCTGCGCGCCGCAGCAGGTGTGATATTAATATTGTGCTTGGGCTGTAGGAGCCCCTCCGGAGTCTGAACCCCCACAGTGAGCACGGGTACCCAAATTGGATCGGGCTACACGCCGTAGCGGTCATATGAATTGCATGGCATACATACATTGGTTTACGTGTACTACGTGGCATAACATTTAACACTCATACATTACCGGTACACATGCATTAATTACCTTATTGACCAGATCTCCTGGTGTAAATTGATAAGGAGTGCTGAGCCCGATGAGCTGATTTGAGTGCGGACTTGCATTGCTTGAGATTGTATCCAGGTATTGGTATATTATTATGAAAGAAAGTAGCTAAAATTGAGATTTTCTAAATAATCTACTCACATATGCTTGAAAGGAATAAAAAGATAATCCTGTATTGTGTAGCATGAGATAGTGCCTATCGTGGTTTTCTTCCCTTCAGCATTATTTACTTTTATTACCGCTGAGTTGGAAGTACTCACACCCGACTCCTTGCACCTTGTGTGCAGATCCAGGTACATTACAGCAGAGCTGATTCCATTGCGGCTCGGGAGTGCTTTTGGACAGTCGAGGTAGCTGCCAGCGTTCGCAGGACCTGATTCTCCAGTTTGTCTATATTTTGTTCTGATCATCCCACACTTGTGCACAGTTATATTCACTATTTACACTTTGTATACTCTGTAGAGGCTCATGACTCTTGACCCTCGGTCTATGGGAGTTGGCACATGTTGGGACTCGGTTCCATGTTTTTAATATATCTATCACTTGTTGTGCTTAAATTGGATAAAGTGAGCTTGTGGCTCCGTGGTTATTGTTGATTGGTCGGGCTGGCCTAGCGGTGTGTTGGGCGCCATCACGACCGAATCTGGGGTCGTGACACAAACGCTGACCAAATAACATGAAAACTAACCCACATTAGTCTAAATGTGTACGATTAATAGTTCCCTAAAACATCTAATGGATTATCAAAGATACAATTAATTACCAGAATTTAAAGAATATAAAACATACTGAACGCCAATTTAATCTTTATTTTTTCAACTAATTCTGCTTTTAAACAAATAAAGACTAAACTTATCATTTCAATTCCCCGATCGAGGGGCGAGATATAATCTCCATGAGTTCATGTTGAGCCAGTCGGGAGGACTTGAGGCCAGATCTTTGTCTATGGCTTGAGCACCAAGGTACTAATTTAGCGAGCCGGTATTATGAAGCTCATACGATTGGTATTGATCCTTATTGTGCAAATGGCAGTTTGATAATGGGAGAGCTGTAAGGTATTCGGTTCTTATTGTGATTTGATATGTAGCCCTAGCTATGGGCGTGAGAAATAATTATCATATCTCGTAATTGGAAGGTAAAGTGCCTTATGTGTAGTGGAACGAGTTTAAACTCAGGAAGACTAAAGTGATTTTGATATGTGTTATGATTCGAGCAGGTACAACGCAGGTTCAAGTATAAACTATGATAATATGATTCGTATAGTATTGAGACTTAATGTTGTTGAAATACATTGTGATATCTTGTTGAGTTGTGGATGTATTGTTAGAATGGTTTGGTAATTCTCTGGCAGGTGGATAGGCCAATTTACAAAGGAAACTCTGCCGATATTTTTGAAAAATTTGGGACTTAGAAAGATTTCTGTCACCTAAAGAGAGTGGGCTTATTGGTGGTGCGTGTATAAATGCAAGAATTGCAGAAGAGCTAAGGTCCCTGATGATTCGAGTCTCTATCAAGGCTTGTAAATGACTTGAGTTTAATCTCACATTAATATTTCGGCATCACTTGAGTAATAATGATATGAGTGGTTGAAAGTGCTTTGATGAATGGCTTCGAGCTAAGTTGGGGAGGCTGATATTGATTAACTGATTGCACTGTCGTGTGCTGTGTTGGCTCTGTCTCTAGGTATGTTTGGGAAATTTTGATAAAGGTTATGGTGCTTCGTAGATGTGAAGAAATACTAGGATGTTTTGAACTTATGTTGATAATGAATATTCGGTGTATAGAAAGTTAAGATAGCTAATTGTGTTTGTATGTAATCATGATCTGCATTGTCAGAGTTCTAACAAGGCACGAGTGGTCCTACTCAATAGGACAGTTGAATTACAGCTGAAAAAGGGTGAATGATGTCCGAGAATAGTTTTGCAGTGTCCAAGATTTTGCTTGTAACAGTCGGGTGCCTTAAGATTTGTGTTTGTGGCTAAAGATGGCGGTTTCGTTAGAGAAGATCAAGGCTTGTGTTATATCATGTGAATGATGGGATTCTAGGTATCCGTATGGGGGAGTAATGATAACAATTTAAAAATCGCGGGAAGTTCATCAAAATAAAGTGTGGTAGAATGTGGTACTTTTGGGAAACATTGAGGGAGTATTCAGTGGCCTATGGGTCTTATGTACAAATCTAGTGTGGTAACAGGAGTTGATGTATTATGGTGTTACAGTAAGCGCTAATATTGAGTTAAAGATGAATCGGAAAGGAAACTGGGTAAATGGAACAACTTGTTAATAAATTAAAATGGTATAAAAAGAAATACGATTGATTTATGGTATGTGGTTGAAGTAATGAGTCTTGCAGACATTGCAACAAAACTCTTGAGTGCTGGCAGTTGTGTAACCTGATATAGGTATAAGGACTCAGTCCTGGCAGTTAAACTTATGCAATGAATGGGAAGAAATAGTTTGTGATGTGTTTTATCATGGTTTGAAGATGAGTATATTCTGTCGGTATGCGAAGCGTGGAATGTGTAATAAGTTTTCTTCTATATGGGACCACGAAAGTCCTTGACTAGTTGAGTGCGCCGACGTTGAGGCGGGGGAAAGGGATATGAATTTCCATGTTGTCTTAGTGTAATATGGTATACACGATGTGTTATGGAAAGTTGATAATGGTATGTTCTAGGTTTTGAGATCAGTTCATAATATATGAGAAATCAATAAAATTATTGAGCAGCGCGGACAGCTGCAGGTGAATTAAGAATCGATCTTTCTTGATGATTTAAGAAAATGGTACTGCTATTCTATTAACTTGGCAGGGAATATGGTCCAAAAAGGACAAGGTAATGTAAAGTGATAATATCTAATGGCATGGTGGTGTTCTCTTGTTGGATCGACTGTAATAATTGAGTCGTTGATGGCATAGTGAAATTTCTGAATGGCTGTCGTGGTATGAATGGATGCATGATGTGCGTTATGTATTTGTACGGTGAGGTACGGAATCAGGTATAGCGATTCATGTGTTACATATGTGTTGGAGACTAGAAGTTCTCGTAATCCGCATATGCAGTGGTTGTATATCGCATGTATCAGCACCGTTTTGTGATTATTGGAAATCGGAAGCCCTAGTGGCTCTCTCTTAGATTGATGTGATGAATTGGGGTTATGATACCTTATTTCAGACTGGTTGACATAAGTCAGGTCATCTAGACTAATGTGATACGGACTATGTCGGAAAATAGCACAAATTGCGTAGCAGAGAGCATCAGAGTATGCTCCAACAGAGTAGTTGTACACAGGACCAACGGACGGCTGGTAGGCATTGCTTTGTCGGTTGGACCTTAGTGGCGGATGTCAGTGTAGAGGTATCTACCATTGATTCAGTTCTAGTATTGAGAAACGTTGTCGGATGCGTTTCGTGTGGCCGAGCTTGAGTCTATATATATATATATATATATATATATATGTTTGCTATAATGAGAAAATTCGACTCGTTATGCATTTCCTTTTACGATATTTATGCGTGGATCGGGTGGCACGCCGCCACGGGTTATTTGGATCGGGTGGCACGCCGCCACATGTATGGTATCTAGATTGGGTGGCACGCCGCCACGGGTATGTCATTGGAGCGGGTTGCACGCCGCAACAGTATATTGTGAAAATATAGTTAGTTATAAGCTACATGGTATACAATACTTCCTCGCTTCTGAGGAAAAGTCCGTTTTGAGTATCGCTTGGCGAATGGCACATCGGTTGTGTCCTTTCAGGATTTAATAGCATACGTTAATTGTTTCACCGTGGATGAGGTTGATTGCTTGGGTTCAAGACCTAGATATGTGCGTGGCTAACCGTTTTAAGCTTAGTGGCTTGAGGTGCTTCATGAGTAATAACGTTTGGATAGAATCATGAATTGTGGCAAGGCCACGTGATGTTATGACCTGTCGAGGAGGATTCAGGTACTCTATTTCTATAATGAGAGACGCGATCTCAGTTTTATATTATGATGGCACTGAGGAATTGAACTGCAGCTCCTTTGCCGGAGACAGTTGTCATGAATTGAGTTGTCATGATTCGAGTGTGTGCATACGTTTCTATTGGAGCCTATGTTGTGCTCGTCGTGGCTTAGGTCGGTGTTGAGGTGTTTATCACCAGTGCGGTGTGTTATAATCGAAATGACCGTTGGAGTCATTAATGAATACGAGCATATTGGATCTTGGCTTGTTAGAAAGGTAAAAATCGAGGTTTGGCTCTGAAACCTATCGTGGTATGAGTTTTAAAAAGGGAAATAGATTCACGAATGGTTAACCTGAGAGATGGGTTCGGTATATCGCGTGCTTCAGCTGCCGTGGGCAGGATATGGAGGTGTTGGAATAAGACTCTATCTAATGAAAGAGGTTTTCAGCTAGTATTTGGTTATTGTGGCCTGTTGTTGTGATTAGAGACTATCGTCCCGAGTGATGGGGTTGTCGATACTTCATATGATCTCACCCGGAGTAGTGAATATGGGTTATTGCAGTGGATTCGAGTGTATCCCGAGTATAGGCATGGGATTAGCATTTGGCATATGATTTCGGAAAGTGCAATGTGATTTATGGTTCAGATGGTCTGTGAAATTTTGACTATATGGTGTTTTCGGACTTATGTGAGATAGGGTAACGTATGATCTCCCGAATATATGTTGGGTAAGGTCATTCAGCTATTGAGTTGCTTCTAGTACCACTCTGGTACTCTCGAGGACGAGCGATTGTTTAAGTTGGGGAGAATATAACGACCCGGCCTATCGTTACGGGAATTACCACCCCGTCATGTTGCAATTACATGTTTTATGCTTTTATATCAGTGTTAGAGCCTATCGGGTGAGTTAGGAGTGAATTGAATTGAAAATGAAGCAAATATCATGTTTGAAGGAAGTTTGAATATGGAAAGTCAACCTAGAGTTGACTATCGAGTTAGAGTGCTCGGAATCAGATTCTGATGACTCGACTAGTTTCAGGAGATCATTTATGACTTAGGAGAGCAATCGGAATTAAATTTGGAGGCCCGGTGTAGTTTTAGGCTTGAATTGGCTAAGGTTGAATTTTGGCGAAATTCGAACGGTAGGTGAGATTTTGATCCGGGGGTTGGAATGGAATTCCGACAGTTGCAGTAGCTTCGTTAGGTGATTTTGGATATGCCTGCAAATTTTCAGGTCATTCGGACATCGTTTGATCGGGTTTTGGATTGAATGTTAGTTTTGAAAGTTTTGAATAAACTTAGGCTTGAATCCGTGTTTAAATGGTGATTTTGATGTTTAGTATGGTGTTTTTATGATTGGAACAAGTTCGTATCGTGTTTTGGAGTATGTTGGTGGTTTTCGTTGGGGTCTCGGGGGTCTCGGGTTGAATCCGGGGGTCCAAAGGGACCATTTTTGGAAGAAATGAGAAGGCTGGTTGCTGTCATAAACGCAGCAGGTTTTTGCTCTCCGCGATCGCGGGGTGGGGGACGCGATCGCGTAAGGTTGGGGGCTAGGCCATCACGATCGCAGGATCACCAGTCGCGATCGCGTAGAGTTAGCCGGGTGGCCATCGCGATCGCATGAGCATCTACGCGATCACGTAGAAGAGAAATAGGGTCCAGGGAAATTTGTGCTACGCGATCGCAGGAATAGAGACGCGATCGCGTGATGCCGGATGTTTGAACATCGCGATCGCATGAGGCGAGTCGCGATCGCGTGAGTCTGGATTTTTGAACATCGCGATCGCGTGAGGAGAGTCGCGATCGCGTGAGGCCGAAATGTTTGAACATCGCGATCGCGTGAGTAGAGTCGCGATCGCGTAGAGTAAATGGCCCAGGCAGTGAGTTTAAGTCCAGAAACATTTTATTACGGGTTCATACACCCCAAAACACAATTTTGAGCCCTAGAGAGAAGAAAACTCGAGGAGATCACTGAGAAATCATCGGGTATTCGTCGGAGGTAAGATTTTTGACTCAAAAACATCATTTTATGGTAGAATTAACATCAATCTTCATGAAATTGGGTTGAAATCTTGAAGAAATGTGGCCTAGATATTGAAAACGGGATTTTGAGTTTTGGAAGGCCATTTGAACCCCGATTTTAGTAAATTTTATATGTACGGACTCGTGGCGGGACGAGGGTTTTGGAAATATGAGTTTCAAAATTTTTCGAGATGTGGGCCCGGGGCTCGGGTTTTGCAAATTTCGTGATTTTTGATATTTTTCGAGTTCTTTCGATTGGGTTATGTTCCATTAGCCTATTTTGATATATTTGTACTGATTTTGGCTAGTTTGGAGGTGCGTGGATGCCGGTTCGAGGAGCTAAGGCGTCTCGGGCATGAGTTTTCGTCGGTTCGAGGTGGGTAATACTTGTAAATGATGTCCTGAGGGTTAGTAAACCCCGGACTTGCACATCTTAGTGCTGTGTTGAGGTGACTTGCACGCCGAATAACGGGCGTGGGGTAGAGCACCAATTGGGATCGTGACTTGGTCCGTTCCGCGTAATAAATAATAACACCTAATTGTTAAAATGAATTGGACTAATTATCACGTTTGGGCTTCGTGCCAATTATTTGAATCCTTCAAGGATTGGTATCACTGTTTTGATAACACTGAGCATATTTTATTCTAAATTTAAGGTTTTAAATGGTATTTTTGCTATTCAGCATTCTTATAAGGTTATGAAAAACTTGAACAAGGTCTTAATAATATTTTTGATGTGAGCTAATATGATATTGTTGCCCGTAGGGCTTTCTTGATTATTTGTTAGACTGATTGGGGCCGAGGGCCATATGTTAAGACATGACATTTCATGTGAGCATACGCATACACATGCATGGATCGGACTGCACGCCGCAGTGGTATACGGATCGGGCTGCGCGCCGCAGCAGGTGTGATATTAATATTGTGCTTGGGCTGTAGGAGCCCCTCCGGAGTCTGAACCCACACAGTGAGCACGGGTAGCCAAATTGGATCGGGCTACACGCCGTAGCGGTCATATGCATTGCATGGCATACATACATTGGTTTACGTGTACTACGTGACATAACATTTAGCACTCATATATTATTGGCACACATGCATTAGTTGCCTTATTGACCAGATCTCCTGGTGTAAATTGATAAGGAGTGCTGAGCCCGAGAGGCTGATTTGAGTGCGGACTTGCATTGCTTGAGATTGTATCCAGGTATTGGTATATTATTATGAAAGAAAGTAGCTAAAATTGAGATTTTCTAAATAATCTACTCACATATGCTTGAAAGGAATAAAAAGATAATCCTGTATTGTGTAGCATGAGATAGTGCCTATCGTGGTTTTCTTCCCTTCAGCATTATTTACTTTTATTACTGCTGAGTTGGAAGTACTCACACCCGACTCCCTGCACCTTGTGTGCAGATCCGGGTACATCACAGTGGAGCTGATTCTATTGCGGCTCGGGAGTGCTTTTGGACAGTCGAGGTAGCTGCCAGCGTTCGCAGGACCTGATTCTCCAGTTTGTCTGTATTTTTGTTCTGATTATCCCACACTTGTGCACAGTTATATTTACTATTTACACTTTGTATACTCTGTAGAGGCTCATGACTCTTGACCCTTCGGTCTATGGGAGTTGGCACATGTTGGGACTCGGTTCCCTGTTTTTAATATATCTATCACTTTTGTGCTTAAATTGGATAAAGTGAGCTTGTGGCTCTGTGGTTATTCTTGATTGGTCGGGCTGGCCTAGCAGTGTGCTGGGCGCCATCACGACCGGATTTGGGGTCGTGACATGTAAATTGTTAGCTTTAGTTTTCAGGTTAATGGAAACAGATATGGAAGAATGATTCTCAGCTTGAAACTTTAAATTTGAAAGGTTTGACCAAGTTTTTACTTTTTAGCATTCGATCTTGTATTTGGGTTTTTATGATTTGGTTAGCCCCGTTAGGTGATTTTGAACTTGGGAGCGTATCAAGAATGTGATTTGGAGGTCCGTGGTAGAATTAGCCTTGAATTGGTAAAATTGGAAATTTGGCGTTTCATGGTCAGTGAAAATTATGATATCGGGGTCGGAATAAAATTCAAAAGATCATAGTAGGTCCATTTTGTCATTTGTGATGTGTGTACAAAATTTCTGGTCATTCGGATGAGATTTGATAGGTTTTAGCATCGCTTGCGAAATTCGGAAGTTTGGAAATCCTTAGGCTTGAATCCGAAGGAAATTTGGTGTTTCAATGTTTTATTAGTGTTTCGAAGGTTGGAATAAGAGTTGGTAGTTATATATAACTCTTTGGTATATTTGAATGAAGTCCCGAAGGCCTGGGGATGGATTCAGGTGGTTGACGGAAGGATTATCTTTGATTGTTGCTGCAGATTTTGCATTTTCTGTCATATCCGTACTTGCGAAATAGGGACCGCAGGTACGATGTAGCAGATGCGGTAATGAGACTGTAGATGCAAAATCTGGCAATTAGATGCAGACTGCAGGTTCGGTTAGTTGGGCACATCTGCGGGATGATCACGCCCAACTATATGTTATAAAACACAAAGCTGTCGTTGCAAATATAATCCGATTTTCAAGTTCGGATTCAAATCCTCAAAGAAATAACCTATTTATTACAACTCCCGATGACACTATTACAAGCTCAAACAATTTTTGGATGCAATGTTTTTGTCAATAAATATTGGGTTTTGTTTAACTAAAGCAAAATAATATTAAAACTAATAATATTTAAATCAAAGATAATACAATGGCAAAAAGATCTAGGGTATTGATTTCCCCAATTGCTAGTTTAATTCTTAAATCTTTTGCTATAATTGCTATAACACTCTATGAGGATTATGAACTATAGATTACCACATTTATCTCTCGATCAACTACAATAATTTACTGAAGAATTCTCTCGAACTACTCTAGCTGATAGTTTATGCAGTTCCGAATTATCCCACCAAAGTTTCGTTATCTCTAACCCAACTTTTAAATTCAAGTAATGAATTTCTTCAGTTACCCAAAAGTTGTGATTTTCAACAATAATCTAACCTAGTATTCTTTCTCAAGCAATACAAAGCAAATAGACACGATTAATCAAGGGCCCATTCAATTAATCACCATACAAAATATATTTGAACAATCATATAATAAACCCAACTCGATTATAACAAAATTGAATCAACCCTTCATCTAGAAATTGGTTCCATCAACCCTAGATTAAATGCTTTGCTACCCAGAGTAAAGCAAGATAAAACCATAAAAACATTCATAGTTCACAAATAATGATAGCAAGAAGAATATTGAAAAACTCTAATGGTGTCTTGATCTTCTCACACTTTTTCTTGCCTCCAATTTAGTCTAAAAACAAGGTTAACCTTCACTTAGGCAATTTTCTTGAGTTTATATAGGGTTAGGATAAGTTTCCTACAATTTACACTTTGGCCCTAAAATATCTTGGCTTTCTCCAGATCGACTGCGATCGCGGCACGACCACAATGGTTTCCAAAAATTATATTTTTTCGTTTTCTTTCACCGCGGTCCCACTGCAGTCGTGGTGCCAAAATATTTTTTCTCTTTTATTGCTCGTTTTAATATGGCCACTTCTTTATAGGCCTTGTATCTACATATTTGACACCAAAAACACTCTATATCCTCCGCTTAACTCAGACTAGTTCTTGCAAAGCATAAAATAAAAACCTCAATTAGAGTATTTTATTATCATTTATCACTTAAATCATCAATAAAGTATGATTAATTTAGAGCATAAATGACAACTACATCGTATAATATAGGCTACTATCAACACCTCACACTTAAACCTTTGTTAGTCCTCTAGCAATATAACCATACTCTCTAGGCCTAAGTATCACTAGGTCAATTCCCTATTCCTTATACCAAGAGTAATTCACATAGGTAGACTACCTTAGTGTAACCTCCTAACCTCTTGAGTGGACTCTCTCTCTAGCCACACAATGTCCCTAACTGACTTTCATACTTTCAGTCAGAGGTCTAGACTTACTTTTCCTTCCTGGATAATGTGTCCACTCACCACATAAGAGACTTGTGTCATGGCATATATAATTCACACACTAAGGAATTCAAATATATAAAATTTCATCCACCCTCAAAAATAAATTCTTATGCCACAAACAATACAAAATAGGCTTTCTCGTAGTGTAATACTTGAGAATCGAGCCCATTTGGTCGAGAATCAATTAGGACTTTATTTGGTTGTAATGTTGGCTGCGGGACATGTATGATACATATGGGTATAGTGACTCTACCTCCCTAAACACTTCAATATATTTTTCACTTTTGAGCCCATATCTCTGTCAAACCTTTATGTCAACTTTCCATAATTGAGTTGCACCCCTACCTCCTTAAGCACATTTAGATCAAGAGTTACCACTTAGCAAGGGAAAATATTTTTTTTTCAATTCAAGTGGCTCTTTTTCTTTTTTTAGCACAATGCAGCTTTCTCCTAATTTTATTAGCTCTACGCAAAATCCCAACCGACCACTCCACACTTTAAATTTTCCATATTCATTACAATTTAAGTGCTTCTAAGAGGTGATAAGGTTAAAAAAGATAGACAATTCACAACTTGGGCAAGGCTTCTAATGTGGGTGCCAAAAAAATATGATTACATGCTCAAATAGGTTAACTAGGATATGCACAATCATGTGGGTGAAAACATATATAGATAAGTTCAACAAGGAAATGTCTATATCACTATCTAGACCAATTCAGAATGCTATTTCGCTTCGTACACACGTAGGGCAAGTTCTCGGCGTTGAGTGTTAGCATAGAATACACAAAGCCTCACTCACACATGGCACATGCTCAATTTAGTTAGGATTATCAAACACTCTGCTCAAGGTGCTTACGCCAATTCAAGAACACGCAATTTAAGGCTTTATTGCTAGAGTCAGCTAGTGATCCAAAGTGTCATGATTGACGTCCAAGCAACGGTCGTAGTCAATATAATTCGGTCAACTAAGTTTCGAGTCGATCCCACAAGGAATTAACCTATCAACTGCAACTTCCACAACCCAAGAACACTTTTGAAGTGGCTTCCCAAATTTTGAATATATTTTTGTAGATGTTTTCAAACAACTAACTTTTGCAAGAATTAAAGACTTGAATGAAAGAATTGAATGTTGGGTAATAAATAAAGAGAAAGACTAAGGTATTGATTTTCCCTATTGATGGAATCCCTTCTGTTTATGCTCATACAAATTGTCAATAATATTCTATCAATCATGAATGCTATTTTTACCGTAATTCTCTCCCGAGCAACTATAATAATTTACTAGTGCACTCTCCCGAGCTACCCTAGCTAGCTTTAATTTGAACGGTTCACTTTAGATTTCACCCAAGGTTTCGTTATTCCTAACCCCACCTTTACGCCTAAAATTATAGATTCCTCCAATAATCTAGGTGTGGTGTTGTTCAACAATATACCTAAAATATGCACTCTTTTCCAAGTTATGCACACTAAATAGGCAAAGCTAATTGAGAGCTCTATCAATTAACTACAACAAGAACGAACTTGAACAAATAGAATCTAGCTAACAATTTGTAATCACATAACCTAGAAGTTCATCACTCAATAGGTTCCATCAAAAGTTTAGATAAAGAATTAGTTACTCATAATGAAAGAAAAAAGAATAATAATTGAATTCATAATCAAAGATTCCATGTAAAAGAAAGAAAGATGTTGAGAGAGTTGTCTCTTACTAGTTTTCTTGCAAAAGTAATGAATAATACAATTCTTGCCTCTCTTAGGCGAATCTTACAATTATATAGAGGGTTTAGGTTACAAAAATTACATATTGACAAGTTTATCCTTCAGAAATTCGGTGTCGCCCGCGGTCCGTCTGTGGTCGCGGAAGGACCGCAAAAAATCAAGTCCTCTGAATCTGTTGAGGTTCCGCGAGCCCCTTCAACTGTGGAACGTCCGCGTTCCCGGTTAGACCGCGGCTGAACGGTGTCGCGGATTCTTCTTTCTATTTTTCAATGCAAACTTCACTCTTGCTCTACACTTGGCCTTTTTACCATCTTATGACTCCAAAATTGCTCTTTTAGTCTCCAATGGCTCATGTGTACCTATAACACACCAAAAACACTAATAAAAGCATTTTGTCATCATAAACAATATCAAATCAACAATAAAGCGTGATTATTTAGGGCATAATTATAGTCAAATTCACCTATTATCAATACCCCACACTTAAACCTTTGCTCGTCCTTGAGCAACCTTAATCACACTTTAGGCCAATTTTTATTAATGTCTCCCCCAAAATATGTCACAAAAGCTATCTTTCATGATTAACCTAAGACATGTACAATCCTTACCTAACCGTAAACTAAAATGCCAGCACGTTATTGCTTACTCTAGTCATTATCACAGACTTGCAAACTTACATTTCTCTTCCTGAGTTACATGCCCTTACACAATTTATTGAGAGAAGTTCCCATACATAAACAATTTAGAACATGGAACTTATAGATATAGGAAAAATTCACTCACTCTCAACAAAGAACATTCATATGCATACAGATACACCATAGGCTTGCCCCTAGTGTAATACTCCACTAATCGAGTTATTCAATCACAGATCAAGAGGTCTTTAAGGATTGTAATGTAGGCTATCGGACGGGTAGGATACTTTTGGTTATAGTGGCTAACCTCCCTAAGCATATTTTATTTTTTCACAACTTCCCTTTTAGCTTTCTCCCTTATGTCTCCCCTAAACATTCCTTCACCTTTATTTACTTTCAATCCCCAATTTTCTTTTGTTGGAGTAACTGGCCTTTCTATATTACATAAATACATTGATATATTTGTTTTTTTTTTCAAAGCTTGTAGCATTTACAGTATTTTGCCAGTTCACCATTTTCTACCATTCATTCTTGATTTTCCCTTTTTCAACTTTCCTTCACCCCACACTTAGACTTTTGCCTATTCGTTGCAAAAGAAGTGCTTCAAGGAGGTAAAGTAGAACAATATATGATACAAATTTTTATGAACATTCAAGGGTTATCAAAGAATAGGATTTAAGCTCAAAGGGTTTAACTAGGATATTATGTACAGGTGAATTCATGTTTTATTGATTTGTGGGGTTACACAAAGAAATGCCTCTATCATCTCTACAACCAAACAACTTCTATTTCGCTCTGCAAACACACATGGCAAGTTCTAGGTATCATGTAAAACATATAATGTAAGTAAAAACTCACACACACTTAGCATCCAACTCATTTAGAATCAGGTTCATCTACAGAGTCCTGTCAATGTTCAAGCAAGCTCTATTGTGCAATTTAAGGCATATCCTAGAATCTAAAATCAAGCTTAGATAATATATTCTCAGGTTCATTTTAGTTTTGCTAATGTGCATACTTGGGGTTACATGTTAACCTTTGCCCTCTAAAAAATCTACCTAACCCGATTCAATAAAAACCCTTGGAAAAGAACCGTGGTCAAATGAAAAACCAAGGGGGAGGTGATACACTACCTAGAAAAAGAAAATAAAAGAAAGAAAAATTCCTACGTGGACTACTTCCCTCACGAGTACTTGTCCAAATAGTCCATCATCAGGAAGCGTCCTCTACTCATATTTTTGGATTTTTCAATTTTTTTGATTTTCCTTTTGTGTTTTTATTACGACTTAAACCCTTAAGAAACCCGTCACCAAGTGTCCATCATCGGGCCAAGCCAGCTAATATGATTTACAACTACAACTACTATGTACAACATATACAAGATAAGTTTCCCACCCCACACTAAAATCATGTCATGCCCTCATGGCATAATAATACAAGTATAGCTCAGAAGAGTGAGAAAACTTACCTGTGACTCAGTCAGAGTCAGATACGGTGGCGGGGTCGACATTACACGCTCGACCCAGTGCTCGAAACCATGCCTTGACAATGTTTTCAGTCCTGGCTTGCCTTTGGAACATCGCGTCTTTGCGCGTGTGTACACCATCCAATGAGGTGCGTAAATCCGCAACCTCCTCCTCCATAGACCTAAGCATAGGTCTAGTGGACTCGGACCTAGATATGCCAGCTCCATAATGAGCGTGCCTAGAAGGTCTGGCGGAGTCCGTGGAATGCCGGGACTGAACAACCGGCACAGGGTCATCCTCATTATCTAGATCAATAGGGTCATTACCTCTACCTACCCAGATATGAGAGGCCTTAAATGGAGCTTTTGGAGGAAGCTCACCATCCGTAGGTAGTACCGGAGTCCGGTGGCCGTGACAGAGAGTAGTGACAAGAGACGGGAAATAGAATTCCTTGGATTTGAGGGGTCCCCTCAGCACCATCTCGTCACCTATCACGCGGTCAATGTCAATGTCCTACTGGGTGACAAAGCACCATGTCAGAAATGCCCTATTAAAGTTCACATATGTTGTGTTTCTTGAGGGCAGAAATCGGTTACATATAATCGTGAACCAGCACTTAGCAGTATGGGTGAGGCTGTTAGAATGCAGTGTATTTTGTCTTATCCGGACGGGATGACCATTGACACATAAGTCCTCAATCAAGGTGTCCCAAGTGACACCAGGCCTATCGTGGTAAAAGTCCACGTCACCTGAAAAAGCAGGCAGTCTAAGAGCCTGCCTAATAGTAGCTACATGAGCCCAGACATGCATACCTCTGACAAAGACGTCTCTGGTCATTCCGTAGGGTGCGTTCGCATAGAACTCCCTAACTAGCATTTTGTTGACGAGGGTTGGTTCATCGAACAGGAACTCCATCTCTCGGCGTCGGATCTCCTCGTACATATCAGGCTTTTCAGCCCGAAGAGCCATCCTGCTAATTTTGATCTCCTGTTGCCAAGATTTAGTAGACTTGGCATGAAAGTCCGCTTCCGCCTCCTCGCCTGCGAATCGAGACTCGTCATAGGTCGGTCGCCTAGACGAGCTTGCTGCATTCCTGGATCTTTTAGGAGCCATAATCCTACACAAAAAGAAACAACCAAAAATTTCCATCACGTTAGTACATCGGTTGGCTACTCAGACTTCACCATCCTTGGACTACAATAATGTTTTTGTTAGTGCTATCATACCATAACTCCTACTATTGACCATTTTTCTAACAACTTCGCCAAGTTACCTAGTGTACCCCACACTTATTTCTTGTGGCATTCCAACATGACGCAATTATACATACACCACCTCCAATTATATACAACAACAAACAACCAAATATTTTAGGCATTATCTCCCCCAAAAATACAACACCCAAACACTACAACATATTTTTGCCAAATTTGGCCAACCCAATACCAAACAATTCAACCACCTCATTGGGTCTCCAAAACAAACATAAATATCACAAGTAAACACAATGGAGACCCAACAACTTAAAATATACTAACATCCCATAACTTAATATACAACATTCATACTAATATACCTACCAAAATTATATCAACATGTTCTACTAAGTCTAGCAAGGTATTATACAATTTCTACAATTAAAGTGTGTTACACTAAAATTATCTAAACTAATTAATTCTACAAAAACTAAGGAGAAAACTAAAAAAGGAAAGATAGAAGAAGAAAAACTTACTAGTAGATGGCGGGGATGTGGAGAAGATGAAGATGGAGAAGAAAAATGGTGGAGGAGTATGGGCGATTTGGAGAAGAAAGAGTAGAGAGAAGCAGGAGAGAAATGAGAGTTTTTTTTAGAGAGAAAGGGTTGGGGGCGGCAGGTTTTGGGGATTTATAGGGGGGGAGTGTTAGGGTAATTAAAGAGGGAGGGCGGGAATCTGACCTTTTTTTTGTTTTTCGCCCTGTCAGGTCTTACCGTGGTCAGCGACGTTCGGTCCGCAGTCGCGGATGGACAGCGAAGCGGAAGATTCAGAGGGGCTATTTTTCCGCGGTCGCAGATGGACCGCGGGCGAACAATCCCTCTGATTCTTTTGCCTAGCAGCAACTTTTTTTTGTTTGTATAGACTAACTATAATGATTACACTTACAACAATTTTGTGGGTTGCCTCCCACGTAGTGCCTGATTTAACGTTGCGGCACGACTCAACTTAGCGCATTTCAAGGCTCGCTAGACCTTTGAGGTTCCTCTAACCGAAGTTCCACCTTCTCATCGATGTCATCCATGCCAACATATAGTTTCAACCGCTTTCCATTTACTTTGAATGTGTGTGAGCCATCAATAGTTTGTATTTCCACAGCGCCCGATTGTAATGCCTCAATTACCCGGAAAGGGCCTGACCACATTGATTTTAGTTTGCCCGGGAACAACCGTAATCTTGAATTATATAAAAGTACCTTGTCCCCAATTTTTAAGTTACGCTCTATGATATTCTGGTCATGAAGCCGCTTCATCATCTGTTTGTATAGTTGTAAGGCCCCGTAAAAATTTTGTGCATAAAAACTAGTAGCTGTGGTGTCATGGTCCGAATAATGTGTTAGGAATGCATAGAATTTTTCGCGGCGAGCTTGCTCGCCGCGGTTCGGACCCTTGGTAGTGATTTAAGTTTCAAAAATGTAGAGAATTAATTTTTCCGAAAAATGTCAAATATGCGATCAAGAATGCGACCGCAAACCTGACATGCGGACCGCATTCTTGCCGCAAAACGTTCCAGAGAGTTTCCCAAAAATCGTGTCAAATGTGCGGTCGATATGCGATCGCATGTCAAATCTGCGGTGCATTTTGCGACCGCGGATCAAACATGCGGACCGCATTCTGGCCGCATTCCTTAACAGAACCTTGTAAAATTTGGGGCAATTCTGCGGTCACTATGCGGACCGCATGTTGATTCTGCGGTCGCAAAGTGCACCGCATAATTGACCCGATCCAGATTTTTATAACATTTTGACCCGATCTCTTCTTTAATATAACACCTTTCTTCTTCATTTTATCATATCATCTTACCAAAATTAGAGAGAGAAAAGAGGGTTTTTAGAGAGAGAAATCTTTCATCTTCAAAGATTGTTCCAACCATCTTAATTCCAAGGGATCTTAGGGCAAGGATTCAACTTCCCAATCTTTTCAAGGTAAAAACCCTAACTATTTTCTTTGATTTTCAGTTTTAATTGGGTAAAGAGAGGTTTGCAGATAATAGCTTTTGAAAATAGAATTTTTACACTCATGCATGATTATTGAACTTGATTTTTAGTAAAAAGAAGTGAGTAGAAGTAAGAGTCTTCAAGAACAAGGTTGGCAAGAGTAAGATAGCTTGGGTAAGCACAAAGTAGGAAGAAAAATCATCACCAGGTATGTATGGCTAATTTTGATTCTTGTAAAATCGCCCAAATGTGTGCGAATTGTTTTGGCATGTGTCAAATTGAGAAATTTTACGTAATTGTTTGATTTCCTTGTTGAGCATTTGATTGATGTTGAACTACGTGTGGTGTGGTATGAAATATGAATGGAAAGATAAAAAGGTAATCGAGATTGGTAAAGAATTGGGAACAACCATTGTGATGGCATATTTGGCTTATTGTGGAAGGAATTTGAAACACCTTAATTGTGGTAAATTGTTGAACATGATTATGTAGGCATTTTCGATTTTGGAATACTTGTAACTTGGTTTTGATATTGGCTTGAGAAGAAATTGAGAACATGAACCAATGTGTAAGTTGCTTATTTGAACTTGTTGAAATTGTGTGTAGTACCTTATCTGCTTTTTGAAATTGTTGTGTTTTCAACTGTAAGGCGGGGTCGTGTTGCGCGCCGCAACGTGGGGAAATAAGGTGTGGGTTGGGGTGATAAGGGTGGCCGAGGTAATAAGGGTGGTCGGGGGCAATAAGGATGGAAAGCGATCGAAATCGCTATTGAAAATTGATACAAAAATCAATAATGTGAAATTGTGAAAGGAGACAGCAGGAGAGTTTGCAACCTGTGGGGCACTGATTGCCCCTTTGTTTGACTACTTGCGCTTTACGTGATTGATTGGTTATTGTTAAATTGGTTGATCGTAGAAAGTGCTTTGTGTGAGAATTATTTGAAATGAGGAAAATGTGGAAACATGGTTGGGTGGCTTAATTAATTGTTGATGTAATTTAATGGCTTGAGTTTACTTGGGACAAAGTTTGTCCATACATACCCAGTATAATTCAAGTGTACTGACGTCCCTTTTGCCGGGGACGCTACATTCGTGTTATGATTGTAGGTGGATCTGTAGCAGGCACTTCGGCACATCGGTAGTAGTATCCTTCATCCTCCACTGCCCGTTTTGGTGAGCCCCCTTCTTCCTCGGGGCCTTGTGTGGTTCATGCCACTAGGTTTAGATTTCATTTTGGTTTTGTAAGGTATAGCCGGAGCCTTGTTACCGGCAAGTATTGTATTTCCCTTTTTGTATCCTAGAGGCTCCATAGACATGTACACTGTGGGATTGTGGCCTATGTATATGTATGGGGCGTTGTAAATATAAATTATGAACTTGTTAGTGAATCAATCACATGGTTATGTTTATGCATTATGAAATCGGTCATTATTGGTAAAATATTTGGTTAATGAGAAACAATCAACACGGGGTTAACGCGTGGGAATGAAAGGCATCCAGGTCCGCTTGACTGGGGCAACCCGGTCAGGCGCCGGTCATGTCCCTCGATTTGGGGCGTGACAAACTTGGTATCAGAGCCTATGGTTTTTAAAGTGTCCTAGGATGTCTCGGAGCCGTGTCTAGTAGTGCCCTTCTTATAGGTGTGTTGTCGACCACATCATATAAGTAGGGGGCTACACGGGCATTTAGGAATTTACCTACTTCTTTGTTAATCTATATCGTGCGGCAAAGTGCAATGTGGAAATATCTATGTCTAATTCGCGCCTTGTTCCCAAATTTTCAGAATATGGCACCTAAGAAGAAGGCTAGACTCGGCCTTAGGGCCAATGCCGGCCCAAGTGCAGTTGTTAATCATGTACCCGATGCCGTGGGAGAGAATGACCCACCAGTCCCGAATTTGCCTGGCCCATCTGTTCAAAACCCAAGTGTCCCTATTCCAGCCGCGGCAAAGGATGCCACCATTCCTCCTGCCGGTGTTCCTGACTCAGATACAGTTCCCGCTTCGGGCTCTGGTATCTCTAATGAAGATCTTAGGGGAGCCATTCATATGTTAACACAGTTAGTGGCCGCCTAGGCCTAGAGATCCCATGATGCCCCTGCATCCTCCAGCGGACAGGGAGATTCCTTTGGCTCCAGAGTCCACCGGTTCTTGCGATTGGCCCCTCCAGAATTCTCAGGTACCGATCCGGAGGCTGACCCACAGGAATTCCTTGATGAGATATACAAGACCCTCGAGTGATGAAGGCTACAGATATAGAGGGGGTAGAGTTGGCCTCTTACAGGCTGAAGGGAGCGGCACGTTCACGGTTCGAAATGTGGGAGGATTCCCGTGAGGAAGGGAGCCCTCCGGCCAGATGGGATGAGTTCGTGGATGCATTTATGGACCACTTCTTACCTGCTGAGGCAATGGCGGCCCGTGCCACCGAGTTCGAGGTTCTCAAACAGGGCAGTATGAGTGTTTGGGAGTATCACATGGAGTTCGTAAGGTTGTCCAAGTATGCTCCTCATTTAGTGTCGACCATGGATGCCCGGGTTCGACGGTTTGTTCAGGGCCTTAGCCCTTTGGTGGTGAATGAGGCCGCCACAGCAGCTTTGCACTCAGACATGAACTATGGGAGGATTGTGGGGTTTGCTCAGGCCACAGAGGCCAGGAAATTGAAGATTCGTGCAGAAAGAGAAAGTAGCAGCAGGGCCCGGTCAATGGGTCGTTCAGGGAGATCACTTCCAGGGAAGGGGTCATCAGGGCCATCCCAGTCATATGCTCGGTCCTCCGCGAGTGCACCGCCATCCGTGCACAGTCATCAGCAGGGCAGTTACTCGAGACCTGGTTCAGACAGCAGGAGGTCTCGTCGGTCTGGTCATCCTGGGGTGAGATCCCAGCAGCAGGGGAGACCTACATGCCCCAAGTGTGGGAGATTTCATACAGAAACTTGCTACCTTGACCTTCCGGTGTGCTTCGGGTGCGGGGTGAGAGGTCACATTCAGCGGGACTGCCGTGCACCCCGTCAGGGTATAGGTAGGGGATCTGCTCAGTCATCCGGTTCTTCAGCTGCTACATCATCAACGCGTACTCCAGCAGCAGCAGGGCGTGGTGCAGCTAGGGGTGGAGCTCAGGGTAGGGGTGGACCTAGCCGATTCTATGCATTGAGTGACCGCCAGAATGCCGAGGCTTCTCCAGATATTGTTACAGGTATCCTGTTTGTTCAAACTATTGATTGCTATGCCCTTATTGATCCAGGGTCCTCCTTGTCTTATGTTACTCCATTCATTGCTTCAAGCTTTGGGATAGAACCCGAACAGCTTCATGAGCCGTTCTCTGTGTCGACTCCTATTGGTGATTCTATTACAGCCTCACGAGTCTATAGGAATTGTGTTGTTACAGTGGGTGGTCGTGATACCACGGCTGATCTTATTGAGCTTGGGATGGTAGATTTTGATGTAATTATGGGGATGGATTGGCTCTATTCGTGCTTTGCCAAGCTTGACTATCGAACGAGAGTTATGAGGCTCGAGTTCCCTAACGAGCCAGTTATTGAATGGAGAGGAAATGGTGTAGTGCTAAGGGGTAGGTTTATTTCCTACCTTAAGGCTTCGAAGATGATTAAGAAAGGGTGTATCTATCACCTGGTTCGGGTAACGGACACCACCTCGGAGGTGCCTACCCTCGAGTCCGTGCCAATTGTGAATGAATTTCCTGAAGTGTTTCCAGATGAGCTTCCAGGCATCCCGCCGGATAGGGAGATTGATTTCGGGATCGATGTAATGCCAGATACTCAGCCAATATCCATTCCACCATACAGAATGGCGCCAGCAGAGTTAAGGGAGTTAAAGGAGCAGCTAAGGGATTTATTAGAGAAAGGGTTCATACGACCGAGTGTGTCGCCGTGGGGTGCTCCGGTTCTCTTTGTCAGAAAGAAGGATGGGTCACTTCGAATGTGTATTGATTATCGGCAGCTTAACAAAGTCACCATTAAGAATAAATATCCATTGCCTCGAGTGGATGATCTGTTTGACCAATTTGCAGGGAGCGAGGTTCTTCTCAAAGATTGATTTACGGTCTGGGTACCACCAGTTGAAAATCAGGGAGCGGGATATTCCTAAAACCGCCTTCAGAACTCGTTATGGTCACTTTGAGTTTTTGGTTATGTCTTTTGGGCTAACCAACGCCCCAGCAGCTTTCATGGACCTTATGAATCGGGTTTTCAAGCCATCCTTAGATTCCTTTGTGATTGTATTCATTGACGATATTCTCATCTACTCTCGGAGCGGGGAAGATCATGTCGTTCACCTCAGAGCAGCATTGCAGACCCTTCTTCAGCATCAATTGTATGCCAAGTTCTCAAAATGTGAGTTTTGGTTGGAGTCGGTAGCTTTTCTAGGGCATGTTATTTCCAGTGAGGGAATTATGGTGGATCCTCAGAAGATTGCGGCAGTGAAAGATCGGCCTAGACCCACGACCCCAACAGAGATTCGTAGCTTCTTGGGTTTGGCAGGGTACTATCGGAGGTTTGTAGAGGATTCTCAACCCTCGCTTCCCCATTGACAAAACTGACGCAAAAGGCAGTTAAGTTCCAGTGGTCCGAAGCATGTGAGAAAAGTTTCCAGGAATTGAAGTCAAGGTTGACCTCGGCACCAGTATTGGCCTTGCCGGAAGGCACAGAGGGATTTGTAGTCTATTGTGATGCCTCCAGAGTCGGTTTGGGATGTGTATTGATGCAGCACGGAAAGGTTATAGCTTATGCTTCCAGACAACTCAAGAACCATGAGAAGAATTATCCGACGCATGATTTGGAACTTGCAGCTGTTGTGTTTGCCTTGAAAATATGGCGACACTATCTTTATGGGGTTCATGTAGATGTGTTTTCGGACCACAAGAGCCTCCAGTATTTGTTCAAGCAGAAAGAGCTGAATCTGAGACAGCGGCGGTGGTTAGAACTACTTAAGGACTATGATATGAACATATTGTACCATCCAGGAAAGGCAAATGTGGTAGCCGACGCTCTTAGTCGAAAATCCATGGGTAGTTTGGCTCATTTGGGTGTGGATCGGAGACCCCTGGCTCGAGAGGTTTAACAATTAGCCAGTTTGGGGGTTCGTATCTCGGCGTCAGACGAGGGGGATATTTTGGTGCATAATGGAGCAGAATCATCATTGGTCGCGGAAATCAAGGAAAAACAATTCATGGATCCAGCATTGGTTCGGGTGAAGGAAGCAGTCATGAATAACAAGACCTCAGCATTTGTACTCAGCAGCGAAGATGGTGTATTGCGGTGTCAAGGTAGGCTATGTGTTCCGGATGTGGACGAGCTACCGGAAAGAGTGATGGCAGAGGCTCATACTTCCAGGTATTCTGTGTACCCTGGTTCAACGAAAATGTGTCACGATCTCAAGGAGATTTATTGGTGGAACGGTATGAAAAGGGATGTGGCAGGCTTTGTAGCTAAATGTCCGAACTGTCAACAAGTGAAGGCCGAGCATCAACGACCTGGAGGATTAACACAGCTTATAGAAATACCAAGGTGGAAATGGGAGATGATCAATATGGATTTCGTGGTGGGGTTACCTCGCACTCGGCGTAAGTTCGATTCAGTATGGGTGATAGTAGATCGACTCACCAAATCAGCTCACTTCCTGCCTGTCAAGTCCACTGATTCTGCGGAGCAATATGCAAGATTGTACATCAAGGAGATAGTAAGGCTTCATGGCACCCCACTTTCTATCATCTCAGATCGCGGGGCTCAGTTCACCGCTAACTTTTGGAAGAAGTTTCAGCAAGGTTTGGGAACTCGGGTGAATCTCAGCACAGCTTTCCATCCACAGACCGATGGACAGGCCGAGCGGACCATTCAGACGCTTGAAGATATGTTGCGGGCTTGTGTCTTAGATTTTAAAGGTAATTGGGATGAACACTTGCCACTGATAGAATTTGCTTACAATAACAACTATCATGCTTGCATTCAAATGGCCCCGTTTGAGGCATTGTACGGGAGAAGATGTAGATCGCCAATCGGGTGGTTTGAGGTAGGTGAAGCGGAATTGCTAGGGCCGGATATGGTGTACGAAGCTATGGAAAAGGTCAAGGTTATTCAGGAGAGAATGAAAACAGCACAGAGTCGTCAAAAGTCCTATGCGGACGTTCGTCGAAGGGATTTGGAGTTTCAAGTCGATGATTGGGTGTTCTTGAGGGTATCTCCTATGAAGGGAGTCATGCGATTCGGAAAGAAAGGGAAATTGAGTCCTAGGTATGTCGGGCCATATCGGATCGTTCAAAGGATTGGTCAAGTTGCTTATAGGCTAGAGTTGCCTCCTGAGATGTCATCGGTGCATCCGGTATTCCATGTGTCCATGTTGAAGAAAGTGATTGGAGATCCATCCACCATCATGCCAGTCGAAGCTATAGAGGTTAATGAAGATTTGTCATATGAAGAAGTTCCGGTTGCCATTCTTGATAGGCAAGTCCGTAAGTTGAGAAATAAGGAAGTTGCCTCTGTTAAAGTATTGTGGCGAAGTCAACAAGTTGAGGAGGCCACATGGGAAGTGAAAAAAGAGATGAAGGAAAAGTACCCCCATTTGTTTGATCAAGCCTAGAAGAAATTAGGTGACCCTCCTACTCTTAGTAACTGTCATCTTGTCTAAGTTGTTTCCCTCTTAGTATTAGTAAAGTCCCCTTCATTTTGTAATGAGTTAAATGTGTTGTTACTTTGGGTCACTTGAACCGTTTTTGATAAATGAAAGCCTTATAAAGATTTACGTGTTTAATAAACAACTAATAGTAAGTGTAGATTGGTAATGGTTTGTTAAGTGTACATGGTGTGTTAAAATGGTTAAATAAGGTAAGAATTCATTGAAGTGACTAGTTTATGTGCAATTGTAACAATGTGATAGAATATGTGCATTCGTTGAGGTAAGAAAGTGTATACCGGTTGTGAAAAGTGTTGTAGTTGTATATTGTTGTTTGGTAATGTGTTTCGGGGGCCCTCTGACAGGTGGATATGTCCATAATACAAAGGAAACTCTGGCGAAATTTTTCTAAAATATAAGAGTTAGTCAAAATTTTGATGATTGCATATCATGTCTTTCAAAAACCAACTCATTTATTTCAAAATCCTCATTCGAGGACGAATGATCTTAAGGGGGGAGGATGTAAGGCCCCGTAAAAATTTTGTGCATAAAAACTAGTAGTTGTGGTGTCATGGTCCGAATAATGTGTTAGGAATGCGTAGAATTCTTCGCGGCTCGCAAGCTCGCCGCGGTTCGGACCCTTGGTAGTGATTTAAGTTTCAAAAATGTAGAGAATTAATTTTTCCGAAAAATGTCAAATATGCGGTCAAGAATGCGACCGCAAACCTGACATGCGGACCGCATTCTTGCCGCAAAACGTTCGAGAGAGTTTCCAAAAATCGTGTCAAATGTGCGGTCGATATGCGATCGCATGTCAAATCTGCGGTGCATTTTGCGACCGCAGATCAAACATGCGGACCGCATTCTGGCCGCATTCCTTAACAGAACCTTGTAAAAATTTGGGGCAATTCTGCGGTCACTATGCGGACCGCATGTTGATTCTGCGGTCGCATAGTGACCGCATATTTGATCCCGACCCAGATTTTTGTAACATTTTGACCCGATCTCTTCTTTAATATAACACCTTTCTTCTTCATTTTATCATATCATCTCACCAAAATTAGAGAGAGAAGAGAGGGTTTTTAGAGAGAGAAATCTTTCATCTTCAAAGATTGTTCCAACCACCTTAATTCCAAGGGATCTTAGGGCAAGGATTCAACTTCCCCAATCTTTTCAAGGTAAAAACCCTAACTATTTTCTTTGATTTTTAGTTTTAATGGGGTAAAGAGAGGTTTGCAGATAATAGCTTTTGAAAATAGAATTTTTACACTCATGCATGATTATTGAACTTGATTTTTAGTAAAAAGAAGTGAGTAGAAGTAAGAGTCTTCAAGAACAAGGTTGGCAAGAGTAAGATAGCTTGGGTAAGCACAAAGTAGGAAGAAAAATCATCACCAGGTATGTATGGCTAATTTTGATTCTTGTAAAATCGCCCAAATGTGTGCGAATTGTTTTGGCATGTGTCAAATTGAGAAATTTTACGTAATTGCTTGATTTCCTTGTTGAGCATTTGATTGATGTTGAACTACGTGTGGTGTGGTATGAAATATGAATGGAAAGATAAAAAGGTAATCGAGATTGGTAAAGAATTGGGAACAACCATTGTGATGGCATATTTGGCTTATTGTGGAAGGAATTTGAAACACCTTAATTGTGGTAAATTGTTGAACATGATTATGTGGGCATTTTCGATTTTGGAATACTTGTAACTTGGTTTTGATATTGGCTTGAGAAGAAATTGAGAACATGAACCAATGTGTAAGTTGCTTATTTGAACTTGTTGAAATTGTGTGTAGTACCTTATCTGTTGTTTGAAATTGTTGTGTTTTCAACTGTAAGGCGGGGTCGTGTTGTGCGCCGCAACGTGGGGAAATAAGGTGTGGGTTGGGGTGATAAGGGTGGCCGAGGTAATAAGGGTGGTCAGGGGCAATAAGGATGGAAAGCGATCGAAATCGCTATTGAAAATTGATACAAAAATCAATAATGTGAAATTGTGAAAGGAGACAGCAGGAGAGTTTGCAACCTGTGGGGCACCGATTGCCCCTTTGTTTGACTACTTGTGCTTTACGTGATTGATTGGTTATTGTTAAATTGGTTGATCGTAGAAAGTGCTTTGTGTGAGAATTATTTGAAATGAGGAAAATGTGGAAACATGGTTGGCTGGCTTAATTAATTGTTAATGTAATTTAATGGCTTGAGTTTACTTGGGACAAAGTTTGTCCATACATACCAGTACAATTCAAGTGTACTGACGTCCCTTTTGCCGGGGACGCTACATTCGTGTTATGATTGTAGGTGGATCCGTAGCAGGCACTTCAGCTCATCGGCAGTAGTATCCTTCATCCTCCACTGCCCGTTTTGGTGAGCCCCCTTCTTCCTCGGGGCCTTGTGTGGTTCATGCCACTAGGTTTAGATTTCATTTTGGTTTTGTAAGGTATAGCCGGAGCCTTGTTACCGGCAAGTATTGTATTTCCCTTTTTGTATCCTAGAGGCTCCGTAGACATGTAAACTGTGGGATTGTGGCCTATGTATATATATATGGGGCGTTGTAAATATAAATTATGAACTTGTTAGTGAATCAATCACATAGTTATGTTTATGCATTATGAAATCAGTCATTATTGGTAAAATATTTGGTTAATGAGAAACAATCAACACAGGGTTAACGCGTGGGAATGAAAGGCATCTAGGTCCGCTTGACTGGGGCAACCCGGTCAGGCGCCGGTCATGTCCCTCGATTTGGGGCGTGACAATAGTCTTGTGCTTTCAAAGGCTAGATATCGGAATTCTTCCATCTTATGCAACCCGGTGACTAGATTTTCCTGCTTCATCCGAGCTGAGATTTAATTATTTTAGTGCCCACCATGCTTTGTGCTCTAGTTCCACAGGTAGATGACAAGCTTTCTCAAACATCAATTTGTATGGTGACATGCCGATTGGTGTCTTGAATGCTGTCCTATATGCTCATAATGCATCATCGAGCTTCCTGGACCAGTCGATCCTCGTGGCGTTCACTATTTTTGTCAACACTCTCTTTATCTCCCCGTTGGAGACCTCAACTTGCCCGCTGGTTTGCGGGTGATATGGAGTAGCCACTCGGTGTTTCACATCATATTTGGCCAATAATTTCTTGAATGCCCAGTTGTAAAAATGAGTAGCCCCATCGCTGATGATTGCCCTTGGAGTCCCAAAACGGGTGAAAGTGTTCTTCTTCAGAAATCCCACCACCACCTTAGCATCATTGGTGGGTAATGCTACCACTTCTACTCATTTGGATACATAGTCTACTACAACAAGGATGTACTTATTTCCGTATGAGCTGACAAAGGGACCCATGAAGTCTATTCCCCAGACATCAAACACTTCCACTTGTTGAATTGGGTTCATCCGTATCTCATGACGCCGGGAAATGTTCCCGGTGCGTTGGCATTCGTTTCATCCTATCACCCATAAGTGTGCATCTTTAAACACCGTTGGCCAGTAGAAACCGGCCTCAAGTATCTTGGCAGCTGTTCGCACTCCTCCAAAGTGGCCACCATATGCGGAACATGACACGCCTGCAAAACAGAAGATTGTTCGATCTTGGGGACGCATCTCCGGATCATATTATCAAGGCATATCCTAAACAAATAGGGTTCATCCCAATAATAAAGCTGGCTTTCACGAAAAAATCTTTTCCTCTGGACCGATGATAGGTCATGAGGAACAATACCACTGGCCAGGTCATTTGCACAATCTGCATACCACGTCGTTTAAAGGAGAGTGGTAGTGAGCAGCTGCTCGTCTGTAAAGGTTTCCAGAATTTCTCCACTCTCTTTGATAATTTCAGCTCCTTCAAGTCGTGACAAATGATCGGCGACTTGATTTTCGGTGCTTTTTCTGTCATGTATTTCAAGGTCGAACTCTTGTAGAAGCAGCACCCAAGGAATTAGGCGCGACTTAGAGTCCTTTTTATCAATTATGTACCTTAATGCTGCATGGTCAGTGTATACTATTACCTTAGATCCTATAAGATAGGACCTAAATTTGTCAAACACGAACACTACCGCCAGCATCTCCTTTTCCATCACTGTGTAGTTCAGTTGTGCTCCGCTTAATGTTCTACTAGCATAGTAGATTGGATGCATCAGCTTCTCTTTCCTTTGGCCAAGAACTGCCCCCACTGCATAATTACTTGCATCGCACATCAACTCAAACGGTTGCTCCCAGTTGGGGGAAATAATGATGGGTGCAGTGACCAACCTCTTCTTCAGCTCCTCAAATGCAATCCTGCACTCATCAGAAAATAAAAAGGGGTGATCTTTTTCAAGTAACTTATAGAGAGGGTTTGAGATTTTGGAGAAATCTTTAATGAACCTCCGGTAAAAACCGGCATGTCCAAGAAAGCTTCTAATGGCCTTGACGGATGTTGATGGAGGCAACAATGCTATGACATCCACTTTAGCTCGGTCTACCTCAATACCTTTGCTCGAAACTCGGTGCCCCAAAACTATACCTTCTTGTACCATAAAATGGCACTTCTCCCAGTTTAGCACCAATTTTGTCTCCATGCACCGCTTCAGCACTCTTGTCAGAATGACAAGGCATTCATCGAATGAATTACCTACCACTGAGAAATCATCCATGAACACCTCCATAATGTCTTCCACCATATCTGTGAATATAGCCATCATGCACCTTTGGAATGTGGCAGGTGCATTGCATAGTCCGAATGGCATCCTCCTAAAGGAAAAAAATGCCATCTTGGCATGTGAAGGAGGTCTTCTTTCTATCCTCGGGGACTATGGAGATTTGATTGTACCCCGAGTACCTATCCAGGAAGCAAAAGTGTGACCTCCCTAACAACCTGTCAAGCATCTGATCAATGAAGGGAAGTGGGAAGTGGTCCTTGCGGGTGGCTAGATTCAGCTTCCTATAGTCCATGCATATTCTCCACTCGGTGATGGTTCTTGTTGAGATCAATTCGTTGTTCTCGTTTTTCAGCATCGTCATGCCACCTTTATTTGGCACACATTGAACTGGCTAACCTAGCTACTATAAGTGATTGGGAAAATAATTCCCGCGTCTAGCCACTTTATTACCTCTTTCTTCACCACTTCCTTCATGTTTGGGTTCAGCCTTCTTTGATGTTCCCTGGAAGGTTTGTGCCCCTCTTCCAGGAGAATCTTGTGCATGCAGTATGCGGGGTTGATCCTCTTTATGTCTGCCATGGTCCACCCAATGGTAGTTTTGCATTCTTTAAGTACCTGTATAAGCTTTTGAGCCTGCACATCTAGCAAACCAGATGAGATAATAATAGGTAAAATGGAGTTAGGGCCTAGAAATTCATACCTGAGATGAGCTGGTAGTGGCTTAAGCTCCAGTTTTGGTGGCTCTTCAATGAATGGTTTTGCTGGAGGGGTCTCTCTCTTCTCTAAATGTAGAGGTTCAAACTCCAACTCTCTATCCCAAAACCCATTACCTTCCAAAGATAGCACCCATTCTGCCAGGCTTTCACCATTTATCTCTTCTAAGTTCATCAGGCATGCCTAAAGTGGATCTTCAACTGTCAATTCTACATCATCTGTCTCCACTATCACATCAACCGCATCAATGAGAGAGCAATTCGTAAACTCACTAGGGCGCCTCATGTATTTTTGCACATTGCATATGATCTCTTCCTCATTCAACCCCATCTTAAGTTCCTCAGTCTCACAATCAATCAATGCTTTCCCTGTGGCTAGGAATGGTCTTCCTAAGATTATAGGAATTTCCTCGTCCACCTTGCAGTCAAGAATAACAAAATTGGCTGGAAATAAAAACTTCCCCACCTGGATGAGCACATCATCCCATATACCAAATGGACGCTATCCGTCCTGTCAGCAAGCTGTAATAACATGGAAGTAGGCCTGGCTCTCCCGATGCCGAGCCTCTTATAAATCACCAAGGGCATAATATTTATGCTTGCCCCCAAATCACGCAATGCCTTCGCAAAGGCAAAGTTTCCTATAGTGCATGGAATGGTGAAGCTACCTGGGTCAGATAGCTTCTCAGCAATGGGTCTAGAGACCACTGCACTACAAGTCTATGTAAGAGTCACGGTGGCCAAGTCTTGGAAATCAAATTTCCGCGACATCAAATCTTTCATCATCTTAGCATACCCAGGCATTTCTTTCAAAGCTTCAATTAAAGGAATGTTTACCTAGATTTGCTTGAGCTTCTCAAAGAACCTTTTGTATTGCTCCTCTTTCTAATGTTTGGCCAACCTTTGGGGGAATGGTGCTGGAGGCCTCTTCTTCCCAATACTTGGGACTTTTCTTTCTCTCTCACCTGTTCCACAACTGGCGGCTCTACCAGTTCAGCTACTTTCTCCGCTCCTTGCTGCACATCTTTATTTTCATCTACTAGCTGGACTGTAACTTCTGTCAACCCGGTGGACTCATCCAGTTCAATGGGTACTGGAGTGAGTGTCTCAGCCTGCAAATTGTTTCTCTCTCTTTCTTGCTCAGCATCAAGATCTCTTCCACTTCTCAGATTAACTGCCATCAGCTGCTTTGAGATTTGATCCTTTGGGTTTGTTTGTGTATCTGTAAGTAATGTCCCTAGAGGACTATTGTTAAGTGAAATAGCAATCTGGCCCACCTGTACTTCAATACTCTTGATAGATGCGTCATATGCATCTATCCTCTCATTGGTTTTGGCATGTGACCCAATTACCTGCTGCATCATAGCTTTCAACTCTGCGAACCCATCGTCATGTCTACCCCCATGCTATGGTGGAGGTGAATGATACCCCTGCTGCTGATTGTTGAAATTCTGAGGTCTAGGATATGGAGCCATGTTGTTTGGTGGCCTCACACCTGCTGCATTATACTATAGTTGAGGAGGCCTGTACTACTGTAGAGCCTGCTGACCCCAACTCTGGTTGTCCTGTCGCTTCCCTCTATAATTAGCCACATAATTCATGTCTTCATGCTGATGATGATGTTCTTGGTCTGCAGCCCGTGGATTACCTATGTGTTGGCTAATACAAGATGTGCATAAACCACCATTGGTAGTGTCTACAATGTGAACTTGCTGCTTGACTCCAGATTCTTCCACCTTCTTTGTCCGGATGATACCTCTGCGAACCCATCGTCATGTCTAGCCCATGCTGTGGTGGAGGTGGATGATACCCCTACTGCTGATTTTTGAAATTATGAGGTCTAGGATATGGAGCCATGTTATTTGTTGGCCTCATACCTGCTGCATTATACTGTAGTTGAGGAGGCTCATACTGCTGTGGAGCCTGCTGACCCTAACTCTGGTTGCCCTGTCGCTGCCCTCTATAATTAGCCACATAATTCATGTCTTCATGTTGATGATGATGTTCTTGGTCTGCAACCCATGGATTACCTATGGGTTGGCTAATGCAAGATGTGCATAAACCACCATTGGTAGTGTATACAATGTGAACTTGTTGTTTGACTCCAGATTCTTCCACCGTCTTCGTCAGGATGGTCATTTGTGTCAACAAGGTTGCCATGTTCTCCTCTAGAGAGTGTACCACTGGAGTAATAGGAGCATTCCTGGTCGTCCACCCGGAGTTTTGAGCTATCGTGTCAAGCATATTTTGGCCTTCTCTCCAAGTCTTGCTCAGAAAAAGCCCCACCTGCTGAGGCATCTACTATCTTCTTCATACTATCTGAAAGACCCATGTAGAACCTTTAACCCAATATCTGTTCAGGAACCCCATGGTGAGGACACATAACCAGCATACCTTTGAATCTGATCCAAGTTTCATGTAATGTCTCCATTGGTTTCTGCTTGAAGCTCACAATCTCATCAATTTGCTGAGCTGTCTTGTTAGATGGATGAAAATTGTTATGGAATTTCTTGACTAACTCATCCCATGTTCCAATAGAGTTTGTGAGGAGTGAGTTTAGCCATACCTGCGCAGCCCCTTCAATTGAGAACGTGAATAATAATAACTTGATGGCTTCCGGTGTCACGTTAGGTTGCCTCTGTGTCTTGCATATTGTGAGAAAGTTCTTCAGGTGCTGTTGTGGATCTTCAACCTGAGTCCTAGAGAATAATCCCTTGTTTTGCAACAAGTGTATCATAGTGTTGGTAATATGAAAAGACTCATCTTGAATCGCTGGCACAATAATGGCAGTTGCCAAATTATGCGTTGTTGGTTGTGCCTAGTCAAATAGTGCACCTTCATGCACCTCCTGCGCGTTAAAACCAGCTTGCTGGTTTGGGTCATTCACGTCTCCCATGTCGAAATCTAGTAATTGGTTGCTGAGATTGCTGAAGTTGTTTGATTGCCCTGTTACGTGCCCGGAAAGTTTACTCTGGGTCTGAGAGTCCTTCAATTAGTTCTCCAGTCCTTACAGATTTTCTAGGCATGCACCTGAGTGCCCAATTCAGCAACTGTCAAAAATTTCAATGTAAAGTGTAGAAAGAACCTGACTACACAAGAATCTTTAGTTCTGTCAATGGAAATTGATAATTCTGTTAATTCCCCGGCAACGGCGCCGAAATTGATTCACGTCCAAGCAACAGTCGTAGTCAATATAATTCGGTCAATTAAGTTCCGAGTCGATCCCACAAGGAATTAACCTATCAACTGCAACTTCCACAACCCAAGAACACTTCTGTAGTAGCTTCCCAAACTTTGAATATATTTTTTTAGATGTTTTCTAACAACTAACTTTTGCAAGAATTAAAGACTTGAATGAAAGAATTGAATGTTGGGTAAAAAATAAAGAGAAAGACTAAGGTATTGATTTCCCCTATTGATGGAATCCCTTCTGTTTATGCTCATACTAATTGTCAATAATATTCTATCAATCATGAACGCTATTTTTACCGTAATTCTCTCCCAAGCAACAACAATAATTTATTAGTGCACTCTCCTGAGCTACCCTAGCTAGCTTCAATTTGAACGTTTCACTTTATATTGCACCCAAGGTTTCGTTATTCCTAACCCCACCTTTACGCCTAAAATTATAGATTCCTCCAATAATCTAGGTGTGGTGTTGTTCAACAATATACCTAAATATGCACTATTTTCCAAGTTATGCACACTAAATAGGCACAGCTAATTGAGAGCTCTATCAATTAACTACAAGAAGAACGAAATTGAACAAATAGAATCTAGCTAACAATTTGTAATCACATAACCTAGAAGTTCATCACTAAATAGGTTCCGTCAAAAACTTAGATAAAAAATTAGCTACTCATAATCAAAGAAACAAGCATAATAATTGAATTCATAATCAAAGATTCAATGTAAAAGAAAGAAAGATGTCGAGAGAGTTCTCTTTTACTAGTTTTCTTGCAAAAGTAGTGAATAATACAATTCTTGCCTCTCTTCGGCGAATCCTACAATTATATAGAGGGTTTAGGTTACAAAAACTACATATTGACAAGTTTATCCTTCAGAAATTCGGTGTCACCCGCGGTCCGTCAGTGGATGGACCGCGGAAAATCAAGTCCTCTGAATCTATTGAGGTTCCTTTAACCCGCGGTCCGTCCGCGTTCACGGTTGGACCGCGGCTGAACAGTGCCGCAGATTCTTCTTCCTATTTTTCAATGCAAACTTCACTCTTGCTCTACACTTGGCTTTTTTACCATCTTATGACTCCAAAATTGCTCTTTTAGTCTCCAATGGCTCATGTGTACCTATAACACACCAAAAACACTAATAAAAGCATTTTGTCATCATAAACAATATCAAATCAATAATAAATCATGATTATTTAGGGCATAATTATAGTCAAATTCACCTATTATCATCTCACACTAAAGTAATCTCTATTCAAGGTTTCATGGAGTTAGGGGATCCAATTTCTATTCTTTGCCCGAAAATTCCTACACTAAAAAAAGGAAAATTAAAAAAAAATAACTACACCCAGTTTAAATGGAAACACGTGGAAAAGAATCATGGTTTAATGAAAAACCAAGGGGAATTTGATACACTACCTAACAAACAAAAATCTTTTGTTTGTGTTTTTTTTGTTCGTCTTAAGTCCCTCAAGAGACCCGTCAAGAAGTGTCTGTCTTTGGGCCAAGTCGAAGTTAATTAATATCAATCAAAAATACAAATACACCAAACAAATTTATATAATTATACAACAACAACCATCCCCTACGCCACATTTAAATATTTGAGAGGTCCCCATGTAAACGAATTTAAAGTAGAGTAAGGTAAGGGGATTTTCCTAGTG
Organism: Nicotiana noctiflora; assembly: GCA_032618575.1. Taxonomy (NCBI): domain Eukaryota; kingdom Viridiplantae; phylum Streptophyta; class Magnoliopsida; order Solanales; family Solanaceae; genus Nicotiana; species Nicotiana noctiflora. Next base: position 454,094 of record JASVEL010014164.1, read on the forward strand.
TTTAGTTCTGATCAAAGAAGATGTCATCATCAAGGTGACATGCTCAGCCTAGCTCCCGGAGCCAGCCCATGATCATTTTCTCTGACCTCGCATTTTGGGTAGCAAAATTTTCAACTCTAGTACTAGGTCAGTGACTGAAGTGCGTAAGGCTAGCCATCTCCTGCTCCAAGGCTATCATGCGGGTACTCCAGCGGGCCAGGTATGGGCCCGCATTATAAGCACTCTGCTCTAGTAGGGTGGCATCATGCATAGTTCCCGAATCATCATCGGCATCATCATCATCATCAACTTCCACAACCTGCTCTTTCCCAACTGTGATTTTGCTAGCCCTGAATGGGGCTTTTAATGGCAACTTCCCATCTACTTTGGAATTTTCAGGAACTCGTAAAGCACGATGCATCCTTGTGACCATGGAAGGGAAGTAGAACCCTTTCAGTATTTTCTGGGAGCGAATAAACATTTCATCCTGAATGAGTTGGGCCACATTAAAATTTTGGTCGGTCATAAAATAATAAATCGTTGTTGCTCTTGGCTCATTAACATCTGTAGTGTTGTCGGATGGAAGCAAACAATTGTTGGTGATTGTTAGCGAACACTTAGCTTCCCAAGTGAGAGATTGGGAGTTCTGGGTAATTCTCTACTTTATCCATATTGGATCCCGGTCAGCCACACAGATTCTTTCAAGAATTAGTGGCCATCAGACAGTTAGGTGGTGATAAGTATGGTAGTAATCCATCTCTCAGTGAATACCGGTAGCCTATCCACTTGGCGGATGGCCTCAAGAGATGCATTCACCTGCGTGTTTTGTACCGTGACAACCCTATCAACCTGCTCTTGGAAATCCTCGTAAAATTCCCTTACCATCAGTACATTACCCTCTTTCGGTTCGTTAAAGAAGATGTGCAACTGATGCCTCCTCAATTCTTCAAAGATACTTGGGCATTCAATTTGCAAGGCATGTTTGTCAATGTGTGCTCAGGTAATAGCTTCTTGTTTCTTGCATTAAAGCTATCGTAAGATGCTTTAGAAACAAATGGAGTGCGGTCAAACTGGTCTGCAGTAGCCTAAGATCGAGCTCTAGATGAACCTCCTGGTCCACTAGCGAAGGAACATATGGCACGTCTATTCCTTGACTGATGTCTTGTACCTCACAGAATAGAGGCTACTATTAGTGAGGGTTTGAGTTGTGTGAACCCTGGGTGGTTACTCCGAATTCACCACAACCATGGTCACATTAGCCATTATTGCTCCATTGGCAATGTCACATGCACCTTGTGAGCATGGACTATAATTTAACAAACCTATCCTACAGAAGCATAAACTCTCCCCCCAAATCAACCATTCTCACTTCAAAACTCCACCCCACCACAATTAACTTCAAACAACAATACCAAGCTCTTCTCCACAACATTTTAGACATTACCCGCTAAAAACAAGAAAATATAACCAAAAATCTAACAATAGATACTATAACAATTCAAGTATTGAAATTGCAAAATTGATAATTACAAGAAGAGAGATGGAAAATATGACATTGTACATGGTGAAATCAGAGGGTCCAATTCCTCGTCATCGAGGCACCTCGATAGATCATCTCGAGTGCTCGAGGTCATGACCGAGCATCTTCTCTCGTGGGTCATGGACACTCGACCTTGGGGCAATAATGACCACGATAATGGTAGAAATGGGGAGTTCCCAAGGCGTGCAGCTAGAGCAGAGAAAGTCTGTCAAGCAAGGCCTAAACCCCAATCAGGGTGTCAACTAGCTGTCCCATATCCATATTTTTGTAATTAATGCATTTCATACTATATTAGAATCCCCACTCATATATTAAGAGGATTATTGTCATTTTGTAATCATCTGTTGCTCCATACTAAATAAGAATAACATTCTCTCTGGTCTCAAACACATTATCTTGATATTATTGCTTACGTTTATGGTCTTCATTATTGTTGTTCATTTATTGCTTATTATTGGCCACAAAGAGCCTCCATTGATTTTTTCATAATTGTTAGTCGCTCATTAACCACCTTCTATAGCTCCCAACCGAACACATGAATCGACCTCGAGGCCCTCGAATTGACAAGCTTGAGGCCCCGATTTCTAACCTATCGGTTTGGTTATCACCATATTCCAAATTCTTATCTCGTTTCTAAGTCTTCTTCGTAGCATCAACTACTTAATAACTAGCATAAAAAGGGATCACGTATTTTTAGGGTCCCATAATCAAATTTAATTGTTAATACCATTTTCATGGGACACCGTTTGGTGTTTCTTGCTGGTTTCATTACACGACACAAGTTATCTTTCAGACTTATTCTTGTCTGAGATCTTCGATTTTAGGTCGAAATGCCTAACTCACTAAATTGAGATGAAAATGACAATCTTGAGAACCATGGAGAGAACAGTCTGGCTGCTCCAAGTGTTGGTGTGCTACCACAAAACCTTGAGAACGTAATAGAAGCAATCCCAATGGATGCAATTTCACGCAACGCCCAATAGGTCAATATAAGCTCACATAAAAATAGGAGTGTGTACCAAGGAGATCAACGAGAAGCTCAGAACACCATAACTAGGAAAGGGCATGAGGTTAGCCTTCATGTTATTTTTGAAATGTTGCAAGCAAAATAGTTGGTCATTGCTTAGCTTTAAATTCACCAGAAAAATCTTAGCATGGTAACACCAAGGACGGCTCCCCTAGCAGAGCAGGTACCGAAGAGATCAAGCAATAAGGAGTCGATAGCCGATCCCATCGTCATAAAAATGCTAGAGAACCTCAACAGAAGGATTGAATCGAGCAAGAAAATGATGGAATCCAATGATAAGAATGTCAAGACTTACAACTCCAGGGTCGACCAAGTTCCAGGAGCGCCCCTAATCTTGAAAGGTGTGGACTCAAAGAAGTTTGTACAGTAACCGTTCCCACAAGAAGCGTCCTTGAAACCCATTCCAAAGAAGTTTAAAATGCAAGATCTTCCAAAATATAATGGTACCTCGGACCCCAATGAGCACATTACCGCCTACATCTATGCAGTAAAAGGCAACAACCTAAGGGACGATGGGATCGAGTCTGTCCTGCTGAAAAAGTTCGGGGTAACACTTTCTAAAGGGGCAATGATATGGCATCACAACCTGGCCCCAAATTCTATAGACTCTTTTGCCATGATGGCATATTCCTTCATAAAGGCACATGTTGGGGCCATCAAGGTGGCCACAAGGAAATTCGACATCTTTAAAATCATGCAAATGGAGAACGAGGAGCTACGAGAATTTGTGTCTCGCTCTCAAATGGAATGAATGGAACTACTACCAATCTCTGATGACTGGGCAGTGAGGGCCTTCACTCAGGATCTGGATGAACGGAGCTCGCTGGCTTTGAAATAGTTGAAATAAAATATGGTCAAATATCATGTCGTGACCAGGACAAACATTTACAACTGGTATTAGTCAAAGATCAAGGTCGAAAATGACAATTTAGGAGCCCTCTCAGGTTCAGTATATCTAAGTAGGCTTCTTAAGAAGGAGCCAAAGCCATACAAAGAAAGGTATCAGCCATACATCGAAGATAGAAGGAATGCCCTGAGGCGCAACCCACCTTGAAACAATCGAAAGATAGACTGAGGATAGAATCCTCGAGACTCATTAACAGAGACGGATTTGATACGAATATAGGGCCAACGGTCGCACCTCTCTTGTTAGAATACAACATCAATATTGATGTATTAGACATCGTGTTCGCCATCAGTAAAATCAGAAATGCCAGGCGACCCAGGCTTGTACAATCAGATCCTTCACAAAAGGAATCATAACTTAGTCTATGAATTTCACAACACGCATGGCCATAGGACTGAGATTGCAACTAGCTCCGAGAAGAAGTAGCCAAACTACTCAATATAGGTCATCTCCAAGAAATCATAAGTAACTCGGCCAAATATTAGTTCAGAGAAAGAGAGGAAAAGAACAAAACAAATGAGCCGCAACAAGTCATGTACGAGATTTTGGGAGGCATCGATGCCCCACAGGGAGCCATGATGAGAAGGATAAAAATATCCATCACCAGAGAAAAGCTAACCCGGGGTTACACACCGGAGGATGCTCTCACGTTTAGCAATAAGGACATTGAGATATTGTCTCTACCTCACAATGACACACTGGTAATCTCTTTACTTGTGAATACATTTCAAATAAAACATTTACTCGTCGATCTAGGTAGCTCAACTAACATTATCAGATAGAGGGTAATAGAGTAGCTCGGACTGCTTGACCGAATCATACGAGCAACTTGATTCCTCAACGGATTCAACATGGAAAGTGAAGCAACGAAAGGAGAAATCACCTGAATAGTCAATGTGTCCGACCAAACCCAAAATGTCAAATTCTATGTCATCGAAGGAGGCATGAGATATAACGCCTTGTTGGGAGGCCGTGGATACACTGCATGAAAGAAGTACCATCCACCCTCCACCAAATGATGAAATTCCTAACAAAGAATGGAATTAAAACATTCTATGAGGAATAATATACGGCAAGAGAAATGTTCCCGGTGCATGATGTGGCGCCGGCACCAATACCTCTACCGACAAAGGAGTCGAAGGGTAATAACATATCAGAGCTTGAAATATCGTCGGCACATCCCACATTGAGGTATGGCCATCTATACTCCATTCTATCCTTTACACAAAAATCCAACCGAGGCAGTCGAAATGCTAAACCAAGCTCGAACACCTTAAGGTTTTAAAGCATCTATTGCACTCTTTTCCTTTGATCGCGTTTTTTATCCTAATAAGGGTTTTACAACCAAGGTCTTTAATTAGGCAACATCCACGTTCGACCTAAGGAAGACTCAACAAGTATTCAAGGCTTCTTTTGCTACCAACCTCGAATACTAGTGGGAAACACCCCTCTCCCCCTGTCGTCGAAGGCCATCTGCTCGGAAAAGCCAAGAAATGCCGAATGGGGTCTCATATAGGAAAATGATGTACCAGACCAAACAATCAATCAAACTATGTCCGTATAGCCGGGCCTCCAAAGACATGTAATTTTTGACCCTTCTTGAAATTTCTTCTGTTTTAATGTAAAATATTTAATTTAGGTCTAATATATTTATTTTAACTAATTTTGAATCTTTTACATTATTTTTAGTACAAAATTGAAAATTACAAATATTATTTCATTTTTTTCTGTTTAATTAGGGTATTAGGTATTTTTAGAAAAATATTAACTTTAATGCATTTTATTTTTAGTATAATCCTTGATAAATAGCTGTAACTTCAATTTTCAATTTTATTTTTTAAATACTAATAGTTATCAAAAATTATTGTAGTGTTTTACAGGTATTTAATTTTGCTTTTAATTTTCAGTCTATTTTGGCCCAATGTTACACATTTTTGAAGCCCAATACCCCTAACCCTACCCACTCCCTCTCCTTCATCATATAATACAAAAACCCTAGTGTCCATAACCTTGAACTAAGATCAGCAGCGACCATTATTTCTTCTTCAGGAAAGAAAATGAAAGACAACCCTAGAGAATAATAGATAAAAAACAAAATCCTAGAACCACTCTATAGCCGCCGCCGCCACTACCGGACCTCCAGCCAGCCGCCCGCTAGTGTAACGCCAAGAGAACACCCTTCAATCCGTGAAATATGTCAGCCTTCATCTTTCATATTCAACGACCTAACTCCATCGCAGGAGCAGCCATAGTCGTCGGTCCCTAGGCCACCATAACGGCCAGCAATCAGTAAAATTGCCACCTCTACCATCTTCTCCGATCATCACCTTACTCGAACTTCTTCCTCAACCAAAACGATAAAACTCTCCATGACTGCTTCTTCTTCTTTTATTTCGAAACCATGGAACCCGACAAAATTTTATTGAGTTCGTTCTGGTGCTTGCGCTTTTCCGGTCCCAGCTTTTGTCTATATCACTGTTGTAATTAAATCACTTCCTGAGGTTCATTCTTTCCCCTATTATCCTTTTCTTTCGCATTATTCTATGTTTGTTTGCACGCCATGTTTTAATTGTTGCTTTGTTAATGATTTTTTATTTTCCCGTTTTAGACCCACTAGGTTTGAATCGTTGATAGAGCTTTTAACTAAAGACAATTTGTGAATTCGTCTCATGAATACATTTTTACAACTAAGTGTGAATAGGAACAGTAAATACCGTAGGGAGGCATAGTGACTAAATGCGATTTGGCCTTTGGGAACTCAAATGGAATTAAAAGAATTAGACAGTATATGGTATGCTTCATTGCTATTTTGTAATTACTGGAAGAATAGACGAACGCTAGGAGCATGCCAGACCGGCAATACTCGGGAAGGCAATCTTAAGATTTTTCTATTTTTTTGCTTTTAATTTCGAGACATGGGGTCGTTACTTAGTTAAATTTATTTGGAGAATGCCTCGTGAAGTTTGTATATATTATTATCCGGGGTATGCCCCGTAGAATCATGTAAATATTTTGGAGGCCTTGGCGAGCATGGCGGAGAAGTTTTAGTATAGGTTAGCTTAGGATTTTTCTTTTATTTTCCTTTTCATTTTCTTTCATTTGGGTGGGGAAGACCTCGAGCCTCTTGTGTTCTTATTCTATTTTTGTATGTTTTACCTCAATTTGAATGTTTTGAAAGGCAACTAGATCTAGTACGCAACCGTGATCCTCACGGGACTTGGGGAGTGCCTAACACCTTCTTCTCGAGTCAAATGAACCCCCTTACCCGAATCTCTGGTGCGGACTTAGTTTTGAGTCCAAGTGTTTTAAAAGGAAAATATTTTCTAAAGACCGGTGGCCTGGCGCACTGATATCAAATGTCAGGTGACGACTTTGAGTTACTTCCTTTTAAACACCATTTTTGTCACTTTCAAAATTGAAAACTCTTTTCAAGATTTTACTAAATATTTTTTATTAATTTAAGCGGATTAAAAACCTTTCTATTAATATTTAAGAGGATTTGGTGAGGTTTGTTTTGTTAAAAAAAGGGTGTGACATCTCCGACGACTCCGCTGGGGAGATTGCGGGTTGGTGCTAGTACTTGATTTTGTTGGATTTTAGAATATTTGATTGAGGTTGTTATGCTTTTTCATTAGCTTTACTTGATTTTTATTATGTTTTTATATTTTGTTATTAGCTAGTTGCTTATTTGTTTACAGTTTTTGCTTTATGTGTTTACTGTTTTATAACTGTCATCATATGCATTATCTGGTCAATTCTTTCTGCAACAAGTCTCGGAGCACGCGTCGCGTGCACGAACTCTTTGTTGAGTCACCCTTAATTTAGTAGTGGGGCCGTCGGACGTATGGAGTGGGTGGAAAGCTTGATCAGCCACCATCGACCATACGCTCCCCTGAATCGCCTTGTTAGTGAACTCCCAAACTCAGATCACCCTTTAGGTCATTTTATTTGCATCATGTCATTTAGACCTAGTAGGGCTCGATCCCAGGTACCGTGTCCCTTTGTAGGAAACTTGTCCAAATTTGGTCAAAATGGGCTCATGGCCCAAAATGACATGCAATCATCCTATGTGCTAAATGTTGCATCTTTGAGGGTAAAAAGGTCATTTAGCGGACCGATGTTTGGGAAAGAAGGGTAAAAAATGAAGCAAATAGGGCCCGATTACATTTTTCTTTCACAACTTTTTCAAGAAAAGACAAAAATTTAAAATAGAAAATCCAAAAAGATTTTACACTTTTCCATTATTTTTTAAAAATTCAAAAAAAAAATTGAAAATGGAAATCCAAAAAAAATTTTTACACTTTTCCATCTTTTTACAAAAAGTTCCAAAAAATTGAAAATAAAAAAATCCAAAAAGGTTTTACATTTTTCATCATTTTTTCAAAAAGACAAAATAAAGCTTTTTTTTTTTAAATTAATTGCATCTTCCTGAACTATGCGAACCTGATTCTCGTCTCTCGGGGCGAGATACGTATGTAACCCGCAAAGGGTCCGTCTTCCTATCATCTTATGTTCTTTGCGTGGTCTTAGCCAAATCATGCATGTCTAGCCACTTTGGGCCACACGACCACTCTTGCAACATGGGGTCATTTTTGCGAAAGTGGTTCAATTACCCATGTCATAGGATCTGGAGTCCATAACTAGGTGTCATATTACTTTAAGGTCGTCCTTTTTGAGTTTGCATCTTTAGCCACTTTTGGCCATAACTGCCACTTTTGCAAAATGAGTTATTTCTTCAAATTAATTTTTGGACCATGATCGTTGAGAGTTAAATCCATATAAGCATTAGTATGGTATTTTCATATAGGAGTAGTCACCTTTGTTGAGTTTGCACTAAAAGCCATCATTGGCTATATAGGTTAATTTTCAAAAATAGCTTAATCGTGTCTTGCATGTGTCCAATAGAAGGTGTCGTGGTGTCGCATAAAATCTTAAGTCACTGATTCACTTGATCTTACTTTTTCCATTCAGGTATGGAGCAATTTGCTAGAGTTTGAGCATGACAAATATCCCAGGACCATTCTAGTCAAGACTATTACATGCACGAGCTGCTTGAGAATTTTTATTTTTTTATTTATTTTTAGTCTATCTTATGTTATTTTTAAAATTTTAGTCTTTTACAGTAGTATCAAGTCTGTCAGTCTAGTTAAGATTGTCTAGTCTTTTATTATAGTACATCTTGTTTTGTATTTGAAAAACCAGAAAACAATATTATAAATGAAAATTCAAAAAGATTTTATTCTTATTTTATTTTATCCATTACTTTTCAAGAATTACGCTTGATCTGTTTCATGAGGGGCATGATACGTAGGAAACCTACATAGGGTTCGATCGAGTCATTTTTTTGAAAACTAAAAAAAAGGAAAAAAAAATAAAAAAGAAAAAAAAGAGAGAATAAATTGTGGATGTAAGAAATGAGAGGAAAGAAAAGAGTGACAAATTAAAAAGAAAAGGAGAGGAAGGAAAACGAGAAAGCCAAGAAGTGCTAGAAATAAAGAAAAGAGAACGTTAAAATGAGCAAAGTGGGGATGATGCCAAATGACCTTCGTACCCTCGAAGCCATTCTAGAACCGTTAATTATGACTAGGGGCATTGCACGCAATATGATATTTCTGTCTGATAAATGCTCTAACGCTAACATGTTGGCTTTGTTTTACTCCTTTTTGTTACTTTCATTGTTATCATAACAAAGGGTGGTTAGTTTGTGGTACTTTGGGAATTCATCCATACAACACAATGTGAAAAAGCAAGGAAGCCATGGCTGGCAAAGACTTGGACACAAGAGTTGTTGACCCGCAGTGGGAGTTTGTGGAGTCAGAGTCTTAATTGAAAATGAGGTTCAAAGGTTGAAACAACAGCTGGCGGAAATGTGTCAAGCCTAGATTAAGGGACCTCCTCCACCTTCATTCCCTACCAACTATACAGAAAACCATGCCTCCGTTCCAACTACTATCACAAGTCCAAGTTCCTACTACCGTTGATCTTTCCCCACAACATGCACCAGGCTTTACCGCTTACCACAATTACCCTGGCACATCCTCCCAAATTTTCCATGCTCCACCAGCCAAAATAACCGCATTCCCAGCTCCAGATACCCAATACTATGCCCCGGAACCCACTTTCAAAGTCCCAGATCCTTACTCCTTCCCTCCCTACCTTGAGCCTCACGTTGAAATTGAGACACAACCCAAGAACGCGGAGCAAGAAGAGATATTTAGGAAGGTAAAGAGTCTGGAGAAATCATTAAGAAATATGCAGAGGTTAGGAAGCCAGGTGAGTGTGGCTTATAAGGATTTGTGTTTGTTCCCTGATGTTCAAATGCCTGTCGGGTTCAAAATGTCCAAGTTTGACCTGTATGATGGATATAGGGATCCTATAGCCCATCTGAGAGGTTATTGCAGTGAGATGAGAGGCGCTGGGGGAAAAGATGAATTACTAATGGCGTACTACATCCAGAGTCTAAGTGGGGCAGCTCTAGAATGGTACACCCTCCAGGATGCTAGTAGTTGGTACACATGAGATGATATGGCTCAGGCCTTCGCCTGGCACTTTCACTACAATATAGACATTGTCCCACACCGCCTGTATCTGACCAAGGTGGAAAAGAAACCCAATGAAAGCTTTAGAGAATATGGGTTTCGATGGAGGGAACAATGTGCACGAATCAACCCTTACTATGGCCACTTGATCTCAGCCATTAGCAAGCCTTTCAATGATGTGGTAAAGTTGGGAGAAATGGTGGAAGAGGGACTGAAGTCAATCAAGATCATGAGCTATTCTGCCTTAAAAGATACAACACATGCAATTCAGAACAACACAGGAAGCTTTCTAGGTCAAAAGAAATATGATGATGTTGCCATGGCTCTATCAAGATCACGATATGGCCCAACAGGTCCACATCACCAATATACTCAACCTCGACTCCGACCTCAACTCCAAACCTATCCTCAGGCTCCATATAATCCACCTCAGTACTATCCTCCAAACTCCACCCAATCATTTGCTCAACCAATGGGTCACTCCTTATGGCGAGCACCAGTAACGCATAATACTTTTTTACCTTCACAACTTTTTCAAGCACCCAAAAACCCTATGAAGCAGGGGCATAGAGGGGAACAAAGGCAAAGAAATTGATTCATGCCAATCGGAGAATCCTACACAAGCTTGTTTGAAAAGTTAAAATTGTCTGGCCTGATTAAGACACTCTTTGGCTATACTCCAGACCCCATATGCAAAAGGTTTTGATCCTACTGTGCGGGGCATGTACCACACTAATGTCCAAGGGCATATCATTGAAGATTGTCATGCTTTGAAAAGGAAGATAGAAAGAATGATTCAAGAAGGGATAATTATGGTCCAGGACAGTGACACCCAAGACATTGCACATAATCCTTTACCTGCACATGATGATGCAATCTTTGTGGGAAAGATGCATGGTGACATGGAGTATGAAAATCCTCTTGTGAAGTTGCTGACTGAAGTTAATGATATTGAAATTGGTAAAGGTCTCGGTAATTTTGATGTGCAATCTAGTGGCTAATATGTTGAGCTTGGTAATTGGAAAGACACTGCTTTCTTGGTTGGCGGGGAGGAGTTTTGGTGGTTTATTTTATTGTCATTTCTGCTTGTCTAGGTTATTTTAGGGTTATAATACGGATATTATCTTGTGGCTCAAACTCTTCTTCTTCTCATTTTGTCTAGTTTGTTTAGTTGTAATAACTCGTCTAATGTTCTTTAGGATTGTTCCAGGATTGCAACCCATGTCTGTTTTGCTTGTTTTGTTCAAACCCTTTTCACCATCTGTCTAATGCAATCTCATGTTTTCTATTAGTTTTGGTCAGTTTTTGTTTAGGTTACTTTTTCTTTTATAGTTCTATTCATCCTAACTCAAGTGACATGACATGCACGTATAATTCTCAGTCTGATCTTGAAAACTAGTCTGATCATGAAGCAATGGCACAATTTTGAACACGACAAAAGAGGCGTTTGAGGGAATAAGTAAAGATTCACGCATTCTGGGATAAATTAAAGCTTGAATTGAGTGAAACCGAGGCAGTAAGTCTGGAAATCAAGAGGTTGATAAGAGCATACAACAAGGAAATGTTTCTCAAGCAGTTTGAGGTGAATGTGTCAGTGCTGAAATGCATTCCTTCACATCAAGGTAAGGTTGAATCAAGTTTGCTATGAAATTGTAAGGATCATTCATTGGGACAAAGGTATTGCCCGTCGGCACTTTCTGTTTGTGAGGATGCCATCAGTAGATATTGTGGATGATTTCTTTGCTTATCATCAATTGCTCGCTTGTACTTGGCATTCTCAAAGTTTGGTAAGACGAAGGTTTTTTATTCTGCTACCCAAACACTTTTATCTTTTGCTACCCCTTTTGAGCCTTAATTTGTTTGCTTCATACCCCTCTTTTGGAATCAGAAATAGAGTCAACAACTAGAAAATGAAAAGAAAAATAGAAAAAGAAGAAAAAAGGAAAGAAGAAAAAATAAAAAAAGGAAAAGAAAAAACAAAACAACAAACAACATCTTTGTCTCGTGAACTATGTTTGACCTGATTCTTGTCACCTCAAGATACGTAGGCAGCCTTATGGTTCGGTCACACCAAATAAAATATTTCATAATCCCCCGAAATCAATACTACTAGGGCAGATTTTCTAAGAAATCCTATCAAAGAAAAATATCCAAAAATTCCCCAAACTTCATGAAACTGGGGCAGAAGTTTTAATATTGCCAAAAGACCTGATTCCAAAAGTTTTAACTTTTAACCCTTTCATCTTGAATTATTTTGAGCCTTCATGCTACCCTTTGTTTCTAACCCTGTCCAAAAGCCTACATTACAGTCCAAAGAATGACCTTCCGACCAATCATTGAGGATGCCATTTTAAGTGTTGTTAAAAGTATGATCTCCCTACATCATGGGTAATACCTTCGTTCTTAAGAGATAAAATGAAATGAGAGAGTCTTATCGGTGAAAATCCTCAGGGGCACCATAAGGTGAAGGTGAGTTGAGAAAAAGAGCAAAATGAGAGAGGCTTGATGGTGAAAACCCTTCAAGGCACTACAAATCGACTGAGGATTGTGGATCAAATGGGACAATTGAAGCGTTGAAGCCCAAATTCACAGTGAAGAGGTACAACAAGAGTTGAATATTAGAGTTTCTTGAGAGATTAAGCCACTTAGTCCAAAGGTTCATGTCATGGTCATTAGAGTTGGTATCCACATCTGATAAGTTTCTACTTCGTAATTTTATTTTTAAGTTCTCTTTCCCTTGTCCTTCATTTTGTTCCTCTCGTTTTGTTTAAGTCCCTTCTTTAGTCTGTTTGGTCAGAACAAGTGAGAAATGATTTTAAAATTTTCCACCAGCTTTCCAATTGCATAAAGCGGAGTTCAGCCATGCACATCACTATTGACATGATTTAGAGTAAGAAGTATGGTGATAACTGAGGTTCAGGCAGCTTAGTGGTTCTTGAATTTTGAGAAAATACAAAGATTCAGCAACTCTCAAAATAAAAACACAACGCAACAAGTGAATGTGAGAGATTCAAGTCAGAGGTTTTGTGGTCTAATTCCATTCAAAAGGTCAAACAACTCCTTGCTAGCCTGAAGCAGCTAATCAAGATGAAACATGGCAGTGGCGGAAGCAGACACTCAGCAATGATGCCACAAACTAACCACGACATTTTCAAACTAACCAGATTTTATTTGTCCGAAGCAGGGGCAAGAAATTTTTAAGTCCACAGGGATCTCCCATAGAAAAACGTGGTTCAGGTAGCAAACAAATTCTATTCGGAATCCTCCAAGATCGGAGTGTGGCTCAGGTAAGTTCATTCTCAGTTCTCAGGACCCCCCTGGATAATGAGATTTAATTTAGAATTCTCAAAACCCTCCTGGATAATGGAATTTAATTTAAAAGTTCTCAAGAACCTCCTGGATAATGGTAATTTTGAATTTTCAGGACCTCCTGGATAATGGTATTTAGTTTAGAATTCTCAAGACCCTCCTGGATAATAGGATTTCATTTTATAAGTTCTCAGGACCCTCCAGGATAATGAGATTTAATTTTAAAAGTTCTCAGGACCCTCCTAGATAATGGGATTTGATTTAGAATTCTCAGGACCATCCTAGATAATGGGATTGAATTTTAAAAATTCTCAGGACCCTCCTGGATAATGAGATTCAATTTAGATTTCTCAGGACCCTCCTGGATAATGGGATTTAATTTTAAAAGTTCTCAGGGCCCTCCTGGATAATGGGATTTAATTTAGAAATTTCAGGACCCTCCTGGATAATGGGATTTAATTTAGAATTTTGAGGACCCTCCTAGATAATGGGATTTAGTTTAGAATTCTCAGGACCCTCCTGGATAATGGGATTTAATTTTAAAAGTTTTCAGGACCCTCCTATATAATGGGATGTAATTTAGAATTTTCATGACCCTCATGGATAATGGGATTTAAATTAGAATTCTCAGGACCCTCTTGGATAATGGGATTTAATTTAGAATTTTTAGGACCATCCTGGATAATGAGATTTAATTTAGAATTCTGAGGACCCTCCTGGATAATGAGATTTAATTTTAAAAGTTCTCATGACCCACCTGGATAATGAGATTTAATTTAGAATTCTCAGGACCCTCCTGGATAATGGGATTTAATTTTTAATTCTCAGGACCCTCCTGGATGATGAGATTTAATTTTAATAGTTCTCAGGACCCTCCTGGATAATGGAATTTAGTTTAGAGTTCTCAGGACCCTCCTTGATAATGGGATTTAATTTTAAAAGTTCTCAGGACCCTCCTAGTTAATGGGATTTAATTTAGAATTTTAGGACCCTCCTGGATAATGTGATTTAATTTAAAGTTCTCAGGACCCTCACGGATAATGGGATTTAATTTAGAATTCTTAGGACCCTCCTGGATAATGGGAGTTAATTTTTAAAGTTCTCAGAACCCTCCTAGATAATGGGATCTAATTTTAAAGGTTCTCACGACCCTCATGGATAATGGGATTTAATTTTAAAAGTTCTTAGGACCCTCATGGATAATGAGATTTAATTTAGAATTCTCAGGACCCTCCTGGATAATGGGATCTAATTTAGTATTCTCAGGACCCTCATGGATAATGGGATTTTTTTTAGAATTATCCGGACCCTCACTACTGGAAAATTAACCTATGGCTACGCCAGACAAACCGTTCCAATAGGTAAGCGAACCGTTGCCATAGATGTACGGCTACGGTTAAGCACCCGTTCCATTAGCTGTCGTGGCTATAGAGTTTATGGAACGGTTTTTGGAACGGTTCCAAGAACCGTTGCTATAGGATAGTCTATCGTTACGGTTTTCCCTCTTCCTGTTGGAACGATTATTCTTAACAACTGTAACGTTTAATAACCGTAACCATAGAGTTATTGCAATGGTCATAAACCGTTACTATATCTACTAAACCGTTACAGGTATAATAGCAATGGCAACGATTTCTTTAAGATATTGTAACGGTTGAAATACCTGCTGCAACGGTTTGTAGATTATTTTGGAACGGTTTGCTGATCTTATGGCAACGGTTCACTAACATATTGCAACGCTTGTTAATTTTTTGGAACGGTTTGCGGGTCCTATGGCAACGGTTTTTTATTATTTGCAACGGTTTGAAATCCCTATGGCAACGGTTTGAAATCCCTATGGCAACGGTTGATCTACCTATTGCAACGGTTCTAATATTATTTTGGAACAATTTTCAGATCCTATAGCAACGGTTTTCTTAGCTATAACAATTTAGCTAAATTAAAAATAATGCCCCCTGTTGTAAACAAATATTTTACATATATATACAATAAACTATAAAATACTAAAATTTATATAAATACAAAATGAAACTTTTGATAATCCAAATTGTCCGACAAGTTAATAATAAATACCAATAACATATATTTGATATTTCAACATCAAAAGTTTTAAAATATTTTTGATAATAAACATTCCTAGAAATCGCCACATGCATCTACAACAATCAACAATTCAAAATTCAAGTAAGGTCTAGATCTTCATCACTGCCTCCGTCTTACATCTCTTCATCTACTCCACCTACAAAAGAGTATAAAGTGAGACTTACATTTGATCTTGAATGGTCTAGTTCACAAAAAGTCATACCACTACAAAAAGTTTTAAGTGTTCGTCGAAGATCTAATGCTGTTAATAAGCTATTCATGTTGGCTAGCCTGAGACACGGAAGCTTGGAAACATATTGTCAATACTTGGCCTACCAGAACTGACAAATGATATGTCAGTATCTGGCTGAGATATCTCATATGGTTTGCCATTTGGGCCTTTCCTATGAGTGAATGGTGACCTGTTTACAACAGTGATATACGACTTAGGCCTCAGAATGAGAAAAATATGCAACATTTTATGGCCAGTAATTACGAAATTTTAGAGCTCACATTAGTGCCTATTGCTCAGTGTCCTTACTAAGCAGCTGATGACTGAACCTAAAACATGACACATTTGGGTAACATAGTGGAGATAGTTTGACTTACTTCACGTTAAGTGTATCACTCTGAAGGTTCGACATCGGCAGATCAGATACAGGCTTCGGAATCCCCGAAAGAGAAGCTTTGCGAAACATCTTGGAATTAGCTTTGCACTATGAAATGAACTTAATTGAAGAATTTTCTTCTAGCATTTTGACATACCTCTAGAAGGAGTGTTCAGTGAATCCTCAGCGGTATTAGATTTGGCATTGCTCTGCTGCATGAACTGGTGACGCTGTGGGTGGATAAATGGTGCGAAGCGAGAAGCAGATCGTGTAGCTGAAATCTTTCCATTTTTGGAGATGACATACACAGTGCAGAAATCCGGAACCCCTTTTACCACGTTTCCAGGAATATCTTTGTCTTTAAATCTTCTGTGTAGAAAGGCTACCAAAATTAGACCTTCTGAAGACGTCCTTCTATTCGAATAAGAACCATAAACTAGAATATGGCCCTTATCAGGATAGAGCAAGTAATATTTCTCCGCAATGAAGCTCAAACAAACATAACCAAACATAAATATATAGATGCAGACACAATTTATTCATTTTTCTACTTCGCAAGCTTCCGAGATACGATTTATCATGTTTGTTGTATAGCTTCAGTTAACTAAAATTATGACTTTCCAAATGATACAAGTTACTCCTCTAGGTAATTGCCTCCATCCAAGAGATAGATCATATCTACCAGTCCCTCCGTCCCAATATTTTTGGCCCTTTTCGAATAACTGCGACTCGCCATGCAAAGAAAGAGTCATACATGAGAAGACCACCTTTTGCTGCAGCACCAAGAATTAATACTTTTATTGTTGTTCGATTCACATATTCAACGATTGCTTTGACTACATCGACGTCCTCTAGCACAACATCATGACATTGTATCTGTTATTTATTGATGATCCGAAGAATCAATATTAGAAAGGTTAAGGAAATTACTATGGAAAATAACAACTTTAAATGCTAAAGATTGATTCTCAAAATGTGTGTGTGGGTTCATCAGGAATTTGTTTGAAGTTTCGAGCTTGAATACTAACATCTTTACGAGTACAAATACTCGGAAAGGAAGAAAGAGTTCCTTCAACTGCGGATCCAATTCAATCATTCCTGATCCATCGTGGCTAGCATCAGACATCTGGTTTAATCCTGATATATGAAAGTACACCAGTTACTCCTTTGCTACTGTGTCACAAAATACACTCCAGAGAGAAAGTCCTCAATTTTCCTTTCTCCACTTTTTAATTGGAATTACAAATGTGATCAAGGTGCAGAAAAAAGTAGCAAACTTATTATTTTTGTCCCCTTTGTTGACGTCACAGTGAAATGCTCTAGACTAAATGAAGTGAAGCATTACTTTTAGGATAACACTAGCAGGTAGAGTTTGTCTCAACGAAAAGTCAGTGCCACATTGCTTAAAAATCTTAATTTTGAAGACAGAAGTTTGACACAACATAGATATAGATAAAAGTCTTTAGCAATAATTAAAAAGCACATTAGGTCTAAGAACGTTTCGCAAGTTCAAATTACAGAAATCATGATTAATGGGTGAGAGGTAGAGAGAAATGACACAAGTACAGATTAAATTAACTGAAAACCCAAGGAATGCAAGAGACAGTTGTAACATTATAGAGGCAAAATTCAAAATATAATCCTTTCTGCACAGAACTTGCAGCAACATGCCAATCTGGTCTGGTATACGGGCAGATAACTAGCTCATTTGAAGAATAAACTAATTAGTCAGCTACAATATTTGGGAAACTCAACAAATACTGTTATGTTTATTAAGTGTGCAACTGCATCAGCCATCTTTAGCACTGTTTGAGCTCTAACCAACATGCAACAACAAAGGTGTTCAAGTGAAACATGTCTTATAACAATGTATCATACTTCAGGGTTCATTTTCAACATTCTTGTGGATAAAAGTGTGAAATCCATAAACTTTTTGAGAATATCACTAAAAGAAGTAGCAATTTTCAATGGTTCTCTCTTAGTTTCACCTGTGCTTAGTTCCATTGCGCATCATAAGCCCCCCAATAATGATCTAACCTACACAAAATAAATATATAAACACAACATTTCAGCCAAGAATTCAAGTAAAGAAACAACAGAGTACAACGGAGAGAGATCCAAATACATGCAGTGCTAAGTTGACGGTTCTACCTGAATTTCCTATTTTCTAACAGTCACATGATAGTGAAACAGTTGATAGAATTAATATACTCTGGCCATCAATATGCTCCCCAAACAAAACAGATTCAATAAAATATTATGATTATAGACTACTCATATCAGTGAAAGCTCAAAAATCCTATATAAGTTTAACATAACAGTTTCACATCTTTGAAATTCTTTCGCTTAAACTAATCTCAA
The DNA here is from genome assembly GCA_032618575.1 of Nicotiana noctiflora. NCBI lineage: Eukaryota > Viridiplantae > Streptophyta > Magnoliopsida > Solanales > Solanaceae > Nicotiana > Nicotiana noctiflora. Next base: position 472,446 of record JASVEL010014164.1, read on the forward strand.
GCATTATAAACAATTGAGAAAATTACAACTACCCAAATAGCTGGTTGACCTACCCAAATTATAACCAATCAGTCACTGATAATGTTTTAGCAGGCCGAAAAATAGTAAGCAATAGCAAGCACATCTCTACCCAAATTATTTGGGAAGGAGTGTCTGTTCCACAGTGTCCTATGTTCCATATCGGAAATATTTGATTAAGTTGAAACCATTGAAAAGACTCATTTTACTGTGCTTGCAAAACCTTTAATTCTTACCAAATATAAATGATTTGCCCCCTAGCAAATACAAAAGCAACTGTCCTACTGTCTTTCTACTAAAAGACTATTCTTGTTTGCTTGAAATTGTTTGTATAGGTTCTTGCCTACTAAAAGGTACAAAAGAATGCTGGAAATTGAAAAGCAAGTCCAAACAACAATTAGGCGTATTATAGACAAAAGATTGAAGGCAATGGAAGAAGAGGAGAGCAGCAAAGATGACTTATTAGGCATATTACTTGAATCCAATATGAAAGAAATTGAACTTCATGGAAGAAAAGACTTTGGAATAACAACATCAGAAGTGATTGAAGAGTGCAAGTTATTTTATTTTGCTGGCCAAGAGACAACTTCAGTGTTTTTCGATCCTTCATACAGAGTCATTACTGTTTTTCGATCCTAATTGGAAGTGGCATATATCTAGGCTTCAGTTTAATTATCTCCCTGATGGGACGATCTAAAGGAAAACTAAAGCACGTATTTCATATGTTTATTTTGATGACTTGCTAGAACAATAAGGAAGATGAAAAGTGAATCTCATATGTTTATGTTTGCTTCAATACTTGTCATAAGTATTACACTTTACAAAATATCAGGAAGAACTAAAGATGCAAAAAGCTGCATACCAGGGAGCTTGGGAATACCTTTTCTGGGAGAGACCTTTGCACTTCTATCAGCAACCAACAGTGTCAAGGGTTGTTATGACTTTGTTAGACTCCGACGTGAGTGGTAAGAAACTCTATTTCTCTATTTCTCTCCGACGTGAGAATATCTTCCATTGACAGAGTATGCATATTCACAATTAATGTCAACTTGAAAGAATACACTTAGTAATGCACTGCTTTATAGGATAAAAAGCAAACATCATGGCTAAGTTAAAACAAACATCACATGTCTATAGAATTAAAAGCAACGAACAGATAGAGAAAGGAATTAGACCAATACTGCTGCAATTCCAGGACAGATCACTACTAATATCATGGCTAAATTAAAACGAACAGTACATGATACTCATTAATCCTAAACAACAACTTCATAAGAGTTCAAAACATACTGAATCAGTCCAACTCAAACCATCTCAAATCCAAGTTCATAACAAGCATACAAGGTACTGGATATCAGTTTCTAATTAAATATTCATAGAATATGTCCTTTGGAGTCCCTTCAGCTATTTTTTTATCTTTCATTTTTTATTAGCCCTTCAAGTCTCTCTCAACACAACAGAGCTCACACCCAACAGGCCACCACTGTTCTACACACATTCTCACACGATATCTTTAGAAGCTGGTTAAAACACAATGAAGACAAGTATCAGGAAAGACAGAGACCAGCTTGTGGACTACAAATCAACCAAGGCCAAAGCATTGACAGGATGAACAGGAGAACAAAGGTGCTTACCACTCCATTTTCAGTCGAGTTCACCCGAGAAGGAGATTACGAAGAGCAGCAGCCTAGCGTGGCATCGACTCGATTTGCTGATGAGGTCTCTTTGAAGAAAAATGAATTACCGCAGAAGAGAATCTACACAAGAACAGAAGCCCTAAAAATGCTGAGCTTGGTCTCTCCAAACAAATAGTGAAATCAGGTGCACAATGACGAAGAGAGCCCTCTAATTCGATATATCTTGGAGTTTTGACGGATTATTTTTGCTGATTTCGTCTGATTTTAGAGCTATATTTTGGGAGTGCTGTAGAGTAGACTGCGAAGAAGACATGTTTTTAGGGGTTTAGTGTATTTCATATTTTAGGAGGTCTAAAACTAAAAAAAAACAAAAAAAAAGAAAATAAGATGGCGGGCGGGCGGGTATTAAAAATTTGGGTGAAAAAAAGAGGGAATTAATAACCGTAACAATAGAGATATCCGTTCCCTTAGATGGATTTATTGTTACGGTTATATAAAGTGTTGCCATATATGCTTCTATAGGTACGGTTTGTGGACTATGGCAACAGTTCAATTAGTAAGTGTTCCGATAGGTCTAATAATTATTAGTAACGGTTATAACCGTAACCATAGACCACCTATAGCAACGGTTCCAGAACCGTAGCAATAAAAAGTGTTGCCATAGCTCAAATTTCTAGTAGTGCCTCCTGGATAATGGGATTTAATTTTAAAAGTTCTCAGGACACTCCTAGATAATGGGATTTAATTTTAAAAGTTTTCAGTACCCTTGTGGATAATGGGATTTGATTTAAAAGTTTTCACGACCCTCCTGGACAATGGGACATAGTTTTAAGTTTTAGTGTAGGTTCTACCTTTAGGAAATATAATTCAGCTTTAAAGTTAAAACTCCTTATATGGGATTTAATTTGAGCTGCACAAGACCCTCCTGGATAATGAGATTTAGCTTTTAAATTCTCAAAGCTGTGGGTAACATGATCCGATTAACACTCATAAATATGCCCAGATCCCAAACTGGGGCAGAAAAATTTCTTTTATTTTGTCTGTTTTGTTGTAATATCAGGCACCCACCTGGATAACAAGGGAATACATTTCAAGTTTCTACAATCAGGCGCCCACCTGGATGAAAAGGGAATACATTTCAAGTTTCTGCAATCAGGCGCCCACCTAGATAACAAGGGAATACATAATGTTTTGGTAACCAGGCGCCCACCTGGATAACAAGGGAATACATTTCAAGTCTTGGTAATCAGGCGCCCACCTGGATAACAATGGAATACATTTCATGTTTTGGTAACCAGGCGCCCACCTGGATAACAAGGGAATACATTTCAAGTCTTGGTAATCAGGCTCCCACCTGGATAACAAGGGAATACATTTTAAGATTCTGCAATCAGGCGCCCACCTGGATAACAATGGAATACATTTCAAGTTTCTGCAATCAGGCGCTCACCTGGATAACATGGGAATACATTTCAAGTTTCTGCAATCAGGCGCCCACCTGGATAACAAGGGAATACATTTCAAGTTTCTGCAATCAGGCGCCCACCTGGATAACAAGTGAATACATTTCAAGTTTCTGCAATCAGGCGCCCACCTGGATAATAAGGGAATACATTTCAAGTTTTGGTAACCAGGCGCCCACCTGGATAACAAGGGAATACATTTCAAGTCTTGATAGTCAGGCGCCCACCTGGATAACAAGGGAATATATTTCAAGTTTGTGCAATCAGGCGCTCACCTGGATAACATGGGAATACATTTCAAGTTTCTGCAATCAGGAGCCCACCTGGATAACAAGGGAATACATTTGAAGTTTCTGCAATCAGGCGCCAACCTGGATAATAAGGGATAACATTTCAAGTTTTTGCAATCAGGCGCCCATCTGGATAACTAGATTACACAATTCAAGAAGCATCAGGAGCCCGCCTGAAGAACGTGGTCCACTTTTGAGTCTCATGTTAAAGATCAAGTGGAGGTGCAAGGACGATTCCAGACAAGAAGTAGATATGATCTTGTATTTTTCCTTTACTCTTGCTATAATTGTTCCCTTTCATTTTGATATAATAACAGGACCGTGGACCGGGCCCTCGACGGTACCTCGATCGGCTCTCCACCTCGGTACACTCCATCATCTCATTCACTTCTGAACTACACATGGCCTGATTTCTTTACAGCCAGGGATATGTAGGTAGCTCAGATACAAGGGCTCGGTCACACTCTCTTCATTTCTCTTAGTTTTTAGTCTCTCTAAATAAGGGTCGGGTCAAAAAACCTGTCGAGTCGTTCTTTGTCTGAAAATACTTTGTATTTCCAATCAAAGAGGTGCAGGTGTAGACATGTAATTTTTGACCCTCCATGAAATTTCATCTGTTTTAGCGTAAAATATTTAATTTAAGTCTAATATATTTGTTTTAACTAATTTTGACACTTTTACATTATTTTTAGAACAAAATTGAAAATTACAAAATTTATTTCATTTTTTTCTATTTAATTAGGGTATTAGGTACTTTTAGAAAAATATTACTTTTAATGCATTTTATTTTTAGTATAATCCTTGAAAATACAAAAAAAAAATAGTTGTAACTTCAATTTTCAATTTTATTTTTTTAATATTAATAGTTTATCAAAAATTAATGTAGAGTTTTATAGGTATTTAATTTTACTCTTTATTTTCAGTTCATTTTCGCCAAATTTTATACATTTTTGAAGCCTAAATTTGAAGCCTAAATTTGAAGCCCAATACCCCTAACCCTAACCCTACCCACTCCTTCGCCTTCATCATATAACACAAAAACCCTAGTGTCCATAACCATGAACTAAGAGCAGCAGCTTCCATCCTTTCTTCTTCAGAAAAGAAAATGAAAGACAGCCCTAGAGAACAACAGATAAAAAACAAAAACCCTAGAACAACCCTATAGCCGCCGCTGCCGTTACCGCACCTCCAGCCAACCGCCCGCCAGCCTAATGGCAAATGACCACCCTTCAATCCATGAAACCCGTCAGCCTTCATCTTCCATCTTCAGCGACCTAACTCCATCGCAAGAGCAGCCATAGTCGCCGGTCCCTAGGCCACCATAACCGCCGGCAATCAGTAAAATCGTTGCCTCGACCATCTTCTTTGATCATCAACTTACTCGAGCTTCTTCCTCAACCAGAACGAAAGAATTCTCCATGACTGCTTCTTCTTCTCTGATTTCAAAACCATGGAACCCGATGGAATTTTATTGAGTTCGTTCTGGTGCTTGAGCTTTTCCGGTCCCAGCTTTTGTCCGTATCACTATTGTAATTAAATCACTTCCTGAGGTTCATTATTTCCCCTGTTATACTTTTATTTTGAATTAGTCTACGTTTGTTTGCACACCATGTTTTAATTGTTGCTTTGTTAATGATTTTTTATTTCCCCGTTTTAGACCCACTTGGTTTGAATCGTTGACAGAGCTTTTAACTAAAAACAATTTGTGAATTTGTCTCATGAATACATTTTTGCAACTAAGTGTGAATAGGAATAGTAAATACCGTAGGGAGGCATCGTGACTAAATGGGATTTGGCCTTTGGGAACTCAAATGCAATTAAAAGAATTAGACAGTATATGGTATGCTTCATTGCTATTTCGTAATTACCGGAATACTAGGCAAATGCTAGGAGCATGCTAGGCCAACAACACTCGGGTGTGCAGTCTTTAGATTTTTCTATTTGTTTGCTTTTAATTTCGAGGCATGGGGTCGTTCCCTTAGTTAAATTTATTCGGGGAATACCTCGTGAAGTTTGTATATATTATTATCCGGGGTGTGCCCCGAAGAATCATGTAAATATATTGGAGGCCTTGGCGATCATGGCGGAGAAGTCGTAGTATAGGAAATCTTTTTCTTTTTCTTTTCATTTTCTTTCATTTAGGTGGGGACGACCTCGAGCCTCTTGTGTGCTTATTCTATTTTTGTGTGTTTACCTCAATTTGAATGTTTTGAAAGCCAACTAGATCGAGTACGCAACCGTGACTCTTACGGGACTTGGAGAGTGCCTAACACCTTCTCCCCGAGTCAAATGAACCCCCTTACCCGAATCTCTTATGCGGACTTAGTTTTGAGTCCAAGTTTATTAAAAGGAAAATATTTTCTAAAGACCGGTGGCCTGGCACACCGAAATCAAATATCAGGTGGTGACTCTGAGTTACTTCCTTTTAAACACCATTTTTGTCACTTTCAAAATTAAAAACTCTTTTCAAGCTTTTACTAAAATCTTTTTATTAATTTAAGAGGATTAACAACCCTTTTATTAATATTTAAGAGGGTTTGGTGAGGTTTGTTTTATTAAAAAAGGGGTGTGACACTTGTACCAAGTAATCAAAGAATACCTTTTATCAAAACATTTCACGCTTTAAAAGAAAATCGGCATTTTCGTATTTCGAAAAGTAACTCTTCTGTCAAAAACATCTTGAGCAATCGGGGATTGGCGTCGACGATTCAACACCTGGACGACCCATGGGTTGGAACTCCTAAAGCCCTCGACAAGGCAACATCAAAATCATGAAACATCTCCAAAGCCGAAATTGTCTCTAACACTCGAGGACTGGCGTAAAAATCTAAAATATCGCATGACCTCAGTGTCAGAATCTCCAAAATCATAAGCCCTTAATCAGGCAATACCAAGTTTTCGAGTAACAGCTCCCGGGCCAAGATACCCTTGATGATTCGAGCACTGTCGCCAATCACCACTCATTAAAAACCTGAGGCCATAAGACTCCAAGTAGGTAGGCTAAATTTCCTAAGACCTACATAAGGCAACAATAATATCTGTAAGATCTCAAGTAAGGTATGAACCACACTTGTACCAAGTGGCAATATCTGTAAGACCTTAAGCAAGGCATGAAACACACTTGCACCAAGCGCCTATAAAAACTCGAGCAAGGGATAAACCGTACTTGTAGCAAGTATCCAAAATTGTAAAAGCTCAAAGGCGTGTAAAACTTGTAAGACCTTACTAATGGTGTAAACCCGATCTCAAACTTAAGGCTATATACCGAACTTGTAAGACCCCTAAAATGCATACCCTCAATATAGACGCCAAAACTACTTCACTCGGGATTAAAAATGGCTCCAACCCAGCACAAATGACTACAATAATAAGGCTGTACCAGCCCAACTAATGCGTCTCGGGGACGCTCGACCATCGCTACAAAATCACAGGCTTTTAAATACTTCGAATATACTTTGAAAAGAATCGGTTAAATAGGCTACCCTTGACAGAGGAAAAAGAGCTTCAACCATGTTAGCTCCAGATTACATGCTTCGAGATACTTAGAATACGAGCAAATTCTCATAAGGTGCTCGATCATCGCCACTTAACGACTTGTAATCGAGATTTTTATCGAACCGTCGAAGAGTCAGGAAAAATATTTCAAAAAAGTCCTTAACAAGGGAAATATAAAGCCTATAAAAGGTCACATTGACCATGGTGTAAGAGCCATTGTCGCCATCCCACATAAACGGTCTCTTCATCGTAAGGCGTAAGAGCCATTGTTGCCAGCCCACACAAATCGAAAAAACTTGAGAGCCGAATGAAATCGAGTCAAAACCCAACATAGATATTGAACCCAAATTAGTTAACTAAGTATTCCTAAGAGAAATAGCATAAGAGCTCAAATGCTAGCTTACAATAAAAGGTCGTTTCGATCCAAGGCGTAAGAGCTATTGTTGCCAGCCCACACAAATCAAAATAATTGAGGGTCAAATGAGCTCAAGTCGTTTGATTCGGAAACTAAAACCAAAACATCTGATCAAAACATGCCTAAAGCAAAAGCATAATAGCTCAAATGCCAGCTTATGCTAAAGGCTCACATCGGCCAAGTATATAAAAACTTGAGGGCTAGCCTAATAAGCCTTAGGGTCATATCACAAATCTAAGGAGTCTTATCAACTCGAAGACCAGTTAACTAGGCTAAATTCGAGACAGAAAGAGGTACAGAAGAAATAAAGCTGCAAGGTTTTATTTCATATACATATACGAAAAAACATAATTTTCATCTACAAACGTGCTTTAAAAATGCTACATACAGTTGGCAAAACATATGCCTTCCCTCCCCCTGGGGATTTACGGGTTATCAACCTCATCTTCGTTTCTTTTAGTGTCGAACAGAAGTAATCGAGCATCGCTCATCCGCCTTCGCTCGCGCCAACTCTTTCTGGAGGACAAAACCTTTAGCATGGATCTCCTAAAGAATTTTCCTTCGAGTCTTGCAACGAGCATATTCTTTGATCCTAACTTTGCGGTCGAGTGTCCTTCTCAGCTTAGCTTGAGCAATGGCAGCGTCTTTAAAATAGATCGCCATATTTTGGTCAGCCTTAGTTTAGCTTATTAGAGCTTCAACTCAATAATCAACGATCTTAGCCTTGACCTTCTAAATCTTGAACTCGAGCTTTGTAGTCATATCTATTTGAGCCAAGGCATTGTCACGAGCTAAGAAACGTTGAGCCTCAAAAGCAAAAGCTTTAGCCAGAGTACCTTTCCCCTCTAAAGAATGAACCTTCACCTAAGCTTTTAGCTCATCATGCTCGTGCTTGGCTCGGCCAGCTTCGTTCCGAAAGCATTCCAAGGCCTTCATCTTTCTTTTTTCAACTGAGATAAATGAAACGTTAGCCTCAGGAGCTAGAAGGGGGAACACACACTCATTCGGGTCATGAAACTACCTGCTCCTACAAGTAGATCTCATCATTGAAGCTCCGACTTGACTCATCCCGTAAGCATGCCAACTCGACTTCCTTTTCATCACAAAGGAGCCTAAGGGATCTCTCCTTATCCAGAGCTTTCCGTAGCCTAAACTCATGATGAAGCAACCCGTATTTAAGCATGTCAAGGCCATTAATTGAAAACCCGATAAGAAAGAGAATGCCCCAAACTCAAAAGGCATGTGCCAAAACTCACCATAGAGTGAAGCCGCTAGGTTTCCTCGATGGCCAAACGCACATCTGCTAAACTTGTACCCCTCGAAGTTCTTTGAATCCTATAGGACAACATCAAGGGAGAAACCATCTTCCAAAAATAAGTAACCATGGGTGCAACAAATCCAGACAATACTTCATATTCGGGACCCCGATCCAGTGTCGCTCTGCTTTGAGTGCCATCGCCGTGCAAAGGCATATCTCGTTTACTATTATCATTCTTTATCCTATAAGCTAGCAAACCTTCCCCCTCTTCAAGGAAGCAGAGACTCGCCTTGGAAGGATCTCTGATGCCTACAACAACACGATTAGCACATAGAAAGAGAAAGGGCCTTTCGAACTGAAGAAAGGGAAAGGAAGAAATTTCACAACATGCCCCATGATTTCTTGCTTCCCATATGCCCCGGGAAAAAGCTTGCCATTTGTGCTCATCTCGAGTCGAGTGGGTCGCCAACTTCTGAACCCAATCTGACATATCAGGAACATCTCCCGGCATCCATGAAACCACTGTAGAAAAAGAAATGAAGGCACGTTACAAAGCCAACCTTTGCATAAACAAAACTAAGAAGGCAGAAAGTGTACCACTTATGTGTAAAAATTCCATTCGTGAGGGAATGGCATAAAATCCACGGGGATAATGTCGACGGTCCGTACTTGGATGGATCGACTTATCCACTCCTGATCAACATCTTTCACATCACCAACAACGAAGGGTATGGTTGACCGGTATCATAATGTTAGTAGACCTCGATGGTCAAAAGACTAGTACAGCCTGATAAAATGATTGAGCATAAGTTAAAGCCCTACTTTCTCTTTAAGGAATCTTATCATCAACATTATTCGCCAATAATATGGGTGGATCTGCGCCAAGGTAACCTGATACTTTAAAAAAAAGTCGAGCAACAACCCTATCAAAGGTCCTAATGTGAAAGGATAGGTGTAGATGTTCAGAAACCCATCGGCACGGTCTATGATTCCCTCATTTGAACATTAGGGTACCTCTCCGACTAGAAGCCCTCTCTCAAATCAAAAAACCCCAAATCAGACCCGCCTGGCTCCAACGATGCTTTTTCAACAAGGCGATAATTGGAGGAAGAACTCTCTCCTCCCTACTATATGGATCCTAATGCAGTAGTCATGACTATGGCAAAATTAGAGAGGTGGGCCAGGAAGTTGGGCAAGAGCGTTATCACTAAAATAATGAACGGCCTAATATAGGAAAAAAAGGTAACTATGTAGAATGGTAGGGTTTACAAAAAGGCAAAAACAACACCATATATGAAAAAATGGCGACGGCCCGCCTATCTCAGAGGCCGATTAAAAACACTGACCAATATTGCTTCGGAAAATTTTGCCGGTGAGATCACCTCAATCTCTTTACAGCCGTGTCATACATTAGATGATGCCATGATGTGTTTTGTGTTAGATATCCCCGTATCATAAACGAGTCCCGAGGTGGTACTTGACCTCGAGGACCTCGATTATAAACAATCTCCGAGGAGCCAATGGCATCATCATGACTCCCAAGGTAGTACCCGACCTTGAGGACCTCCATCCAATAGAAGTTGAGCTCCAAGGAGATAAGCATTTAAACTCTACCTATATGGGCTTGGAATCGGAGTATCATCTAAATCTGGGAAAACCCTCATCCGGGATCTATTTAAAACGCCTTAAGACTATCTACGCCAATTTCAAAGCAAGTTCCTAGGTGGCCCAGATTTAAGCAAACCCTCTCAGGGAGTACCCTCAAAATCTAAAGGCAGTTTCTATCCTTGGGCCTCCAAGCAAATCCCCCCTCTAAGACTACTGTGGGGTCTAAATGGAAAATCTCGATCTCAATGCTCGAATCTTCACTTTCATTCAACTCAAAGTAAGGTTCCCGATGACCCGAGTTTTCAGTCCAATCGAGGCTTCATTCAAGGAACGACAATAGGTTTCACAGGGAGTCGTGTTAATCAATGAAAGGTAAAAAAAACTCATATCTAGGCTCGATATTGGCACCAACTGGCCGAGTCATGCATTTAGAATCTCCTCAGATGAAAATAAGAGAAAATATAGCAAACATCAATGACAAAATTTGAGAAGCACCTTTATATATTCATGCCTATTTTATTACAAAGCCCAAGAGGGGTTCTTACACATAAACAAAGAAGAAAAAATGTACACATATAGTAAAAGCCAAGAGCCTAATCTATTCTCAAGGGTTCATCCTCGGCGGCAGTATCTTTGACGGTAACCTCTTCGGGTATCTCACCTCGGTCCTCCAGAATAATATCTTCGAGGGAGAAGATGAAGAAGAGGAAAGTAGGAAGATGAAGAAGTTAAAAGTGATGCAGAAGAAGCAGAAAAAAAGACATAGCCCGCCAAAGACAGAAATAGAATGTTCGGTCAGCACTGACCTTACTTGAACGGTTGTTTCAAGTCCGCCTTCTGAGACATTGTGTCATGAAAGTTAAGCAGCCAGTTTTGCCATTTCATCCCTTGGAAAGCTAAAGGGATGAAGTGCCATACCATGCCGGAGTAAGAGGTGAACATTGGTGTATAATCCGAATTTCCTTATGAGTAGCAATGTAGAATTCAAACATCCTTCTAAACCAGAAACAATTAGCCCCCTAATATATCATCTCGAGCCAGCGATAGTAGAAACAACAACAACAAAAACAATAACAATAATATTGAGCCGATGTAACCTCACTTGGTAAGGGAAATCCCTAAAAAGGAGCTGCGGGGCTCAAGCATGGAAAATAACAATAGATATGGACAAAGAGAAGAATGGGGTGAGAGGCTGTTAAAGAGCATTTGAATGAAGAAATAATTAAAGAAAACCTTTATCAATAGAAAAAGGGGAGCATATATTGAAAGTGAAATCAATAATCTGTGGAAAATGTAATCGATGGTGCTATCAATGTCCTTGGAAGACGTATCGACGGGTGCAATCAATGCATTTTTGAATAATGGACTGCTGTGACGTATTACTTGTCACAAAGGTCTATGTCATAAATATGATGAAATGGCCAATATGGCATCGTCATAGGGAGTTCGAAAAGCTTGTTTTCAAGATAGATTATTGTCGTTCTACTCCTAGAAATGCGGGGAGTATCTGTACACGGTGAAATTGGAGGGTCCGATTCCTCGTCATCAAGGCACCTCAAAAGATTATCTCGAGGGCTCGAGTTCACGACCGAGTCTCCTCCCTCGAGGGTCATCAACAATTGAACTTGGGTCAGTAATGACCATGATAATAGTAGAAATGGGGAGTTCCCAAAGCATTTATCAAGAGCAAAACAAAGTCTGTCAGGCTAGGCCTAAACCCGAATCAGGGCGTCAACTAGCTGTCCCATCTCCATATTTTTATAGTTTAATGCATTTCGTACTATAATATGATCTCTCCTCATATATTAAGAGGATCATTGTCATTTTGTAATCATCTGTTTCTCCATACTAAATAAGAAGAACATTCTCTCTACTCTCTAACACATTCATTTTCTATGCTCTCAAACACATTCTCTTGAAATTATTTCTTCCATTTATTGTCTTCATTATTGTTCTTCATTTATTGCTTATTATTGGCCATAAAGAGTGTTCATTGATTTTATCAAAACTATTAGTTGCTCTTCAACTACATTCAATAGCTCCGAGTCGAGCACCGAAATAGACCTCGACGTCCCCGAATCAACAAGCTCGAGGCCCCGATTGCTAACCTATCAATTTTGTTATCACCTTAATTATTCCAAACACTTATCTTGTTTCTAAGTCGTCCATATATCATCAATTGTTTAATAACTAGCATAAAAAAAGATCATGTATTTTAGAGTCCCACAATCAAAATTAATTATTATTACCATTTTCACGATAAACAAACATACCTTGTTCTTGTAGAAGTGGAGAGTAATAGAAGTTTGGGATGAGGGAGTGTGTGTGTGAGTTTGTGGGAAAGAAGGGGGTTTGTGAGAGATGGGAAGAAGAAAAACAAGAGAGCGAGGTATGGGGTTAGGACTTAAAGTGAGAGTAAGAGTGGGGAATATGGGGAAGGGGGGTTCGTTTTAGTTTTTTGGGGGGGGGGGGGGGTAGAAGGGAAAAAGAAAAGAAAATTAAGTAAAACTTACCTAGGCGATACGGAATTGCGATTCACCATGATCGCATTGCAACCCCACCACGACCGCGGTAGATTAAGAAAACCAAATCAGAATACTTGCATTTCACCGAATTTGTATCCCGATCAATCTGCAATTGTAGTGGCGGGCTTTTTATAAAAGTTTTTATATTTTTATTTTTTTATATAGTAATGTTAGTTTCATACACATATGGTAAAACATCAAAATAAAAGAAAAAGAGAAACAAAAGAAAACGTGGGTTGCCTCCACGTAGTCCCTGATTTAATATCGCGGACTGATGCAGGATCATGTCATCACTCTTCATTTGTGTATGGGGCTCCTCTAATGTTATCACCACACTGTCCTCTTTTTTTCAGTCATTCCGAGGTAGTGTTTCAACCTCTGTCCATTCAATGTTAATTTGTGCGTCCTATTTTCAAATTAAATCACCATAGCTCTACTTGGGAAAATTTGCACCATCATGAATGATCCTAACCATTAGGACTTCAACTTACGCTGAAACAACCTCAATCTTGAGTTATATAGCAACACTAATTCTCCGGGATCGAAGTTCCAATTCAAGAGGTTCTTATAATGCATCAGTTTCATCCATTCTTTATATAGTCTAGCACTCTCAAATGCTTGGGGCCGAGACTCCTCGAGCTCATGCAACCTATTAACTCTATTATTGGCTAATGTCTCCATGTTTAAGTTCACCTGCCGCAATGCCTACGGTGTTTTAAGTTCTAAATAAACCGGAAGATGGCATGCCTTTCTAAATACCAACTTGTATGGTGACTTACCAATTGGAGTTTTGAAGGCTTTGTGGTATGCCCACAATGCATCATCCAGCTTCCATACCCAATCAGTTCTTGTTGCATTCACCTTTTTTGAGAGGAAACTTTCGATTTCTCTACTGGGACACTTCCACCTACTCACTTATTTGAGGGTGGTATGGTGAGGCTACCTTGTGGAGAACTCCATACTTCTCCAACAGGTGTGCAAACGCTCTGTTGCAAAAATGAGATACATTATTACCGATTATGGTTCCCGTGGAGCCAAAACGTGTGAAGATGTTTTTCTTTAGGAAACTGGTAACCCCTTTCACATCATTGGTTGGGAGAGCAACTGCTTCGGCACACTTGGAGACATAGTCAACGGCAACCAGTATATACTTGTTATTGTATGAGCTGAGGAAAGGACCCATGAAGTCGATCCCCCACATGTCAAACACTTCCAACTCTTGGATTATGTTCATTGGCATCTCATGAAAATGGTATATATTTCCCATCCTTTGACATTTATCACAGCTTTTGACCAAAGAATGGGCACCCTTTAACAATATAGGCCAATACATGCCCGATTCCAACACCTTTGCTGTTGTCCTAACTCCTCAAAAGTGTCCACCATATGGCAAAACATGGCAAGCCTGCACAAAAGAGGGTTGATCTTGCTTGGGGATACACCACCTGATCATGTTATCAACACATATTTTGAAAAATAGAGGTTCATCCCAATAATATGCTCGACAATCATGGAATTTTTCGTTTGAATTGAGGAATGATCATGAGTTACAATACCACTTTCTAAGTAATTAGTAATATCAGCAAACTATGGTGCCTCGTCCATTGTCACATCAAGTAATTGCTCATCAGAGAGTGTTTCAAGGATACCTTTAACCTCTATTCTCTTTTTTTCCCCTTCCAACCTCGAGAGATGGTCTACTACTTGGTTGTATGTCTCCTTTCAATCGCAAATATCCAAGTCAAATTCTTGTAGCAACAGAACCCAGTGAATCAAGTGGGTCTTGGACTCCTTCTTTGCTATCAGTTACCTAATGGCTACTTGATCAATATAAACAATAACTTTCGAGCCAATCAAGTATGACCTGAATTTATCGAAGGCCAACACTAGACCAAGCATTTTGTTTTTAATGATCTTGTAGTTCAGTTGTGCACCACTAAGTGTCCTACTTGCATAGTAAACTGGGTGCATAATTTTCTCTTTGTGTTGCCCCAAAACGGCTACTATAGTGTAGTCACTGGCGTCCTATATTAGCTCGAAAGGTTGCTCCCAATTGGATGCAACAATGATGGGTGCAGTCACCAATCTCTTCTTCAGCCCCTCAAATGCTAACCTAAAATCATCACAAAACAAAAAGTGCTGGTCTTTTTATAGTATCTGACATAAGGGTTTAGCAATTTTTAAAAAATTCTTGATGAACCACATATAGAATTTGGCATGCCCAAGGAAACATCTCATTGCTTTCATTGAAGTGGGTGTTGGGAGCATCTCAATCACATAAACTTTTTCACAGTCTACTTCAATCCCCTTTTTTGGACACTCTATGCCCCAACACTATGCCTTCTTGTACCATAAAATGGCACTTCTCCAAGTTCAACACCAAATTTGTCTCCACAAATTATTTGAGCACTCTCTTAAGGTTATGAAGACAATCTTCAAATACATCCCCTACCACAGAGAAATCGTCCATAAACACCTCTATAATGTCTTTGATCATGTTGGTAAAGATGGCTAGCATACACCACTGGAATATGCCTGGTGTGTTACAAAGTCCAAAGGGCATCTTCCGCAAGGCAAATATGCCATACGAACATGTGAAAGACACTTTCTCTCTATCTTTTGGGGCTATTGAGATCTGATTGTACCCCGAGTATCTGTCAAAGAAACAAAAATAGGATCGCCCAACTAACCTATTCAACATCTGTTCAATGAAGGGCAAAGGGAAATCATCTTTTTGGGACGATGCGTTTAATTTCCTATTATCCATACAAATATGCCACCTTGTGAATGTACAAGTTGAGATCAAATCGTTCTTCTTATTTTGTATGACTTTTATTCCACCCTTTTTGGTACACACTAGACGAGGCTTACCCAATTTCTATTAGAGATGGAAAAGATAATGCCCCGCATCTAGCCACTTGACTACCTACTTTTTTACTACCTCCTTCATATTCAGTTTCAGACTTTATTAATGTTTCCTAGAAGGTTTTCTTCCTTCTTCCAGATGAATCTTTTGCATGCAATGGCGGGGCGATAACCTTTATATCTTCCATGGTCCAACTAATGGCGATTTTTCTTTCCTACAACACCTGCAATAATTGTTCTACCTGCACAGCTAGCAAGCACGATGATATAATATCAAGCAAAGTAGAATTGGGACCCAAGAAGGCATACTAGAGATGGGCTAGAAACACTTTTAGCTTCCGCTGTGGTGGTTTCTCTATTGATGGTTTTGCAGGTGGTGTAGCTTTGTTTTCTAATTCAAGGGGCTCGAACTAAGGTTCCCTCTTCCAGAATCCTTGGTCTTCGAGTTCCATGGCCCACTCTGCCACTAGGTCTCCTCATGGATTATTGAACATTGAATATTACTTCTTCCTTATTCAACCTTATATTTAATTATCCAATTTCACAATCAATCAGTTCTTTCCCAGTGGCTAAGAATGGCCTCCCCGTAATGATGGGCATCTCTTCATCTACCTAGCAGTCCAGAATAACAAATACTGTAGGGAATACAAACTTTCCCCCTTGTACCAGCACATCATCAAGAATCCCCGTCGACCTTTTAACCATATGGTCAACCAGTTGCAACAACATCAATGTCGATCTGCATCTACCAATGCCCAATTTTGTATATATTGCCAAAGGAATCAAGTTTATATTGGCTCCTAAGTCACATAAAGATTTTGCAGAAGCATAACTCCCAATAGTACACGGAATAATGAGTTTCCTGGATCAAACATATTTTGAGCCATGGGTCTTGTCACTAATGCACTGCATGTCTATGTTAGAGTTAGTGTGGACAGGTCCTGAAAGTAAAATTTTTGTGACATCAGGTCCTTCATCATTTCTTTATAGCCTATCATTTACCTCAAAGCATCCATCAGAGGGATATTCAATTGAATCTAACGAAACATCTCCATGAATCTCCCTTATTGATCTTCTTTCTTTTATTTTGCCAGTCTCTGAGAGAATGGTGCATGCATCACTCTTTGATCATTGTTCACCGGCTTCTCTTTATTGAATTTTTGGTCTTAAGATGTAACACATGTTCTGCATTTTTTTCACTCTCTTTAGCCGTACCATTATCAACCTAAATTTGTTCAACCACCACTTCAATAAGTTCCGCTGATTCATCTATATCTAATAGAACTGGAGTGGCTAGTGTAGGCTCTCTTCTGGATTGAGAAACTTCTTGCTCCATATCTAAACCTCTCCCATTTCAAAGACATACTGTTATCAGCAGATTCAGATTTTACTCCTTGGGGTTAATGTTCGTGTCAGCTGGCAATATTCCATAGGGGTGGTTATTTAAGGCCATAGATAGCTGCCCCCAGTTGAGTTTCAATATTCTTTATTGCTGAGTCATGCACTGCGAACTTTTCCTACATCTTACCATTTATTCCAATAAGATGTTGCATCAGACCCCTAATTTCTACCATGTTTCCATCGTGTTGTTGGGGAGGTGGCTGATATGCCAAATGTTGCTGGTGTTGCTGGTGATAGCCATGTTGTCTCTGATATGGCTCCATTTGGCCTTGGGGATGCATACCTCAAGGTTGTAGCATGTTCGGTCTGTACTGACGATTGAGTGTTGGTCTCCATTGTTGTCCTCCTTGTCTCCAATCCCCATAATAATTGACATAATTCATATCCTCTCTTAACCCTTGTTTGTCACCTTACCCACTCTATTAACACGTATAAAACTAATTAATGCAAGGTGTACAAAGTTCTCCATTTGTCGTTTCAAATATATTCACTTTTTTTGTACGTGTTTCATCAATCTTCTTTATTGGTATACTCATCTGAGTCATGAGTGTTGCTATGTTCTCTATATATGAATTATTTAGGTCAAGAGGAACTGAATGCGCTATTGGTGTCAAGGTCGTACCTCTCTTCATCCACCTCAAATTCTGGGACTTTTTATCAAGAAGGAATTTACACTCTGTGAATCTCTTTATCAGAATTGCACCCCTAGCTGAAGCATTTACATTGGCTTTTAAATTGTCTGCTAAACCCATGCAGAATCTCTAGCCGAGCATCTGGCCTGTAATACCATGATGGTAACACTTCACTAGCATTCTTTAGTATGTTTCCCAAGTTTCCTGCAAGGTGTTAGTAGGTTGCTGCTTGTACAGTAATATCTTATCTATTTGTCTTGCAACTGTTGTTGGGTGGGTAAAACTTGTTTAGGAACTACTTGACTAATTCTTCCCAAGTGGCAATGCAACTTATTGGGAGAAAATTTGGCCAAGTGTGTGCTTCCCCAATCACATAAAATGCAAACAGTAACAACTTGATGGCTTCTGAGATCACAGTTGATTGCTTTTTGGGTCATACAAATCGACAAAAAAAATTCTAGTATTGTTGAGGGTCTTCAATGTGGGACACAGAGAACAATCCCTTATTCTGCTAAAGATGCAGCATGTTGTTGGTGATTTAGAATATCTTCTCTTGTATCTGGGGCACAACAATAGCGGTGGCCAGGTTGTCAGTTGTTGGTTATGCCCAATCATAAAGTGCACTTCTAGCACAAGAGGTGCCACCACTCTAATGTTTGGGTCATCTTGATCATCCCTGATGTTCACATGACATTATTTACATCACCCGTTTCAATTTCAAGTTGGTGTATTTGTTATGAGTGTTTGATGTTCTTGTTGGCATGGTCTAATGCTCTGAATGTTTTCTCGGGATTTGAGAGTCTTTCAAGTAGTTCACCGGTCCCCGAACAATCTCTAGGCATATACTTGAATCACACAAGAGTTCAAACATGAGAAGTTCAATGAAAAATTGTTTAGCCCCGTAGAAAATTGATCTAAACTAATAATTCAAGAACTACTACTATGTTGCAATAAATAACACCGTTAGTTCCCCGACAATGACACCAAAATTTGATCACCCCCAACTATGCTTTGTAAAAGATAAAGCACATATTGTAAATATAATTTGATTTTCAAGTTCGGAGTCGAATTCTCAGTAATTAACCTGCCTGTTACAACTCTTGGTGATGCTATTACAAGCTCAAACAATATTTTAATGCAATATTTTTATCAATAAATATTGGGTTTTGTTTAACTAAAGAAAAATGGTATTGAATCTAACAATATTCTAAATCAAAGATAATTCAATGGTAAAAAGATCTAGGATATTGATTTCTCCAATTGCTAATTTAATTCTTAACTCTTTTGCTATAATCTCATCGTAATACACTATGAGGATTATAAGCTATAGGTTATCGCAATTATCTCTCGATCAACTACGATAACTTACTAGACCATTCTCTCAAACTACTCTAGCTAATAATTCATGCAGCCCTGAATTATCTCACCAAACTTTCGTTATCTCTAACTCCACCTTTAAATTCAAGTAATAAATCTCTTCAATTACCCAAAAGTGGTGTTGTTCAACAACAATCTAACCTAGTATTCTTTCTTAAGCAACACAAAGCAATTAGATACAATTAATCAAGGGCCTGTCCAATTAATAACCATACAAAACATAGTTGAACAATTATATAATAAAGCCATCTCAATTATAACAAAACCGAGTCAAAACTTCATCTAACAATTGGTTCCATCAATCCTAAATTAAATGTTTAACTTCTCATAGAAAAGAAGGATAAAACCACAAAATCATTCATAGTTCATAAATAATGATAACAAGAAGAATATTGAAAAACTCTAATGGTGTCTTGATCTTCTCACACTTGTTATTTCTTACAATTCAGTCTAAAAACAAGCATAACCTTCACTTGGGCGAGTTTGTTAATTTTATATTTAGGATAAGCTTCCCACGATTTAAACTTTGTCCCTAAAACTTCTTGGATTTATCTAGATTGGCTGCGGCAGTGGCACGGCCGTGGTGGTTTCCAAACATTCTATTTTTTTCCTTTTTTCACCTCATTCCAGAAGGAACTCATATAGGTATAACAACTTGGTAAAAGATCGGAGCGGCATGGTAAAGGGTATGAATTATTCTTTGGGTGCTTATCAGTGATAAGTTTCTATAGATATTTTGTGGGAATGCTCTTGGGTTATAGGTTTCTATAAGGATTCAATCATGATGATTTAGTTTTGTGCAAATGGAATTCGATGAGGGCGGGGGAGGAGGGGGGGGGGTTCTTGATGGTTTCTACCTCAGTTAGGGATTTATATTTTCTTGTAGCCTGAGGAGAATGTAATGTATAGTGAATTTCTTCTAGATGGGATTAATGGAAAGTCTTGGATAGTTGAGTACATAGTTGCTTGTGACTTGTAATGGATTATGAAGTTCTCATATTTATCATATGATGGCATGGTATATACGGTATGTTGTCTAGGGTTGAGCATGTGTAAGGTCACGGTTCAGTAATAGAACAAAGGTGATAAATTCGTAGGTAGCATGGACAACATCAAATGACTATGTGAATGATAATACTATTTGGCGCAGCTTGATGAGGGGTATACATTTTGGAAAAGGGTAATGCATTCGAGTTAAGTGTGCTTTATTGGTATTGTGGCACTCTCTTGTTTGATAGATGATTGATAATCGAGGTTTCTTAGTGGCATGGAAAATTTTTAGTAGTATCCCTCTATGAATGATTGGGTATCAGAGGTACATGAGACATTCCGGCAGTGGAGTTGGGATTGGATTTAGTGATTCAAGTGCTTTATGGATTTTGAGACTAGAGTTCTCATAAACATGTTATATCGTCATTGTGGACCATGTATGTCGGTCTTGTGTGGTGCTATTAGGGGTTGAGAGACCCGAGTTGATCTTTGTAGCTTAGTCTGGTATATTTTGATATGATATTGGGTATGGTCTGGTTGTCTCAATGTCATCTTATTTTGGAATGTTATGCTAAGGCTGTGACATTGGCTATGCCGCGGATGCCACGGATTGAGTGGTGAGGTTTGACGGGTTATGTTCCTAGTAGAGTGATTTCATTTTTGAAAACCCATCGAATGGTTATCAGTGTAGAGACTCCCACCATTGATTCAATTCTAGTGGTGAGGGATTTTTTCGTATGAGTTTCCTGCGAACTTACCGAGTATGCCTACGGATAGGGTTATTGATTTAGGAATTGATTTGGTACCGGGCACATAGCACATTTCCATTCTATCATATCATAGGTCATTGGTGGAGTTAAAGGAGTTGTAGGAGAAGCTTTAGGAACTCCTTGAAAAGAGGTTCACAAGTAGGCTAGTATGGATGTGTGTTCTGCATCGAGTCGGCTTTGTTGACCCCTAATAGTTATTGTTCAGGGATGTGTCGTTCAATTGTCATTAAGCTTATTTACATTCTGGAGTGATCTATGAGTTACCTTTCTGTGTTGCGAGGAGTTGTGATTCATTCATTTTATGAACAAATGATATGGTTCTATTTGGGCCTTATAGCAGAGTTTGAGTGAGATGAGTATTTAAGTGTTGCATGATTGATTGTGTGTTGGATATGTTCTTTCGGGCTGGCATGGCATTGCGTCATTTACTATTCCATGGTTATGGTGATTTACCCTTGGTACACCAAATTGCGCAGGGTTGATGATTTTGAGCATGATGACTTGAGGTGTCTCATGGGGACCAGAATTCAGATAGGTCGTGCATTGCAGCAAAGTTATATGGAGGTATGATCCTTCGGGTTAGATTCGTGCATTCTGGTTTTTCGATGTGTGATGTGTGTTGACACCCAATATTTCCCTACGTATATTTTTCATTTTGCAAAATACTTTCCAAACAGCATATATATGCATATATAAGTAGATCCAAGCGTTTTATTATTTTTTCACAATTTTCAAAGATCTAAATTGATTTATTTTTCCCTTAGTTATTTATAAAATCTCAATAATTACTTCCAAAACTATCAATTTGGTAATTTACCTATTGTATTCGCATATTTATGTTAAAATATACTCAAGGAAAATTTCATATATTTTTACAAATTTATTTAGTATTTTTAAAGAGAAATTGCATATAATTGCAATATTAGCCTCTTTTAAAATTTAAGTGCATTAATGTTCATAGGATTAGGTCTGGTGTTTTTAAATAATTAATTATGTACTATGAATTATTTTAGTACCTTTAATTTATCTACAGAAATTATTTTATTATATATTATAAATAAAAATAGGAAGGCTATTTAAATTATAGCCAAATTGGCATTTCAATTACAGCCTAAATTAAATCCAACCCAACCCAATTTCTATTTAAATTACTCTATACAGGCCCAAAATACACCAACCCAACTCGGGTCTTATTAAATCATGGTCGTTGATCAAAATAATCAACGGTCCATATCTCTCATTTCCTAATTAAATTAACTTATACCCCCAATACCTAATTCATTTTCACTACCACTCCCCCCCCCCACCCTAAAATCCTCTTTGCTCTTAAATTCTCTCAACCTAACCCTAATTTTCAACAACCGACCTCCCATCCTCGGTCACCTCTCATTCTTCTGTTCTTGGCTACTTTAATGTAATTTCGAGGAAAATTATGGTGTACTTGTTATGATCTTTGAGGTCCTAAACATGTTCTGTTTCTATTTGGATTTCCTTTGAACCCTTAACTTTGTTAGAATGTCTTAAGTTTTGTGCTATTTTTGGCAATCTGAGTCTATTTGTTTCTATGTCTTTGCACTATTATCATGATTATTCTGAAAAATCATCGATTTCTAGTTGTTTTACGTTCTTTTAAAAGTTAGGAATTTTTGGAATTTCTTCTACACTCTGTTTAAACCGACTCTTCATGTTTCAACTTCTGTATCTCGAATGATTTTGTGTTATTACTCCTTTTTCAACTCGTCTATATTGAAAACCCTAACTTCTTAGCCTTAACCTTCGGTTCCTAAGTTTTATTTTGATAATATATTCGGTTAATCTATGTGTTTCTACGGTTCTGTGACTTTTGTCCTATGCTTGTTTTGTTTGGGTTTCATATTATGGTTATCCTTGCTTATTGTGTGATTTTTCCTCATTTTTGTTCACGAACGCTTATGATTGTTCAATTCTCCTACCTGTGTCATGCTTAAGACTGCTAATTCAAACTATGATCTACATCAATCTTTCATTTCATATGTGATTCTTGTCCTACTCGACCTCTTAGGGTTTTGATTTGCTTACATTGTGTCCGTTCTTATTGAATGGGGGTAAATTAATGTTATCTCCCATTCTAGAATTTTTGAATCCTTTGATTGATCTTTCACTGATTCTGCATGATTATTCTACTGATTTTTACCTTGTAGAATACCTTTCTAACCTTTTTTCTATAGTTGATTATGCTATTTATTGACTGTTATATTATTTCCTTTATTAGAATCTCATGAACCTAGGCCTAATTGTTTATTCTATGCCTACTATATTTTATGTTTTTTCTTATCTGTTATGCTCCAGTTACCATTTATTTCTTTTCTTATTTTCAATATGTTCTTACCGTTCGAATTGATTCCCTTAATTAAAGGATGTATTTATACTGATTTGATACTAATTGATACATGGTTCCATAATTACTTCTTGACTTTGATTCATACCTTATTATTCTACCTATCTTCAAACTATATATATATGCTCTCTCATTAACGAACATAGGACACGAACTTTTATTGATTCTGAACACACACTTACACTCAAAAAGAAAACTCTCTCTTGCTTATTACTACTTGTGCTACTGTCTGCTTAGCCGCCTGAAAGCCAAGGCTATACTTTGAAGTCCTGCTTACTTTCTTTATTGCACTTTTCTTCTTTAATTAGTATGTTCTGATAAATATTTTAGCATCAACAATAACATATTTCTTTACTGTTTCTCTCCTTTCAGTTTGCCTCCTATCTGTATTTAAATACTTCCATTATTAATGCATGGTATGTTCTACATTTCTATCTGGATAAATGCTTTTGTATGTGATGACCCAAATGGTCGTCACCTATTTCCTCATTCACTCAGTGCTTCTGAGGTCTTAAAAACCTTCTTACTTGCCTCAATTTGCATGCGCAGTCTAGGCGCATAGCCGAAAAACATTTATGTGTAAATATTTAAATTCTATGAAACATTGGAAAAATTTCGATTTTAATATGGTTAAAGTTGACTTTGGTCAAAAATTTTGGTAAACGGACTCGGACCCGAGATTGGACGGTCTCGAAAGGTCTATAGAAAAATATGGGACGCGTACATGTGCCTGGAATCCAATTACGAGGTCTAGAGCCTGAGGAATAAATTTTTCTGTGAATTTTTTTTACTGAAATTATTAATGAAAATAGAAATGAAAATTGATTATAAGACTATGGTATCAGGCTCATATTTTGGTTTCGATGCCCGGTACAAGTTTTATATATTGTTTAAGCGCTTTCAGTGAAGTTTGGTCGAAATCGGGCGTTGTTTGACGTATTTTGGACTATAAGTTCCAAGTTTGAAAGTTTATGAAGTTTAGAAGAAGATCATGTGTTTTGAGGCTTGATTCTACGTATATGATGTTATTTTGGCTATTTGATCACGCGAGTAAGTCTGTTCGATATTTTTGACGTTGTGTACATGTTTGGTTTGGAGCCTCGAGGGCTCGGGTTAGTTTTGGATAGGCATTGGATTGACTTTTCCATGTTTGAAAAATGTGTTATTTTGGGATGCAGTCATTTTCGCAAATGCGAAGGGGGACTCGCAAAAGCGACCCCTCAAATGTGAGCATCTGGTTGCAAATGCAAAGTCTGGGGAAATGGCCTGGGATCGTAAATAGGATCCATTGGTTTGCAAATGCGAATAAGGGGTTTCCCAGCACTTGTCTCAAATGCGATCAAAGTGCTCACAAATGCAAAGGAGGCTTGATCGCAAATGGAATCCTCCTACCACAAATGCGAAGCCCCGCAAAATATATAGTGTTTGCAAATGCGAACAGGAATGTCGCAAATCCCAAGCCTGCATTGTTCGCAAATGTGAACCTATGTTCGCATTTCTCAGATTCGAGGCCCAGCAAATTTTATACTTAGTCGAATTTTCATCACTTTTCATCATTCTTTCAAAACCTAAACACCTTATGTGATTTTTCAAGAGCAAACTTCATCCCAAATCACTTGTAAGTTGATTTTTACTCAATTATTTCAATCTTTAACATCATTAAACATGTTTTCCACTTAACAATCAAGGATTTTCATGGTTGAAATTGGGGTATTTGGGTAGAACCCAGGTTTTCTACAAATTAAGGAGTTGGACCTCGATTTGAGGTCTGATTTCAAGACAAATTATATATTTGAGTTTGTGGGGGAATGGGTTGGGTTTTGGTCTGAACCTCAGGTTTTGTCCATGTGGGCTTGGGGCATTTTGGGATTTTTAGGAAAAACTTGGGAAATTCATTTTTATGCATTAAAATTGATTCATACAGTGTTTATTAAAGTAATTGACCAATTTATGATTAGATTTGAGCGAGTTGGAGGTAGAACCGCAAGGTAAAACATTAATTGAGGATTAGGTGGATTTCAAGGCTTTGATGTAAGTGTTTGGTTGAACCATAGCTTGAGGGAATAGGAATTGAGTCTTGTTGTTAATTGCTATGTGATCAAGTATGATGTATAAGAATTATGACGAGTATCAATACATTGGTGTCTAGCATGACCGTAGGTCCTTAAAATGTGATTGTCATGAATTGGTTGTGAACTCCATGTTAATTAGAGGATTTCTATATGTTGTGAATAACATGTGAACGGTGATAGGATTATTTGATTCCTAGGAGCATTGGCTCGAGTTGTAATGCGTATATTGAACGTATACGAAATAACTTGATCTTTGGAGCGTTGGCTCAAAAATGGTAAAGTGAATTAAAAGATAAGAAAAGTAAGAAAGAGAAATGGTTGTTAATTATTCCCTTGCCGGGATATTTGGTTGAACTTGTTGGTTCTTTCCCCTGCCAGGATTTTTGTCAAATATTTTCTTATTTCTATGTCCCTTAATTGTGACTGTTGTTGGGGAATCAGACTGTTATATGATATTAAGAAGTAGGTTGCGCACCGAAATAATGATATTGAGGATCAGGTTGCACGCCTTAACAATACTACATGAGGATCGGGTTGCGTGTCGCAACAATGATACATGTTAAATGATATGGGTCGGATTGCACGCTACAACAGTGGTATTTGTGGAGCGGGTTGCATGCCACAACAAATGGTAATTTGGTCCAGGTTACACACCGCAACATTTGTTGATATCATGTGTTTATACTGAATATTGATTCCTTGTTCATTGTGAATTTAAGCTTCTTTAGTTGTTACTCCGAATCTCTGTTATTATTTTTATCTCCCCTTAGCATGTTTCCCCCTCCCATATTGCTAGTTGTTTGGTATTTCGTTCCATTATATAGTTATAACTACACAGGTTATGTGGTGTCCGGTCTAGCCTCGTCACTACTTCGCCGGGATTAGGCTATAGACTTATCGTCACATGAGATCGGTTGGGCTGATGATACACTTCTGTGCATTTTTGCACAGGTCTAGGTTTTGAGGAGCAGCAACAACATTAGTGTTGGAGTAGGATTCCATTTTCATGAGACCGAGGTAGCTTTGCAGGCGTCCGTAGGCCCGGCGTGTCTTCTTTATGTTCTCTTTTAAACTATTATCTCATTGTTTTCGATACACACAACTTATAAATTTTTTCAGACCATTGTATTTAGTTTATTCTTAGTAGGTCGTGAGTACTATGACACGAAATCTTGGGTAGTGACTATTAATGACTGTTCTGCGTTATGATTCGTAATTATAAATCAGAATTTTGCTATTATTCTTTTTAAATTTCATGTTCTATATTGATGTTGTAAGCTGTTAAAGTAATTGTCTAGTAATGAAAAGGTAAATAAGTTGGCTTGCCTAGCTACCACGAGTAGGCGCCATCACGATTCGGATGGTGGGAAATCTAGATCGTGACAAGTTGGTATTAGAGCACTAGGTTACATAGGCCTCACAACTCACGGACAAACTTAGTAGAGTCTGAGGGGTAGGTATGGAGACGTTTGTACTTGTTCCCCAGAATCTATTGAGTTAGGAAAAATCACTCATTTGTTTTTGTCGTGCGATTTGGTTTCTCAAATACTGATTGAATTTCTACTCTGTTCTTTTGTAGATAGCGAGAACATGCACTTCCTCATCCACCGATCAGCAGTCCGAGGCCCAGGTAGCTCCTGCTAGGGGCAGAGGATGTGGCCATGCCAGGGGCCGAGGTAGGGGCAGGGCCCAGCCACCAGCAGCAACACCAATAGCGGACCCTCAAGTTGGCCTTGACAAGGATGTTTCAGCCCCAACCCAGACAGTTCTGGTCGGCCCAGATCAGGTCCCACATGGATTTTATTGCTACCCCAGTTCTTCAGGACGCCTTGGTCTGGTTAGTTGGCCTCATGGAAAGTGTCACCCGAGCAGGATTGCTTCCTGTAGCACCAGCCACTTCCCAGGCTGGAGGAGGGGCCTAGACTTCTGCTGCACGTACTCTGGAGCAAGTAGCTGCTTAGACATAGATTCCACCGGTTCAGACAATTATGGTAGTTCAGTCAGGAGTAGTTGCATAGGCCGGTAATGGAGCGGCTATGTCTGTAGATGCTTTGTGGAGGCTGGACAAATCTACCAAGCTCTTCACTGCTACATTCAGCGGAGCTTCTTCTGAAGACCCCCAGTATTTTTTATATAGTTGTCACGAGGTTCCTTGGAACATGGGCATTGTGGAGTTTAATGGACTTGATTTTGTGGCTTTTCATCTATCTGGATCCGCCAAGACTTGGTGGAGGGATTACTACTTAGCCAGAC
Organism: Nicotiana noctiflora; assembly: GCA_032618575.1. Taxonomy (NCBI): domain Eukaryota; kingdom Viridiplantae; phylum Streptophyta; class Magnoliopsida; order Solanales; family Solanaceae; genus Nicotiana; species Nicotiana noctiflora. The sequence goes on from JASVEL010014164.1 coordinate 499,892, forward strand.
CAGTAGGGTCACCGCCTTTGACTTGGGATCAATTTTCAGAATTATTTCTAGAGAAATTTCTTCCTGTTACTCAGAGGGATGCTTACCAGAGGCAGTTTGAGTGCCTCCAGTAATGGTCTATGATGGTTACCCAGTATGAGACCCGGTTTGTCGATCTAGCTCACCATGCCCTCATTATACTCCCTACTGAGAGGAAGCGGGTGAGGAGATTTATTGATGGTTTGATCGAACCTATTCGACTTCACATGGCTAGAGAGGCATGTAGTGACATTACCTTTCAGAAGGCGGCCAATGTGGCCTGAAGGTTCGAGATGGTTCTACCACATGGGGGGTGGTCATAGAGCAGACAAGAGACCCCATCACTTAGGTAGATTCAGTGGTGCCTCATCTGGAGGCAGGGATTCTTATGATAGGGGTCAGCCTTCCAGGCCCTTTCGGTCAGCTCTAGGCTTCGCAGGGTGTCCCAGGTGATCGTGGTATTCGTGGGCATTATTCTGATCAGCAGTCACTCAGTGCACTACTAGCTCCTATCATTGCACCGCCTCTTTAGACTTTTGGTGGAGGTCATTCGAGTCGTCATGGCCAATCTCATCATACGGAGGGATATTATGAGTGTGGTGAGTATGGTCACATCAGGAGAGCTTGCCCGAGATTGAGGGGTACAGAGTCACAGCAGCAAGGTCCTCACCTTATGATTCAAGCACCAAGTGACCCACAGCCTACCCAGCTATCCAGGAAAAGGGTAAGGGATTATAGAGGTGGAGGTCGAGACCGTAAAGGTAGAGGCTGGACTGCTAGAGGTAGGGGTCAGCCGGTAGCTGATTATCCTAAAGATATGGTTCACGGAGGTCGGGCTGAGCCCCGACTTTATGCTTTGCCAGCCAGACCAGAGGCCGAGTCGTCAGATGCTGTTATTATAGGTACTATTCTAGTTTGTAATAGAGATGCATCAGTGCTATTTGACCCTGGGTCTACATATTCATACTTGTTGTCCTTTTTTGTACCCTACCTGGCTATATCTAGTTATGCTTTGGACATTCCTGTTTATGTATCAACATTTGTGGGTGACTCCATAGTAGTCGAACGAGTGCATCGTTCTTGTGTGGTTGTGTTTGAGGTTTTTTAGACCCGTCTTGATTTATTTCTTTTAGACATCGTGGATTTTGACATTATGTTGGGGATGGATTAGTTGCCCCCATATCATGCGATCTTAGATTGTCACACCAAGACCATGACCTTGTCCTTGCCAGAATTGCCCTAACAAGAGTGGAGAGGGACCCCTGTCATGCCACCTACAGTATTATTTCATATGTTTAGGCTCGACGCATGTTCGAGAAAGGGTGTTTAGCTTATCTAGCGTATGTTTGCGACTCCAGCGCAGAGGTTCCTTCTATTGACTCTATTCCTATATTTTGAAAGCTCCTCGACTTTTTTCCTAAAGACCTGCTGGTATGCCGCCCGATAGGCATATTGATTTTTTTATTGATGTGGCTCTGGGAATGCAGCCCATTTCTATTCCGTTGTATCGTACAGCCCTGCCATAGATGAATGAGTTAAAGGACCAGTTGCAAGATTTACTAGAAAAGGGTTTTATCAGGCCTAGTGTTTCTCCTTGGGATGCGCTAGTGTAATTTGTGAAGAAGAAGGATGGTTCGATGTGGATGTGTATTGATTATCTACAATTGAACAAAGTGACGATAAGAACAAGTATCCACAGTCGAGGATAAATGATTTGTTTGACCAGCTTCAGGGAGCAAGGGTATTTTCAAAGATAGACTTGAGATCTGGCTACTATCATTTGAGTATTAGGGCGTCAGATGTCCCTAAGACAGTATTTTGCACTCGATATGGGCATTACAAGTTTTTAGTCATGTCATTTTGGTTGCCCAATGCCCTAGCAGCATTTATGGAGTTGAACCGAGTGTTTAGGCCATATATAGACTTATTTGTGATAGTCTTTATTGACGATATTCTTGTGTACTCGCGCAACCAGGAAGAGCACGTGCCCCACCTCAGAGTGGTTCTCCAGACTCTAAAGTATAGTTTGTTATACGCTAAATTTTTGAAGTGCGAGTTCTGGTTGAGTTTGGTTACATTTCTGGGTCATATTGTATTAGCAGAGGTTATTCAAGTGGACCCGAAGAAGATTGAGGTAGTCAAGAATTGGCCTCGACCAGCTTCAATGACCGAGATTCGGAGTTTCTTGGGTTTAGCAGGTTATTACCATCAGTTCGCAGAGTGATTGTTCTTCTATTGCATCCTCGTTGACAAGATTGATGCAGAAGGGTGCCCAGTTAAAGTAGTCAGATGAGTGTGAGGTGAGCTTTCAGAAGCTCAAGATAGCTCTGACCACCACACCGGTGTTAGTTTTGCCCACATGTTTAGGGCCGTACAAAGTCTATTGTGATGCTTCACATATTGGGCTGGAAGCAGTATTGATGCAGGATGGCAAAGTCATTGTGTATGCTTTGAGACGGTTAATGATCCACGAGAAGAATTATCCAGTTCATGTTGTAGAGTTGGCAGTTGTTGTTCATGCTTTAAAGATTTGGAGGCATTACCTGTATGGCGTGACGTGTGATGTGTACATGGATCAAAAGAGCCTTCAGTACCTATTCAAGGTGAAGGAGTTGAATGTGAGGCAGCAAAGATGGCTATATTTATTGAAAGATTACGATGTTACTATCTTGTATCACTTAGGTAAGGCCAATATGGTGGCCGATGCACTGAGTACGAAGTCTGCCAGCATAGGTAGTCTTGCGTATATTCTGGTCAGCCAGAGACTGCTTGCTTTAGATGTTCAGGCCTTCGCCAGTCAATTTGTGAGATTAGATATTTTTGAGCCTACCAGAGTATTGGCTTGGACGATCGGTCATTCTTCTCTATTGGAGCGTCTCCGTGATCGGTAGTTTGATGATCCCCATTTATGTGTCTTGAGAGACACGATGCAGCTTGGAGGTTCCATGAAGGTGACCTTAGATGATGATGGTGTTTTAAGATTGCATGGGCGAGTTTGCGTGCCCAATATTGATGGGATTCAAGAATTTATCTTAGTGGACGCCCATAGTTCTTGGTATTCAGTTCACCTGGGATTCGCGAAGATGTATCAGGACTTGCGGAAGCATTATTGGTGGCGTAGGATGATGAAAGATATTGTTGCGTATGTAGCTCGATGTTTGAACTATCAGCAGGTCAAGTATGAGCATCAGAGGCCCAGTGGTTTGTTTTAGAGGATTGAGCTTCCCGAGTGGAATTGGGAGAGGATTACCAAGGATTTCATTATTGGAGTTCTGTTGACTCGGAGGAAGTTTGATGCTATTTGGGTCATTATTGATAGGCTGACCAAGTCAGCGCATTTCATTTCAGTGGGAGTTTCCTATTCATCTGAGAGGTTAGCTGAGATTTATATCCGGGAGATTGTCCGCCTTCATGGTAAGCTAGTATCCATCATTTCGGACGGGTGTATGCAGTTTACCTTGCATTTCTGGAGAGCAGTTCAGCAAGAGTTGGGCACCCAGGTCCATTTGAGCATATCATTCCATCCTCAGACAGATGGTCAGTCCGAGCAGACTATACAAATTTTGGAGGATATGCTCCAAGCTTGTGTCATTGATTTTGGAGGCTTGTGGGACCAGTCTTTGCCTTTGGCGGAGTTTTCCTACAATAAAGCTCCAAGTCCAACATTCAGATGGCTCCGTACGAGGCGTTGTATGGTAGGTGATGTCGCTCTCCAATCGGATAGTTTGAGCCGATTGAGGCTTGGTTATTGGGTACAGACTTAGTTTAGGAGGCCCTAGATAAGGTCAAGATCATACAAGAAAGACTTCGTTTAGCTCAGTCTAGGTAGAAGAATTATGTAGACTGTAAGGTGCGAGCTGTACCTTTCATGATCGGTGAGCGGTTATTGCTCCGGGTATCACCTGTGAAGGGCGTGATATGGTTTGGAAAGAAGGGCAAGCTTACCTTAGGTACATTGGCACGTTTTAGATTATTGATTGAGTAGGATATGTGGCTTACAGACTTGCATTGCGACCAAGCTTATCAGCCGTGCATCAAGTTTTTCATATGTCTATGCTTCGGAGGTATCACAGTGATCCTACCTATGTGTTAGAATTCAGCATTGCCCAGTTGGACAAGGATTTATCATATGAGGAGGAGCCGATAGCTATTCTAGAACGATAGGTTCATCAGTTTAGATCTAGGAGTTTACCCTCTGTTCGTGTTTAGTGGAGAGGTCAGCCCCCTAAGGTCTCGACCTGGGAATCCGAGTCTGATATGCGAAGCCATTATCCACATCTTTTCCCCGACTCAGGTACTTTCTTTTAGCCGTTCGAGGACGAACATTTGTTTTAGAGGTGGAGGATGTGATGACCCAAAGGGTCATCACCTATTTCCTCATCCACTCAGTGCTTCTAAGGTCTTAAAAACCTTATTTTTACTTGCCTCGATTTGCATGTGCAATCCAGGCGCGTAGCCGAAAAACTTTTATGTGGAAATATGTGAATTCTGTGAAAACTTTAAAGAATTTTGATATTAATATTATTAAAGTTGACTTTTGTCAATATTTTTGGTAAACGGACTCGGACCCAAGATTGGACGGTCCCGGAAGGTCCGTAGAAAAATATGGGACTCGAGCATGTGCCCGAAATCGAATTCCTAGGAGCCCGAGGAAAGATGTTTTATGTAAAATTGTTTTTTTGAAATTATTAAGGAAAATGTAAATGAAAATTGATTAAAAGGCTATGGTATCGGGCTCGTATTTTGGTTCCGATGCCTGGTACAAGTTTTATATATTCTTTAAGCGCTTTCTGTGAAGTTTGGTCGAAATCGAGAGTCGTTTGACGTGTTTTGGGCTATAATTTCCAAGTTTGAAACTTTATGAAGTTTAGGAGAAAATCATATATTTTAAGGCTTGATTCTATGTATATAATGTTATTTTGGTGATTTGGTCGCGCGAGTATGTCTGTAGGATGTCATTGAGGTTGTGTACATGTTTGGTTTGGATCCCCGAGGGCTTAGGTGAGTTTTGGATAGGTATCGGATTGCATTTTCCATGTTTGAAAAATCTGGCATTTTGGGATGCTGTCATTTTCGCAAATGCGAAGGGGGACTCGCAAAAGTGACCTCGCAAATGCGAGCCTCTGGTCGCAAATGCAAAGTTTAGGGAAATGGATTGGGATCGCAAATGCAATCCATTAGTTCGCAAATGCGAATGAGGGGTTTCCCAGCGATGGTCTCAAATGCGAAGGAGGCTTCATCGCAAATGCGATCCTCCTATCGCAAATGCGAAACCTGGCAAAATGCACATTGTTCGCAAATACGAACAAGAATGTTTCAAATCCCAAGCCTGCATTGTTCACAAATGCGAACCTATGTACGCATTTCCTATATCCAAGGCCCAACAAATTTTATACTTAGTCGAATTTTCATCACTTTTCACCATTCTTGCAAAACCTAAACACCACAGGGGATTTTTCAAGAGAAAACTTCATCCCAAATCACTTGTAAGTTTATTTTTACTCAATTCTTTCAATCTTTAATATAGCTAGGGGCTTTTGTCTAAGATAGCTAGGGGCAATGTCGAGTTTTACTATTTTTTATTTTCGATACAGGATCCATTTACAAACCATTGTTTTTGCTTTGAATTATTATTATTATTATTATTATTATTATTATTATTATTATTATTATTATTGTTATTATTATTATTATTATTATTATTATTATTATTTATGTTATTATTATTTATGTTTTCCTGCTTTCTATGTCCCTTTTACCATATGATTTCCGCAATGAATCTAATATTCTTGTAACGACCCGACTCGTTGTTACGGGAGTTATTGCCTCGTTTTCTTCATTTAACACTTTAATATGCTTATTTATATGTGTTTGGAAAGTTATAAGCAAATCGGAAAGAATTTAGATAGAAATGAGGACATATACCTCTTTATGAAAAGAATAGTTTGGAAAAGTCAACTGAATGTTGACCGGTGAGTTAGATAGCTCGAAATTGAATTATGATAATTCGACTAGTTTCGGGGGATCATTTATGACTTAGGAGAGCAATCGGAATCAAATTCGGTGGTCCAGTGTAGTTTTAGGCTTGAATTGGCTAAGGTTGAATTTTGGCGAAATACGAGCGGTATTTGAGATTTTGATTCGGGGGTCGGAATGGAATTCCGACAATTTTTGTAGCTTCATTATGTGAATTTGGATATGTCTGCAAATTTTCAGGCATTCGGACATCGGTTGGTCGGGTTTTGGATTGAATGTTAGTTTTGGAAGTTTTGAAGAAACTTAGGCGTGAATCCGTGTGAAAATGGTGATTTTGATGTTTAGGATGGTATTTTCATGATTGGAACAAGTCCATATCATGTTTTGGAGCATGTTGGTGGTTTTCGTTGGGGTCCCGGGGGCCTCAGGATGAATTCGGACCATCATTCGGGCATTTGGAAATTGGAGAAAACTGCAGAAAAATTGCAGGTTGTGCAGCAGGCATTAAGCCTTCGCGTTCGCGTGGCCCAGGTCGCGTTCGCGAAGGCAGGGCTGGCTAAAGCATCACGTTCGCGATCAGGCCGTCGCATTCGCGTAGGCCAAGTTGGGTTGAGCTTCGCGTTCGCGTCCCTGAGGTCGCGTTCGCGTAGGATAGTGAGGGAGTACATCGCGTTCGTGTGAGGGGCGACGCGAATGCGTAGAAGAAATCCCGGCAGCTGATGAGTTATTCATCGCGAACGCATGGGGATGCGTCGCGTTCACGAAGAGGAAGTTGGACGAAGTGTCACGGATGTGTGAGCTCCATCGCGAACGCATAGAGTAGTTGGATCAGGCAGTGAATAAATATCCAAAAACAGTGTAGTCGCGGGTTCATTCACCAAAAACACCAATTTTGAGCCCTAGAGAGAGAAACTCAAGGGAAAATGTTGGGAATTCATCGGGTATTCATCGGAGGTAAGTTTATTGACTCAAAAACATAATTTTATGATAGAATTAACATCAATCTTCTTGAATTTGGGTAGAAACTGTGAAGAATTATGGCCTAGGTATTGAAAACAAATATTTGACTTTTGAAAGGCCATTCGAACTCCATTTTCGATAAATTTTATATGCACAGACTCGTGGCAAGACGAGGATCGCGTTGGTACTAATTTTGGAATTTTTCGAGCAGCGGGCCCGGGGTCGGGTTTTACCAACTTAGTGCACTATGCGTACTTCGTATAAATTGAATTGGGTTATGTTTCGTTGACCCGTAATTGACATAATTGTTGTGGTTTGACTAGATTCTACGCGCGAGGCAGCGAATTCCAAAGGAAAAGGCATTGCATACGAGTCTACGACCGGCTAGAGGTGAGTAGTTTGTGTATATGGACGCCTGAGGGTTCGAAACCCCGGCTTAGCACATTGTGATGCTAGTAAGGCATGGCTCGCACCTCATGGCAGGTGCGGGATTGATTGTGAGTGGGGACTGAGACTTAGTCCATCCCGGATGAGTTTAATATGATAATTGTGGTTGAAATACACTATGATTGGATATAATTTGTGGGTTGTAAGCCGAGTGTGGGGCCTTGTGCCGACCTGTAGTATCCCTAGGGGATAGTTATATATGTGATAGTTATACTTTCTTAATCACTGATCTCAGTCCTGGTTTGGAAATCGCCGTATTGAAATGCTAAGTCACCTGTTTTGCAAAAATTAATAAAAGTTAAAGTATTTTCATAATTTATGAACTGGAACCTGGAAATAAATAATTTGAGTTGTTGTGTGACTTATATGTTTGTTGTGGACTGAGGATGGATCGGGCTGCACGCCGCAGCGGTTGATATGAGGATCGGGCTGCACGCCGCATTGATATTGGACTTTGGCTGTAGGAGCCCCTCTGGAGTCTTTACACACCCCCAGTGAGCACCGTCGATGTTAAATGGATCGGGATACACGTCGTAGCGGTTATGTGCATTGCATTGCAACTTTATCTATTGAATTATCCGTGATAATTGTATTGTACTGTTGTTGCTAGTTCGTAGGAGGATCGGACTGTAGTTTAGCTTCATTTTGTGGTATTCTGTGGATTTTTGCTTTCATCTACTTGTATATATTTATTACTCACTGAATACTTAGTACTCTCCCCTACTCCCTGCACCTTTCTATGCAGATTCAGGTACTCAGGAGAAGTAGACGAGCACTCCAGCTTTCACACAGTCATATCGAGTTGCTGAGGTAGCTGTCGGCGTTCGCAGAACCTAGCTTCTTATCTCTTTTCAGTTATTACTTTATGTTCAGATTTGAGTATTTCATATAGTATTCTCTATCTCTATTCGGGTTTTGTTTAGAGGCTCTAGACTTGTGACTCCAGATCTTTGGGAGTGTTAGTTCGTTTTCGCACTTCTTAGTATTTTGTTCGTATTATTATTATTGGAGTTTCTTTGACTCACATATTCTTCTTGAGTTGTCCATTTGGGACTGATATTATATGTGAAAGATTATTGTTGGTCTGGCTGGCCTAGCTTAATTGTTGGGTGCCATCACGACCGGATTTGGGTCGTGACAAGTTGGTATCAGAGCCTAGGTTACTAGGACTCACGACTCATGAGCCGGTTTAGTAGGCTTTCGCGGATCGGTACATAGACGTCTGTATCTATCCTCAGAAGGCTACAGAAACTTTAGGAAAAACCTCACTTATCTTGGATTCATATCGCGCGGATTGTGTTATTGTGAAACTAAATTTTTCCATATTCTATTCTCTCGCAGATGGCGAGAACACGTGCTAGCGGACGTGGCGGACGACCACCATTGGCACCTAGAGGTCGTGGTCGTGGTAGAGGTAGGGCAGCAGTACCAACACCTGCTGACCAACCAGCTGACCATACTCAGGGTCAGATTCTAGCACCGGTGGCCTAGGTTCAGGATCAGGTTCCAGCTACAGACGCTCTAGCAGCTCAGGTTCAGGCACCGGCAGTTTCTATTGAGATACCGGGTCTTCAGAAGATTTTGGCCCAGATTCTATAAGTATACACTTGCTTGGCTCAGGTGGTTACAGCCTCTATTACAGTGGCTTCTTCACAAGCAGGGGGAGGGAATCAGACCGTTGTGGCTCGCACACCCCAGCTGGTAGTTCAGGGTATTCAGGCACCTGGGGTAGCTCTGGCTCAGCCAGCTACAGCCGTTGCACCATCCCCTGCTCATGCGGTTCCAGTTATGCCTGACTATGAGCAACGTCGTCTGAAGAGGTTTGAGAGGCTACAGCCTCCGGCATTCAGTGGTCCTGAGGGCGAGGACGCCCCGGGTTTTCTTGATAAATGTCAGCGTTTGCTTCGCACTGCGGGTATTCTAAAGTCCAGCGGTGTTGCTTTCACCACTTTTCAGTTCCCAGGTCCAGCATTTCAGTGGTGGGAGGATTTTGAGAGGCATAGGCCCGCTGGGACAGTGCCCCTCACTTGGCAGTAGTTCTCCACGGTATTTTTGGAGAAGTATGTGCCTCGGTCCCAAAGAGAGGAGCTGCGTCGTCAGTTTGAGTGGCTGAAGCAAGCGGATATATTGGTTACTCAGTATGAGTTGAGATTCACACAGCTAGCCCGTCATGCCATGTGGAAAATTCTGACGGACAGAAAGAGGATCAGGAGATTTATAGATGGTCTTATCTATCCCATCCATATATTGATGACCAGAGAGAGGGCTTCGGTATTTACCTTTAAGGAGGTGGTTGATGCTGTCCGTCATATTGAGATAGATCACCGCAGAGAGCGTGAGGAGAGAGAGGCTAATAGGCCTCGTGATACTGGTAGTTACAGTGGTGCTCCGTCTAGGGGCCAGCCTCGGCATAGTAGGGGTCGTTCATTCAGATCTCATCAGTCAGGACGTGCAGAGTCCAGTGGAGTTTCATCAGATCGGGGTCATCAGGGCCATCAGGGTCAGAGCTCTGCTCCTGCTTTTTCAGCTCAGGATTCATCTGCAGCGAGGGGTCCTCAGCAGTCCCTTCTTCCATCTTCAGGTCGTTGTTTTGAGTGTGGCGAGTTGTGCCATATCAAGAGAGAGTGTCCTCAGTAGCTTCGTAGGCGGTCTCAGTAGAGGGATCAGCCCTCGTCTTCTACTCCTGTTTCTTCAGTACCAGCACAGTCAGCTAGGAGTGGTGGCCAGGGTTACCCTAGGAGCGAGGATCGTACTGGCGGAGGCCAGGCTCTTTTCTATGCTCTTCCGAATAGGAAGGACGCTAGTGCCTCAGATGTTGTCATTTCAGGTATTATCTCAGTCTGCCAGAGGGATGCTTCTGTATTATTTGATCCCGGATCCACCTATTCCTATGTTTCTTCTTATTTTGCACATCATTTGGGTATGACCCGTGGTATTCTTGCCTTTCTCGTACATGTGTCTACCCCGATGGGGGATACTGTTGTTGTGGATCAGGTATACCGATCCTATCTTGTTGCTATTGGGGGTCTGGAGACACGAGTTGACTTATTGCTATTGGGCATAGTGGATTTCGATGTGATTCTAGGCATGGATTGGTTATCTCCTTGCCATGCGATTCTAGACTGTCATGCCAAGATAGTCATACTAGCTATTCCAGGTAATCCGAGGATCGAGTGGCGTGGCTTGACTGATTATGTATCCGACAGGGTGATTTCCTATATAAAAGCCCAATGAATGATTACGAAGGGTTGTTTATCCTATTTGGCCCTCATTAGAGATGTTGAGGCTAAGACACCCAGTCTTGATTCGGTCCCCATTGTGAGGGAGTTTCCGGATGTATTTCCAGCAGACGTGCCCGGCATGCCGCCTGACAGGGATATTGATTTTGGTATTGACTTGGTGCCGGGCACCCAGCCCATTTCTATTCCTCCCTACCGCATGGCACCGGCTAAGTTAAAAGAGTTGAAAGAACAGCTTCAGGAACTCTTAGATAAGGGTTTCATTCGCCCGAGTGTGTCACCTTGGGGTTAACCGGTATTGTTCGTGAAGAAGAAAGATGGCACAAAGAGAATGTGCATTGATTACAGGCAGCTGAACAAGGTAATAGTGAAGAATAAGCACCCATTACCTCGTATTAAGGACTTGTTTGATCAGCTCCAGGGAGCTAGTATATTCTCTAAGATTGATCTTCGATCGGGTTATCATCAGTTGAAGATTAGGGATTTAGACATTATAAAGACAGCGTTCAGAACGAGATATGGGCACTATGAGTTTCTAGTGATGTCTTTCGGGCTGACTAATACCCCAGATGCATTCATGCACTTGATGAATAGTGTATTTCAGCCGTACCTTGATTTTTTTGTGATTGTGTTTATTGATGATATCCTGGTGTATTCACGCAGCCAGGAAGAGCATGCACAGCACTTGAGGGTCGTATTGCAGAGGTTGAGAGAAGAAAAGCTTTATGCAAAATTCTCTAAGTGTGAATTCTAGCTTGATATTGTGACTTTTTTGGGACTTGTAGTGTCCAGTGATGGTATTCGGGTTGACCCACAGAATGTCGAGGCGGTGCAGAATTGGCCCAGACTTTCGTCAGCTATTGAGATTCGGAGTTTCCTCGGCTTGGCAGGCTATTACCGCCAATTTGTGCAATGTTTCTCATCTATTTCTTCACCGTTGACTAGGATGACACAGAAGAATGCTCCATTTGTGTGGTCTGATGAATGTGACGAGAGCTTCCAGAAGCTCAAGGCGTCTTTGACCACAGCTCCAGTACTTGTGTTGCCATCAGCTTCAGGGTCTTATATGGTATATTGTGATGCTTCTAGAGTTAGGATCGGTTGTGTATTGATGCAGGAGGGTAGAGTTATTGCATATGCTTCTCGTCAGCTAAAGCCCCACGAGAAGAACTACCCCGTTCACGATCTAGAGTTAGCTGCTATTGTTAATGCCTTGAAGATTTGGAGGCATTACTTGTATGGTGTATCTTGTGATGTATATACAGACCACCGCTTGTTTAAGCAGAAAGATCTCAATTTAAGGCAGTGAAGATGGCTTGAATTGCTTAAAGACTATGATATTACCATTTTGTACCATCCCGGAAAGGCCAATATTGTGGTCGATGCATTGAGCTGGAAGGCTATTAGTATGGGCATCTTGGCGTATATTCCAGTTGGGCAGAGACCCCTTGCAGTTGATATTCAGACGTTAGCTAATCATATGGTGAGACTGGATATTTCTGAGCCCAATCGTGTAATGGCTTGTGTAGTAGCTTCTTCTTCTTTATATGACCGTATTCGAGAGCGTCAGTATGATGACCACACTTACTCGTCCTTAAAGACAGAGTTCAGCATGATGATGCCTGAGAGGTCACTATTGATAGTGATGGTGTGTTACGGATGCAGGGCCGGATATTCGTACCCAATATTGGTGGCCTTCGTGAGTTAATATTAGAGGAGGCCCACAGCTCGCGGTATTCTATTCATCCAGGTGCCGCAAAGATGTATCAGGATTTGAGACAGTATTACTGGTGGAGAAAGATGAAGAAAGATATTGTGAATCATGTGGCACGTTGTCTAAACTGTCAGTAGGTCAAGTGTGAGCATCAGAGACCTGGTGGTATGTTCCAGTGTATTGATATTCCCGAGTGAGAGTGGGAAAGGGTAACTATGGACTTTGTTAGTAGACTCCCTCGGATAGTGAGTAAGTTTGATTCAGTTTGGGTGGTTGTGGATAGGCTGACCAAGTCAGCTCACCTCAATCCAGTGTGTACTGCATACTCCTCGGAGCGGCTGGCAGAGATATTCATCCGCGAGATTGTGAGATTGCATGGAGTTCCCATTTTTATCATATCAGGCAGAGGTACCCAGTTCACTTCTCAATTCTGGATGACATTTCAGCGAGAGTAGGGTTCACAGGTAGAGCTGAGCACATCATTTCATCCACAGAAGGATGGGAAGTCTGAGCGTACTATTCAGATACTGGAGGACATATTGCATGCTTATGTCATTGATTTTGGTGGTTCATGGGCTGATTACTTGCCTATTGCAGAATTTTCCTACAATAATAGCTATCAGTCCAGCATTCAGATGGCATCGTATGAAGCTCTATATGGGAGGCAGTGTAGGTCTCCAGTCGGTTGGTTCGAGCCCGGCGAGACTAGGTTGTTGGGGACAGAGTTAGTCCAAGATGCCTTAGACAAGGTGAAGGTGATTCGGGAGAGACTTCGCACAGCTCAGTCACGTCAAAAGAGTTATGCGGACCGGAAGGTCCGAGATGTGAATTATTCAGTAGGTGAGAAGGTGTTGCTGAAGGTTTCGCCTATGAAGGGCGTTATAAGGTTTGGAAAGAAAGGAAAGTTGAGCCCAAGGTTCATTGGACCATTTGAGGTGCTTAGGAAAGTTGGGGAGGTGGCATATATGCTTGCTTTTCCACCTAGTTTGTCGGGAGTTCACCCAGTGTTCCATGTATCTATGCTCCGGAAGTATGTTGGAGACCCGTCACATGTGTTAGACTTCAGCACGATACAGTTAGATGAGGACTTGACCTATGATGTGGAGCCGGTAGCCATTTTGGGTCGACAAGTTCGTAAGCTGAGACCTAAAGACATAGCTTCAATGAAAGTGCAGTGGAGAGGTCGTCCCGTGGAGGAAGCAACTTGGGAGATCGAACAGGAGATGCGGAGCCGATATCCACACTTATTTGATACTCCAGGTATGTTTCTTAACCCGCTCGCTGACGAGCGTTTGTTTAAGTTGGGGAGAATGTAACGACCCGACTCATTGTTACGGGAGTTATTGCCCCGTTTTCTTCATTTAACACTTCAATATGCTTATTTATATGTGTTTGGGCAGTTAGAAACAAATCGGAAGGAATCTAGATAGAAATGAGTTCATATACCTCTTTATGAAAAGGATAGTTTGGAAAAGTCAACCAAATGTTGACTGGTGAGTTAGATAGCTTGGAATTGAATTCTGATGATTCGACTAGTTTCGGGGGATCATTTATGACTTAGGAGAGCAATCGGAATCGAATTCGGAGGTCCGGTGTAGTTTTAGGCTTGAATTGGCTAAGGTTGAATTTTGACAAAATCCGAGCGTTAGTGAGATTTGATCCGGGGGTCGGAATGGAAATCCGACAATTTTTGTAGCTTGATTTTGGATATGTCTGCAAATTTTCAGGTCAGTCGGACGTCATTTGGTTGTATTTTGGATTGAATGTTAGTTTCGGAAGTTTTGAAGAAACTTAGGCTTGAATCCGTGTAAAAATGGTGATTTTGATGTTTAGGATGGTATTTTTATGATCGAAACAAGTCCGTATCATGTTTTGGAATATGTTGGTGGTTCTCGTTGGGGTCCCCGGGGCCTCGGGAAGAATTCGGACCATCATCCGGGCATTTGGAACTTGGAGAAAACTGCAGAAAAATTGTAGGTTGTGCAGCAGGCATTAAGTCTTCGCGTTCGCGTGACCCAGGTAGCGTTCGCATGGCCCAGGTCGCGTTTGCGAAGGCAGGTCTAGCTAAAGCATCGCGTTCGCGATCAGGCCATCGCGTTCGCGTAGGCCAAGTTGGGTTGAGCTTCGCGTTCGAATCCCTGAAGGCCGCGTTCGCGTAAGAGAGTGAGGGAGTGCATCGCATTAGCGTGAGGGGCGATGCGAATTTGTAGAAGAAATTCGGGCGGTTGATGAGATATTCATTGCAAACACGTGGGGAAGCGTCGCGCTCGCGATGATGAAGTTGGACGAAGTGTCGCGGACGCGTGAGCTCCATCGCGAACGCATAGAGTAGTTAGGTCAGGCAGTGAATTAAAATCCAGAAATAGTGTAGTCGTGGGTTCATTCGCCAAAAACACCAATTTTGAGCCCTAGAGAGAGAAACTCACGGGAAAATTCTGGAATTCATCGGGTATTCATTAGAGGTAAGTTTCTTGACTCAAAAACGTAATTTTATGGTAGAATTAATATCAATCTTCATGAATTTGGGTAGAAACTGTGAAGAATTATGGCCTAGGTATTGACAATGAAAATTTGACTTTTAAAAGGCCATTCGAAATCCATTTTTGATAAATTTTATATGCACGGACTCGTGGCGAGACGAGGATCGCATTGGTACTAATTCTGTAATTTTTCGAAGAGGGACCGGGGTCGGATTTTACTAACTTAGTGCAATTTTGCGTACTTCGGATAAATTGAATTGGGTTATGTTTCTTTGACCCATAATTGACATAATTGCTGTGGTTTGACTAGATTCTACGCGCGAGGCAGCGAATTCCTAAGGAAAAGGCATTGCGGACGAGTCTACGACCGGCTAGAGGTGAGTAGTTTATGTATATGGTAGCCTGAGGGTTCGAAACCCCGGCTTAGCACATTGTGACGCTAGTAGGGCGTGACTCGCACCCTGTGGTAGGTGCAGGATTGATTATGACTGGGGACTGAGACTTAGTCCATCCCGGATGAGTATAATATGATAATTATGGTTGAAAAACACTGTGATTGGATATAATTTGTTGGCTATAAGCCGAGTTTGAGGCCTTGTGCCGACCTGTAGTATTCCTAGGGGATACTTATATATGTGATTTCTATACTTGCTTAATCAGTGATCTCAGTCCTGGTTTGGAAATTGTCGTATTGAAATGCTAAGTCACCTGTTTTGCAAAAATTAATAAAAGTTAAAGTATTTTCATAATTTATGAACTGGAACATGGAAATAAATAATTTGAGCTGTTGTGAGACTTATAAGTTTGTTGTGGACTTAGGATGGATCAGGCTACACGCCGCAGCGGTTGATATGTGGATCGGGCTGCACGCCGCAGTGGTATTGCGCTTGGGCTGTAAGAGCCCCTCCAGTGAGCACCGTCGACATTAAATAGATTGGGCGGCACGCCGTAGTGGTTATGTGCATTGCATTGCAACTTTATCTATTGAATTATCTGTGATAATAGTATTGTACTGTTGTTGCTAGTTCGTAGGAGGATCGGACTGTAGTTTAGCTTCATTTTGTGGTATTCTGTGGATTTCTTGCTTTCAGCTACTTGTATATATTTATTACTCACTGAGTACTTAGTACTCACCTCTGCTCCCTGCACCTTTGTGTGCAGGTTCAGGTACTTAGGAGAAGTAGCCGAGCACTCCAGCTTTCACACAGTCATATCGAGTTGTTGAGGTAGCTGCCGGCGTTCGCAGAACCTAGCTTCTCATCTCTTTTCAGTTATTACTTTTTGTTCAGATTTGAGTATTTCATACAGTATTCTCTATCACTATTCGGGTTTTGTTTAAAGTCTCTAGACGTGTGACTCCAGATCTTTGGGAGTGTTAGTTCGTTTTCGCACTTCTCAGTATTTTGTTCGTATTATTATTATTGGAGTTTCTTTGACTCACATATTCTTTTTTAGTTGTCCATTTGAGACTGATATTATCTGTGAAAGATTATTGTTGGTCTGGCTGGCGTAGCTTAATTGTTGGACGCCATCACGACCGGATTAGGGTCGTGACAACTCTCTTCTTTTGTCTTTTTATTATCTTGAGCCAAGGGTCTTTCGAAAATAGCATCTCTTCCCCCTTAGGGTAGAGGTAAGGTCTACGTACACAATACCCTCCCCAGACCCTACTTATTGGATTTTACTGGGTTGTTGTTATTGTTGTTGTTGTTCTTTCAATCTTTAACATCATTAAACATGTTTTCCACTTAAGAATCAAGGATTTTCATGGGTGAAATTGGGGGGTTTTGGGTAGAACCTAGGTTTTCTCTATATTGGGGAGTTGGACCTCGATTTGAGGTCTGATTTCAAAACAAATTATACATTTGAGTTCGTGGGGGAACGAATAATCGAGTTTTGGTCTGAACTTCTGGTTTTGACAACGTGGGTCTGGGGGCATTTTTGGAATTTTTGGAAAAAATTGGGAAATTCATTTTTATGCATTTAAATTGATTCATATAGTGTTTATTAAAGTAATTGAGCAAATTGTGCTTATATTCTATCGAATTGGAGGTGGAACCTCGAGGTAAAGGGATAATTAAGGATTAAGTAGATTTTAAGGCTTTGAGGTAAGTGTTTGGTTTAACCCTAGCTTGAGGGAATATGAGTTGAGACTTGTTGCTAATTGCTTTGAGATTGAGTACGATGTATAGGTATGGAGATGAGTATCTATACATTGGTATCTAGCATGACCGTAAGTCCTTAACATGTGATTGTCATGAATTGGTTGTGAACTCCATGTTTATTGGAGGATTTCTATATGTTGTGAATAACATGTGAACGATGATAGGATCATTTTATTCCTAGGAGCATTGGCTCGAGTTGTGATACGAATATCGAAAGTATACAAAATAACTTGATTCTTTGGAGCATTGGCTAAAAAATGGTAGAGTGAATTATAAGATAAGAAAGGTAAGAAAGAGAAAGTGTTGTTAATTATTCCCTTGCCGGGATAATTGGTTTAACTTGTTGGTTCTTTCCCTTGGCGAGATTTTTGTCAAATATTTGCTTATTTATATGTCCTTTAATTGTGAATATTGTTGGGGAATCAGACTATTAAATGATATTGAGGAGCGGGTTGTGCGCCGCAATAATGATATTGTGGATCGGGTTGCATACCGAAACAATAATATGTGAGGATCGGGTTGCATGCCGCAAAAATAATACATGTTAAATTATATGGGTCGGGTTTCACGCCACAACAGTGGTATTTGTGGAGTGGGTTGCACGCCGCAATAGTTGTTGGTATCATGTGTTTAAACTGAATATTGATTCCATGTTAATTGTGAATTTAAGCTGCTTTAGCTATTACTCGAAACTTATCTACCCAAGCACGTTTCCCCCTCCCATATTGCTAGTTGTCTAGTATTTTGTTCCATTGTATATTTGTAATTGCACAAGTTATGTAGTGTCCAGTCTTGCCTCGTCACTACTTCGCCGGGGATAGGCTAGACATTTACCAGCACATAGGGTCGTTTGTGCTGATGCTACACTTCTGTGCATTTTTCCACAGGTCCAGGTTTTGAGGAGCAGCAACAGCATTGTTGTAGGAGCAGGCTTCCATTTTCACGATACCGAGGTAGCCTAGCAGGTATCCGCAGACCCAACGTCTCTTCATTTTGTTCTCCTTTAGACTGTTGACTCATTTTTTTCGAGATAGACAGCTTATAAATTTCTTTCAGACCATTGTATTTAGTATATTCTTAGTAGTTCATGAGTACTGTTACACCAAATCTTAGGTAGAGGCTATTAAAGACTATTTCGCGTTATGATTCGTAATTATAAATCAGACTTCCGCTATTATTCTTGTTAACTTTCATGTTATATATTGATGTTGTAATTGTTAAAGTAATTGTCTAGTAACGAAAGGTGAATAAGTTGGCTTGCCTAGCTAACATGAGTAGGCGCCATCACGATTCCGATGGTGGGAAATCCGGGTCATGACATGTTATTTATCATAGCTTGTAGAATTTGAATCCCTATCCCTAATGTAGTTGGTATATGTGGTTGGTTTGGGGCATGACAGCATTGAACATTGTTGTTCATGACTCAAACTAGACCCCTTTAGGATCACAAACACCATGTTTCCCTTATCTGTTGTGTGTTCTAGTTGATTTAAAGGCATGTCAGTACTTCCTATTGATGTCCATGCCCAAAGTTAACCTACGCCTAAGTGTATAGGCTCCTTGCAACGGATTCCCAATCTGCTTCCCCCTTTTGTGATGTTATTGATTCCCAGAAATGTTAATGGTTGTATCCCATCACCCTTTCCCACTCCTTTATTCCTTCGTCCCTTAAAACTATGTTCCTGCACTTTCACTATCTTCTTTGAACTTAAGTTCTACCCCCCTCATGTGAACTTTCACTTGGGAACCCATGAGCTCCATCTGAACTTGGACACATGAGGGCTAGA
The DNA here is from genome assembly GCA_032618575.1 of Nicotiana noctiflora. Classification (NCBI taxonomy): domain Eukaryota; kingdom Viridiplantae; phylum Streptophyta; class Magnoliopsida; order Solanales; family Solanaceae; genus Nicotiana; species Nicotiana noctiflora. The sequence continues at coordinate 518,678 of JASVEL010014164.1, forward strand.
ATTTCCATACTGCACTCATCTCTATTCTGGTTGTATAACTTGGGTGTGAGCATTGACCGGGGTCCTATTGAGGCTCTTAGGGAACTCTGACACACCCAGGTCTGAGAAAGGCTTTGAAATCAATGGCATTGGCAATGATCTGGTTCCTTGCATATCTCATGTAGGAAGTCAAACCAGGATTTCCTATGGTTGTAGCTTTTTCTTTCATTCTTTCTTTTGTAATTCAGTATTTCTGGTTTGTATAAGTTGTAACAAACATTTAGGGTTGGCTAGTAAAAAAGGTTGGGTAATCATGTATACTCAAGGGTAGAAAGCATGCCTATATGACAGTTTTAAATTCTTTGCGTTCAATACTACATCTCAGTTTCTTCATGGTCAATGTCACACCTAGATAACCTGCATATAGGACGTATTTAAATTATGCATGTCACTTAGATATCATGTTTTAAGTTCTAAATGGCTGAAAATAAGTGACATGTTAGTAATGCTAAAATTAGTATCATATAGAAATGATGCCTATAGGGATTCTCAAATAAATTTGATTCATTTCATTCACACTCAATGATAGATATCATATTCATAAAGCAATAGTAAATACCATCACCTGCAAAATCTGAAATTTGTCTGTTTTAAAATCAGTCTATTCGGAATCAGTCTTAAATAATATCTAATTTCCTTACTTAACGAGTTATAGCAAGCATGACTATAGGATCTCAAACAATTCATTTTTACTATTTCGCTACATTTGAATCAAGTAGATATCATGCATATAGGACTCTGCCTAAACACTTAGGCCAGCCTTAGGTAATAACAACAGCAAAACTGAATTCACCTCTGTTAATTAGTAACTGCTCCAACCAGCTGATTTGCGCTTCTTATTTGAGGTATCTGATGAATCTGACTTTGAATCAAACTCTTCTTGTCTTTAGTATTTCAATCACACCCTAAAGAGTATGTGTAAGTTATGCTAATTATGTGCTTTTATTCAATTAGGTGTATTTGAGCTTGTATCTGTTTATATTCATGCCCAACATGCAGTGTGTGTTTTTGTATGTTGCTTTAGATTTTTATCCTTTAAAATCAATTAGCCTAATATCCCTTCCCTTTAGAAATAGTAGTCCTAAATACCTTAGGTTCTGATAGGAATGGAACAGGTAATAGCATGCAATAGTAATCGAGATCCATCCGTGCTTCACTACCTTAAATGGGGTAAGAAATGGTAGATATGAAAATGATGACTGGTGCGTTATACCACGTGTAGCCCCAATTTTGAGGAATAATTATCGGGCATTGCATTGCTATGATCCATATTATGATTAAATCTTAGGACCCTCTTTCTCTTTGTGTGTCCTAAAAAATATTTTTAACTTTGTTTTCAAAAACCCAGCCTTTTAATTGCTCTTCCATGTTTGTTTATTTCCAAGCGTTTGTGTATTAAAATCCCCTCTTACTTGAGCCTTACCTGTTTACTTGCTATTTGCTAAATCCACAATAACTATCTGGTTGGGAACCACACTAGTGGATCCTGAGGGGTACCTAACACCTTCCCCTTGGGATAATTTCAAAGCTCGTACCCTGTCTCTGATTTTCAAAAGCATATTTGTAGTTGAATCTTGTAAGGCATCCCAATGCACCATAAATTATTAGTTTGCGACTCTTCAAATACAAAACACAGTTCCTTAAAGGAACGAGTTGCCCCATACCCAAAATGTCATAAACCTTATTTCCCCACCGCGAGGAGGGAAAAAAGGGGACACAACAATGTGTTCTTAGCATTGTGTTGTGATGGCACTGGTGACCTTGCGATACAGCTCTCTCATTTGAGTCATATTTCCATGATTTAAGTAACTTTGGACGGTTGTTTATTGGTGCGCAGGTCGTACGGGTTATGGCTTTAGATTTAATCGATATGTCATGTCACTAAAGTAGTCGTGTTGGATGAGAAGAGGTCATTGGATCTAGATGAATAATATCAGATTCGATTTCAGCATATTGGAAAGATAATATCAAGATTCGGCTTAGAAACTTACTATAGACCTTGCAGAAGGAGAAGGAACCCCATGACTAGTTGATCTGAGGAGTGGTTATGATTTTTGTGTGTATTTTTCATCATTGGCAGTATACAAAAGTGTTGTAATGAGGGTTTATTACCAGTATTGGGTTGTTTGAGCAGCTGTTGTGATTACAATTATCGCTTTGAGTAGTTGAGTTATGTGGTATATCATGTGATTACATCTTGGGTTATGGATATTGTGTGATACTACTTGTTTGGAATTATACAGCGTATAGATGTGAGATTTGATTTTATAGATAAGTTGAAAAGTGGAAATATAGTTCTAAGGTTATGGGCTAGGGTGAATTGTGAAATTCTAGTAATATTGTGTGATCGGACCAATATGGGATAAGGTGACATGGGATCATTCTCAGGTATGTGCATGGTAAGATTATACAGTGATTTCAAGGTTTTCGGAAAACTCTAGGCACATTCAAGGGTGAACGTATGTTTAAGTGGGGGAGAATGTAATGATCCAATCGGTCGTATTGAGCATTTGTACTTTGCTCCCTAGTTCTCGGGCATGACTAACCCCGCATGATGTATTATGACTTAAGTAAATCGTCAACTTTGGTTTTCAGGTTAATCGGAATAGATATGAAAGAATGATTCTCAACTTGATGCTTTAAATATGAAAGGTTGGGCCAAATTATTACTTTTTAGTATTCGATCTTGGATTTGGATATTTATGATTTGGTTAGCGCTGTTAGGTAATTTTGGAATTGGAAGTGTGTCCGTAATGTGATTTGGAGGTCCGTGGTAGAATTAGGCTTCAATTGGTAAAATTGGAAATTTGGCATTTCCTGGTCGGCAGTGGAAATTTTGATATCGTGGTCGGAATGGAATTATGAAAATCGGAGTAGGTCTGTTGTGTCATTTGTGATGTATGTAGATCATTCGAATAAATTTTAATAGGTTTTGGCATTGTTTACAGAATTCGGAAGTTTGGAAATCCTTAGGCTTGAATTCGAGGGTGATTTGATTGTTTCGATGTTTTTTTTGAGTGTTCCGAATGTTGGAATAAGAGTGAATTGTGGCATATGACTTGGTGTTATGTTTAGTTGATGTCATGAGGGTTTTTGGACGGATTCAAGTAGTTGACGGAAGGTTTGGCTTTGAAATGTTGCTACAGATTTTGCTGCTTCTATCATTCTACACCTGCATATAGGGGACTATTGGTGTGATAGCAGATGCGGTAAGGAGGCCGCATGTGCGAGGTCACAGATGCGGTAAGGAGATCGCAGATGTTAAATATGGCCATTTGATGCAGACCGCTAGTGAAGTTAGTTGGGCGCAACAGCGGGACCGCAGGTGCGGTTCTTAGGCGCAGATGTGGCCCTTAAGAATTAAATGAAAACCGCAGATATGGTTATTTTGACCGCATAAGTGGTCCATAGGTGCGTGAATTGGTCCGAATCTGCGAAAGTGCTGGGCAGAATGTATAAAAAGGCCCCTTCGCAATTTCTCGTCATTCTTTCACCATTTTATGCGATTTCTGAGCTCCAAGCCGTGAATTCAATGAGGTAACGAGGGGTTTCTGTGAGGTAGGCCACTTTGGCTTTGAATTTGATGTTTGTGATGATTTTTCCACTACCTAATCATGAAATTAGTGGGAAATATAGGGTGATACTGAAGGTTAGAGCTTGAGTTTGGAGAGCTTTGAGTGGGTATTTGAGGGGTCATTTAAGGTCCAATTTTGGTGATTTTCGTATGTATAGACTCATGAGGGGATAAGGATCCTACTGTTGTGGTTTTTATTAGATTCCGAGACGTGGGCTTGAAGGACAGGTTTGGCCAATTTAGAAAATTTTGAATTAAATTGATTATTTTTTCTTGAACTTTGTTCCCTTAACATGTATTAATGATGTGATACAAATTTTAGTTAGAATTGGAGAATTTGAAGGCCGAATCGAGAGGCAAAGGCATTGCGGGTTAGATTTTAGTCCGGTTTGAGGTAAGTAATGATTTCAATAACTGGTCCTGAGGTTAAGAACCCCGAATTTTGCATTGTTTTACTATTTTGATATGACACACATCCTAGGTGATGGGTTTGTGGGCATGCACGGTTGGGGATTGTGACTTGATCCATCCCGCAATAACTATTAAGTTGCATACTTGACTAAAAACTATTTGATACTATTGTGATTTTGGAAATTATTACTGTGTTTTTGGTTAAATGCCATATTTGGACAAAGATGTTTGGACCCTTAAGGGCTTTTCACTACTATTCCCCGTGTTTTGATTTAATATTTGTATCGATTCATGATATGCTTTAACTATTTTATAACTCAGTCTAACTTGCTTTATTTTAACGTATAAAAATGATATCTTGGATGAGCACCCTGTTTAACTGGTAGCCCGAGTGGCTCAAAAGGTTTACTGACTAAGTGAGGTCGAGGGTCATTTTTTGAGGATATTATAGGATCGGGGTGCACACCGCAGAAAATTTATTACTGATTCATGATATTGTGAGGCCGAAGTCCTAATTAATTTATGCCACAGGGTGGTTTGGTGTTATGAGGCCGAGGACCTGACTAACTTATCCCACGAGATGGCTTGTTATATCGCTTGGGCTATAGGAACCCCTCCGGAGTCTGAACACCTCCAGTGACAGTAATGATTTCCCGAGCGGCTGTTTATGATTCATGCTTGCACGATGGGCTATTTGTTATTTATGTTTCCCGATGGGCTGCTTATGATTCATTCTTGCCCGAGGGGCTATTTGTGATTTATGTTGCTCGAGGGGCTGTATATGAGTGAGTTTTGCCCGAGAGGCTGATATGTTTACATTATTTCTACTCAATCTCTTATCATTTTGTTTGAAAGATTTTTTAAATGGTTTTACTTAAACTGGATTTAAATGAACCGAGTTGATTCAAAACCGATTTTAAAAGCCAATTGTATTCTACTAAGACTTCATGATATAAACTTTATATGTTTATTGCTCGTCACTATTGCCTAGTCTATATTTACCTTTATTATTTACTGAGTTGGCGTACTCACATTACTCCCTCCACCTTGTGTGTTGATCCAGGTATTTTTGATCCCATTAGTGGTTTTTGGTTACGCAATGGTATGTCTATCGGGGTTAGAAAGGTAGCTGTCTAGCAATCACATCCCTGCTTTTCTCCCTTCTTATGCTCCCTTAGTGTTGTATTCATTGATTTTCTCAGCCATGTTAGTCTTGATGTTGTCAGATGGTTGTAGTAGATGCTCATGACCAGTGACACCCAGATGCCGGGCATTCATTCCGCATTATTATTTTCTTTTAAACACTTTATAAAGGTTTACTTTTAAATAGCTTTAATTTTATCCTGAGAATGAAATATTAATTGTTTTTGGAAATGTGTCGGCTGGCCTAGCTCCACGTTAAGCGCTATCACGGCCGGGATGGTTTTGGGGTCATGATAATTTTTGTATTGCTTGATTGCATCTATAGATTCATCTTTATTATTAAATAAGTAAACATAGCAATATCGAGTAAGGTCATCAATAAAAGTTATGAAATATTTCTTTCCACCGCGAGAAGGTATTGACTTCATGTCGCAAATATTTGTGAGTTAAATCTAAAGGATTTGAATTCCTTTAAAAAAAGTTTTAGACAAGAGGGGTTGCTCTGATGGTAAGCAACCCCCACTTCCAACCGAGAGGTTGTGAGTTCGAGTCTCCCCAAGAGCAAAGTGGGAAGTTCTTGGAGGGAAGGATGCCGGGGGTCTATTTGGAAACAGCCTCTCTACCCCAGGGTAGGGGTAAGGTCTGCGTACACACTACCCTCCCCAGACCCCACTAAGTGGGATTATACTGGGTTGTTGTTGTTGTTGTTGTAACTTATAGGGATGCTTTTCATACTCATATTCCACACATATTTGACATTTTGATTCGCCGCATTCAAACTTAGGCAATACTTCCAAATTAATATTTTTCGCAAGGTTCTATAATCGACATGTCCTAAACACATATGCCATAAATCATTTACTCAAGTAAGTATGAAGAAGCTAAAATTTTATAATTTTCAACGACTAATACATTCGGTTTGAAAAGGCACTCGGTGAAGTAACATTTTTATACAAATATCTCATATTACTTATTACAACCTTATCAGATACAAAAACACGTTTAAACCCGTTCTTAACGAAAAGTATAGTAGAGACTAAGTTCTTCCTAATTTCATAAACATGAAGGATGTTATTCAGAGTCACCATCTTTCTAGAAGTCATTTTCAGAAATATCTTTCCACATCCTTCAATCTTGATCATTGCAGAATTTCCATAGAATGCGTATCTTCGGGTCCAACGGGAGCATATATAGCAAATGTTTCTCTAACAGCACCAACATAGTGAGAGGCTCCAGCATTAATCAACCATTCCATGGGATTTTCCACCAGGTTACATTCAGAAAGCATAGCATACGAGTCCTCAATATCTTCATGATTTTCAATCATGTTTGCTCGACCTTTCTTCTTGTCTTTCCTTGGAGCACGATAATCTGCATATTTGTTTCTAGCTTCCTCACAGTTCTAGCGTTGTTCTTGTTTGGGTTATTTTTTGGTCCAGAAGTCTTCTCTCTCTCTTCATTATTTTGAGGAGCATCATCAACAATATTTGCTCCCATTATTGTTGAGTTTCCACGACCTTCTTTTTTAGCAGCGTAGTTGTCCACTTCGATCCTCAACCAAACAATTATATTCAAGAGACATCTCTTTGCTTTGTATTTCAAGTAATCTTTAAAGTCCTTCCATAAAGGACGATACTTTTCAATCATAACTATAACTTGAAATGCTTCATTAATGACAAAACCTTCAATGAAAGTTCTATTAGTAATAATAATATAATTAATACTTCAAACATACATATTAATTCGACTTATACCTTCAAAAAAGAGAATGTGGAATCCTCAGATTTGTGTTTCTTTTTAAGCACAATCCACAGTTCATTTGACATCTTCATATTGCAATAGACATTATATAGACCATCCTTCAGTTTTCTAAGAGCATAATTCTTGCACACAAAAATTAAAATGTTGTCACCCTCAGTCAGGAGAAAGTGTTCATTGTCTGAAGTTTCGTCAGACAAAACAGGAATATCTTCCTTAATGAACTTCTATAGAGTTAAAGTCGTCAAGTAGAAGAGCATGTTTTATTTACACCACTTGAAATCAATTCCAAAAAAACAATTTGGACTTTTTGCCAGTGTCGGTGCCAATGTCGATTTTGTTCAGCTTGTCAATGCATTGGTAGTCATCATAGGAACAATCTGGTTTATGTCCTCCGTCATCATTTTGTAAAAGAATGACATAAAAAAATATTTAATATACAGTGAAGTTTTATATCTTCACGCTGAATAAAATTAGAGTAGAAAATCACGTACATTTTAACCTCTAATGGAGTAAAAATATTCTAGAATTTTAATCTGCAAATAATAGACAGTAAACACATTAAAGTAAACAAATGTATTAGAAAACCAAGGAGCTTTAATCTCCAAAATGAAAGTAGAAAACCTCACATTTTTTAGTCTCCAGAACAAAATATGTAACAGAAATACAGAATATAAGATTAAGTTCCTTAAGCTTGTTAGTATGTTGTATTTGTAAAATAATTTTGGAGAAATAAAAATAACATATAACCTAAAATATAGAAGAGTGAGAATTTAATCTGAGCCCACTGAATTCATAATATTTCCTTAATGAACTGAATCTCCTCCTAGTACCCAAGTTTGTAAATTATTTTCTGTCAGGATTGAACGGATTACACACTAATATCGATACTTCAAACCTCGAGTGTTTCAGCAAACATAATGATCGGTAGCAAATAACGGTTAGTGTTGCTTTCTTCATTGTTAAAATAATGCAGAAAAAAGAACGAGATTTTAAAATTTTCATAAGAAAAATCTGAGGGAATGGTCTGCTATGTTAAGTTTAAACAAAGAAGTGCAACTCTTCAAATGTTTGTTATGACTGTTCACGTAAAACGGCCATTATGTAAAAGGGTATTTATGCAAAATAGAATGGAAAATCAAAATGCGGAGGAAGATTAATTTACCATTAATAAAACGGCTAATTTGAAATAAAATAATATTTCATTAATCTGAATCTTAACAAATAAATTTGGTCCAAACATTTATTCAATCATTTGACCAAATCTGAAGCCGAGTTGAGCGAGCGATGATGACAGCGCAAAGCTTACCTTCCTCTTAACTCTTTAAGAGCTAGAAGAAGAGCAATTGCATGTATATCCGTCCAAAGTCTTTTTCTTCTCCAATATGGAACAATGTCCCTTTGTCAATGACGGAAAAATGAAAATTTTATTTTCCACTCCATTTCACGTTCACCCTCTTTTAAGATAAACCAATCTTAAAACCCAACAGTAACTTCAAATCATGGATCAACCTTTATATATATTGACAATGTGAATTTTTTTTCCTACCATATTGAAGCAATTTAATTGGTTATAACAGACTACTCTGTTATTGTGACGACCCGACCCGTCGTCACGAGAGTTACCACCCCGTTATCCTCTCATTATATGTTTCATGTTTCTGTATCTATATTTGAGTCTATCGGGTGAGTTTGGATTGATTCTAGTTGAAAATAAGGCATATAGCCTTTAAGAATGAAGCTTGTTTCTGAAAAGTCAACCTGAAGTTGACTATGTGGTTTGAGGGCTCGGATGTGTATTCTGGTGATTCGGTTAACTTCGGGATGTGATTTGTGACTTAGGGAAGCAATCGAAATTGAATTTGGAGGTCCGGTGTAGAAATAGGCTTGAATTGGCTAAGTTGGAATTTTGGCAAAATCCGGTCGATAGGTGAGATTTTGATCCGGGAGTTAGAATGGAATTACGATAGTTGCAGTAGCTTTGTTAGGTGATTTTGGATATGTCTGCAAATTTTCAGGTCATTCGGACATCATTTGGTCGGGTTTTTGATGGAATATAGGTTTCCAAAGTTTTGGTTGAAATTTAGGCTTGAATCCCCCTTGATTTGATGATTTTTGTGTTTAATGGTGCGTTATTATGATTGGAACAAGTTCGTATGATGTTCTAGAGTGGGTTTGTATTTATGGTTGAGGTCCTGGGGTCCTTAGGACAGTTTCGGGTGGTTAAACAGAAAAATTTGGAAGTTGCATCAGGTCTATATTATCTGTCTTCTGGTATTTCCGCTTCTACGAAAATGGACGGGAGAAGCGAGTCCGCAGAAGCGGACGGTTGAGCGTAGAAGCGAGTGTGGTCTGGTTAGTGAAGTTCCGCAGAAGTGGAACATTTTTTGCATAAGCGGAGTCACAGTTGCGAGAATGAACCGCAAAAGCGGACCAGGGTATTTAGGGAAAGGCCGCAGAAGCGGTCAAACACCGCAGAAGCGGAACCGCTGGTGCGGTATGTAGTCTGCAGAAGCGATCGTATAGGATTTAATAAGAAACCACAGAAGCAGTAATTTAACCACGGAAGCGTGACCGAAAGTGCGGTCCAAGAGCCGCAGAAGTGAAAATCGCTGAGGGCTTAAGTGTATCAATGTTATTAAATTTTAGTAGAGAAAAATTATTTGAGACTTCGAACTTTGAGACGAATTGGACGATTTTTTAGGAGGAAATTGAGGACTATCATCAGGTAAGAACTCTTGGACCCAAATTATGTTAATATATTGATAAATCATGGATTTAATCTATAAAAATTGAGGATTTGAGGTGTAAAAATGGAGGATTTTGCTCTAAGTCTAAGAAAATGAAAATTGATGATTTGAATGAGCAAATGGATTTTGATTTTGATAAATTTTATATGTATGGACTCGTGGCAAGACGGGGATTCTGAAAATATGGATTTCGTAATTTTTAGAGAAGTGGACCCGGGGCTCAGGTTTTGGCAACTTCGTATTTTTGGGTGTAATTTGAGTTATTTTGATTGGGTGATGTTTCTTTAGCCTATTTTGATATTTTCCTATTTCTTTTGATCAGATTATGCACCCGTAGAGGTCGATTCTCGTGGAAAGGACATTGCGGGCTAGTTTTTTAGCAGGTTCGAGGTGAGTAATGGGTATGGATGATGACCTGAGGGTTTGAAACCCCGGTATATCACTATGTGACATTGTATTGAGGCTAGACACGTACTCTACTGTGAGTGCAGGGTCGATTGTGATTGGGGACTATGGCTTATTTCGATTGTATAGTATTATACTGTGTTTATGGCTATAAATGAGCCGGTAAACCTCCTACTTGGATGGTTGTAGATATTTGTGGGCTGTGAGCCAGTTATTTGGATCCCATGAGGATCGTAATTACTGTTTCTATGAGTATAACATGTTATCTTGATATCAATCCTGAGCTAAACACTGTCTAAAATGATTTTCCAACCTCTATTATTTCTGAAAACTATTTTCTACTGTTACTAATAAAAAGGGATTTCAAAATGATATTTACTATGCCTGTGAGGCTTGCATTGTATGTAGCTGGACTGGTAGTGGATCGGGTTGCGCGCCGCAGCATATCACTAATATTACGCTTGGGTTGTAGGAGCCATTCCGGAGTCTAAATAGATTGGGCTACGTGCCGTAGCGGTCATGTTCATGCATCTGCATTGCATTTAGACATATCTGTTGTACTGCTTTAGCTGTTATTGCTTTATCTGAGACTTATTCTGTTAAAATGGTCAAAAGAGGTATAGTATAGCTTTACTGTGTGGTCTATTGGGTATTTTTTCCTTCAATGTCTTTATCCATGCTTATTACCACTGAGTTGGAAGTACTTACACTACTCTCTGCACCTTGTGTGCAGATCTAGGTACATCACAGTAGGGTTGACTCCCTAGCTGCTTCAGAGATCATATCCGTTCTGTCGAGGTAGCTGCTTAGCGTCCGCAGGACCTGACTTTCACGATTATCCTTTGTCTTTTAGACTTTTCCACATTGGTCAGATACATTATGTATTCAGTATCATTGTTTTACTCTTGGTAGAGGCTCTTGACTTATGACCCCAGATTCGGTGGAAGGTGTTATACTGTTTGGGTTATTTTTGAAACTTATGCTAAATTTCGTATTTCCCGTATCATTGTTAATGTTTTTGAAGTAAAGCGAGAGCTGGTAGCTCGATATTGTGTGAGATTGGTCAGTCTAGCCTAGTAATGTGCTGGGCGCCATCACGACCGGGTTTTGGGGTCGTGACAAGTTGGTATCAAAGCCTAGGTTACTAGGCCTCATGAGTCTTGAGCCGGTTAGTAGTATCTTGGGGATCGGTACGGAGACGTCTGTATTTATCCTCGGGAGGCTGCAGAACTTTTAGGAAATACTTCATATTTCTTGAACTCTATCGTGCGGTTTTGTTGTTCCAAAAACTGAACTTCGGTATTCTATTCTCTCGCAGATGGCGAGGACTCGTGCTACAAGACGAGGTGGACGACCACCATTGCCACCAGCTAGAGGCCGTGGTCATAGCCGTGGTCGTGGTCGTGGCAGGGGCAGTGCCAGTAAACCCACATGTTGCCCTATTCAGGATCAGGCCCCAGTGGTTGAGGTTCCAGCAACACCCTCTCAGGCACCGGCAGTGCCTATTGTTATTCCTGGACTTCAGGAGGCATTGGCCCTGATATTATCTGTTTGCACTGGGTTGGCTCAGGTAGTTTCAACTACTACTGCAGCAGCGACATCTTAGACCGAGGGTGGTCATCAGACCCCCGTAGCTCGCAAACCAGAGCATTTTGTACAGCGACTTCAGATGCCAGAGGCGGTCCCAGCTGAGGTAAGTGCACCGGCTATTCCAGTTGCCCCAGTTGCGCCAGCCCCAGGGTATGTTGTTCCGGTGAAGCTTGATGACGAGCAGCGTCGATTAGAGAGATTTGGCAGACTTCAGCCGCCTTCATTCAGTGGTACTGAGGGTGAGGATGCCCAGGGATTCTTAGACAAGTGTCAGAGGATGTTACATACAATAGGGATTCTTGAGTCCAGTGGTGTTTCCTTTACTACATTTCAGTTTTCAGGACCAGCATTCATATGGTGGGTGGAGTTCGAGAGGCGTAGGTGATTCACATCCAAGCAACGGTCGTAGTCAATATAACTTGGTCTACTAAGTCCAAGATCGATCCCACAGAGAATTAACCTATCATTCACAACTTTCACAACCCAAGAGTACTTCTGAATCAAGTTCCCAAACTTTGAATATATTTTTTTGTGAATTTTCAGTAACTACTTTGCAAGAATTAAAAGGCTTAAAAGAAAGAATTGAATGTAGAGTAAAAAAGAATATTATGAGAAGGACTAAGGTATTGATTTCCCCTATTGATGGAATCCCTTATCGTTATGCTCATACAAATTGTTAATATATTCTATCAATCATGAACGCTATGTGTATCATAACCCTCTCCGAGCAATTACAATAATTTACTAGTGCACTCTCCCGAGCTACCCTAGCTAGCTTTAATTTGAATAGTTCACTTAAGATTGCACCCAAGACTTCGTTATTCCTAACCCCATCTTTACGCCTAAAGTTATAGATTCCTCCAATAACCTAGGTGTGGTGTTGTTCAACAATAAACCTAAATACGCACTTTTTTCCAAGTTATGCACACTAAATAGGCACCGCTAATTGGGACGTCTACCAATTAACTACAATAAGAACGAAGTTGAACAAATAGAAATCTAAGTCACAATTTGTAATCACATAAACGATAAGTTCATCACCCAATAGGTTCCATCAAAACCTTAGAAAAGAATTTAGCTACTCATGCTTGAAGAAACAAGAATAATAATCGAAATCATAAAGAAATAATTGATATAAAATAAAAGAAAGAGTTTGAGAGGAATCTCTCTTACTAAAAACCTTGCAAAAGTAATGAAATAAAGATAACATGCCTCTATGGGGCAAACTAGGAGTTTATATAGAGGTTTTAGGGCTTAAAAACTAAGTTTGAGTCCAATTGGGATTGCTGCTGCGGCAACTTCCGCGGTTCGCGGCCGCGAGCGGACCGCGAACAGTCAAACTTCAGAGGCCTTCTTTATACGCGGTTCATCCGCGGCCGCGAGTGAACCGCGGATGAACAATGCTTCTGATTCTTCACTGGTTCTTCAAGACCTCTTCACTTTAGCTCTTCTTTTGGCCTTTTCATCAACCTAGGACTCCAAAATAGCTCTTTATGGCATCCATTGTATCATATGTACCTGTAAAACACAATCGAACACTAATCAAAGCATTTTGTCCTCATAAACAACATTAATTCCATAACAAAGTGTGATTATTTAGGGTATAATTATAGTCAAATTCACCTATTATCAATACCCCACACTTAAACCTTTGCTCGTCCTCGAGCAATCTTTAATCGCACTTTAGGCCAATTAACAAAAATTTGTATCCCCCAAATTATGTCACAAAAGCTATTATTCATCAACAACCTAAGATATGCATAATTTTTACTTAACCGAAAACTCTCATGCCAGCACATTATTACTTACTCTACTTATTACCAAAAACTTGCAAATTTACCTTCTTCCTCTTGAGTTACACACCCTCACATAATTTATTGAGAGAAGTTCCCACACATAAACAATTCATAACATGGAACTTATAAATATCGAAAAAATTCACTCACTCTCAACAAAGAACATTCATATGCATACAGACACACCATAGGCTTTCCCCTAGTGTAATACTCCACTAATCGAGTTATTCAATCATAGATCAAGAGGTTTTTAAGGGTTGTAATGTAGGCTATGGGACGGGTATAATACTTTTGGTTATAGTGACTAGCCTCCCTAAGCACTTTTCTTTTCTTTTTCACAACTTTCCCTTTTCGTTTTCTTCCTTATGTCTCCCTGAATATTCATTCACCGTTATTTACTTTTAATCCCCACTTTTCTTTTGTTGGTGTAACTGGCCTTTCTAATTTTCATATATGCATTGATATAGCTCTTTTTTTCTCATTGCTTTGCAATACATTTACATTACTTTGGCCAGCTCACTATTTTCTACCATTCATTCTTGATTTTCCCTTTTTAATTTCCCTTCACCCCACACTTAAACTTTTGCATATTCATTACAATACAAGTGCTTCTAGGAGGTAAAGTGGAACAGATATAATAATTTGAAGAACATTCAAGGGTTATCAAAGAATAGGCTTTAAGCTCAAAGGGGTTAACTAATATATAATGTACGGGTGAATTCATGTTTATTGGTATAAGGGGTTACACAAAGAAATGCCTTTATCCTTTCTACAATCAAACGACTTCTATTTCACTTTGCAAACACACAGGGAAAGTTCTAGGCATCATGTACAACATACAATGTAAGTAAAACCTCACACACACATGGCATGTAACTCGTTTGGAATCCAGTTGATCTACAAAGTCCTATCGATGTTCAAGCAAGTATTATTGTGCAATTTAAGGCATATTGAGATTCTACAGTCAAGCTTAGAAGATACATTCTCAAGTTCAATTTACGCTTTTGCTAATGTGCATATTCGGGGTTACATGTTGCCCTTTTACCTCTAATCCTAAGAAAAAAAAAAGAAAGAGAAAAAAAAGAAGAAAAAAAATCTACCTAACCCGGTTCAATCAAAAACCCTTGGAAAAGAACCATGGTCAAAAGAAAAACCAAGGGGGAGATGATACATTACCTAAAAAAGAAAAATAAAAGAAAGAAAAATTCCTACGTGGACCACTTCCCTCAAGAGTACTTGTCCTAAATAGTCTGTCATCAGGAAGAGTCCTCTACTCATATTTTTGGATTTTTAAAATTTTATGATTTTTTTTTGTATTTTTATTATTTTATATTACTTACTCCACTAATATATACATTATGTACAAGATAAGTTACCCACCCCACACTTAAAAATATGTCATGTCCCCATGGCATAAATAAAAATTAAAGCACAAGAGGGGAAGAAAACTTACCTGGGACTCACTCGGAGTCGGAGACGGTGTACGGGTCGACATGGCATGCTCTCCCAAGTGCTCTGAACCATGCCATAAACCTGTTTTCTGACCGGGCTTGCCTAGTGGACATGGCATCTAGCCGTATGTGTAAGCCATCTACGGAGGTGCACAGAGCAGCAACCTCCTCCTCCATTGACCTTAACATAGGTCGTGTGGACTCGAATCTAAACATGCTTGCTCCACGAGGAGCAGACCTGGAAGGTCCTGCAGAATCCATGGAGTACCTGGCCCGGGCATCCGGTACATGATCGTCCTCCTCATCTAAGTCAATAGGGGTTGTGTCTCGTCCAACCCAGATAGTAGCAGCTCTAAATGGAGCTTTCGGTAGTAGCTCACCGTCAGCATCAGTAACTGGGGTGTGGTTGAGGAGACACAACGTAGTGACAAGAGATGGGTAATAAAAACCCTTGGTAGTGAGGGATCCCCTCAATACCATCTCGTCACTAATAACTCGAGCAATATCAACATCCCGATGTGTTACAAAACACCAAGTCAAAACAGCCCTATTAAAGTTAACATTTGTGGTGTTACTTGAGGGAAAAATACGGTTGCAAATTATGGAGAACCAACATTTGGCGGTGTGTGCAAAACAGTTCGAGTGCAGAGTTTGATTTCTAATCCATACTGGGATGCCATCTACACATAAGACCTCTATTAGCATGTCCCATGTGACACCAGGCCTATCATGGTAGTAATCAACATCACTAGTGTGCAATGGCAAGCGAAGTACCCGCCGAATAGTAGGAATATGAGCATTGACCCGATTACCTCTGACGAAAACTTCTCTGACCATAGCATAAGGAGCATTGGCGTAGAATTCCCGGACAAGCATCTTGTTCACCTTAAGAGGTAAGTCAAAGAGGAACTCCATCTCGCGCCTCCGAATCTCGCCATAAATTTTCGGCTTCTCCGAGCGGATATCTATCCTGTCAACTTCTACCTCTTGGAGCCACTTCTTGTTTGCTTTAATGTGAAGTGCATTTTTGGCTCCTTCATCAGCAAACCTAGACTCGTCATAAGTCGGTTGCCTGGATGAACTAGCACCATGTCGTGCTCTCTTTGGGGCCATGATCCTGCACAATTAAGATAGCCAAAAAGTTTGTAAACCGTTAGTCATTGGAAGGCTACTCAGACTTTGCCATCCTTGAAAACTCCCAATTGACCATTCTTTTTGTGCAATTCCCTCATACTCCTATATTAACATTCTTTATCTAACTATTTTACACATGCCTTTTTGAGCACCCCACACTTAGTTCTTTGAACACTTCTAATATTACCCAATTGACTTAGTCCATCCCCACTAAAATACACTATTATCAATTTATGAGTTGGGCATTATTTTTGCTAAACTACATTAATACCTTATGAACAAGTATAATGTGCCCAACTTAGCTTACTAATCAACATACATGGTGTTCATACTATTTTAGGTTTCCGAATCATAGAATTAGCATCAACAACATAATTGAAAACCCATAAACCAATTCTTTACCAAACTTCAACTATATGACAAGGTTCCTTAGTAAAAATTCATGGAAACATGTATAGTGCAAAGAAAACCACATCATATTCAAAAGATATCCTAACTAACCATATCTAATTACTTCTACAAACTAAATAATCAAGAACTAAGAATAAATACAAAATAAAAGAGAAGATAAGTAGAGAAACTTACAAGTAATACAATGAAGAAGTAATGGAGGAAGAATGGGGTGAATCGGAGGAGAGGGTTTTGGGAATTTTTAGAGAGAAGGGGGAGAGTTTTGAGTTAGAGAGAGAGAGAAATTAGGAGAGTGGGGGGGGGGCGGCTGAGCATTTGTGAGGGTGAGGGGGAGTGATTTTAGGGTTTTAAAGAGGGGAGGGAAAAGAAAAAATGTAAGGCCCCGTAAAGTATTTGTGCATAAAACCTAGTAGCTGTGGTGTCATGGTCCGAATAATGTGTTAGGAATGCGTAGAATTTTTCGCGGCGAGCTTGCTCGCCGCGGTTTGGACCCTTGGTAGTGATTTAAGTTTCAAAAATGTAGAGAATTAATTTTTCCGAAAAATGTCAAATATGCGGTCAAGAATGCGACCGCAAACCTGACATGCGGACCGCATTCTTGCCGCAAAACGTTCCAGAGAGTTTCCCAAAAATCGTGCAAAAGTGCGGTCGATATGCGATCGCATGTCAAATCTGCGGTGCACTTTGCGACCGCGGATCAAGCATGCGGACCGCATTCTGGCCGCATTCCTTAACAGAACCTGTGTAAAATTTGGGGCAATTCTGCGGTCATTATGCGGACCGCATGTTGATTCTGCGGTCGCATAGTGCACCGCATAATTGACCCCGGCCCAGATTTTTGTAACATTTTGACCCGATCTCTTCTTTAATATAACACACTTCTTCTTCATTTTTTTTCATATCATCTTACCAAAATTAGAGAGAGAAGAGAGGGTTTTTAGAGAGAGAAATCTTTCATCTTCAAAGATTGTTCCAACTATCTTAATTCCAAGGGATCTTAGGGCAAGGATTCAACTTCCCCAATCTTTTCAAGGTAAAAACCCTAACTATTTTCTTTGACTTTCAGCTTTAATTGGGTAAAGAGAGGTTTGCATATAATAGCTTTTGAAAATAGATTTTTTACACTCATGCATGATTATTGAACTTGATTTTTAGTAAAAAGAAGTGAGTAGAAGTAAGAGTCTTCAAGAACAAGGTTGGCAAGAGTAAGATAGCGTGGGTAAGCATAAAGTAGGAAGTTAACGGAAGAAAACTCATCACCAGGTATGTATGGCTAATTTTGATTCTTGTAAAATCGCCCAAATGTGTGCGAATTGTTTTGGCATGTGTCAAATTGAGAAATTTTACGTAATTCTTTGATTCCCTTGTTGAGCATTTGATTGATGTTGAACTACGTGTGGTGTGGTATGAAATATGAATTGAAAAATAAAAAGGTAATCGAGATTCGTAAAGAATTGGGAACAACAATTGTGATGGCACATTTGGCTTATTGTGGAAGGAATTTGAAACACCTTAATTGTGGTAAATTGTTGAACATGATTATGTGGGCATTTTCGATTTTGGAATACTTGTAACTTGGTTTTGATATTGGCTTGAGAAGAAATTGAAAACATGAACCAATGTGTAAGTTGCTTATTTGAACTTGTTGAAATTGTGTGTAGTACCTTATCTGCTGTTTGAAATTGTTGTGTTTTCAACTGTAAGGCGGGGTCGTGTTGCGCGCCGCAACGTGGGGAAATAAGGTGTGGGTTGGGGTGATAAGGGTGGCCGAGGTAATAAGGGTGGTCAGGGGAAATAAGGATGGAAAGCTATCGAAATCGCTGTTGAAAATTGATACAAAAATCAATAATGTGAAATTGTGAAAGGAGACAGCAGGAGAGTTTGCAACCTGGGGGGGGCACTGATTGCTCCTATGTTTGACTACTTGCAATTTATGTTGTTGATTGGTTGTTGTTCTATTTGTTGACCTTGAATGTGCTTGTGTTGAGGCTTATCTGAAATGAGTAAAAGGTGGAAAACATGGTTGGTTGGCTTGATTAGTTTTAATGTAATTTAATGGCTTGAGTTTACTTGGGACAAAGTTTGTCCATACATACCAATACAATTCAAGTGTACTGACGTCCCTTTTGCCGGGGGCGCTACATTCGTGTCATGATTGTAGGTGGATCAGTAGCAGGCACTTCAGCTCATCGGCGGTAGTATCCTTCTCCTTCCACTGCCCGTTTTGGTGAGCCCCTTTCTTCCTCGGGGCCTTGTGTGGTTCATGCCACTCGGTTTAGATTTCATTTTGGTTTTGTAAGGTATAGCCGGAGCCTTGTTACCGGCAAGTATTATATTTCCCTTTTTGTATCCTAGAGGCTCCGTAGACATGTAAACTGTGGGATTGTGGCCTATGTATATATATGGGGCATTGTAAATATAAATTATGAACTTGTTAGTGAATCAATCATATGGTTATGTTTATGCATTATGAAATCAGTCATTATTGGTAAAATATTTGGTTAATGAGAAACAATCAACACAGGGTTTAACGCGTGGGAATAAAAGGCACCCAGGTCCGCTTGACTGGGGCAACCCGGTCAGGCGCCGGTCATGTCCCTCGATTTGGGGCGTGACAAACTTGGTATCAGAGCCTATGGTTTTTAAAGTGTCCTAGGATGTCTCGGAGCCGTGTCTAGTAGTGCCCTTCTTATAGGTGTGTTGTCGACCATATCATATAAGTAGGGGGCTACACGGGCATTTAGGAATTTACCTACTTCTTTGTTAATCTATATCGTGCGGTAAAGTGCAATGTGGAGAGAATGACCCACCAGTCCCGAATTTGCCTGACCCATCTATTCAAAACCCAAGTGTCCCTATCCCAGCTGCGGCAGAGAATGCCACCATTCCTACTACCAGTGTTCCTGACTCAAATACAGTTCCCGCTTCGGGCTCTGGTATCTCTAATGAGGATCTGAGGGGAGCCATTCATATGTTAACACTGCTAGTGGCCGCCCAGGCCCAGAGATCCCATGATGCCCCTGCATCCTCCAGCGGACAGGGAGATTCCTTTGGCTCCAGAGTCCACCAGTTCTTGCGATTGGCACCTCCAGAATTTTCAGGCACCGATCCAGAGGCTGATCCACAGGAATTCCTTGATGAGATATACAAGACCCTCAGAGTGATGAAGGCTACAGATATAGAGGGGGTAGAGTTGGCCTCTTACAGGCTGAACGGAGCGGCACGTTCATGGTTCGAAATGTGGGAGGATTCCCGTGAGGAAGGGAGCCCTCCGGCCAGATGGGATGAGTTCGTAGATGCATTTATGGACCACTTCTTGCCTGCCGAGGTGATGGCAGCCCGCGCCACGGAGTTCGAGGTTCTCAAACAGGGCAGTATGAGTGTTTGGGAGTATCACATGGAGTTCGTATGGTTGTCCAAGTACGCTCCTCATTTAGTGTCGACCATGGATGCCCGGGTTCGACGGTTTGTTCAGGGCCTTAGCCCTTTGGTAGTGAATGAGGCCGCCACAGCAGCTTTGCACTCAGACATGAACTATGGGAGGATTGTGGGGTTTGCTCAGGCCACAGAGGCCAGGAAATTGAAGATTCGTGCAGAAAGAGAAAGTAGCGACAGGGCCCGGTCAATGGGTCGTTCAGGGAGATCACTTCCAGGGAAGGGGTCATCAGGGCCATCCCAGTCATATGCTCGGTCCTCCGCGAGTGCACCGCCATCCGTGCACAGTCATCAGCAGGGCAGTTACTCGAGACCTGGTTCAGACAACAGGAGGTCTCGTCAGTCCGGTCGTCCTGGGGTGAGATCCCAGCAGCAGGGGAGACCTACATGCCCCAAGTGTGGGAGATTTCATACAGAGACATGCTACCTTGACATCCCGGTGTGCTTCGGGTGCGGGGTGAGAGGTCACATTCAGCGGGATTGCCGTGCACCCCGTCAGGGTATAGGTAGGGGATCTGCTCAGTCATCCGGTTCTTCGGCTGCTACATCATCAGCGCGTACTCCAGCATCAGCAGGGCGTGGTGCAGCTAGGGGTGGAGCTCAGGGTAGGGGTGGACCTAGCCGATTCTATGCATTGAGTGACCGCCAGAATGCCGAGGCTTCTCCAGATGTTGTTACGGGTATCCTGTCTGTTCAAACTATTGATTGCTATGCCCTTATTGATCCAGGGTCCTCTTTGTCTTATGTTACTCCATTCATTGCTTCAAGCTTTGGGATAGAACCCGAACAGCTTCATGAGCCGTTCTCTGTGTCGACTCCTATTGGTGATTCTATTACAGCCTCACGAGTCTATAGGAATTGTGTTGTTACGATGGGTGGTCGTGATACCACAGCTGATCTTATTGAGCTTGGGATGGTAGATTTTGATGTAATTATGGGGATGGATTGGCTCTATTCGTGCTTTGCCAAGCTTGACTGTCGAACGAGAGTTATGAGGCTCGAGTTCCCTAACGAGCCAATCATTGAATGGAGAGGAAATGGTGTGGTGCCAAGGGGTAGGTTTATTTCCTACCTTAAGGCTTCGAAGATGATTAAGAAGGGGTGTATCTATCACCTGGTTCGGGTAACGGACACCACCTCGGAGGTGCCTACCCTCGAGTCCGTGCCAATTGTGAATGAATTTCCTGAAGTGTTTCCAGATGAGCTTCCGGGCATCCCGCCGGATAGGGAGATTGATTTCGGAATTGATGTATTGCCAGATACTCAGCCAATATCCATTCCACCTTACAGAATGGCGCCAGCAGAGTTAAGGGAGTTAAAGGAGCAGCTGAGGGATTTATTAGATAAAGGGTTCATACGACCGAGTGTGTCGCCATGGGGTGCTCCGGTTCTCTTTGTCAGAAAGAAGGATGGGTCACTTCGAATGTGTATTGATTATCGGCAGCTTAACAAAGTCACCATTAAGAATAAATATCCATTGCCTTGAGTGGATGATCTGTTTGACCAATTGCAGGGAGCGAGGTTCTTCTCAAAGATTGATTTACGGACTGGGTACCACCAGTTGAAAATCAGGGAGCAAGATATCCCAAAAACCGCCTTCAGAACTCGTTATGGTCACTTTGAGTTTTTGGTTATGTCTTTTTGGCTAACCAACGCCCCAGCAGCTTTCATGGACCTTATGAATCGGGTTTTCAAGCCATTCCTAGATTCCTTTGTGATTGTATTCATTGACGATATTCTCATCTACTCTCGGAGCAGGGAAGATCATGCCGTTCACCTCAGAGCAGCATTGCAGACCCTTCTTCAGCATCAATTGTATGCCAAGTTCTCAAAATGTGAGTTTTGGTTGGAGTCCGTAGCTTTTCTAGGGCATGTTATTTCCAGTGAGGGAATTATGGTGGATCCTCGGAAGATTGCGGCAGTGAAAGATTGGCCTAGACCCACGACCCCGACAGAGATTCGCAGCTTTTTGGGTCTGGCAGGGTACTATCGGAGGTTTGTAGAGGGATTCTCAACCCTCGCCTCCCCATTGACTAAATTGACGCAGAAAGCAGTTAAGTTCCAGTGGTCCGAAGCATGTGAGAAAAGTTTCCAAGAACTGAAGTCAAGATTGACCTCGGCGCCAGTATTGGCCTTGCCAGAAGGCACAGAGGGATTTGTAGTCTATTGTGATGCCTCCAGAGTCGGTTTGGGATGTGTATTGATGCAGCACGGAAAGGTTATAGCTTATGCTTCCAGACAACTCAAGAACCATGAGAAGAATTATCCGACGCATGATTTGGAACTTGCAGCCGTTGTGTTTGCCTTGAAAATATGGCGACACTATCTTTATGGGGTTCATGTAGATGTGTTTTCAGACCACAAGAGCCTCCAGTATTTGTTCAAGCAGAAAGAGCTGAATCTGAGACAGCGGCGGTGGTTAGAATTACTCAAGGACTATGATATGGACATATTGTACCATCCAGGGAAGGCAAATATGGTAGCCGACGCTCTTAGTCGGAAATCCATGGGTAGTTTGGCTCATTTGGGTGTGGATCGGAGACCCCTGGCTCGAGAGGTTTACCAATTAGCCAGTTTGGGGGTTCGTATCTCGGCGTCAGCCGAGGGGGATATCTTGGTGCATAATGGAGCAGAATCATCATTGGTCGCGGAAATCAAGGAAAAACAGTTCATGGATCGAGCATTGGTTCGGGTGAAGGAAGCAGTCATGAATGACAAAACCTCAGCATTTGTACTCAGCAGCGAAGATGGTGTATTGCGGTGTCAAGATAGGCTATGTGTTCCGGATGTGGACGAGCTTCGGGAAAGAGTGATGGCAGAGGATCATACTTCCAGGTATTCTGTGCACCCTGGTTCAACGAAAATGTATCACGATCTCAAGGAGATTTATTGGTGGAACGGTATGAAAAGGGATGTGGCGGGCTTTGTAGCTAAATGTCCGAACTGTCAACAAGTGAAGGCCGAGCATCAACGGCCCGGTGGATTAACTCAGCTTATAGAAATACCAATGTGGAAATGGGAGATGATCAATATGGATTTCGTGGTGGGGTTACCTCGCACTCAGCGTAAGTTTGACTCAATATGGGTGATAGTGGATCGACTCACCAAATCATCTCACTTCCTGCCTGTCAAGTCCACTGATACTGCGGAGCAATATGCAAGATTGTACATCAAAGAGATAGTAAGGCTTCATGGCACTCCACTTTCTATCATCTCAGATCGCGGGGCTCAGTTCACCGCTAACTTTTGGAAGAAGTTTCAGCAAGGTTTGGGAACTCAGGTGAATCTCAGCACAGCTTTCCATCCACAGACCGATGGACAGGCCGAGCGGACCATTCAGACGCTCGAAGATATGTTGCGGGCTTGTGTCTTAGATTTTAAAGGTAATTGGGATGAACACTTGCCACCTGATAGAATTTGCTTACAATAACAGCTATCATGCTAGCATTCAAATGGCCCCGTTTGAGGCATTGTACGGGAGAAGATGTAGATCGCCAATCGGGTGGTTTGAGGTAGGTGAAGTGGAATTGCTAGGGCCAGATGTGGTGTACGAAGCTATGGAAAAGGTCAAGGTTATTCAGGAGAGGATGAAAACAGCACAGAGTCGTCAAAAGTCCTATGCGGACGTTCGTCGAAGGGATTTGGAGTTTCAAGTCGATGATTGGGTGTTCTTGAGGGTATCTCCTATGAAGGGAGTCATGCGATTCGGAAAGAAAGGGAAATTGAGTCCTAGGTATGTCGGGCCATATCGGATCGTTCAAAGGATTGGTCAAGTTGCTTATAGGCTAGAGTTGCCTCCCGAGATGTCATCAGTGCATCCGGTATTCCATGTGTCCATGTTGAAGAAAGTGATTAGAGATCCATCCACCATCATGCCAGTCGAAGCTATAGAGGTTAATGAAGATTTGTCATATGAAGAAGTTCCAGTCGCCATTCTTGATAGGCAAGTCCGTAAGTTGAGAAATAAGGAAGTTGCCTCTGTTAAAGTATTGTGGCGAAGTCAACAATTTGAGGAGGCCACATGGGAATCGGAAAAAGAAATGAAGGAAAAGTACCCCCATTTGTTTGATCAAGCCTAGAAGAAATTAGGTGACCCTCCTACTCTTAGTAACTGTCATCTTGTCTAAGTTGTTTTCCTCTTAGTATTAGTAAAGTCCCCTTCATTTTGTAATGAGTTAAATGTGTTGTTACCTTGGGTCACTTGAACCTTTCTTGACAAATGAAATCCTTATAAATATTTGGGTATTAAATAAACAACTAATAGTAAGTTTAGATTGGTAATGGTTTGTTAAGTGTACATGGTGTGTTAAAATGGTTAAATAAGGTGAGAATTCATTGAAGTGATAGAATATGTGCATTCGTTGAGGTAAGAAAGTGTATATCAGTTGTGAAAGGTGTTGTATTTGTGTATTATTGTTTGGTAATGTGTTTCGGGGGCCCTCTGACAGGTGGATATGTCCATAATACAAAGGAAACTCTGGCGAAATTTTTCTAAACTATAAGAGTTAGTCAAAATTTTGATAGTTTGCATAGCATGTCTTTCAAAGCCAACTCATTTTCAAATCCTCATTCGAGGACGAATGATCTTAAGGGGGGAGGATGTAAGGCCCCGTAAAGTATTTGTGCATAAAACCTAGTAGCTGTGGTGTCATGGTCCGAATAACTCGGAGTCGGAGACGGTGTATGGGTCGACATGGCATGCTCTCCCAAGTGCTCTGAACCATGCCATAAACATGTTTTCTGACCGGGCTTGCCTAGTGGACATGGCATCTAGCTGTGTGTGTAAGCCATCTACGGAGGTTCACAGAGCAGCAACCTCCTCCTCCATTGACCTTAACATAGGTCGTGTGGACTCGAATCTAAACATGCTTGCTCCACGAGGAGCAGACCTGGAAGGTCCTGCAGAATCCATGGAGTACCTGGCCCGGGCATCCGGTACATGATCGTCCTCCTCATCTAAGTCAATAGGGGTTGTGTCTCGTCCAACCTGGATAGTAGCAGCTCTAAATGGAGCTTTCGGTAGTAGCTCACCGTCAGCATCAGTAACTGGGGTGTGATTGAGGAGACACAACGTAGTGACAAGAGATGGGTAATAAAAACCCTTGGCAGTGAGGGATCCCCTCAATACCATCTCGTCACTAATAACTCGAGCAATATCAACATCCCGATGTGTTACAAAACACCAAGTCAAAACAGCCCTATTAAAGTTAACATTTGTGGTGTTACTTGAGGGAAAAATACGGTTGCAAATTATGGAGAACCAACATTTGGCACTGTGTGCAAAACAGTTCGAGTGCAGAGTTTGATTTCTAATCCATACTGGGATGCCATCTACACATAAGGCCTCTATTAGCATGTCCCATGTGACACCAGGCCTATCATGGTAGTAATCAACATCACTAGTGTGCAATGGCAGGCGAAGTACCCGCCGAATAGTAGGAATATGAGCATTGACCCGCTTACCTCTGACGAAAACTTCTCTGACCATAGCATAAGGAGCATTGGCGTAGAATTCCCGGACAAGCATCTTGTTCACCTTAAGAGGTAAGTCAAAGAGGAACTCCATCTCGCGCCTCCGAATCTCGCCATAAATTTCCGGCTTCTCCGAGCGGATAGCTATCCTGTCAACTTCTACCTCTTGGAGCCACTTCTTGTTTGCTTTAATGTGAAGTGCATTTTTGGCTCCTTCATCAGCAAACCTAGACTCGTCATAAGTCGGTTGCCTGGATGAACTAGCACCATGTCGTGCTCTCTTTGGGGCCATGATCCTGCACAATTAAGATAGCCAAAAAGTTTGTAAACCGTTAGTCATTGGAAGGCTACTCAGACTTCGCCATCCTTGAAAACTCCCAATTGACCATTCTTTTTGTGCAATTCCCTCATACTCCTATATTAACATTCTTTATCTAACTATTTTACACATGCCTTTTTGAGCACCCCACACTTAGTTCTTTGAACACTTCTAATATTACCCAATTGACTTAGTCCATCCCCACTAAAATACACTATTATCAATTTATGAGTTGGGCATTATTTTTGCTAAACTACATTAATACCTTATGAACAAGTATAATGTGCCCAACTTAGCTTACTAATCAACATACATGGTGTTCATACTATTTTAGGTTTCCAAATCATAGAATTAGCATCAACAACACAATTGAAAACCCATAAACCAATTCTTTACCAAACTTCAACTATATGACAAGGTTCCTTAGTAAAAATTCATGGAAACATGAATAGTGCAAAGAAAACCACATCATATTCAAAAGATATCCTAACTAACCATATCTAATTACTTCTACACACTAAATAATCAAGAACTAAGAATAAATACAAAATAAAAGAGAAGATAAGTAGAGAAACTTACAAGTAATACAATGAAGAAGTAATGGAGGAAGAATGGGGTGAATCGGAGGAGAGGGTTTTGGGAATTTTTAGAGAGAAGGGGGAGAGTTTTGAGTTAGAGAGAGAGAGAAATTAGGAGAGTGGGGGGGGGGCGGCTGAGCATTTGTGAGGGTGAGGGGGAGTGATTTTAGGGTTTTAAAGAGGGGAGGGAAAAGAAAAAATGTAAGGCCCCGTAAAGTATTTGTGCATAAAACCTAGTAGCTGTGGTGTCATGGTCCGAATAATGTGTTAGGAATGCGTAGAATTTTTCGCGGCGAGCAAGCTCGCCGCGGTTTGGACCCTTGGTAGTGATTTAAGTTTCAAAAATGTAGAGAATTAATTTTCCCGAAAAATGTCAAATATGCGGTCAAGAATGCGACCGCAAACCTGACATGCGGACCGCATTCTTGCCGCAAAATGTTCCAGAGAGTTTCCCAAAAATCGTGTCAATAGTGCGGTCGATATGCGATCGCATGTCAAATCTGCGGTGCACTTTGCGACCGCAGATCAAGCATGCGGACCGCATTCTGGCCGCATTCCTTAACAGAACCTGTGTAAAATTTGGGGCAATTCTGCGGTCACTATGCGGACCGCATGTTGATTCTGCGGTCGCATAGTGCACCGCATAATTGACCCCGGCCCAGATTTTTGTAACATTTTGACCCGATCTCTTCTTTAATATAACACACTTCTTCTTCATTTTTTTTCATATCATCTTACCAAAATTAGAGAGAGAAGAGAGGGTTTTTAGAGAGAGAAATCTTTCATCTTCAAAGATTGTTCCAACTATCTTAATTCCAAGGGATCTTAGGGCAAGGATTCAAGTTCCCCAATCTTTTCAAGGTAAAAACCCTAACTATTTTCTTTGACTTTCAGTTTTAATTGGGTAAAGAGAGGTTTGCATATAATAGCTTTTGAAAATAGATTTTTTACGCTCATGCATGATTATTGAACTTGATTTTTAGTAAAAAGAAGTGAGTAGAAGTAAGAGTCTTCAAGAACAAGGTTGGCAAGAGTAAGATAGCGTGGGTAAGCATAAAGTAGGAAGTTAACGGAAGAAAACTCATCACCAGGTATGTATGGCTAATTTTGATTCTTGTAAAATCGCCCAAATATGTGCGAATTGTTTTGGCATGTGTCAAATTGAGAAATTTTACGTAATTCTTTGATTTCCTTGTTGAGCATTTGATTGATGTTGAACTACGTATGGTGTGGTATGAAATATGAATTGAAAGATAAAAAGGTAATCGAGATTGGTAAAGAATTGGGAACAACCATTGTGATGGCACATTTGGCTTATTGTGGAAGGAATTTGAAACACCTTAATTGTGGTAAATTGTTGAACATGATTATGTGGGCATTTTCGATTTTGGAATACTTGTAACTGGGTTTTGATATTGGCTTAAGAAGAAATTGAAAACATGAACCAATGTGTAAGTTGCTTATTTGAACTTGTTAAAATTGTGTGTAGTACCTTATCTGCTGTTTGAAATTGTTGTGTTTTCAACTGTAAGGCGGGGTCGTGTTACGCGCCGCAACGTGGGGAAATAAGGTGTGGGTTGGGGTGATAAGGGTGGCCGAGGTAATAAGGGTGGTCAGGGGCAATAAGGATGGAAAGCGATCGAAATCGCTGTTGAAAATTGATACAAAAATCAATAATGTGAAATTGTGAAAGGAGACAGCAGGAGAGTTTGCAACCTGGGGAGCACTGATTGCTCCTATGTTTGACTACTTGCAATTTATGTTGTTGATTGGTTGTTGTTCTATTTGTTGACCTTGAATGTGCTTGTGTTGAGGCTTATCTGAAATGAGTAAAAGGTGGAAAACATGGTTGGTTGGCTTGATTAGTTTTAATGTAATTTAATGGCTTGAGTTTACTTGGGACAAAGTTTGTCCATACATACCAGTACAATTCAAGTGTACTGACGTCCCTTTTGCCGGGGGCGCTACATTCGTGTCATGATTGTAGGTGGATCGGTAGCAGGCACTTCAGCTCATCGGCAGTAGTATCCTTCTCCTTCCACTGCCCGTTTTGGTGAGCCCCTTTCTTCCTCGGGGCCTTGTGTGGTTCATGCCACTCGGTTTAGATTTCATTTTGGTTTTGTAAGGTATAGCCGGAGCCTTGTTACCGGCAAGTATTGTATTTCCCTTTTTGTATCCTAGAGGCTCCGTAGACATGTAAACTGTGGGATTGTGGCCTATGTATATATATGGGGCGTTGTAAATATAAATTATGAACTTGTTAGTGAATCAATCATATGGTTATGTTTATGCATTATGAAATCAGTCATTATTGGTAAAATATTTGGTTAATGAGAAACAATCAACACAGGGTTAACACGTGGGAATGAAAGGCACCTAGGTCCGCTTGACTGGGGCAATCCGGTCAGGCGCCGGTCATGTCCCTCGATTTGGGGAGGGAAAAGAAAATAAAAAAAAATAGTAATTTTGCCGACCGCGGAACTGACAGCGACTGTTCGCGGTTCGTTCGCGGCCGCGGATGGAACGCGAACAGTCGAGATTCGGAGAGGTCATTTTTTCGCGGTTGGTTCGCGGCCGCGAATGGACCGTGAACAGAGAAAGTTCAGAGAGGTCATTTTTCCGCGGTTCATCCGCGGTCGTGGGTGGACCGCGGACAGTGCTCCTCTCTGAAAAAATTTCTCGACTGTTCAGCAAAAATTTGTGTTTTTCTTATATTCCTTTATTACTTACTACTAAGATAAAATTACTTACAACATGTTCGTGGGTTGCCTCCCACGTAGCGCCTGATTTAACGTCGCGGCACGACTCAACTCAACGCATTTTACGGCTAGCTAGACCTTTGAGGTTCATCCAACCGCAATTCTACCTTGTCCTCCATGTCATCCAGGCCTATGTATTGTTTCAACCGCTGTCCGTTTACCTTGAATGTACATGATCCATCCATAGTTTGAATTTCCACAGCTCCTGACTCAAATGCCTCAATTAGTTTGAAGGGTCCTGACCACCTTGATTTCAATTTACCTGGGAACAGTCGTAAATCTTAAATTGTATAGTAGTACTTTGTCCCTGTTTTTGAAGTTACGCTCAACGATATTTTGATCATGGATCCGCTTCATCCTCTCTTTATACAATCTTGTATTTTCAAATGCCAGATACCAAAATTCTTCTAACTCATGCAACCCAGTCAACCTTGCTTTACATGCTTCATCCAAGTTGAGGTTCAATTGTTTCAGTGCCCACCACGCTTTATTCTATAATTCAACCGGTAAGTGACAAGCTTTTCCGAACACCAATTTGTAAGGAGACATGCCAATGGGTGTTTTGAATTCTGTTCTATATGCCTATAGTGCATCATCAAGCTTCCTAGACCAGTCGGTTCTTGTGGCATTCACTGTTTTAGTCAGTACACTTTTTATCTCCCTGTTGGAGACCTCAACTTGTCCGCTAGTTTGCGGGTGATATGGAGTGGCCACACGGTGTTTAACATCATACTTGGCCAATAATTTCTCAAAAGCTCGGTTGCAAAAGTGTGTGCCCCCGTCACTAATGATAGCCCTTGGAGTCCCGAACCGGGTGAAAATATTTTTCATCAAAAATCCCACTACCACATTAGCATCATTGGTGGGTAATGCTGCAGCTTCCACCCATTTGGACACGTAGTCAACTGAAACAAGTATGTACTTATTGTCGTATGAGCAAATAAAGGGCCCCATAAAATCTATTCCCCAGACATCGAACACTTCCACTTGCTGGATTGGATACATCGGCATCTCATGACGCCGGGAGATGTTACCGGTGCATTGACATTCGTTGCAACCTTTCACCCACAAGTGCGCATCCTTAAACACCGTCGGCCAATAGAACCCGGCCTCAAGTATTTTGGCAGTTGTACGTATTCCTCCAAAGTGACCACCATATGCTGAAGCGTGACATGCCTGCAAAACAGAAGATTGTTCTATCTCGGGGACGCATCTCCGGATCATGTTATCAAGACATATCCTAAACAAATATGGTTCATCCCAATAATAATACTAACTTTCATGAAAAAATCTTTTCCTCTGGACCGATGAGAGGTCATGAGGAACAATGCCACTGGCTAGATAATTAGCATAGTCAGCATACCATGGTGTTTCGAGGAGAGTGGTGGTGAGCAACTGCTCATCTGGAAAGGTTTCCAGAATTTCCCCTCTCTTTGACAAGTTCAGCTCCTTCAAGTCTTGACAAATGGTCAGCTACTTGATTTTCAGTACCTTTTCTATCTCTAATTTCGAGGTCGAACTCTTGGAGAAGCAACACACAACGAATTAGGCGTGGCTTAGAGTCCTTTTTTCAATTAAATATCTTAAAGCCGCATGGTCTGTGTATACGATTACCTTTGATCCTATGAGATAGGACCGGAATTTGTCGAATGCAAACACGACCGCCAGCATCTCCTTTTCCGTCACTGTATAGTTTAGCTGTGCTCCACTCAAAGTTCTACTTGGACAATATATTGGATGCATCATCTTATCTTTCCTTTGGCCCAGCACTGCCCCTACTGCATAATCACTTGCATCACACATTAACTCAAAAGGTTGCTCCCAATCTGGGGCAATGATAATGGGTGTTGTGACCAGCCTCTTCTTCAGTTCCTCAAAAGCAATCCTGCATATCAGTAAAAACAAAAGGGTGATCTTTTTCAAGTAACTTACAGAGAGGGTTTGATATTTTGGAGAAGTCTTTAATGAACCTCCGGTTAAAACCGGCGTGTCCAAGAAAGCTTCTTATGGCCTTGACTGATGTTGGTGGAGGCAACTTTGCAATGACATCAACTTTAGCACGGTCTACCTCAATGCCTTTGCTTGAAACCCAGTGCCCCAGTACAATACCTTCTTGTACCATAAAATGGCACTTCTCCCAGTTTAGCACTAAATTTGTTTTCATGCACCTTTGTAATACTCTAGTCAGATTGGCAAGACATTCATCGAATGAATTCCCTACCACTGAGAAATCATCCATGAACACCTCCATAATGTCTTCCACCATATCGGTGAAAATAGCCATCATGCACCTTTGGAAAGTGGCAGGTGCATTGCATAGTCCGAATGGCATCCTCCCGAAGGCGAAGACGCCGTAAGGGCATGTGAAGGAGGTCTTCTCTCTATCTTCGGGGGCTATGGAGATTTGATTGTACCCCAAGTATCCATCAAGAAAGCAAAAGTGGGACCTCCCTGCCAACCTCTCAAGCATTTGATCAATGAAGGGAAGTGGGAAGTGTTCTTCGCGGGTGGCTAGATTCAACTTCCTGTAGTCCATGCATATTCTCCATCCGATGACGGTTCTTGTTGAAATCAGTTCATTGTTGTCGTTTTTCACTACTGCCATGCCTCCTTTCTTGGTCACACATTGGACCGGACTAACCCAGCTGCTGTCTGAGATTGGGAAGATGATTCCCGCATCTAGCCACTTTATTACTTCCTTCTTCACCACTTCCTTCATGTTGGGGTTCAGCATTCTTTGATGTTCCCTGGAAGGTTTGTGTCCATCTTCCAGGAGAATTTTATGCATACAATAGGCTAGGCTGATCCCCTTTATGTCTGCCATAGTCCACCCGATGGCAGTCTTGCAATCCTTGAGTACCTGTATAAGCTTTTCGGCCTGCACATCTAACAAACTAGTTGAGATAATAACAGGTAACGTGGAGTTAGGACCTAGATACTCATACCTAAGATGTGATGGTAGTGGTTTAAGTTCAAGCTTCGGTGGCTCTTCTATGGATGCCTTTGCTGGTGGGCTTTCTCTTTTCTCTAAGTGTATGGGTTCGAATTCGATCTCTCGCTTCCAGAATCCCTTGCCTTCCAGAGATAGTACCCATTCGGCCAAACTTTCACCGTTTACCTCTTCCATGTTCATCAGGCATGCTTGAAGTGGATCTTCAATAGTCAATTCTGCATCGTTGGTCTCCACTATCACATCAACCACATCAATTAGAGAGAAATTTGCAAACTCACTAGGACGCCTCATGGATTTTTGCACATTGAAGATGATCTCCTCATCATTCAATCTCATCTTGAGTTCCCCAATTTCACAATCAATTATGGCTCTCCCAGTGGCTAGGAATGGTCTTCCTAGGATTATGGGGATTTCTTCGTCAACCTTGCAATCAAGAATAACAAAATCGGCGGGAAACACGAACTTCCCAACCTGGATTAGCACATCATCTATAATACCAAATGGACACTTAACCGTCCTGTCAGCAAGCTGTAAAAGCATAGAGGTGGGTCTGGCTCTCCCAATACCTAACCTCTTATAGATAACTAAGGGCATGAGATTAATGCTTGCCCCCAAATCACATAAGGCCTTAGTAAAGGCATAATTCCCTATAGTGCATGGGATGGTGAAACTACCTGGATCAGATAGCTTCTCAGCAATGGGTCTAGAGACCACTGCACTACAAGTCTGTGTAAGTGTAACTGTGGCCAAATCTTGGAAATCAAATTTCCGCGACATCAAATCCTTCATCATTTTAGCATAACCAGGCATTTCTTTTAAAGCTTCAATTAATGGAATGTTTACCTGGATTTGCTTGAGCATGTCGAAGAACTTTTTGTATTGCTCCTCTTTTTGGTGTTTGGCCAACCTTTGGGGGAATGGTGGTGGAGGCCTGTTCTTCCCGGTGACTTGTGATTTATCTTTGTCTATCGCTTTCTCATCAATCTGCAGCTCTACCTTTTCAGCTACTTTCTCTGTTCCCTATTTTGCTTCTTTATTTTTAGCAATTGGCTGGACTGTGACTTCTATCAACCCTGTGGACTCATCTAGTTCAATGGGCAATGGAGTGGATGTCTCAGCCTGTCTATCAATTTTCTCACTTTCATTCTCAGCATCAAGATCTCTACCGCTTCTAAGAGTTACTGCCATCATCTGCTTTGGGATTTGGTCCTTTGGATTTGTTTGTGTAACTGCAGGCAATGTCCCTTGAGGATGATTGTTAAGTGACATAGCAATCTGACCCATCTGCACATCCATATTTTTTATGGCGGCATCATGTGCATCTATCCTCTCATTTGTTTTGGCGTTTGACCCAATTACCTGCTGCATCATAGCTTCCAACCTTGCAAACCCATCATCTTGTCTACCCCCATGCGGTGGTGGAGGTGGATAGTATCCCTGCTGCTGATTTCCGAAATTCTGAGGTCTAGGATATAGAGCCATGTTGTGTGGTGGCCTCAAACCTGCTGCATTAAATTGTGGCTGGGGAGGTCTATACTGCATTGGAGCCTGGTGGCCCCAATTTTGATTACCTTGTCGCTGTCCTCCATAGTTAGCCACATAGTTCATATCCTCATGCTGATGATGGTGTTCTTGGTCTGCAGCCCATGGATTACCTATGGGTTGGCTAATGCAAGATGTGCATAAACCACCATTGATAGTATCTACAATGTGAACTTGCTGCTTAACCCCTGATTCTTCCACCTTCTTTGTCAGGATGCTCATTTGTGTCAATAAAGTTGCCACGTTCTCCTCTAGAGTGTTGGATGGATCCAGAGGTACAGAATGTACTACTGGTGTGATAGGAGCATTCCCGGACGTCCACCCGGAATTTTGAGCCATCTTGTCTAGCAAATTTTGGCCTTCTCTCCATGTCTTGCTCAGAAAAGCCCCACATGCTGAAGCATCTACAATATTGTTCATGTTGTCTGAAAGCCCCATGTAGAATCTTTGTCCAACATCTTCTCAGGCATCCCATGATGAGGACACATAACAAGCATACCCTTGAATCTGCCCCAAGTTTCATGTAATGTTTCCATTGGTTTCTGCTTGAAGCTCACAATCTCATCAATTTGTTGATCTGTCTTGTTAGGTGGATGAAACTTGTTGTGGAATTGTTTGACTAACTCATCCCAAGTTGCAATGGAGTTTATTGGGAGTGAGTTTAGCCATATCTGTGCTGCTCCTGTAACTGAGAACGGAAAGAGTAATAATCTGATAGCTTCCGGAGTTACATTCGGTTGCCTTTGTGTTTTGCATATTGATAGAAAGTTCTTGAGGTGCTGTTGTGGATCTTCAACCTGAGACCCGGAGAATAATCCCTTGTTTTTCAACAAGTGAAGCATGTTGTTAGTAATCTGGAAATACTCATCTTGAATTGCTGGCACAACGATGGCAGTTGCCAAATTATCCGCTATGGGTTGTGCCCAGTCGAACAATGCACCTTCTTGTGCCTCATGTGCCTCTTGCATATTTAGCCCGGCTTGCTAGTTTTGAGCATTTATGTCACCCATGTCGAAGTCTAGTTTGATTGGTTGTTGAGATTGTTGAATTTGTTTGATGGCTTTGTTGCGCGCCCGGAAGGTTTGCTCGGGGTCTAAGAGTCCTTCAATTAGTTCTCCAGTCCTTGCAGATTTTCTAGGCATGCACTTGAATACCCAAATCAACAAACGTCAAAATATTCAATGTACAGTGTAGAAAGAACCTGAATAGACAAGAATCTTGAAGTTCTGGCAATGGCAATTGATAATTTCGTTAATTCCCCGGCAACGGCGCCAAAATTGATTCACGTCCAAGGAACGGTTGTAGTCAATATAACTTGGTCTAATAAGTTCAAGGTCGATCCCACAGAGAATTAACCTATCAATCACAACATTCACAACCCAAGAGTACTTCTGAATCAAGTTCCCAAACTTTGAATATATTTTTGTGTGAATTTCGAGTAACTACTTTGCAAGAAATAAAAGGCTTAAAAGAAAGAATTGAATGTAGAGTAAAAAAAGAATATTATGAGAATGACTAAGGTATTGATTTCCCCTATTGATGGAATCCCTTATCGTTATGCTCATACAAATTGTTAATATATTCTATCAATCATGAACGCTATGTGTATCATAACCCTCTCCCGAGCAATTATAATAATTTACTAGTGCACTCTCCCGAGCTACCCTAGCTAGCTTTAATTTGAATAGTTCACTTAAGATTTCACCCAAGACTTCGTTATACCTAACCCCATCTTTACGCCTAAAGTTATAGATTCCTCCAATAACCTAGGTGTGGTGTTGTTCAACAATAAACCTAAATATGCACTCTTTTCCAAGTTATGCACACTAAATAGGCACCGCTAATTGGGACGTCTACCAATTAACTACAACAAGAACGAAGTTGAACAAATAGAAATCTAAGTCACAATTTGTAATCACATAAACGATAAGTTCATCACTCAATAGGTTCCATCAAAACCTTAGAAAAGAATTTAGCTACTCATGCTTGAAGAAACAAGAATAATAATTGAAATCATAAAGAAATAATTGATATAAAATAAAAGAAAGAGTTTGAGAGGATTCTCTCTTACTAAAAACCTTGCAAAAGTAATGAAATAAAGATAACATGCCTCTATGGGGAAAACTAGGAGTTTATATAGAGGTTTTAGGGCTTAAAAACTAAGTTTGAGTCCAATTGGGATTGCTTCTGCGGAGCCTTCCACGGTTCGTTCGCGGCCGCGAGCGGACCGCGAACAGTCAAACTTCAGAGGCCTTCTTTTTTCGCGGTTCATCCGCGGCCGCTAGTGAACCGCGGATGAACAATGCTTCTGATTCTTCACTGCTTCTTCAAGACCTCTTCACTTTAGCTCTTCTTTTGGCCTTTTTATCAACCTAGGACTCCAAAATAGCTCTTTATGGCATCCAATGTATCACATGTACCTGTAAAACACAATCGAACACTAATCAAAGCATTTTGTCCTCATAAACAACATTAATTTCATAACAAACTGTGATTATTTAGGGTATAATTATAGTGAAATTCACCTATTATCAGTAGGCCTGCATGGGAAGCACCCCTTACTTGGCAGCAGTTTTCCACATTCTTTTTAGAGAAGTATGTGCCACAGTACCACAGAGAGGAGCTACGTTGCTAGTTTGAGTGTCTATTACATGGTGATATGTCAGTGACTCAATACGAGTTAAGGTATACTCAGTTGGCCAGGCATGCTACTTGGATTATCCCGACATATCGGGAGAGGATCGGGAGGTTCATTGATGGCCTCAACTATTCTATTTGTATCTTGATGACCAGGGAGAGAGTAGTGGCTGCATCTTTTGAGGAAGTTATGGATATGGCATGCCGGATTGAGGCAGATCGTCGCCGTGAGCGAGAGGAGAGGGAGGCCAAGAGGCCTCGAGGTTCTGGCAGTTTTAGTGGTGCTCCATCCAGAGGCCAGTTTACTCAGGGCAGAGGTCGTTCATCTAGACCTCCTCATCAGGTCGCCCAGAGCATAGTGGAGCTTCTTCCAGCCGTGGCCGTCAGGGTTTTCAGCAGGGCCAGTCTTCACTCAGCGCCCTCACATCTCAGACTTCAGCACCTTCTTCTTCATCCCAGGTTTCATCTACCACGAGGGGTTCCCTTTAGTCCCCTTCTCCAGCGCTAGGCAGTTGTTTTGAGTGTGGCGAGTTTGGTTACATTAGGAGACAGTGTCCTCGACTTCATAGGGGTAGGTCTTAGCAGATGGATCAACCCTCCTCTTCACTTCCATCTACTTTAGCACCATCCCAGGCTAGTAGGGGTGGAGGTCAATCTTCTGGAGGTCGCCCCAGGAGTGAGGAGCGATCGAGTGGTGTTCAGGCACGTTTCTATGCACTTCTTGATAGGAGAGATGTTGTTGCTTCAGATGCAGTGATTACAGGTATCATTGCAGTTTGTCACAAAAATGCTTTTGTTTTGTTTGTTCCCGTGTCTATGTATTCGTACATGTCTTATTATTTTGCACATCATTTCGGTACGATCTGTGGTAGTCTTGCTTTGCCTGTTCATGTATCCACCCCGGAAGGTGATACGATTATTGTGGATCACGTCTATCGATCCTATGTTATTTCTATTGGGGGTCTGGAGGCTCGAGTGGATCTGCTATTATTAGGTATGGTGGATTTCGATGTGATTTTGGGCATGGATTGGCTGTCCCTGTGCCATGCTATTTTGGACTGTCATGCCAAGATAGTGACATTGGCTATTCTTGGTATTCCTTAGATTGAGTGGCGGGGTTCGACTGATTATGTCCCTAGCCATGTGATTTCATTCTTAAAGGCTCATAGAATGGTTGAAAATGGGTGTTTATCGTATTTAACATTTGTGAGGGATGTGGGAGCTGAGACTCCTAGTATTGATTCTGTGCATGTTTTGAGGGACATCCCAGATATGTTCCCATCAGACCTGTCGGACATGCCGCTGGACAGGGCTATCGATTATGGTATTGATTTGGTGTCGGGCACTCAGCCCATTTCTGTTCCTCATTATCATATGGCACCAGCTAAGTTGAAGGAATTGAAAGAACCGCTTCAGGAGCTTTTGGATAAGGGATTCATTTGCCCTAGTGTGCCACTGTGGGGTGCGTCGGTATTGTCTCGTAAGAAGAAAGATGGCTCAATGAGGATGTGCATTGATTATAGACAGTTGAACAAGGTAATAGTGAAGAACTAGTATCCTCTACCGCGCATAGATAATTTATTTGATCAGCTCTAGGGAGCGAGGGTGTTCACGAAGATTGATCTTCGTCCAAGCTATCATCAGCTAAAGATTAGAGATTCTAATATTATGAAGATAGCATTCATGATGAGGTATGAGCACTATGAGTTTCTTGTGATGTCTTTTGGGCTGACCAATGCCCCAGCCGCGTTCATGCACTTGATGAACAGTATGCTCCAGCCATATCTAGATTCTTTCGTGATCGTGTTCATTGATGACATCCTGGTGTACTCTCGTAGCTAAAAGGAGCAATCTCAACATTTGAGCGTTGTGTTGCAGAGGTAGAGGGAGGAGAAATTGTATGCTAAGTTCTCCAAGTGCGAGTTTTGGCTCGAGTCTATAGCTTTTCTAGGTCATATGGTGTCTTGTGATGGTATTTAGGTTGACCTGAAGAAGATATAGGCGGTGCAGAGTTGGCCTAGACCGTCCTCAGCTAAAAAGATCAGGAGTTTCCTTAGTTTGGCGGGGTATTATTGTCAGTTTGTTCAGGGATTTTCATCCATTGCTTCTTCTTTGACCAAATTGACACAAAAGGGTGCACCATTCATGTGGTCGGATGAGCATTGTGAGCACGTAATTTTTACCCCACGCGAGCTACTCCCAAATGAAATCAAAATAAAATGGCTTGTTTTATTGTGTGCATTTTTGTGTATTTTTGTGAATTTTTGCATCTGAGGGCTCATACTTATTTGTCTAAGTAAATAATTAATCACAAAAAGAGAAAATATATGTGCATTTGTGTTCTTTGTCAATTGGCTGATTTTACATTGAATTAACGAAGCATATTTTTACTACTCAATTTTGTTTTCAAAATGGCTTTTATTTAAAGTGAGTATTGATGAAGCAAGAGGCTAAAAATGCAAGCTCTCCAGGCCCAAATGGTGTGTTCCGCCCGGTCCGTTCAATGAGTCTCTAAGACTCATGAAACGACGTAGCAGGGCATTGAAGCTACGTCGTTCTGGCACTAGCAGATCTCGACCGTAGAGCCATCTCTAATCCAACGGTGGAGATCGCTTCACCCTCACCCGTTCCGGGTAACCCGATCCAGGTCCGGACCAACCCAGTCCCTCACAGACACATAAACGACATCGTTTGGATAAGTGAGAAGATCCAGGCCGTTGATCTCATTTGATCAAACGGCCAGGATTAAATCCCAGCCCCACTATATATACCAAAAGACCTACCCAGCCCCCCCTAAGCCAGACCCCCCCTCACCTTCATCGTCTCTCTTAGAGACGAATTAAGCCTCCGCCGTCCACCACCGTGCTCCGCCTGCCGGAAATCGCCTCACGGCGGTTCCGGTAGGCCAAACCACCCCAAATTTACCCCAACCCTTCTCCTCACCTCCCTCTCCTCGAACCCGGCCTTCGTTGGTCTCGAATCTGTCTCAAACGCGTCAATATTGGATCGAAGGTCGCCGGAATTTGAAATTCTATCCCAAACCACCCCAAACTCACCCCAAGCACTCCCATGACCTCCCTCATACCCCTACTAGCCCTGGTTCGTCTCGAATCTTGCCAGAACCGGTCGAGCCCCAAAAACGGCCACATAAACCCTAAAAATCCAAAATGGGATCTTCGTTCGAAATTTATAGGAGGTTGAGGTCTAATGGACCTTAATCTAGGTGTTCTCGACCGAGAACACCCCGATTAAGGCCCATTTGGCTTCAACGATTCAAGTGTGAGGTCAAGCCTGGGCCTTTGTTGATTTCAGAGGTAGTCCTCCTCTTTCTTTGCTCCGCATTGATTTCTCTGTGTGTTGTTTGGTTCATGTTTGTTTATAAATTTTCTAGCATTATTTCTTTCTATCCCCGGACCCTTTATTTGGTCAATTTCTGTTCTTACTCATTTTTAATCAGTTGTTAGTTGTTGTGACCATCTTATGTGTTAAATTCGATTAGCGTCGTCAATTAAAATGTGATATCCCTTGAGTCTGCCCATAAACCACGAATCACGAATTCGTAGGTCGATCGTTTGTTATCGATTATATGTGTTGTAATCGACTAATCGAATGTTGACGATTAGCTTCGTAGGTCTGTTTATTAGCTTTTATGGCACAAATTGATTACATATGGAACCACTGTTGGATTGTGTTTATTTGTGATTAGGGATTGTTTGGATATAGCTGTAAGATAACTTGAATCAGGAGGTTAGTATTTTAGGATTAAAATGCCCTGCACAGCCTAGTGGAACCTGCTGTTACAGCAGGGCACTCAACCAGGCTTGCACTTAACATTTAAATTAATTAAAGCCCACACTTAAACAAGATTTAGTGGTTAAAACAGAGAATATAATGGGCTTGCAGAGAAGAGGATGAGCAGAGTTGGTTTTTCTGATTATTGTATCTTTAGAAGTTCATTTTTCCACTATAAGTAGAAGGTTTGAACAGAATAGAGGGGATCTTTTTTTCTGAGGCAGCAAACATTAGAGTGAGAGTTCTTTTAAGAAGAGCATTCTGGCATTGGAAAAATAGGGAAGAAGTAAAGAAGAAAAGAAAACATTTCCTGTGATAGAGAGGGGCTTCTTTTTGGAAACAGTATACATTAGAGAGGGGATTTTTAAAAGGAGAGCATTCTGAAATACAGGGAGTAGAGTATACAGAATACCTATACGAGAGTCTCCAGCTTGAGTTCTATTTTTGAGTTGATTCTAAAACTAAAAGATAGCTGGCATTCTTCGTTTCTGTTACATACTTGGATCTTGACAATAGGCAGAATTTTGGGTATTGGGATTGTTATTTGAAGTTAATTGTGGTTCAATCAGTTGGGTACACAAGTCTCCTGAGGCATTTCAGAAGTATAGGGGTCTGTTTGATTTGGAATTCTTTGCTGTTGGTTTTCTTTGAAGTAGTTGAGCCTTTTGTCATTGATTTCTCTCTTTGGAGTCTGTTTGCTGGGACCATTTTGGTTGCTGTAGTTACTGCTATACTGCTGATTGCTCTA
The DNA here is from genome assembly GCA_032618575.1 of Nicotiana noctiflora. Taxonomy (NCBI): domain Eukaryota; kingdom Viridiplantae; phylum Streptophyta; class Magnoliopsida; order Solanales; family Solanaceae; genus Nicotiana; species Nicotiana noctiflora. The sequence continues at coordinate 559,375 of JASVEL010014164.1, forward strand.
CTGTTGTCACTGCTCACTCTTCTTCCTATTTCCATATTCCAGGTACACATCCCTATCATTGTAGCTTCTTGATTCGAAAAGGAAATGAAGCCTGAAGCTCTCTTTTAAATCTGTTTAATACATGTAGTTGTCCAATGTTTCTTATGTTTGTATGAGTACATGTAATTAAATCTGTCTTACTGGTTTGGGTTGTGAAGAATGCATTCAGGGATAATTAAACTATTAGTGCTAAGACTGGAAATGTATTTAGATCAAAAATACACTGTCATTGGATATGTATAGAAAGATGAATTATTCTTGATGTAGCTATGCTTAAATCTTCTCTATTCGTGGTGTGTGATTTCCAAATCCGTCAATACTCGATCTTGTGTTAAAATTGAGATTAATCATCTGTCTAAGTAGAAAGTTTAAGGTGATTTGAACACCCGTGAGGAATGATATCTTGAATTTGCAAAAAGTAAGTGCCAGTTGCTCTTTGAGGATTCTTTGAGTTCAAAGTAAGTTTTTCATATAATTGTTCACCATAGTCTTGAATTTGCTCACTTAGTTATCTAGTCGTATGTTTACTCGAATCGGTTATAGTTGAGTATGACTTCGTCATTATAGAAATTGATTCGTTATTCTTCAACTGAACGACGTAATTAGATTAAAGGAATCGGGGGTGCATTTCATGTGACCCGACTCAAATTTTGAACAAGGTTAAATAAAGCGTGTCAGGAACCACAGGCGCATTTCATGTCGTGTGGCTTGCAACATGTTTTAAATAATCTTGAATCAACTCTTAAATAAATATAACGGGATGTAGTTCGCTTTAAATTAGAATTAGAGGTGTGCCTCGCCTAACAAGTTATACAAATCGCGGGGCCCTCATAAATGTATACGTAAAAAATATTTAGATTTCGAGATGTGCCGTTTCTTAGCGAATTTCATGGCCTTCTCAAAAGTGTAAATAAGTAATCGCCCTAGGCGCGTATTTTAATAATTTTACCTTCTTAAATACGGGTGTGCATTTCATGCGAGCCCAAATCCAAATCCCAAAATGTTGAATAAGAATGTGTCGAGAATCCGGGTGCATTTCATATGACGTGATTCGAAACATATTTTTAGGCAACATTCTCTTTCGTAAACAATAATAATAATAAAAGCGGTAAAGGGAGATTAATTTGCATTAAGTATATAATTGTAAAATCAGATAAATAAGCCGAATATGACAGTTAAGCGACCGTGCTAGAACCACGGAATTCGGGAATGCCTAACACCTTCTCCCGGGTTAACAGAATTCCTTATCCGGATTTCTGGTTCGCGGACCGTTAAATAGAGTCAAACCTTTCCTCAATTCGAGTTTCAAACCGGTGACTTGGGACACCATAAATCTCCCAAGTGGCGACTCCGAATCTCTCAATAAATAAATCCCGTTTTGGTTGTCCTTTAATTGGAAAAACTCTCTTTTATATCCTGCGCCCTCGCGGGTTGGCGGAAAAAGGAGGTGTGACAGCTCTGGCGACTCTACTGGGGACGATGAACCCAGAACCACTGGTTCAGGGTTTAAGAATTCGAGCTTTGAATAATTGTTGTATTTGGCTTATTATTATCTGATTTTATTATATGTTTGTATTTAATGTGATAAATGTTGCTTTTACCGCTTTGATATTTTGTGGATTGTAAAAATAAACTGTGCTGAAACCAATCTTCTCCTCTCTGAGTCTTCTAAATCATGAAGAAGGGTGCACTTCGTGTGACTTCTTTTTTGTATAGTGTCTAATTCCTACTTTAGAACGAGGTTTGGATAAGTTGCAAAACCGGTGAAGTTTCTGTATTCCCGGGTTGCTGCCTCCTCCTCGGCTCGAGCTGTCCGCTCGGGTAAGCCAGGTCTAGCACAATAAACCAAGGTTTTTGAACCTAGAATAACAAAGCTTCAAGCCGGATCCCTAGTAGGAACGTTTATTTGCATCATGTTGCATTTGACTTAGGAGACTCAACACAGGGGTTGGGTCCGTCTAGGACAGGTGACCTGAAATGAAAAGACCATCCTGATGCATCCTGTTTGTCTTACGCATTTATCTGCTTCAGACTTGCATGCTGACCGGCTTTAGATAAGGAAAATTTAAAAAAAAAAAAAAAAGGAAAAATAATTTGTTTTATTCTTGAAATAGATAAAAATAGTTTACTTGTTTTTTTTTTAGTAAAATGAATAAATAAATAATGTAGTTTGTTAAAACCGAACTACGTGGGTTTGATTATCATTGGATGTGAGATACGTAGGCAACCTTTATCAGGTCCAACTTCACCTTTTGCAAAAATAGCCAAAATATCAAAACTATCTTTTTCGTACTAAATAAGTCGGTGATGCTGTTTTCAAAAACAGCCGAATGTTCCCGAAAGGGACGCCGGAAGGCTGATTTCGTATAAACGGCCACCCTTGGGTCAATTTTTGATTTCGATCAATTCACCCCACAGCCTTAAAATCTTCATCCCCGAAACGTTGAAAGGCCGTGATTAAAAACTGAGTTTTTTTTTGTTTTTTTTAAAAACAGGGTTGTTTTTCTTTATTTAAATCACCTTAATAAATGTGCAGGATGAGCACGAATCAGAATAAATCATTTTCAGTCTTTAGAGAGGTCCCTCAGCAGCTCCACATATGGTGGAATGATTTGGAAGATAGTAGCAAAAAGATAGTGGAGAGAATTTTGGGAGGCTTTGTTAATCTGCTAAACATCAAGCCGAGGAAAGACATCATCGAGGCACTAATATTGTTCTGGGATCCGACCCGCAATGTGTTCCGCTTTGTCGACTTTGAATTGACACCTACGCTAGAGGAGATTGCAGGCTATGCAGGACTAAATGGGAAATTAAGAGTGCAATACCTGCTTTCACCAAGACCGGTATCCCCGCATGGGTTTCTGGATTTGCTAAGCATTAGTCGGAAGGTGAAAAATGACGATTTGTTAGAAGGATGTTGCGATCTCCAATTCTTATACCAACGGTATGGCACTCCTCGGGGTTTTGAAGAGTCAAACCTTGGACTAACTCACGCAGGGAATAGAACCAAGTGGGAGGCTAGGCGAATTCTAGCATTCATAACGACATTCTTGGGGATTGTGATTTGTCCACGCGAAGATAAGAAAATAGAGATAAGTCTTGTAGGAATAGCCGATGTTGCAATCAAAAAGGCTACCAGCACGGTGGTCCCTCTAGTTTTGTCCGAAATCTATCGAGCCTTGACGATATGCCGAGAAGGGGGCAATTTCTTTCAAGGATGCAATCTGTTACTCCAATTGTGGATGCAAGAACACCTCCATCACCGGACACAATACATGAACTATGGGTTGACTGGAAAAAAACTATATTAGGGGTTTTGAGGAACGGATGATAGGCGTTGTATTCCTCGAAGGCATCAAAGCATGGCTTGCACGACTAAGCTCAATAGAAGCTGATCAGGTTGAATGGGCGTTCGGGTGGTTACCCGATACTGAAGTAATATATATGGCAGCCGAGGAGTGTTATATCCTTCTGATGGGGATCCGCAGTGTCCAACCATATGTTCCTCATCGGGTATTGCATCAACTAGGAAGGTTTCATGTTATTCCTACTGATCAAGATCTGAGAAAGCACGCCATTGAGTTGAGCCCGGGAGTCGTATTCCCCGAAGAAAAGATTAGAAAGCTGTGGCATGAATGTAGACTCCTTGAGCCTAAAACTATGGTTCGGGAACTAGCTAAGGGTGAGGTGGATCCAAAGTACAATGTGTGGTTCGGGAAAAGGTTTCAGATTCGTCGGAAATGTTCTAAAAGAGCCCATGTCCAACAGTTCACGGAAGATTCACAGGGGCAATGGAATTGGCTAGCAAAGGAGGAAGGGTACAGGACGAAGATTGGTAGGATAGAACAACAGGTCCGGGACCTTCAATTCGAGAAGAGTATGCAAGCTGCCGCCGACGAGGGAGATAAAAAGAAGTTGGCACAAGAAAATGACTTTTTGAGAGCTCAAGTCCAGCAAATGAAGAGGGATGCTGACAGACAATTGAGGAGTCGGTCGGATGAAAAATTGATAAGGAGTTTAAAAAATCAAGTCACGGATGTCCAAAAAGAATTAGAAGAGTCAAAGGCCCAAACAATGAGGATCCGTACTAGCTAGAGGAGGGAGGCACATCAACAGGCACTTCATATACAGCAAGTGGAAAAAGATTATACTGAGGTCATCACCAATCTGAGAGAAGCAAATGTTATCCTCAGGGAACGGGTCTTCAAACAAGCCCGGGATGCCAGGGCAGACCTCGACCATTGTCACAATTTGATGGCCCGACTGCAAGAACAAGTGGATAGGCTCTTAGATCAGGTCACCAACAATGCTCGAAGATTGGGGGCGAAGAACTAGCGGATAGAACAGCTACTCAGAGAAAGGGACATGATCAAAGACAGACTTGGAGAGATCGGGCATTATGTCACCATGAAGTGCTTAGCTTGTGAACAAATGCCCCGCGCCGCCCTTTTCGCTTCAATTATGGACTATGTTCATCATATCATGAGAGAGTTGAGGGGACTACACAGGGACCTCACACCAAGGCCCGCGGCAAGGCCGGACGATGCCTCGCGGGCCCCTAGGAGTTTAAGAGCATTAGGCTATTGATTAAAAGATGTATTTTTCTTATTTTTATTTTTGTTGACATTTTCAGTATTTTTATGTTTTTCTTTTTTGAGTCAAGAATTTCTCTCTTGTTGTTGATAATTGTAAGACATGTTTTGGTTTTTCATTATGAGAATTCCAGAATTTCGCCACAATCTTGTTACCAGAACTACGCTCGGTCTAATTCACGCGGGGACGTGATACGTAGGCAATCCACATAAGGCTCGACCGTCATTTTAATAAAGAAAAAAAAAGGGTTAGTTGATAAAAATGCTAATAACAAGCGAGGGTTTCAAAGCTAATTGAAAAGAGAAAAGCTGGAATGACGCATGTGGTAAATGCATATAGAAATGGTTAACTGATTAGGTGCATTGCATCTAACGTGCGATAACATATCTGTTAAACTCAGTAAGCTAACGAGTTTGTTGTCATCCAGAAAAGTTTAGCAGCTGACTTGACAGAATATACTGGCCAGCCACCATTATCGTACTAGATCTAAAGGGCCAATTCCAGCAAGCATGTCTAGTTCCGGTAAAAGTCTCGAGGAAGAGAAATCAGAGATGCAGATCATGAAAGAGGAGGTAGAACGGTTGAGACATCAGATAACAGAGATGCACCTAGCCTGGGCTAGGGGACAGTCCTCACCAAACCTCCCTACTCTCACCTTAGCTCCAGAACATCCACCCATTGATCCTTCGACAAGCGCCCCGATCTATCCATACTATCAAGGGGAGAACCCTTATACCACCCACACTCCACCAGCCAAACAAAATCCTCATCCCCCAGTCACCCCTATTTTTGTGGCACCTCCACCTGCTACTCTACAAAGGCCGTCCGGCGAGCCGCATGTTCAGATCCATGACAACTCTTACTATCCTCCCGAGCCTACTTTTAGGGCTCCCGAACCGCAATCACACACCCCTCACTGGGATAATCCGGCAGAACCGGAAAAGCACCTCCCGAGTTTGGAGCATGAGGAAGTTATTCGAAAAGTTAAAAGCCTGGAGCAGTCCTTCAGGAATATGCATGGTTTGGGCAACCAGGTCAGTGTCGCTTACAAAGATCTATGTCCATTCCCGGATGTACAGTTGCCGGCCGGGTTTAAAATGCCCAAGTTTGACCTATACGAGGGACACGGTGATCCAGTAGCCCATCTTCGAGGGTTTTGTAGTAAAATGCGAGGAGCCGGGGGGCATGATGAGATTCTGATAGCTTACTTCGGTCAGAGTTTGGGGGGGTCTGCACTAGAGTGGTACACTAGGCAAGATCCCAGCAGATGGTTTACATGGGATGACTTGCCTCAAGCATTCATCGGCCAGTTCCAGTATAATCTTGAAATAATCCCCGATCGCCTATTATTGCTAAAGTTAGAGAAGAAACCCGCCGAAAGTTTTAGAGAATTTGGTTTCCGCTGGAGGGAACAGGCAGCAAGGGTAGATCCGCCTATGAGAGAGAATGAGATGGTGGATTATTTCCTGCAGACACTAGAGCCAACCTATTTCAAACATCTGGTGATGTCCGTAGGTAAGTCATTCACTGAGGTGATAAAGATGGGGGCTATGATCGAGGAAGGCTTGAAAGCCAACAAGATCATGAGCTATTCAGCGTTGAAAGCCACCACTCAAGCTATTCAAAGTGGTACCGGAGGAGTGCTTGGGAAAAAGAGGAAAGAAGAAGTCACGGCAGTCGATTCCGGAGCATGGTTCAGAAACAGAGGCCCCGCACCCCAGTATAACCCACCACAGCCTCACCACCAAAATTACTTCCATAATCCATATAACCACCCGCAACACTACTATCCAGCACCTGATCCCCATTTTACTGTCCATCACGCTCAGTCATATGCCACACCTCCCGTCCATGCACCATGGCGTGCACCAAACCCGCAAAATAGTTATCCACCCCCAAGAGCCTACAGAAACCCCACGGGCGCGAGTTTTCGTCCGAACAAAGCATTCAAGAGCGACAGGGCGCCAAGGCCAAAGACTTTCACTCCCTTGGGAGAGTCTTACACCAGTTTGTTCCACCGGTTGAAGCAAGTTGGGTTGCTAAATCCGATCGAGGCTAAGCTACCAAACCCTCTTCCAAAGAATTTGGATCATTCAATAAATTGTGCATATTGTTCAGGATGTCCGGGGCATGACATAGAAAAGTGTTGGAGGTTGAAAACAGCTATCCAGGAACTCATCGACACTCGCAAGATTGAGGTCCATACTCCAGAAGAACCCGACATCAACCGAAATCCACTCCCAACTCATCATGAGACCAACATGATCGAGCTGGTACGGGTAGAAGAGGGAAAGGAGAAAACCTCTCAGACTGTAATGATGATCAAGTCTAGTGGGGTAGGAATGAAAAAGAGGCCAAGCCTTGATGAGTCACTCATTTGCAAGAAGGACGTACAAGAGGGGTTGGAAGCAGAAAGGGGAAATGCAAGCGAAGTACCGGTGAGGCCGGGGGGAGCAAGAATAGTTGTACCAGGGGTAGCAACCAAACCCGTCTTGACGGTAGCAGGTGTTCGAGTGGATCCTTTCATCATCAAGCCAGCAATACAGTTGCCAATAGCTGATAGCAAAGCTATTCCATGGAATTATGATCGGGTCACGACAACCTACAAATGAAAAGAAGTTAAAGAGGAAGTCTGCGAAGCGCAAGGTTTGACCCGCTCAGGGAGATGTTTTGCCCCGGCGGAATTGAGGAAGACTACTCCGGCAACACTGAAAAAGCCGGTAACTGACGAAGAGGCAGAAGAATTCCTGAAAAAGATGAAGCTGCATGATTATTCTGTCTTAGAACAACTGAAGAAAACCCCTGCGCAAATCTCATTGCTATCCTTGCTGATACATTCTGAAGAACATCGGCAAGCTTTGATGAAAGTTTTGAATGAGGCCCATGTACCCGATAAAATCTCTATGAGTCATTTGGAAAAGATCACCAATAGGATCTTCGAAGCAAACCGGATCACCTTCACCGATGATGAGTTGCCTGAGGAAGGCACCGAGCACAACAAGGCTTTATATCTTACGGTAAAATGTGAGGAGTCGGTGGTTACCAAAGTCCTAGTCGACAATGGGTCCAATGCGAACATTTGTCCTCTCTCTACATTAAACAAGTTGAAAGTGGATATCGACAGGATACGCAAGAACAGCATATGTGTCCGAGGGTTTGATGGAGGAGGCAAGGCATCGGTCGGGGACATAATGTTAATCTTGACAATCGGACCAGTGGAGTTCACCATGGAATTCCAGGTGCTGGACATGGTAGTGTCATATAACCTTCTGATAGGGCGACCGTGGATCCATGCCGCAAAAGCAGTTCCGTCCAGCCTACACCAACTAGTCAAGTTTGAGTGGGACCAATGGGAGATCGTAGTCCATGGAAAGAATGATCTACAACCAGGCACCATCATCCCCTTTGTTGAGACAGAAGAGGATGTTGGGCCATGGGTATACCAGATCTGCGATGTGGTATCCACCAACCGAGTTCCAGAAGGGGAATACATTCCCAATGACAGAATAATTACTGCAGACGTCATGGTGGCTCATGAAATATTGAGAAACGGTTTCGTACCCGGCAAAGGTTTAGGTGCATCTCTGCAAGGAATCATACAACCGGTATTTGTGGTCGAAAATGTGGGAACCTTTGGCTTGGGATTCAAGCCAACATCAGAGGACATCCAGCGAGCCAAGAGGAATAAGCAGAAGACATGGATGCTACCAAATCCTGTTCCGCGCCTTTCCCGATCTTTTGTCAGATTAGGAGTAAGAGGACATCCGACGACAAAGGTTCCCAGTCCTATGGTTAGGCCAGACGAAGAGTTCTTAAGAAAGTTCGAGAACCTATTCGCAGATGTATGCATGCTAGAGGATGGCGAAGGATCCAGCCATGCCGAGATACAGCTTGTGGGATCGAAAGCAAAGTTGAATAATTGGAAGGCTACTCCTCTCCCTGTCCGGAAGGAGTCTTGGTAGTTCGTTTTGGATTGTTTTCTTTCGAAATTTTGTGTTGGGGTTGTCCCCGAAGTAAAATCCGTTTGTTTCAGTTCATTTTGATTTGAGTTTGCAAGCTTGTTTTTCCTTGTACTGTTCCCATTAATGAAGTTTTGTTCCCTTCGTTTCTAATTTTGTTTATTTTCCTTCTTTTTACTTTTCTGAGCAGCTTTCTTTCAACTGATCTTAATGATATGGCATGCTTAAAGGTTAATCAACCCAGTCTAGAAAGTCAATCTGGTTTGGAAATAATAACGCATGAAATAAGAAGTGACAAGAGTGAATCGGAATACGGCGATGATGAAGTCGTAGAGGAAATCGGCAAAGAATTAAGTCACTTCGAGGAAAAGCCCAAACCTAATTTGAACGATACGGAGGCTGTTAATCTGGGGGACACGAATGATGTTAAAGAAACCAGAATAAGTGTCCATATTGAGCCCAACTTGAGGGAGGGATTGATCAAAACACTCATGGAGTTTAAAGACATTTTCGCATGGTCGTACAATGACATGCCAGGACTCAGCACTGATCTAGTGGTTCACAAATTACCCACTGACCCGGCATGTCCTCCCGTCAAGCAAAAACTGCGGAAATTCAAGACAGAGATGAGTGTAAAGATCAAGGAGGAAGTAACCAAGCAGTTGCAGGCGAAAGTCATTCGTGTCACTCGATACCCCTGAATGGTTGGCTAACGTAGTACCGGTGCCAAAGAAAGACGGAAAGATCAGAGTATGCGTGGACTACCGCAATCTCAACAAGGCGAGCCCTAAGGATAATTTCCCACTTCCCAATATCCATATCCTGATTGATAATTGTGCCGGACGTGAAATCGGATCCTTTGTGGACTGCAACGCGGGATATCATCAGATCTTGATGGATGAAGAGGACGCAGAAAAGACGGCTTTTATCACACCATGGGGGACTTATTGCTACCGGGTGATGTCGTTCGGTTTGAAGAATACAGGGGCAACATACATGAGGGCGATGACTACGGTATTCCATGACATACACAAGGAAATTGAATTGTACGTGGATGATGTGATCATAAAATCTAGACGTCAAGAAGACCACGTTGTCGACCTCAGGAAGTTCTTCCAAAGACTTCGAAGATATGATATCAAGCTCAATCCGGCCAAATGCGCATTCAGAGTTCCATCAGGAAAGTTGCTAGGATTCATCGTCAGCCGACGGGGCATTGAGTTGGACCCATCCAAAATCAAGTCCATTCAGGAGCTGCCCCCGCCAAAGAATAAAACAGAGGTAATGAGTTTGTTGGGAAGGTTAAATTAAATCAGTAGGTTTATTGCTCAGCTTACAGCAACCTGTGAACCCATATTCCGTCTGTTGAAGAAAGACGCTACGATAGAATGGACGACGGAATGTCAGGAAGCGTTTGATCAAATCAAAGGGTATCTGTCAAACCCACCCGTACTAGTTCCGCCCGAACCGGGTAGACCCCTGATTCTTTATCTAACGGTTTTGGAGAATTCGTTCGGCTGCGTACTGGGGCAGCATGATCTTACTGGCAAGAAGGAACGGGCCATTTACTATCTCAGTAAGAAGTTCACGGTCCACGAGGTCAAATACACTCATTTGGAAAAGACCTGTTGTGTTTTAACTTGGGTAGCCCAAAAGCTGAAATACTACATGTCCTCTTACACCACTTACCTCATTTCACGTTTGGATCCATTGAAGTATATTTTCCAGAAGCCTATGCCTACAGGGAGGTTAGCAAAATGGCAAATATTACTTACGGAATTCGACATCATATATGTGACGAGGACGGCTATGAAAGCTCAAGCCCTAGCCGACCACTTAGTTGAAAATCCTGTCGATGACGAATACGAACCTTTGAGGACGTATTTTCCAGACGAAGAAGTATTGCGAATTGATGGGTTAGAATTAACCGAGGATCCAGGGTGGAAGCTTTTCTTCAACGGAGCGGCGAACGCAAAAGGAGTCGGAGTAGGGGCTGTGCTTAGCTCTGAAATAGGACATCACTATCCTGTTACTGCTCAACTGCGTTTTCATTATAGCAACAATATGGCTGAGTACGAAGCATGTATCTTAGGGTTGCGATTAGCGGTGGACATGGATGTACAGGACGTCTTGGTCTTGGGGGACTCGGACCTTCTGGTACATCAGATTCAGGGAGAATGGGAAACCAGAGACTTGAAGCTTATCTCGTATCGTCAATGCTTGCATAATCTGACCAAGCGTTTTCGATCAGTGGAATTCAGGCACATCCCAAGGATGCATAACGAGGTTGCCGATGCTCTAGCTACTTTGGCATTAATGCTACATCACCCTGACAAGGTTCGTGTCAATCCGTTACATATTCAGGTTCGAAATCAACATGATTATTGCAATATGATAGAAGAAGAGATGGATGGGGAGCCATGGTTTCATGATGTCAAAGAGTACCTCAGGTTAGGAGTATACCCAGAACAGGCAACTGGAGATCAAAAGAGAGCTGTTCGGCGGTTGGCGAACGGATTTTTCCTTAGTGGAGGGGTGCTGTACAAAAGAACCCCAGATTTGGGATTGTTGAGATGTATAGATGCGAGTCAAGCCACAACAGTGATGACAGATATACACTTAGGAGTTTGTGGGCCACACATGAGCGGATATGTATTGGCAAAGAAGATTCTTCGAGCAGGATATTATTGGCTCACTATGGAGCGTGATTGCATAAGTTTCATGCGAAGATGCCATCAGTGTCAGATACACGGAGATTTTATTCATTCTCCGCCGACCGAATTGCATACAATATCAGCGTCATGGCCATTCGTTACGTGAGGTATGGATGTTATTAGACCTATAGAACCTACGGCTTCCAATGGTCATAGGTTCATCCTGGTAACGATCGATTATTTTACCAAGTGGGTGGAGGCCAAAACCTTCAAATCCGTGACCAAGAAGGCGGTGGTGGACTTCGTACATTCCCACATCATCTGTAGGTTTGGAATTCCAAAGATAATCATCACAGATAACGGTGCCAATCTTAACAGCGGATTGATGAAAGAGGTATGTCAACAGTTCAAGATTACACACCGAAATTCCACACCATATCGTCCCAAAGCAAATGGTGCGGTTGAGGCAGCAAACAAGAATATAAAGAAGATATTGAGGAAGATAGTAGAAGGGTCTAGGCAATGGCATGAAAAGTTACCATTCACACTATTGGGTTACCGCACTACCGTCCGGACTTCGGTAGGTGCAACTCCTTACTTGTTGGTGTACGGGACTGAAGCAGTAATACCAGCAGAAGTTGAAATCCCGTCCCTCCGAATTGTCTCTGAAGCTGAGATTGACGACGATGAGTGGGTTAAAACCCGATTGGAGCAATTGAGTTTGATCGATGAAAAGAGATTGACAACAGTATGTCATGGCCAATTGTATCAAAAGAGAATGGCAAGAGCATACAACAAGAAGGTACGTCCCAGGAAATTTGAAGTGGGACAGCATGTGCTGAAGAGAGTTCTACCACATCGGGCCGAAGCAAAATGCAAGTTCGCTCCAAATTGGCAGGGACCATTTGTTGTGACTAGGGTATTATACAACGGCGCGCTATGTCTAACTGATATTGAGGGAAGATGCACTGATATGGCTATCAATTCTGATGCAATCAAGAGATATTATGTGTAATTCTTTAATGCATTTGTCAACGTTTGGTTTCGTTTGTTTGTAGTTGGCATTTTTCGGAGAATGAAATGAAAGAGGCAATTTTTCTACTACCCAAACACTTTAACCCTTGTTTTCCCCTTTGAGCCTTAATTATTCTTTCATATACCCTCTTTTGGAATCATCAAGGAAGATGTGTAACAAAATAGAAAAAGAAACAAAGAAAAGGCACAAGAAAAAGTGAACTACGTTTGACCTGATTCCTCAAGAAGGATACGTAGGCACCACACGACTCGGTCATAATAAAATAAAAATCAAAGATTCCCCAAGCAACAAACTGGGGCATAAGTCATTGTTTCATTTGAAAAGAGGGTGTGGATTCCGAAAGTTGTAATGAGCTAACCGTTGAGGTTAAACCCCTTTTCTTTAGCCTCACGCACAAAAACCACATTAATGACCAAAAAAGACCTCTCGATCAGTATTTGAGAAATGCCAAGTCATGCGAATGAAAGCCAATAGCAACACTCCGATCCTCGATTGAATCCAGGATGCACAAGCCGAAAAGGGATAATGCTTTAGAGGGAATCTCGTGGGTAATACCCCAGCCTGGAAAGAAAGCGAAACGAGAGAGTCTTAACGGTGAAAACCCTCGCGGGCACCTTAAGGCGAAGAAAGCTAAGAGAAATAAAATGAGAGAGTCTTACGGTGAAAACCTTTACAGGCACCCTAAGGCGACGGGAGGTCGAGAGAAATGAGAGAATCTCATTAGTGAAAACCTTTTGAAGGGCACTGTGAGATGACAAGGCGAGATGGTTACAAGGTGTCGGCATGAGTCAAGGTTGGGACATTCGTTTGTTTCTAGCAAAACGCAGCCGTCAGAAAGTGATTGACATAAATAGACTGGGTAGATTAATCTCAAAGGCGCGGCACAACCATTGGATCAGTTATACATTCAGATAAGTTTTTCCCAGTTTTGAGTTCAGAAAAGCTTTCCCTTTCTTTTGTCATTCGCGGTCAGCATTCTTTATCTATCATTTTTCTCTTCTTTTGTTTTCGAAAATTGACTTTTCAAAGCTTACTACCATGTCGCCCAAAGCGGTACAATGAGGATGAATAGGCGCGGAACGAGGCAATAAAGCAAAAGTCGTTCCGATATTAAGATTGGAACGACAAGTTGATTGGAAGGTTCACAGGAATTATGGAGTAGGATGGACACATGTTACACACCCGGAAGATAATTTCTCACAGCAGATCATCGACTAAAAGGGTCGGACCACACTGAAGTTGGAATAAAAAGGAGAGATGAGAGATCATCTATGGAAGGAGCACCATCCCCAGCAAGTATCAACGTCGTCCCCAAAAGATCGAGGAAGGCAAAACAGCTAAAAGAGAAAAGAAATGGCCCCAGCAAGAGTGGCACGACCACTCACTGCGTTTTGAAACTAACAATTTTTCTTTGATTTAAAGCAGGAAAAGAGGGTTCATCGGAGGGAAAGCATGCCACATAGAAGGTTATCAAACTGGGGCAGAAAATTTTCTCACATTGCGAAAATTTTCTTGAAAGCGAATACCCAGTGGATAAGGATAGAAAGCAACACAAGATTTTGGGAAGAAGGAAAATATCAGCCTCGAGCAGAGTAGTTTTGAAAGGCGTGAGACAACACGAGGAAGTGCTATTTGAGATTAGTATCGTTCCCGGCAGTTCTCGAAGAAATGAAACACTGATTTCGAGACTTTCTCAGCAGCATTATCCCCAGCAGTTAAGTAAACAATTCCAAAGATATCCCCAGCAGTCAGGAGGGAAAGCAACACGACCCAGGAGGGAGGCAGTTCCGAAACAAGGTAATTTAGGAGAAATGATAATTCAAGAGTCGATGCAGCAAGAATGAAATGGTACAAGAAGCAAAGGAAGGTGGTCTAGTTCTGAAGTCATCATTGAAGTCAGGGAGCCCGCCTGAAGAATGGAGTGGCGATTTATTTTGAAGTTGTAATTGAAGTCAGGGAGCCCGCCTGGAGAATGGAGTGGCAATTTATTTTTGAAGTTGTAGTTGAAGTCAGGGAGCCCGCCTGAAGAATGGAGTGGTGATTTATTTTTGAAGTTGTAATTGAAGTCAGGGAGCCCGCCTGGAGAATGGAGTGGCAATTTATTTTTGAAGTTGTAGTTGAAGTCGGGGAGCCCGCCTGAAGAATGGAGTGGCGATTTAGTTTTGAGTTGTAGTTGAAGTCAGGGAGCCCGCCTGAAGAATGGAGTGGCAATTTAGTTTTGAGTTGTAGTTGAAGTCGGGGAACCCGCCTGAAGAATGGAGTGGCGATTTAGTTTTGAGTTGTAGTTGAAGTCAGGGAGCCTGCCTGAAGAATGGAGTGGCGATTTAATTTTTAAGTTGTTGTTGAAGTCAGGGAGCCCGCCTGAAGAATGGAGTGGCAATTTATTTTTGAAGTTGTAGTTGAAGTCAGGGAGCCCGCCTGAAGAATGGAGTGGCGATTTAATTTTAAAGTTGTTGTTAAAGTCAGGGAGCCCGCCTGAAGAATGGAATGGCGATTTATTTTAAAGTTGTTATTGAAGTCAGGGAGCCCGCCTGAAGAATGGAGTGGCGATTTAATGTTTAAAGTTGCCGTTGAAGTCAGGGAGCCCGCCTGAAGAATGGAATGGCGAATTTAATTTTAAAGTTGTCGTTCAAGTCAAGGAGCCCGCCTGAAGAATGGAGTGGCGATTTATTTTGAATTTATTTGAGGAAAGCGGTTGAGTGTAACGGAAATCCCCAGCATGAATCCAAATTCATAATCAAAAGGAAGGCAACAAGGATCCGAAAGATAGGTTCAGACTTCGAAGGAGAATAGTTCGAAGATCACAAAGAAGGGACCAATGGTCGGAGTTCGGCAATCAAGATAAGCCGAAATAACGAGTGTCAGAAGAAAAGAAGCATATGAAGAAACATCAGAGCCAGCAGGATGGCAAGGAACATGACAAGATCAAGTTGAAAGGATAGATAAGAATTGGCATTACTATAACTTAGTCTAGCTTCTTATTTTTGTTTAGCACGGGGTAATAAGGAGATCAGTTAAGCAGTGACAACAACAGCAACAATAGTAACAGCAAGATCACAGCAGTCATGGTAGTCCCAGCTACCAAAAATTTCCCGAACTACATTGACCTGATTCCCTTTTAGCCAGGGATATGTAGGAGACCTTCTGAAGCAAAGGTTCGGTCAAAAAAAAATTTCCAAAAAATGCTTCATACGGAGTGCTTAAACGGGCAAAAAGTCGCTCGTATCCGCTCACTTGTCTTTGCACGAAAACTCTTCATGTTTCCGCGCAAAGAGGGGCAGCTGTGAGCACGTAATTTTTACCCCACGCGAGCTACTCCCAAATGAAATCAAAATAAAATGGCTTGTTTTATTGTGTGCATTTTTGTGTATTTTTGTGAATTTTTGCATCTGAGGGCTCATACTTATTTTTCTAAGTAAATAATTAATCACAAAAAGAGAAAATATATGTGCATTTGTGTTCTTTGTCAATTGGTTGATTTTACATTGAATTAACGGAGCAAATTTTTACTACTCAATTTTGTTTTCAAAATGGCTTTTATTTAAAGTGAGTATTGATGAAGCAAGAGGCTAAAAATGCAAGCTCTCCAGGCCCAAATGGTGTGTTCCGCCCGGTCCGTTCAATGAGTCTCTAAGACTCATGAAACGACGTAGCAAGGGCATTGAAGCTACGTCGTTCTAGCACTGGCAGATCTCGACCGTAGAGCCATCTCTAATCCAACAGTGGAGATCGCTTCGCCCTCACCCGTTCCGGGTAACCCGATCCAGGTCCGGACCAACCCAGTCCCTCACAGACACACAAACGACATCGTTTGGATAAGTGAGAAGATCCAGGCCGTTGATCTCATTTGATCAAACGGCCAGGATTAAATCCCGACACCTAGTATATAAGCTTGAAATCACACCCCAGCCCCCCCTAAGCCAGACCCCCCCTCACCTTCATCGTCTCTCTTAGAGACGAATTAAGCCTCCGCCGTCCATCACCGTGCTCCGCCTGCCGGAAATCGCCTCACGGCGGTTCCGGTAGGCCAAACCACCCCAAATTTACACCAGCCCTTCTCCTCACCTCCCTCTCCTCGAACCCGGCCTTCGTTGGTCTCGAATCTGTCTCAAACGCGTCGAATATTGGATCGAAGGTCGCCGGAATGTGAAATTCTATCCCCAAACCACCCCAAACTCACCCCAAGCACTCCCATGACCTCCCTTATACCCCTACTAGCCCTGGTTCGGCTCGAATCTTGCCAGAACCGGTCGAGCCCCAAAAACGGCCACATGAACCCTAAAAATCCAAAATGGGATCTTCGTTCGAAATTGATAGGAGGTTGAGGTCTAATGGACCTTAATCTAGGTGTTCTCGATCGAGAACACCCCGATTAAGGCCCATTTGGCTTCAACGATTCAAGTCTGAGGTCAAGCCTGGGCCTTTGTTGATTTCAGAGGTATTCCTCCTCTTTCTTTGCTCCGCATTGATTTCTCTGTGTGTTGTTTGGTTCATGTTTGTTTATAAATTTTCTAGCATTCTTTCTTTCTATCTCCGGACCCTTTATTTGGTCAATTTCTGTTCTTACTCATTTTTAATCAGTTGTTAGTTGTTGTGAGCATCTTATGTGTTAAATTCGATTAGCGTCGTCAATTAAAATTTGATATCCCCTGAGTCTGCCCATAAACCACGAATCACGAATTCGTAGGTCGATCATTTGTTATCGATTATATGTGTTGTAATCGACTAATCGAATGTTGACGATTAGCTTCGTAGGTCTGTTTATTAGCTTTTATGGCACAAATTGATTACATATGGAACCACTATTGGATTGTGTTTATTTGTGATTAGAGATTATTTGGATATAGCTGTAAGATAACTTGAATCAGAAGGTTAGTATTTTAGGATTAAAATGCCCTGCACAGCCTAGTGGAACCTGCTGTTACAGCAGGGCACTCAACCAGGCTTGCACTTAACATTTAAATTAATTAAAGCCCACACTTAAACAAGATTTAGTGGTTAAAACAGAGAATATAATGGGCTGGCAGAGAAGAGGATGGGCAGAGTTGGTTTTTCTGATTATTGTATCTTTAGAAGTTCATTTTCCACTATAAGTAGAAGGTTTGAACAGAATAGAGGGGATCCTTTTTTCTGAGGCAGCAGACATTAGAGTGAGAGTTCTTTTAAGAAGAGCATTCTGGCATTGGAAAAATAGGGAAGAAGTAAAGAAGAAAAGAAAACATTTCCTATGATAGAGAAGGGCTTCTTTTTGGAAACAGTATATATTAGAGAGGGGATTTTTAAAAGGAGAGCATTCTGAAATACAGGGAGTAGAGTATACAGAATACCTATATGAGAGTCTCCAGCTTGAGTTCTATTTTTGAGTTGATTCTAAAACTAAAAGATAGCTGGCATTCTTCGTTTCTGTTACATACTTGGATCTTGAAAATAGGCAGAATTTTGGGTATTGGGATTGTTATTTGAAGTTAATTGTGGTTCAATCAGTTGGGTACACAAGTCTCCTGAGGCATTGCAGAAGTATAGGGGTCTGTTTGATTTGGAATTCTTTGCTGTTGGTTTTCTTTGAAGTAGTTGAGCCTTTTGTCATTGATTTCTCCCTTTGGAGTCTGTTTGCTGGGACCATTTTGGTTGCTGTAGCTACTGTTACATTGCTGATTGCTCTACTGTTGTCACTGCTCACTCTTCTTCCTATTTCCATATTCCAGGTACACATCCCTATCATTGTAGCTTCTTGATTCGAAAAGGAAATGAAGCTTGAAGCTCTCTTTTAAATCTGTTTAATACATGTAGTTGTCCAATGTTTCTTATGTTTGTATGAGTACATGTAATTAAATCTGTCTTACTGGTTTGGGTTGTGAAGAATGCATTCAGGGATAATTAAACTATTAGTGCTAAGACTGGAAATGTATTTAGATCAAAAATACACTGTCATTGGATATGTATAGAAAGATGAATTATTCTTGCTGTAGCTATGCTTAAATCTTCTCTATTCGTGGTGTGTGATTTCCAAATCCGTCAATACTCGATCTTGTGTTAAAATTGAGATTAATCATCTGTCTAAGTAGAAAGTTTAAGGTGATTTGAACACCCGTGAGGAATGATATCTTGAATTTGCAAAAAGTAAGTGTCAGTTGCTCTTTGAGGATTCTTTGAGTTCAAAGTAAGTTTTTCATGTAATTGTTCACCATAGTCTTGAATTTGCTCACTTAGTTATCTAGTCGTATGTTTACTCGAATCGGTTATAGTTGAGTATGACTTCGTTATTATAGAAATTGGTTCGTTATTCTTCAACTGAGACGTAATTAGATTAAAGGAATAGGGGGTGCATTTCATGTGACCCGACTTAAATTTTGAACAAGGTTAAATAAAGCGTGTCAGGAACCACAGGCGCATTTCATGTAGTGTGGCTCGCAACATGTTTTAAATAATCTTGAATAAACTCTTAAATAAATATAGCGGGATGTAGTTCGCTTTAAATTAGAATTAGAGGTGTGCCTCGCCTAACAAGTTATACAAATCGCGGGGCCCTCATAAATGTATACATAAAAAATATTTAGATTTCGAGATGTGCCGTTTCTTAGCGAATTTCATGGCCTTCTCAAAAGTGTAAATAAGTAATCGCCCTAGGCGCGTATTTTAATAATTTTACCTTCTTAAATACGGGTGTGCATTTCATGCGGCCCAAATCCAAATCCCAAAATATTGAATAAGAATGTGTCGAGAATCCGGGTGCATTTCATGTGACGTGATTCGAAACATATTTTTAGGCAACATTCTCTTTCGTAAACAATAATAATAATAAAAGCGGTAAAGGGAGATTAATTTGCATTAAGTATATAATTGTAAAATCAGATAAATAAGCCGAATATGATAGTTAAGCGACCGTGCTAGAACCACGGAATTCGGGAATGCCTAACACCTTCTCCCGGGTTAACATAATTCCTTATCCGGATTTTTGGTTCGCGGACCGTTAAATAGAGTCAAACCTTTCCTCAATTCGGGTTTCAAACCGGTGACTTGGGACACCATAAATCTCCCAAGTGGCGACTCCGAATCTATCAATAAATGAATCCCGTTTTGGTTGTCCTTTAATTGGAAAAACTCTCTTTTATATCCTGCGCCCTCGCGGGTTGGCGGAAAAAGGAGGTGTGACAAGCGTGAGGAGAGCTTTCAGAAGCTCAAGACAGCTTTGACCACAGCTCCAGTGTTAGTCTTGCCATCAGCTTCTAGTTCATATACCATATATTATGATGCCTCGAGAGTGTGGATAGGTAGTGTATTGATGCAGGAAGGTAGATTTATTTCTTATGCTTCTCATCAGTTGAAACCTTATGAAAAGAACTAACTTGTTCATGATTTGGAGTTAGCTTCCATAGTTCATGCCTTGAAGATTTGGAAGCACTATTTGTACGGCGTGTCCTGTGAGGTGTATACTGATCATCGTAGTCCCCAGCACTTGTTGAAACAGAAGGATCTTAATTTGAGGCAGCAGAGGTGGGTTGAGTTGCTAAAGGATTATGACATTACTATTCTATATCATCCGGGGAAGGCCAATGTGGTGGCTGATGCTTTGAGCATAAAGGCAGTTAGTATGGGTAGCTTGGCGTATATGCTAGTTGGGGAGAGACCATTTGCATATGATGTTCAGGCGTTTGCCAATCAGCTAGTGAGGTTGAATATTTCAAAGCCCAGCAGGGTGTTGTCCTGCATTGTTTCTCGGTCTTCCTTATATGATCGCATTCGTGAGTGCTAGTATGATGATCCATACTTTCTTGTCCTTAAGGACAGAGTTCAGCATGATGATGCCAGAGATGTCATTATTGATGGTGATGGTGTGTTGAGGATGTAGGGTCGGATATGTGTGCCTAATGTTGATGGCCTTCGTGAGTTGATATTGGAAGAGGCTCATAGCTCACGGTATTCTATCCATCCAGGTGCCGCGCAAATGTATAAGGAATTGAGACAATATTACTGGTGGATAAGGATGAAGAAGGATATTGTGAGTCATGTAGCATTGTGCCTCAACTATCAGCAGGTCGAGTACGAGCATCAAAGGCTCGGTGGCGTATTTCAGCGTATTGATATTCCCGAGTGGAAGTAGGAAAGGATCACTATGGACTTTGTTAGTGTACTCCCTCGGACAATTAGGAAGTTTGATTCAATTTGGGCGATTGTGGATAGGCTGAGCAAATCAGGTCACTTCATTCTTGTGTGTACTACATACTCCTCGAAGCGGTTAGCAGAGATATTCATTCATGAGATTGTGAGATTGCATGGAGTTCCAGTTTCTATCATATCAGAAAGAGGTACCCAGTTTACCTCGCAATTCTGGAGGACATTTCAGTGTGAGTTGGGCTCACAGGTTGAGTTGAGTACTGCATTTCATCCTCAGACGGGCGGACAATCTGAGTGTAATATTCAGATCTTGGAGGATATGTTGCACGCTTGTGTTATTGATTTTAGTGGTTCATAGGCTGATTATTTTCCTCTTGCAGAGTTTGCTTATAACAACAGCTACCAATCTAGTATTCAGATGGCACCGTATGAGGCCTTATATGTGAGACGGTGTAGATCTCCAGTTGGTTGGTTTGAGCCCGGTGAGGCTTGGTTGTTAGGGACAGAGTTGGTCCATGATGCTTTGGACAAGGTGTAGTTATCCAGGAGAGACTTCACACAACCCAGTCGCGCCCGAATAATTATGCGGATCGGAAGGTTCGGGATGTGTCTTATTCAGTGTGTGAGAAGGTCTTACTGAAGGTTTTGCCTATGAAAGGCGTCATGAGATTTTGGAAGAAAGGCAAGCTCAGTCTGAGATTTATTGGCCCTTCTGAGATTCTTAGGAGAATTGGAGAGGTGGACTATATGCTTGCTCTGCCACCCAGTCTATCGGGAGTTCATCCGGTGTTTCACGTGTCTATGCTCCGGAAGTATGTTGGCGACTCGTCGCATGTGTTGGATTTCAGTACAGTTCAGCTTGATGATGATGTGACCTATGATGTGGAGCCTATAGCTATATTGGGTTATCAGGTGCGGAGATTAAGGTCCAAGGACATTGCATCAGTAAAGGTTCTGTGGAGAGGTCAGCTCGTTAAGGAGGCCACTTGAGAGATCGGGCAGGAGATGCGGAGCAGATATCCTCACTTATTTGAGTCTCCAAGTATGTTTCTTGACCCGCTCCAGGATGAGCGTTTGCTTAAGTTGGGGAGAATGTGACTACCCGGCCCGTTGTCACAAGAGTTATCGCCCTGTTATCCCTTCTTTATGTGTTTCATTTTTCTGTATCTGAATTAGAGACTATCGGGTGAGTTTGGATTGATTCTGGTTGAATATAAGGCATATAGCCTTTTAGAATAAAGCTTGCTTTTGAAAAGTCAACCTGAAGTTGAGTATGTGGTTAGAGGGCTCGGATGTGGATTCTGGTGAATCGATAAGCTTCGGGAGGTGATTTGTGATTTAGGGGAGCAATCAGAATTAAATTTGGTGGTCCGGTGTAGAAATAGGCTTGAATTGGTTAAGTTGGAATTTTGGCGAAATCCGATCGATAGGTGAGATTTTGATCCGGGAGTCAGAATGGAATTCTGACAGTTGCAGTAGCTTGGTTAGGTGATTTTGTATATGTCTGCAAATTTTCACTTCATTCGGGCATCATTTGGTCGGGTTTTGATGAAATATAGGTTTCAGAAGTTTTGGTTGAATCTTAGGCTTGAATCCGCCTGGATTTGATGATTTTTGTGTTTAATGGTGCGTTATTATGATTGGAACAAGTTCGTATGATGTTCTAGAGTGGGTTTGTATTTATAGTTGAGGTCCTGGGATCCTCAGGACAGTTTCGGGTGGTTAAACAGAAAAATTTGGAAGTTGCATCAGGTCTATATTATCTGTCTTCTGGTATTTCCGCTTCTACGAAAATGGACGGCAGAAGCGAGTCCGCAGAAGCGGACGGTTGAGCGTAGAAGCGAGTGTGGTCTGGTTAGTAAAGTTCCGCAGAAGCGGAACATTTTCTGCATAAGCGGAGTCACAGTTGCGAGTATGAACCGCAGAAGCGGACCAGGGAATTTAGGGAAAGGCCGCAGAAGCGGTCAAACACCGCAGAAGCGGAACCGCTGGTGCGGTATGTAGTCCACAGAAGCGATCGTCCTAGATTTATTGAGAAACCGTAGAAGTGGTAATTTAACCATGAAAGTGGGACCGCAGGAGCGGTCCAAGAGCCGCAGAAGCGAAAATCGCTGATGGCTTAAGTGTATCAGTGTTATAAAATTTCAGTAGAGAAAAATTATTTGGGACTTCAAACTTAGAGACGAATTGGGCGATATTTGAGGTAGAAATTGAGGAGTATCATCAGGTAAGAAACTTTGGACCCAAATTATATTAATATATTGATAAATCATGGATTTAATCTCTGAATATGGAAGAATTAAGGTATAAAATGGAGGATTTTGCTCTAAGCCTAAGAAAATGAAAATTGATGATTTGTATAAGCAAATGGATTCCGATTTTGATAAATTTTATATGTATGGACTCGTGGCGAGACGAGGATTCTGAAAATATGGATTTTGTAATTTTTTGAGAAGTGGGCCTTGGGCTCGTGTTTTGGCAACTTTGTATTTTTGGGTGTAATTCGAGTTATTTCGATTGAGTTATGTTCCTTTAGCCTATTTTGTTGTATTCCTATTGGTTTTGATCAGATTTTGCACCCGTGCAGGTCGATTCTCATGGCAAGGGCATTACAGACTAGTTTTTGAGCTGGTTCGAGGTGAGTAATGGGTATGGATGATGACCTAAGGGTTTGAAACCCCGGTATATCACTATGTGACATTGTATTGAGGCGAGACACTTACTCTACTGTGAGTGCAGGGTCGATTGTGATTGGGGACTATGGCTTAGTTCGGCTGTGTAGTATATTATATTGTGTTGATGGCTATAAATGAGCCGCTAAACCTCCTACTTGGATGGCTGTGGATGTGGGCTGTGAGCCAGTTATTTGGATCCCGTGAGGATCGTTATTACCGTTTCTATGAGTATAACATGTTATCCTGATATCAATCTTGAGCTAAACACTGTCTAAAATGATTTTCCAAACTCTGTATTTCTAAACACTGTTTTCTACTGTTACTGATAAAAGGGGATTTCAAAATGATATTTACTGTGCCTGTGAGGTTTGCATTGCATGTAGCTGGACTGGTAGTGGATCGGGTTGCGCGCCACAACATATCACTAATATTGTGCTTGGGCTGTAGGAGCCCCTCCGGAGTCTGAACTCCCACAGTAACTGCGGGTATCCAAATGGATTGGGCTACGCGCTGTAGCGGTCATGTTCATGCATCTATATTGCATTTAGACATATCTTTTGTACTGCTTTAGTTGTTATTGCTTTATCTGAGACTTATACTGTTAAAATGGTCAAAAGAGGTATAATATAGCTTTATTGTGCGGTCTATTGGGTATTTCTACCTTCAATGTCTTTATCCGCGCTTATTACCACTGAGTTGGAAGTACTCACACTACTCCATACACCTTGTGTGCAGATCCAGGTACATCACAGCAGGGCTGACTCCCCAGCTGCTTCAGAGATCATATCCGGACTGTCGAGGTAGCTGTTTAGCGTCCGGAGGACCTGACTTTCCCTGTTATCCTTTGTCTTTTAGACTTTTCCGCATTTGTCCGATATATTATGTATTCAGTAATTGTTTTACTCTTGGTAGAGGCTCTTCACTTATGACCCCAGATTCTGTGGGAGGTGTTATACTGTTTGGGTTATTTTTGCAACTTATGCTAAATTTTGTATTTCTCTTATTATTGTTAATGCTTTTGAAGTAAAGCGAGAACTGGTAGCTCGGTATTGTGTGAGATTGGTTCGGCTGGCCTAGCAATATGCTGGGCGTCATCACGATAGGGTTTCGGGGTCGTGATAGTTATTTTTAAAGAGCATGCATTATACGAGGAGTAGAAGGAGAGCCTTGAAGAAACAATAAAGTTTTCTTCGTGTGGCCTATAGGTCACAGGTTCGAGCCGTGGAGCAACCACTAATATTTGCATTAGGGAGATTGTCTATATCACACCCTTAACTTAGAGGTGCGACTCTTTCCCCATACTCTAAATAAATGCATAGTTCTTTGTGTACTGAACTATTTTTTTTCATAATACGGGGAGTAAAATCATGTTATGGGTCAACTTAATCTGTTGATACAAAAAACATAATTATGCTATTGGTGCACATAACATAAACTTGTTTTGTTATGCATGGTAATTAGGGGTCGTTTTGTTGGGAAAAAACTTATTCCATAATAAATTATTATTATTTATTTCACTCTCTCATAAAAAAATTTGGAATTAATTATCCCTAATCTCTCATACCAAACAGCCCTCAGTGTCATTGATTAACGATGCAACAATTGTAATGCATTGGTTTCACTGACACATCATGTAAAAGAGAACAATGCAAAAGTAGGAAAATTATAAGGTCCCTTTTATTTTATTTTACTTTATGTTGACCCCCCACCCAAAAGTAGTGGCTGCGGCGCGTTGAGGCACTTCTTCGATCTACTAAATTCATCGAGTTGTTCCAAAGGATCAAAACGGCCAGTTATTAATGGAATTCCTTGTCGGCTCTCTGTAAAATACCAAACCAACCACCATTTAAAAAGGTAGGGTAAATAATAAAATATAATTATTTAATAATAATAATAATAATAATAATAATAAAGGGTGAGATTAAGAAAAAAACAAAAGGAAACGATGCGACCATACCAAATCGATCGTTACATAAAGTGACACATTTCATCGTTACGTAACGACGAATTTAACAATACGAAACAATAAAATTTAAGTAACAATCAAAACAAATATTATTTTTAAAGTAACAATATGATATAATACGATAGATAACAACCATCCAAATAAGTCGTAAAAGAATTGTACATTAAGATTTAGAGGAATATTAGTTTTGAGTGGACTCCACTTGTAAGCTGTTGTTTTCTTGTTTAATATTTACCATTAATAGTTGCAAATAAACTTTAGAAGTCACATGCACACAATTAGAAAGGTCTTCACAAAGGACAATTCAATTAGTGCATGCAAAAGGATATATCTCTAACGTATTCAGATTTAAAGTTTATATGTTTTTATAGTAATTTCAAAGTAATATATTATAACAACTAAATTTATAATCAAATATTTGTAAATTTTAATTAGTAAACTTTCAATACATATACAAAGTTGAGCAAAATTTGTTGGATTCACGTAAACGATACGTTATATATATACTCGTTGTCCGCCACACTCCCCTCTCCATCCTTTTGTCAAGTTAATTCAAGTCAAATCTCTCTACAAATAATTTCGTTTGTTTCGATATTTTTTGGCTTATATAGTGAATTATTGTTACAGAGAACAATATTGTAACATAACATAAATATTAATTCCGAGAAAAACTAGATTTTTTATAATGAATAGTTATTATATAAAAATATTACTCACTCCGTTTCAATTTATGTGAACCTATTTCCTTTTTAGTCTGTGCCAAAAAGAATAACCTCTTTCCTTATTTGGAAACAATTTACCTTTATGCAATGATTTATAGCCACACAAAATAAAGGTGCCTCATTTTACACCACAAGATCAAAAGTGTTCTCTATTTTCTTAAACTCCGTGCCCAGTCAAATGGGTTCACATAAATTGAAACGGAGGGAGTATTAAGATAGATTGACTCCAAAAATTAAAGATGCCTTGCTAGATGAAAACGTAGACAATAATTAATGACGAAGTTAGTTTGATCATTATATCGAGAAAGATAAATAATTAAGTATATCCTAAACTTGATGCTTATAGTAATAAGTATCACATTCAAATGCTTTTGAAAACATTGTGTCCATACATTGTGAGATTTGCTCTTCTTTTTTGTTTTTATTGTTGAGATCTATATATGATCTAAAGTTCAGAAAATATATTGTAGAATCCTCCTCGAATATGGTGAAGATTAGACAAATCCTTAAGTGTGTATTATAATAAGTTAAAAGTTTAGGCAGAGATTATCTTACTTCAATCTTGCATGAATTTAAAGATGCATAAACTCATATACGTAAAATATATAAATTTAAGTTTTATATATTGATAGTGTAAACTGTAAAGTATTATGTACAATATTATGAATTTAATCAGCCATAATAGGCTTGTAATTCTTTTATTTTTCACATAATCCTCAAGAGACTTAACTTGCCCCCTATCTCGTGAACATGAAAAGTGCAAAACTAAAACTCCAGGATTTTATGTATTATGTCGAATAATAGAAGAATAAACAAATTAAGAGGAATTGATAATATAATTTCATCCTGTCAGAACAAATTAAAATTATTTTAGCACATATACAGTACCTTATTGCATTATTTTTCTCGCGCAATTTTTGGAGAATGACAGAAATAAGATATTTCGATGTTTTTTTTTTTACCCCGACAATAGAATTTGTGGACATAATTTATGTCACATAATTAAGGTTCGCTCATCAGGATTTTTCTTGGTCGCCAGAATTTTTTCTCGATCACCAGAATTTTAAAGCTCGTTATAGTTATGATGGACATTAAGATTTGCCATAAATCGTGACTGACGCTAAAAAGCTCTGTTAATCGCCATAATTTTAGGCTCTTCAAAATTTTGGTGTTGATGATAGGCTATTTTATTTACTTATTACACTCAAATTTATTGCACTTAATTGAGTTTAAGCTTTAATCGCTAGTGTCTTGAACTAATTGTGTATTTTATGCCTTGTAGAAGTAATTTTGAGCTACACTGATGTTATGGAATGAATTCATGTGATTTGGAGCTTTGAAGTCCCAGTAAAAGCCCAGGGATTAAACCGGGATCGTAATCGGGGATCAACGGATGATAGAGCAACAAAACGAAGAATCGAGTAGGCATATTGCACACTGTCTAGGAAAATACACATAACTTTTCTCACACAACTCTATTTTGGTTCTACAATATACAGTTTGAAAGCTAACTCAAAGGGCTACAATTTTTTTGTTATATATTTTTCCAAATTCCAAACAGAACAGGGTAAAAAATGAGGTCGAAACCGCGACCGCGGACCTAGGATGGGCTGAGGCAGTATACTTGCTAAATACCGCGGCCGGACCGCGGCCGCGGACGTCCAGGACTGAAAAGTTGTCCTTTTTCGCGTATAAGAAGGTGTAATTATTTGGGCCCGACCCTACTTAGTATATATACATGGAAAAATAGTATTTTGAGGAGAGGAGGCCATTTTTAACACATATTCGACCTAAGAAGACAGAGACACAATAGGAGCAGGGCGGGGAATTCTTCTACGAGTTTTTTCTTCCTCTTCCTATTTTTTCGTTGTTGGTTATGACTTTTAGTATTGTTGTTTTACATACTATTATGAATAGCTAATCTATTATCTAGGGTTATGATGGAATCTTTTGTAGGATAAATTCTTATTGTGTTTTTGTATAATTGAGCTGATGGATTTCTCTACTTGTTTAAGTACGTGTTTATTGTTGTTGATTGAATGGTCATCGATTGACTGTGCCTATTTATTATGTGTTGCTTGAGAAAGGATACATATTTAGGTGATTGTTGAACAACGTCAATCCAACATATATGAGAAATTAATACAGTGGGTTTAAAGGCGGGTTTAGAAATAACAAAGCCTTGACGTGGTCATAATGAGCAGTTAGATAAACCCAACTAACGTAGTTCGAGAAAATATGTCTAGTAAATTATTGTGGTTGCTCGATATAAAATTATGGCACCTAAAGTGTTCATGATTAGTAGAGAATACAATGGCAAAATTGTAGGGAACATAGATAGAAAGATTTCGATAATTGAGGAAATCATAACTCTAGACCTCCTTAACTTAGTCTCTGTTTGACTCAAACGTTATCATACACTTTATGAATATGAAACAACATATGTAAATTACGGGCAAATCATAGCAAGTCGTAATAATTCAGGAACCAAGTAAAAGAAATGATACTAAACGCCCCAAACTAGGGGGAGAAGTGTTGAGAGCTTTTATTGATGATATTGGTTTGGTCTGCCTCTTCTTGAAGAGGTTCAGGGCCTTACAATGATGTTGTATCTCTCCTTGAGATGGATATTTCCTGTCCATTTTCTCTCTTTCTTTCTTCTAAATAGTTACAGAGAAGAAGCCCCCTTTTCTGGGGTTCATCCCCTAGTACTTATAGTTGTGAGACCCATGAGTAAGAAGTGAGTGGTTGTGACCATATTGGGATTTTGTCTCTACGGGGAGGCGGGTAGGCCGTACCATTGACCACCTTGTTTGAATAGAAAATTCCGTATTATAGGCTAGTGGCCATGTTTCTTATAAATAGTGAATTAATTCAAGATACGATTATCTTTATTAATTATTGTAGGGTCAGATTCTGACCCATACAGTTAATCCCTCTGTTTATCGAGGTCGTGCTTCGGCTGAGCTCGATGGATGGACTTTATCGACCATGACCTGAAAAACTCAGAAAAGAGACGAGCGGCCATCACTCTGGTTGAGACCGCATTCTCTACTGCAATGGCCCGAATTATGTTAGAATTTTTCAGTGTTACGTCGCCATATGATCAAGTCATCATGTGGCTAGGATAGATCACCTTCTCATCATGAAGGTGTATGATGTTGTTCACGCAATTCGGGCGAGACCGAGCTTAGTTATGTTTTGGTTCTCGCATTCACTCAGATTCATAACTGCCATCAGCGACGGGAGATGGGTCATATGTAACGTGGTCGAGTATTTTTTCCGTAGGGTCTTAGAATTTTAAGGATGTATGGTGCATTTCTTCCATATCAACATGGCGTTTTGATCGTTTATGCTGATGAGGCATCAGCAGAATACCGAGGGGGAACTTCGTGATGCTCGTCATGATAGCGCACGTCTCGGCAGAATCGAATTGTTTAACGATTGGTCATGTAGTTAATGGTGTCTATTGGGTTTCCCGAAAATCATTTATGTTGCCTATAAAGGTAGGTTGAGGCATCCGTTTCTTATTACTTCTTTATTCCTCTGAGAGTAAGTCTGAGGAAGCTTTTTCATTCTTCTAGTTCACATTCTCCCTTTTCTTCTTGATTATGATAACTTTCATTTTCCCCCACTAAATTCTATTCTTATCTTTTCAACCAACTAAGCAATGACAGGCAGTTCTTCACGCGATATGTTTCCGATAAACTTGCTGGTTAATCCTCCGGCGATTGAAGGGCCACCTCTGGCAATGGGAGTTGCTGAGCAGGCAGATACCGAAGGAATTCTGTCAATTGACGAGGTGCTTCCCTGGTCCGGAGGTGCGGTGATTAATTTTACCACAGATGGTGGGGAGGACCCCCTGGATGAAGCCCTACTGATAGTGGAGATTGGGATGGCTCGATTACGAGGGCAGGGGGTCATTCCGACCAATGCTGACATTGTCCTCCCCAGAAGCGAGAAGAGGGTTTACACCGATCGCAGGGATACTACGTCTTTTATGCGTATCCCTCCAGGTTGGGGTTTAGGATTCCACTTCCTATGCTGGTGGTACACATTTGTCGCCACCACGGGGTGTGCCCTGTCAAGCTCACCCATCTCTCTACAAGTTATTGGCGATGTTCCTAAAGTACAGGGAATTGGTCGGTAGGGTAGTTACGCTGCAACACATTCTCACCCTTTATGTCCCCCAACGGGTCCGGGGCACCATGCTTCGGGCATGGCCTCGTAGATCGAGGGGGCTGACTGTGGAGCTGGATGATGACGTCGACCCCCGCCCTTTCGAGCACTTCATTCATATCCGGACCAGGCGCATCCCCTTCAGGGTTCTCGGAGGCTTGGAACCATGCACGTGAGTTACTTTATTGCTGTAATCATTTTCCTTTCTTGTTCCTTTTTTCTTTTCATAAGTCTCATATTTGCGAAGGTTAACTCGTTGTTTCTTTTGTCGCCGAGAGGCCACTACCGACCCCGTTCGCAGGGATATGTGGGTGGCTTGAAGCCATGCTCCCTCATACCGAAGGAATACACATGTGGGCGTCTTTCTGGGAGAGACATGGCCGTAGGCCTGCTACAGGTAAGAAGTTGATTCACACCTACGTTCGGTTTTTGATTCGGTTTTGTTTACCAAACTTGTTTTTCTACGATAGGGAGGGCGAGTCGCGGCAAGGCTTCTTAGTTGGTTTTTCGGTGGCTGGGTGCGATCGCTCGGCTTCTTGCAGCACCGGTGTCGCGCCGCATACCGAGGGTGGCGTCAGTTGAGTCTTCAGCATCTCCTTCCCCACCACGAGCTTCATTTCGGGATGAGGGGCCGTCGGGGACCGTACATCCTAGGGACGAATCATCCTCAGGTGAGAAGGAGGTGCAGGGTCATGTTCACTTCGGATCCTCTGACAGTAATCAAGTTGACTCCTCCGATGGTGATTAATGTGGACTCCCCTCCAGCGGATGCGGGGGAGGGTACGACTGCACCACCTACCCTTGAGGGTGAACCAATGGTGGAGGTCGCCCTGGCTGGCTTAGGCCATGAAGATACTCTCGCTTCGGCGGCTCAGTTGGTGACCCCTGCGGTTGAGATGAGGGGAAGCTCTTGAGTGATTGTTGAAGTCGGTGGAACGAGCGTCCCGTTGGCGGTTGTGGCTGGAGGAGGAGGAAAGGCCGCAGGAGAAGTGTCTGGGTCTGAATCGGATTTTGACCCTAAGGATGTTTGCATGTTTCGAGACGTCTTTACAAATTTGGTCATTCGCACGGAGGGGAGGTCACGCCTCATAGAGGTTCCCACAGATTTAAATTTGCTGCTCCAAGGCTTGAGTTTCTGTCATATTTGGGGTTGCTATGCTCGAAAACAGAGAACGAGTCGCTGAAGGACGTCATAGACATCGGGTTGCTGAATGAGGTGATTTTGATGGGCTTGAGGGTACATAATCGTATATTGGTTTGTCCATTCTTCGTCTTGTTTTATTTTCTAATTTAACTGTTGCCTTTGTTTTGCAGTCCTACCAGCTGGAGGTGGAGAGCATCCACAAAGCTAACATTCGTTCGGTGGTGTTTTTGTGGGTGTTGGAGAAGTATTGCCACTATCGGGATAGATGCTGGGAGATGTGTGTGCGTTTGAGAAAGGATCCCTGTAGTCAAGCCCTAATTGAGGAATTGGCAAGGTAGGAGCTCTAGGTGCGGCAAACACTTGGCCGGAAGAGCGCCCTTGAGGAGCAGCTCCGACAAAGGACGAGGAGCTTGAGGCCGGGAGAAGGGCCACAGTTGAATTCGATCATCGGTGGCTGGCCAAGGTAGCGGAGGCTGTATCGGTGTGGAGCAAGAAGGTGGCTGCATTGGAGGGAGATATTGCGGACATGAATCGCCAGCTAGACAACGCCTCAACAAGGGCTAAGGCATTATAGGGGGTCGTCCATGCCGATGAGTCCCAATTGTCGTTGGTAAGGGCTAATACCACCTTCAGGGAGGCGAGCGTCGAGGGGCGGATAGGTACCCTTGAACGGGATGCTCAGACTGTGGCAGAGCGGGTCGCGACCCTGGAGGAGGAGAACCAGCATTTTCGGGAATAGGCCGCGTCCTCTAGCCATGCTCGTGACCTTTGGGTTTATGTTGAGGCCCAACGGGACGATATAAAAATTTGTGGGAAGTCGGCATCGTGATTGAATGTACTTTCAAGGGGGGCACGCCAAAATGGTCAGTAGGCTCCTATGAATTTTGGTTTCGATGCGGCGACACCAGGGGGCTGATAATGGCGCAGATGGCGCCGAGTTAAGAAGAAGTGTTTGATTTTTTTTCCTCTTCTTTTCTCTCTCTTTATTTTATTAATAGGCTTTGGTCGGGTGTAGCGGGGGCATTCCGCAATCATTCAAATAAATAAAATCTTCCTTCCGTTATTTGCTTTGTGTTTGTTTTGTACCTCCCCCTTGTTTCCTAATGGTTTTTTCTTTGCATGTGTTTGAAAAGGCGACCTGCCTTTGAGTTTGACCTCAATAGGCAGGTTTATTAAATTTTTTTTTTTACTACTGGTAACTGCTTTCCTTCTTCTACTCGGGATGATCGAGTTAGAATCGTTTCTTGGTAGTAGTGGCGATTAGCCTTAGTCCACTTCGAGTGCGGCTGGACTACTGGTCGTGATATCACAAGCATGGCCTGGTAGTCCATTTGGGGCTGAACTTTGCGTGCCTCTATCCTTAGTCTGAGTTAGACGTACTTACTTGGATCGGTGTGGGTGCCGACCCCACGCTTCAATTCATTGTAGGTTGAGTTTTGCCGAGTTCTGGTTCAGCTATAGTTGGACTAGTGAAATTTAAGGCTGGGAGCACCTGGCTTTATGGTTCGAGCGAGGCCGAGCTTGCTGGATTTGATGGCGAAGGTGCATAACCTGGGCCTTGGTTCAACCATAGTTTAATTTATTGCCGAAGGCGCATAGCCTGAGTCCCAGTTCAACTGTTGTTGAACTTTATCAACTTTTCGAGGCAAAGGTGCATAGCATGAGTCTTGGTTCAACCGTAGTTGAATTTATTGGTGAAGGCGCATGGCCTGAGTCCCAGTTCATCTGTTGTTGAAATTTATCAATTTTTTGTATGCGAAGGCACATAACCTTAGTCTTGGTTCAACCGTAGTTGAATTTATTGGCAAAGGCGCATAGCCTGAGTCCCAGTTCAATTGTTGTTGAACTTTATCAATTTTTTGGAGGCGAAGGCACATAGCCTGAGTCTTGGTTCAACCGTAGTTGAATTAATTAGCGAAGGCGCAAAGCCTGAGTCCCAGTTCAACTGTTGTTGAACATTATCAATTTTTTGGAGGCGAAAGCGCATAGCCTGAGTCATGGTTCAATCGTACTTGAATTTACAGGCAAAGGCGCATAGCTTGAGTCCCAGTTCAACTGTTGTTGAACTTTATCATTTTTTGGAGGCGAAGGCGCATAGCCTGAGTCATGCTTCAACCGTAGTTGAATTTATTGGCGAAGGCGCATAGCCTAAGTCTTGGTTCAACCGTAGTTGAATTTATTGGCGAAGGCGCATAGCCTGAGTCCCAGTTCAATTGTTGTTGAACTTTTTCAATTTTTGGAGGCGAAGGTGCATAGTCTGAGTCATGGTTCAACCATAGTTGAATATTTTGGCGAAGGTGCATAGCCTGAGTCTTGGTTCAACCGTAGTTGAATTTATTGGCGAAGGCGCATAGCCTTAATCCCAGTTGAACTGTTGTTGAACTTTATCAAATTTTGGAGGCAAAGGTGTATAGCCTGAGTCTTGGTTCAACCGTAGTAGAATTATCGGCGAAATCGCATAGCCTTTGTCCCATTTCAATTGTTGTTGAACTTTATCAATTTTTTGGAGGCGAAGGCGGATATCCTGAGTTTTGGTTCAACCGTAGTTGAATTTATTGGCGAATGCGCATAGCCTGAGTCCCGGTTCAATAGTTGTTGAACTTTATCAATTTTTTTTAGGCGAAGGCGCGTAGCCTGAGTCTTGGTTCAACCGTAGTTAAATTTACTAGCGAAGGCGCATAGCCTGAGTCCTAGTGTCACGACCCCAAACCCGGTCATGATGGTGCCTAGCACATTGCTAGGCAAGCCCGGCCAATCACACACATATTTCGAGCTACCAGCTCACATTTCCTTATTCCAATAATTATTAACAGCGATGAATTGTCTGAAATTTAGCAAGTGTACATAAAATAACCTAGTAACCAGTACACACAACCTCCCACAGATCTGGGGGTCACGAGTCAAGAGCTTCTACCAAATAACATAGTAATAATATTGAATATAGAATAATCTGAATACGCAGAAATGTCTAAAACGTAGAAACAATGGAGAAGTCGGATCATGTGGGCGCGAGGCAGCTACCTCGACAAATTACGGAATATGCTCTGGAAGCAACTAAATATCAACCCTGCTCTGAGGTACCTGGATCTACACACAAGGTGCAGGGAGTAAAGTGAGTACTTCCAACTCAGCGGTAATAGACAAGTATAATGATATTGAAGGTAAGAAAACCCAAAATACCACACAGTAAAGCTATACAGTGTTTCATTTCCGTTTTAATAGTATAAATCTCAGGAAAAACAGTAACAAATAGAGCAAATAGGTATAAATGCATAAATGCAATGCAGGTGCACATGAACATGACGCTACAGTGCATAGCCCGATCCATTTGGGTACCCGTACTCACTATGGGGGTTCAAACTCCGGAGGAGCTCCTACAGCCCAAGCGCAATATTATAGTAACATATGTTGCGGCGCGCAGACCGATCCATTTTCAGTCCAGCTACATGCAATGCAGGCCTCAAGAGAACAAATACTTACAATTTTTAGTTTCGTTTAACAATAATTATAGAATTAGGTGTTCAGAAATATCAGAATTTGCAATTCATATTTAGATAGTGATAAGCTCTGGACTGATATCTTAAAAACATGCAATAATCATAGAAACAATAAAAACGATCCTCACGGGTTCCAAACAACCGGCACGCAACCAAAATATATCCATAACCATCCAAGTAGGAGGTTTACCGGCTCATTTATAGCCAACAACATAGTACAATGCCACTAGATCGGACTAAGCCATAGTCCTCAATCACAATCGACCCCGCACTCATCGTAGAGTATGTGCCTCACCTCAATACAGCGTCACATAGTGATATATAGGGGTTTCTAACCCTCAGGTCATCATCCACATCTATTACTCACCTGGAACCGGCTCCAAAACTAGTCCGCAATGCCTTTCCCTCTAGAATCGACCCGTGCGGGTGCCAAATCTGATCAAAACCAATAGGAACACATCAAAATAGGCTAATGGAACATAACCCAAATGAAATAACTCAAAAAACACCCAAAAACACAAAGTTGGAAAAACCTGAGGCCCAGGCCCATTTCTCGAAAAAATAATTAAATTCACATTTTCAGAATCCTCGTCTCGCCACGAGTCCATACATATTATGTTTATCAAAATCGGAGTCAATTTGACCCCTCGAATCATCATTTTACCATTTCTTAGGCTCCAAGCAAAACCTCCATTTTTACCCTTTGATTCCTCCAATTTTCAGTGATAAATTCATGTTTTTACACTATAATAACATAAACCAAGTACAAATATCCTTACGTGATGATCCTCCTACGAAGACTCTTCAAAATCGCCCAAAAATCGCCTTAGTTCGTACTATGAAATGGTTTTACACTTATGAAATTTTGAATGAACTGATACATTAAACCTTCTGACACTTTCGCTTTTGCGGCTCCCATAACCGCTTCTACGGTATCTCTTCGCGTCCAATTAACCGCTTCTGTGGTTTTTCACTTAATTACCCACGGCCGCTCCTGCACTCTTATACCGCTTCTGTGGTAGCCGCTTTTGCAGCAAATGACCGTTTCTGCGGTCACTTTCACTCCAGACCGCTTCTACGGTCACTATTCCGCTTCTACGGAGACTGTTTTTGTGGAGCATGGTCCGCTTCTGCAGAAAATCCCAGGCCACCAAGTGGCAGATTTTGCAATCACTAAGCCGTATTTGCGGGACCGCTTAAGCGGCTTACCCACCGTAGATGCAGAAACAACAGAAGCCTTCACACCAAACCTGATAAACACTTCAAATTTCCCGATTAACCATCCGAAACCATGCCAAGGCCCCAGGGACCCCAACCAAAAACACCAACCCACTCTAAAGCACCATAAGAACTTGTTCCAATCATAAAAACACGTCCTTTAACACAAAAATCACCAAATTACCACGGATTCAATCCTAATTTTCCTTAAAACTTCTGAAATCAACATTCAATCAAAAACCCGACCAAACGATGTCTGAATGACCTGAAAATTTGCAGACATATCCAAAATTCAACAAACGAAGCTACTGCAACTGTCGGAATTCCATTCCAACTCCCGGATCAAAATTTCACCTATCAACCAGATTCTGTCGATCTAACTTCGCCAATTCAAGCCTATTTCCACACCAGACCTCCAAATTCAATTTCGATCACTCCCCTAAGTCACAAATCACCTCCTAAAACTAACAGAATCATCAAAATTTCCATCCGATCTCTCTAACCACATAGTCAACTTCTAATTCACTTTTCTGAAATAAGCTCCCTTCTAAGAGGTTATATGCCTTATTTTTAACCAGAACCAATCCAATTACACTCGATAGACTCTAATACTAATATAGAAACATGAAGAAACACAATAAAGGAGAAACGGGGCGGTAAATCACGTGACGACGGGCCAGTTCGTCACATTCTCCCCAACTTAAACAAATGCTCGTCCTCGAGCGGGTCAAGAAACATACCTGGAGTCTAAAAAATTGTGGATATCTGCTCTGCATCTCCCTCTTTGGTCTCCCAAGTGGCCTCCTACATGGGCCAACCTCTCTACTGCACCTTCACTAAAGAAGAAGAGGTCAGCAACATCAGTAATACGAGCAGCAACACAGCAAAATACAGTACAATAAAAGCAGACCAAATTTAAAATCAATAGCAAAACACCAGCAGCAATGGAGAAATTAAAATAGCCAAAACAAACAGTAGCAGACTGGTATTTTTTCCATCACCCAAAGAGAGACCTCCAATTCTGTTTTTCTCTGAGAATGTTCTCCTTTTTTTTTCAGATTCTCAATGTCTTAAACTCTCTCTATATATCTTTTTGATCCTCTATTCTAAAAACTTGCCTTATATAACTAAAAAGGGATTGACCCTTCCAGCCTGTTTGAACACTAAGCTCATTAAAAAATATAATCCCCATATTATTCCCTGACATCCACTACTAAGTGTCTAAGTACCTTATTCAATTCAAAGGTGTATGGTCAGTTATTTGTTTAATCAACTCCCCATGTTACCTCTAATTTTTTGGCAGCTCAAAAAACACTCAGAC
This sequence comes from Nicotiana noctiflora, assembly GCA_032618575.1. Taxonomy (NCBI): domain Eukaryota; kingdom Viridiplantae; phylum Streptophyta; class Magnoliopsida; order Solanales; family Solanaceae; genus Nicotiana; species Nicotiana noctiflora. The sequence continues at coordinate 596,493 of JASVEL010014164.1, forward strand.
CAACCAAGAATCCCCTTTTTATCTCAAAGATGGCCCTTAACAGCCTGTTTAACACTTCAGCCTATTAGAAAATATTTCTGGACCATGATATTCCCTCCTATCCCACTAAGGTGTGTCTACTCTTTTATTTAAAACCATGGTTATGGATAGTACATCATCTCTTAATCTATTACTAACTTTTCAGCCCCCAAACTTATTAAACTATTATAGTATTTTAAAGACCCATGCCCATCACTGGTACAAAACTTAGTGTCAAAACAAATTCTCAATTATTGACACCCTAACCCCTAAAAGAACTCTGAAACAGCCACTATAACCGAACAAAACCCTGGAATTCTGAACTAAGGCTTAACAAAATGAGCTCAAACTTCCCTAATTATCTATTAAACTTAAACAAAGAAGAAACTTAGACTAACAGTCCACAACAGAGTCGATCGCGTGTTATTGAGACACCAAGTAGAATCAGAAACAAGCCTACGGCTAATTAGCATTAACAATTAACTAACTATCATATCGAGCATTAGAAAAACTAATCAAAGATGCAAATAAGATCCAAATACAGCCTAAGAAAGAACAACAAACTAGGACTGACAAGGTTTTCCCACACATTCACATTTATTTTCTAAGGCAGTCCAATTCGTAATAGATTGCCAATATGTGACGGGTTCACAATCGATATATGTATACCATCAAAACATACAACGACCTAACTACACAGATCGAATGGAAAGCTATGAAGAAAAGAAAAAATAAACCAAAAATCAAAGAAGGATATCGGGGAAGAACAGAAAAGAAATAAAAATACTGAAAAAAACAAAGAAGAATAGGTACAGAGGTACCTGGAACTGACCAGGCCATAACTTAGAACCTTGGAATTTTTCTGACTTGGGTGCGGACCACATTATTCGTGTATTCTTAGCGAGAATACATGAATAAATCCCAAATAGGCCCACTTCGTAGCTAACATTTCATTTGCGGGTGAAAATTGTTTTGGGGATTTAAAATTAGGCTTTTAATCCAAGCCGTTAGATCACAACAACCAATGGCTAAGATCAAATGAGTTAATCTAAAACGGGTCGTTTGGAGTGATGACGGGGTGGGTTATGTGGTAAACGGGTCAGACGGGTAGGGTTAGATCAATCTTGGCCATTGATCAATTTCAGATCTACGACCCAGATCAAGTGTAAGCAAATAACGCCGTTTGGACGTCCCTGAAGTGGGTCGACTTGGACTGGGTATGGATAAGTGATTTGGGCTTGGATTGTTGGTCTAATTTTGGGCCCAGTCCGATTTTGTTCTTTTATTTCCTTTTTTTTTTGTTTCTTTTCTCTTCTTTTATTTCATAATTAATTAAAACAAAAAATTTAACCATATTAAATTAACCTATAAAACTAAATTAACTTATAAAAGAACTATTTAACTCTAAATATCAGTTTGCACGCAATCAAAAAGCAATTAAAAATAAAATCACATAATTTTGACATTAAATGTTAAAAATGCAAAAATACATTATTCAATGATTTGTTTTTGTTATTCTAAAACAAACATAATTACACCCTAACTGTGGAATAAAATCCTAAATGCACATGCAATATATTTTTATATATTAATCAATTTAAATAAATAAACGTGCACACACAAACACAAACAATGACAAAAATACCATGTAAATTCACAAAAAGGCACACAATAAAAATGACAATTTTTGTTTTGATTTCTTTGGGAGCAGTTCATATAGGAAAAAAATTACGTGCTCACATTGGTTCAACCGTAGTTAAATTTATTGGTGAAGGCGCATAGCCTAAGTCCCAGTTCAACTGTTGTTGAACTTTATCAATTTTAGGAGGCGAAGGTGCATAGCCTGAGTCTTGGTTCAACCGTAGTTGAATGTATTGGCGAAGGCACATAGCCTGAGTCCCATTTTAATTGTTGTTGGACTTTATCAATTTTTTGGAGGCGAAGGCGCATAGCCTGAGTCTTGGTTCAACTGCAGTTGAATTTATTGGCGAAGGCGCATAGCTGAGTCCTAGTTCAATTGTTGTTGAACTTTATCAATTTTTTGGCGGCGAAGACGCATAGCCTGAGTTTTGGTTCAATCGTAGTTGAATTTATTGACGAAGGCGCATATTCTGAGTCTTGGTTCAACCGTAGTTGAATTCATTGGCGAAGGCACATAGCCTGAGTCCCAGTTCAACTGTTGTTGAACTTTATCAATTTTTTGAGGTGAAGGTGCATAGCCTGAGTCTTGGTTCAACCGTAGTTGAATTTATTGGCAAAGACGCATATCTTGAGTTCCAGTTTAACTATTGCAAACTTTATCAATTTTTTTGGAGGCGAAGGCACATAGCCTGAGTCTTGGTTCAATCGTATTTGAATTTATTGGTGAAAGCACATAGCCTGAATCTTAGTTCAACCGTTGTTGAACTTTATCAATTTTTGGAGGTGAAGGCGTATAGCCTGAGTCTTGGTTTAACCGTAGTTGAATTATTTGGCGAAGGCGCATAGCCTAAGTCCCAGTTCAACTGTTGTTGAACTTTATCAATTTTTGGAGGCGAAGGCGCATAACCGGAGTCCTAGTTCAACTATTATTGAACTTTATCAATTTTTTGGAGACGAAAGCGCATAGCCTGAGTCTTGGTTCAACCGTAGTTGAATTTATTGGCGAAGGCATGTAACCTGAGACTTCGTGTTGTGGGTATTGAGTGGTGAAGCTCAGTTTTGGTTAGAGACCTTGAGCAGTTTATGCGTTGTCTTCCCAATCAGGGCGTGTGGGTTGTTTTGAGGTGGCTCTCAGCTCGAGATATATCTGTGCCAATTTTTGGTCTGGTCCCGTAATTGGGGTGCAGGAGATGCCTCATAGGGATCCTCCCTTATGGAGGCTTCTTCTTCTTGTTTGCACTATCGGAAATCGGAGAAAGAGAGGACTTGCTCGTGATGGGTTATTTTTTCTTTTCCGGCATTTCTTTTCTTTTGGTTCCAGGAAGAACTATGCGATCTTGCTAGAAAATACCCACAGACGACGTCAAATTGTTCGACTCAAAAGTTATCATACACTTTATGAATACGAAACAACATATATAAGTTACGGACCAATCATAGCAAGTCATGATAATTCAAGAACCAAGTAAAAGAAATGATAATAAATGCCACAGATTAGAGTGAGAAGTATTGAGAGCTTTTATTGATGATATTGTTTTGGTCTGTCTCTCCATAAAGAGGTTCAAATCCTTACAATGATGTTGTATCTCTCCATGAGACGGATATTTACTGTTCATTTACTCTCTTTCTTTCTTGTGAATACTGATGGAGAAGAAGCCCCCTTTTTTGGGGATCATCCTCTAGTATTTTTACTTGTGAGCCACATGAGTAGGAAGTTAGAGGGCATGACCACGTTGGGATTTTGTCCCCATGGGGAGGCGGGTAGGTCTTACCTTTGTCCACCTTGTTTGAATAGATAAATTCGCATTATAGGCTAGTGGCCATGTTTCTTATCAATAGTGAATTAGTT